>JAMZAV010000287.1:0-655624 GCA_024449915.1 Sweltsa coloradensis | reverse complement strand
GGGTGGGTGGTTTTTTGATCTGTAAGTGTGTGTGTGTGTGTTGGTGTGTAGGTGAGAATTGTCTAGTGTGTGTATTTTTACCTTACCTTGAACAAGTGGACGAACTAGTAGAAAACCAGAAATACTTTTAAGAAAAATGATTTTATTTTTTCAATGCAAAGCAGCATGGATATTACAACATGATAACTGCTGCTACCCAAAGGTCTTGGGTTCGAAATGGAATCATAAATGAGATTAACATAAATACTAACTATTTTATAAAGATACATATGTGGGACTTGGCCCAAAAAACCACACGAGGTAGAGCAAAAAAAATACAAGTCTTAGTTCTCCATAGGAACAGTGAAAAATTGGCAATAATAAAACAAACAGAATTAAAAATCAAATTTGGATTTGACCGTTTTTTCCGAGTTTTTGTTTCATGATTGTAAATTGGCTTTGATAAAAATATTCTAAGTACCCCGGATCGGAAAATAAAAATTGACCGAAAGTAAGGACTTAGTCGATTTTTCAGAACAGCAATCCATAGCTAAATTCAGGCAGTAAACGAAATTATTCGGTCTTAAAACTCCACGCGAGAGGCAAAGTTCCCTAATGTTGGCCCTCTGATTTGCATACGGGCATTGCCGCGAACCAATCAACGGGTTAGGATGCAGGCCACGGCAGCCAAGGCCCGGAGCCCGCGGAGAAGCCCATATTTTACCCTGAATCTGCTGGCTCGGGAGATTCCTTGAGAACAGGAACAGAACAACCTTGCGCTGCGGACTTCTCCACTGAACTGAAGCTCCAGCCATCCTACGCCGGCTAATATAGGGTCGACTCTGAGGGTGGGGGTAGTGAAGCCCTATGCGCAGGCGCAGTCGTCTGCTAGTTACAGATTCTTCCGTAGCAGCGCAAGTGCGCTTGGTAGCTAGTTCGTGACAGGAGTGGCAACTTGGGCGTGCCAAAAGTCTCTAAAGGTTATTGCCAACCTAACATATGAAAATAGCTGACATGGTTTACAAAACAAAACAATGAAATCATGCATAAGTGTTCGTAAGTTTTACATAGCGACATGATTATGCTTTCACATACATGCATAAGAAAAATAAATATAATGTACCTGATCAAATTTGATGGCTTTAGTGTGGTATGCATTGAACATCTCCACTTGCTCCTGCACCATTTGCAGATGTAAACAAAGGCCGACGTAGGCCTAGCCGGTTTGCATGATTGCTTATTTGTAGGCCTATTACACTAGTTCAGTCTGATCAGATGTTACTTACGAACACTGACATGCAATAACACATACAGATAAACAGTGCTCTTACCTCATGTGGAATCAAAATAACACAAATAATACGACAAACAAGAATGTGTTTTCGGAGCGGGGCGACGTAACAGTTTGACAGTCGAGCGCGGATTGATATTGTCCAGAAGTCACCACCGCCGTCTGAACTTTTCGTTCTTTGGTGGAGTGCGCTCGGCGCCTTTTTGAACTATTTAAACAGTGACGACATGTCCATGTCGTTACACCCTGAAGAGCAGGGAATCAAGATCTTGGGCTTATTGTGGGGCCCCCCACTCTGACGACTTCTCATTCCGTGCTCAGCCTTTCGAAGGCCATTTGACGAAGCGCTCAGCACTCTCCTACTTCGCCAGGATATTTGATCCGTTAGGATTTCTCTCGCCATTTGTATCCTTCATGAAAATCTTTCATCAGAGATTGTGGATGTCTCATTCTCAGTGGGACGACCCACTCTCCGACGAGCTCTCAAACACTTGGCACTCCGCCGTCGCCGACGTAGCTCAACTCGTCAATTTTCGTTCCCACGTCACTTCCCTCACTGCACGGCGTTCTCCGGATAGTTGGGTTTTGCGACGCTTCAGAGAAGGGCTACTCCGGCGTCTTGTACCTCCACATGACGTCGGGTTCCACCTTTCACGTTAGCCTTCTCCGAGCCCGTAGCAAAGTTGCTCCAGTCAAGACGTTGACCATTCCAAAGCTCGAGCTGTCTGCGGCTCTGCTGCTTGCCCGTCTTCTCCAAGCTACCTTGCCTGCACTCAACTCTCTCACCCTGAACGCCATCGTACTTTACTCGGACTCAACTATCGTTCTCGCATGGCTGGCTACACCTCCTCATCGGCTGAAAACGTTCGTGGCAAATCGAGTCGTAGAAATCCTGGAGCACACCTCACCGTCCGATTGGGCTCACGTTCCGTCCACTGAGAACCCAGCTGACTGTGCGTCCCGTGGTTTGACGGCATCTGAAAATGCTACTTCACCCCTTTGTGGCAGTTGGGACCGCCCTTTCTTCAATCATCCCCCGATTCTTGGCCCCGATCAACGCCTACCTCCGTTAGCGTTGAGTTGCCTGAGATGAAACCGCATGCAGTTTTGATCGCCAAGGCCGACGTTGTCGTCGACCCATTGTTGCTTCACTTCATGAAGTTTTCCACTCTACTCCGTTCGCAGCGAGTGTTTGGCTCTGTCATCCGATTCGCGCGGATCCTGCTAGCTAAACGTTCTCAGGTCCTGTACCCCAAGGGACCTCTGCGCACTGAAGAGTTGCAGTCTTCTCTTGACATGCTTGTCAAGCTTTCTCAACGTCAGTTTTTCGCCAGTGAGTTGCCCCAAAGCTTGGGGCAAAAGGTAGCGTCACCTCGAAGTTGGCCTCTCTCAACCCATTCCTCGATTCATCGGGTTTTTTCCCAGGGTGGGGGGAGATAGAGACACTCCTCTCTTCCTGTTGACGCCCGTCATCCTCTTTTGCTATCAAAGAAAGCTCACCTGTCATCTCTTATTTGTGAGATTTCCACAAACGTTTACCCCATTCAGGTCTCGCACCGTTCGGGCGTTGATTCAACAACAATTTTGGATTGTTTCACTGCGAGGACTGTTGCGGCAGCGCATTCACCGCTGTTTAACTTGTCTAAAGTTTCGTGCACGGTCACCACAACCCATCATGTCGGATCTTCCTTACGCTCGCGTGCAAGCGTCGCGGGCCTTTTTGAAAGTAGGCAGGGATTTTGCTGGGCCCTTCCGAGTGAAAGCAAGCATCGTCGCAATGCTGCGCTCCCCAAAGGGGCTAACTATGCTTGTTTGTGTGTATGAGTACCAAGGCTGTGCACCTCGAGAGGGCGTCAGATCTGTCCACCGACGTTTTTTTGGTTGCTTAGACCGACTAGTTTCCCGAAGAGGATTTCCCCTCAGACATCTATTCAGATAATGGACGTAAACTATGTCGGTGCTGCACTCAGCTTCGAGAATTTTACCGAGTTTCTCGCTCATGCCAACGCTGCGATATCCGATTCCCTCACTGCCCCGCAATCCAGTGGCATTTCAGCCCCGTATGCCCCCAACTTCGGCGGCATCGGGAGGCCGGGGGTGAAGTCCGCGAAAAGTTTGCTGCATAGACTTATATCCGACTCGCCACACACTCACGAGGAGAAAGCCACGCTCTTCTGCCGTATTGAAGCTGTGTTAACAGCCCGGCCCCAGTGCGCTCTTGATTCGCACCCTGAAGAAAGCTGCTCTTATCTGCCCCCAGGACATTTTCTTGTCGGTTCCGCTCTTCTAGCTCCTCCTGAGCCGGGTCAATTCGAACACTCTTCGCGTCTTTCACGTTGGCGACGTTGCGCCAGTTATATCAGTCCTTCTGACACGGTGGAACACTGAATACCTCCAGACTCAAATGCACGTGGAAAGTGGCTGCGCGGTAGTCCCAAACTTGCAAGTCGGCGATGTAGTCTATTTTCGAGATTCTTCTTCCAGCCCATTGTCGTGGCCCATCGGTCGCATCACTGACCTTATCCCCGGGTAAGGATGGTGTCGTGCGTGTCGTGGTCAGTACGCAGACCCACGGCAGTTTCATTCGCCCAGTCAATCGACTAGTGTTCTACCCCATGCTTAGTTAGCTTGGGGGGAAATTCGTATCGTTTACTTTTCGTTTTCTTTGGGGTTTTGTGTCGTTTCTTGTCAAAGTGGGCTTAAAATGTGCATTTTGGTGGGCGGTATTGTTCGCGCCAGTTTAAGCCCACTCTTTTTTCACGTAGTATTTAGTTTTTCACTCCCCTCGTACCCCCCTTGTTCTCTTATCTCTGTTTGTAACCTGACTGGACAGGTCGTTGGCTCGTCCCTATTGCATTCGAACTGCCATAGCGTTCAGACCTTAGTAAGGCTGTCTGTTCTAGACAGTGTTTTCGTATATTTCATAGTTGCCTCGAGGCAACAGCCAACAAGTATTCTTCGTGGTCACTCTGTTACCTCTTCACTCTGTGAACAACTACACAAATTTTTTAACACAGTGCACAGTTCACAGTGCTTTTTACAAGTGATATTTAAGTTGATTTTTCGTGTGCTTACGTATGTTGTTGTGGTATCATCATTTACTACTTTCATCACTGTCGATCCCCCTTCTATCTATCATCTCACTAGGCTAGCCTATCATTTTCCCTCTTCAACACCTACATCGACACCCCGCACTAAAAGGCCAGTTCGCCGTCTCCTCAAGCCTCTGTCTCAAAGCCAAGGGAAGCTCGTTGGGGGGATTTGTTTTCTTCATTTCCCCTCGTTTCTATTGGCATCATCGTCTTGGTGCCAACCCAAAAAATAAATAAATAAAAATAAAAAACAAAAGTATTGACCATTTTTGGCAGCACCTTTTTTATTGTCGTAACAGGTAGTTTCTGTGAATGTTCCCCTTCTGGGTCTGGGTCTGGGTCTGGGTCTAAGTCTGGGTCTAGGTTGGGGCTGGGTCTGGGTCTGAGTCTGGGTCTAGGTCTGGGTCTGGGACTTTACTGTGTAATGTGACGGAGCATGCGCACCTACGTACACGTGGAGACTCTGGGTTCAAGACCCCGCCAGAGGAAATGGTTTGTAATAATAACTGTCACTTTTTCAGCAATAATGTTACAGCAGATAGTCGCTAAAAGCCCGTTTTACGTGATTTTCGGCGAGACAGTGCTGTGGTAAACATGTTAAACTCGTATACTACACAATGGCATGCAGTCTAATGTGGGAACAGAACCATCAGACTAACTAGGAACAAGCTAATAACGGTGCGTCTTGCGCATGTTACGTTCAAAATAATTTTTTCTCATAGATTTAACAAAGATTACAAGGAAAAATGTATTGATAACTTACAGGAAGTGAATACATGATTCATAGGTTGTTGTTTGATACCACATTAGAAATATCATTTCAAAGATACTAAAAATAATACTACAATGTTGTAATATTTGCATTATCTAACACTGATGTTTGGACAAATCTACGAATTATTTGTAAAAACATGGATATAAATTGGAACAGATTGTGAGTGGATCGTTTTCTATTTGCATACCATACCATACTGCAAGAATACAGTAATAGATAATGTGGAATAGTGTTTCTCAAATGCCTTAAAAGATGAAACACAATTCTTGACACAATAAATATGGCTTATAGTATAGATTATAAACAATTGAAGAACGCATAAATCGACTGGTAGTAACAATCGTGAAAATCGTGAAACAAGCACGAAAATTTGTGAATCTATTAATATGATCGCAAGGAATCCAGACATGGATGACCCCAAGTAAAGATCCTGTTAATTTATTATTATTTGAATAAATTAATTAATCAATAAATTAACCAAAACAAATATATATAACAGAGACTAAATAGTCGACATTTTAAAGCATATTTTAAACGGAATGAATATCCGAAAAAATATTTATAATAAATTATTAAGTCAACCAGAACTATGCAGTCGTTACAACAAGATTTGACGAGAACAGACAAGAACTGACAAGTCGTTCTCATCAGATCTTATTAGAACTAACCAGTCGTTGCAACAAGTGTTGACTAGAACAGACAAGAACTGACAAGTCGTTCTCATCAGATCTTATTAGAACTAAGCAGTCGTTACAACAAGTGTTGACTAGAACAGACAAGAACTGACAAGTCGTTCTCATCAGATCTTATTAGAACTAAGCGGTCGTTACAACAAGTGTTGACTAGAACAGACAAGAACTGACAAGTCGTTCTCATCAGATCTTATTAGAACTAAGCAGTCGTTACAACAAGTGTTGACTAGAATAGACAAGAACTGACAAGTCGTTCTCATCAGATCTTATTAGAACTAAGCGGTCGTTACAACAAGTGTTGACGAAAACAGACAAGAACTGACAAGTCGTTCTCATCAGATCTTATTAGAACTAAGCAGTCGTTACAACAAGTGTTGACTAGAACAGACAAGAACTGACAAGTCGTCACTTCAGATCTTATTAGAACTAAGCGGTCGTTACAACAAGTGTTGACTAGAACAGACAAGAATTGACAAGTCTTTCTCATCAGATCTTATTAGTAACTAAGCAGTCGTTACAACAAGTGTTGACTAGAATAGACAAGAACTGACAAGTCGTTCTCATCAGATCTTATTAGAACTAAGCGGTCGTTACAACAAGTGTTGACGAAAACAGACAAGAACTGACAAGTCGTTCTCATCAGATCTTATTAGAACTAAGCGGTCGTTACAACAAGTGTTGACTAGAACAGACAAGAACTGACAAGTCGTTCTCATCAGATCTTATTAGAACTATGCAGTCGTTACAACAAGTGTTGACTAGAACAGACAAGAACTGACAAGTCGTTCTCATCAGATCTTATTAGAACTAAGCGGTCGTTACAACAAGTGTTGACTAGAACAGACAAGAACTGACAAGTCGTTGTCATCAGAACTATTAGAACTAAGCGGTCGTTACAACAAGTGTTGACTAGAACAGACAAGAACTGACAAGTCGTTCTCATCCAGTGTTGCCAGACTCCCAAAAATGGAATTATGAACATCTATGTGGAAATTATCGATTTCCGAGAATAATTATGGCACAAGCTGAAAAATTAAAAGACTCAAATATGCGTGTACATAAGTGCAAATACAAGCTATTAACAATGATATGAACAGAAGTGAAAAATCGCGAATTGACTGTCAGATGAACATGGCAGCGGCGCGGCGCGAGGGCGAGAATACTCGATCGATCGACTCACATGATGCTGATCGATCGATCGACTCACATGACGCAGTGTTACCAAATGTTAATCACTGTCAGCGCGTCTTTCAAACTAGGTTAAGAGATAACACACAAATTGACTGTCTGAATTCAACAAAACAACGAATAAATTCAAATATAAATGAATAATAACTTGAGAAATTTGATTTTTTATAGACTTGTATAAAAAATGGCACAAATTACCCTAATTATGGCACTACATCTAAAACTATGGCATATTTAGTCACTATGGCACATGCACTATCGATTATCGAATGACACCCTAGATTATGGCATAAAACGATAATTATGGCACGTCTGGCAACACTGGGCAACACTGACTAGAACAGACAAGAACTGACAAGTCGTTCTCATCAGATCTTATTAGAACTAAGCGGTCGTTACAAGTGTTGACTAGAACAGACAAGAACTGACAAGTCGTTCTCATCAGATCTTATTAGAACTAAGCAGTCTAAGCAGTCCAGATATTTTATATTCTAATTACCAAAGCAATTAGTACTTCTTTATAAAAATTATCCTAATTTAACAAAAATGATTTTGCAATGGAACTTTAAGAAGTAAAGAGATCCCAACGCGTACTAAAAACTTAAAGCTTATCCATCAACGCGATTAAAAAACGCGTTCGCGAAGCAAAGCAGCCTAGTGTAATGAGAATTTTGAAAACCACTGGCTCCAATTGAGTGCTAAAACTATTAATTGATGAATTTACATTAATTAGTTCACTCATAGTGTTAAGTGTTTTGGGCACACACTTGGGATATGACGAGTTAAAGTTCGCACAACACCTGCACCGCGATTCTCTATAATCCGCGTTCACGTTAAATTTTTACCGCACGTTAGGTTAACGCGCGATTCGCTAAAACAAAACTGTAAGGTGTGTTAACCGTCTTTAAAGCGCGTTACCGGTGCAGCAGACCGGCGCCTGCTATATATTAGTTTGGTCATTTTCTCTAGGAGGCTGTGTGATCTCGATCACTCGGCCAATGAAAACGCTGGAATGAAGAGGATTTTAAAGCAAAGATGTTAGAAAGTAAGACAAAACCACTTCTATATTCGCCATTGCACTCTTTGCGTAATTGAGGCTATGTTATTACATGTCTAATCATTGTTATAACTATTTGTTTATTTTATAAATGCAGTTTAGATGTTACTTTACTTCACTTAAACATATATATCAACGCGAAAATTGATTATTTAGATAGCTATTACTACAAAATACGATTATTTAATGCTTCAAAGATTTGAAGTGGAGATGAAACAACGTAAACTTAACGTCAATTTTTTTAACGCAGGGCTAAAGGCAGGGGTTTGGATCGCGTTAAAAATGACGTCACTTTTAACGTCCGCTGACGATAAAATTCGTTAGTGAATCACAAACTCGCAATGTTATCGTAAATTAACGCCAAATTGATATTTAACGTTAACGCGGACATTAGAGAATCGCCGTGCAGATCGTAATGTAAATCGTGTTTCTCCAACATTTCAAAAGTCAATGTAAATATCCACCAATCTACTTTTTAAATGCCTTAACTAACTTCCACCTCAATAGCAACGAGAAAAGCAATGAAGTCCGACAAATCCTATTTATTTCTCATTGCCGAGTGAATTGCAATTGAAAATCATATTGTGTTTGTAATAAACAGTGATAAAAACTTAAATCATCAGTGAATTATACCTTTGACAAAGGTCTATGAGAGTTAGAATACGTCATTTGTCCGAAGAAATCACGTCAATATTTAATTTGTTTGGGTATTACCTCTATAGCATCCAAAACATGAAGAGGAATTAAAATGATGACTATACCTCGTGTCTATGTATAGTTTAACTTTTGATTTAAAAAATCAGGATGGTTTCCGTAAGCACCATCTTATATTCTGTAACACCAGTCATTATGTTTAAATCATCTCTGAATGACTTATAAAGCGCTTTACCTAAATGCATGAGATTTGGTATCTATGTGAGACAGCAATGTCTCCCGAGAAATTAATATTTGTTTGCATCACGATAATGAATTTTATTGGGGCACTATACCAATTATAGGCCTACTGTGTTTCAATCGTGTTTTGATGATAGGCCTACCTATTGAATATTATTCTTCCTATTATGTATGTATATTTCTTACACCTGTTTCCAACATAAGTCGGGTCAGGGGGTGGCTAACCACCAGATTTTCTAGGGCACATAGAGTTTATTAACACCGGCTTGCCGGGCCTGTCATGTTCTCTTCTCCTTCAATTTCTTCGTCTTCAATTTCATCTTTTCCGTCAATATCGTTTTCTTCTTTCTTGCTTCTTACCACCAGCTCACGCCATTTCCTTCTGTCCTCACATAGTCTTTCTGCTTCTACTTCATCCCAACACTCATCTCTCTCTCCAACACCATTTATTATTTGGTCGTCCCACTTGTCTCTTGTTACCAGGTCTTCTTAGTTCATATTTCTCCTTTCAAATTCTGCTCTTGGTATTCTCTTTATATCCTTTCTTCTCATATGCCATCCCATCTCAATCCTTCTTTTCCCTTTTTAAAACAAATTTGTAAACACCAAAACCCTTTTCCAAATTTTCTCACCCCCTTATTTTTTCAAGCTTGGATCCCCCGCTATACTCCTTACAAATTTTTCATCTGTGCGCTTAAATCCTATTTTACTCCCTCACTCCCAACGCCCAAAGTCCAGCACCATCCCCAAAAACTTAAATTGGAAAAATGTCCCCTTGTACAGAAACGCTTACACTTTCTGGAAATGAAAAACAAAAATATTTTTGTCTACAAAGTAAAATCTTGTCAATGGGATATTTTGGTCTTAGCCTATGCTTTTGCATCAATTAATATATTTTTCTTTCACAGTACGGCAACTGAAAAATTTGTGTATCGCTTTTCCCGCACTGAGAAAAAAATATGTCTGATTTTAGTGGGGCCTTTAATTTAAAACCCAAACCCAAAGCCACCCTTTTGGGTGCCGACACCATCGCGAGCGAAAAATGATGCAAAGGGCTCTTTTTTTTATTCCTCAATTTCTTTCGGGAACACTTTCATGGGTGAAATAGGTTTTTGAAAATCAATTAAAAATTACAGAATCCTCTAAAGCGGGGTATGAACCCCGGTCCCCCGGGGATTGCCGGTCGGTGCTTTCCCCCCTAGCTACCGAGAGGGTTTTAGTTCGAAACTCTGATTTTTTGGGTGCCTTAATCTGAATGTTTGGGAAACATACTGCACTATTACCCCTAGGGGAGTGTTTCCCTTAAAAATTTTTAAAAATTACCCTTTGCTCTCCTGCGTTAGAAAATGACATTAGAAATCGTGTTAAGGCTATTCCAGAGCTCTCTCACCTTATTTTTAATCAAGGAGGGCTTGTATTGTTTGGATGAAGATGAATTAAATAAAAAGAAGAAAAAAAAAATTTTTTTTTGGGGTTTAAAACTCCATTTTGGCCTTTATATAAAATTTTGGGGTCAATAAGAAAATCACATTCTGGGTGAAAAACTTAATTTTAGCTTTGATTTTTTTTATTGTTTTAACACCCTTTGCCTGGACTAAGAAAGGGGGAAAAATTTTCTGAAAAAACGTTTGATGTACGTTTGTTTCGTCCTCCGGTTCAAACTCTTATTTGTGCCTGAGACAAAAAAATCTACTCAAACGTTATTTTTCAGAAAATTATTTCCCTTGAACTTACCCCAGGAAAAAGGACTGGGGGTTAAAAAAAATCAATAAAAACTATTTTTTTCTTTTTGCCCCAAAAATCTGCGTATAAGGCCAAAATGGAGCTTTTGTCCGGTCCAAAAAAGTTATATTTTCTTCTTTTTTTTAAAGTTCATCTTTCACCCAAACCCAACTTTAAGCCATTTTCCTTTGATTTTCAAAATATCGGAAAGAGTGCTCTGGAATAGCCTTAAGATGGTCTTTTAAAAAGGCAGCAAAATCGTTGCGTCTTTCCAATAATTTTCAGTCAAAATGCCCCAACAATCCAATGTTTATAAATTAACCGTCTCGTAGCTTGGGGTAAACCTCGACCCGCATCGGGAGACCGGGATTCGATACCCCGCTGAGGGGATTTTTTAATTTATGGATTTTTAAAAAAAATGCTATTTATATAAAACCCGTCATCAAGCGGGACCGATTCCCCCCGGGGACACGCCAAAAAAACAAGGCAAATTTATCGCGTAAAAATGTTGGTATAATCGCCACTGTACCTGGAGTTTGGGTGTAAAAATCAATAGCTTTCAGAACCAGCCACGCTAGGGGGGTAAGGGGGGGGTTCAAAGGGGTGAGGGAAGGGCCCCCACGACAACTGCCAGAGCTCGCCCCTAGTTACGGGGGTTAAACCGAGTTTATTCTCCCCCTATTTTACTAGAAAATTTTGCGAGATGAAATTTAAATTTTTCCCCTTTCCCTTTTCTTTTTTTCTACCCCCGGCCCCGAAACCCGTCGTTTGGGCCCGGGGGGGAAATTTGGCCCACTAGCCAAAGGGTTCACTAATCGTAAAAGGCGAGGAAAAGGCAAAGTCCATCCTGCAAAACATCAGCTGATTTGTTGTTGTTGTTTTGTTGTTGTTGTTGTTGTTGTCGTCGTCGTTGTTGTTCCGCTGGTTAATTCAATTGGCTGGACGGACTTTATATTTTTCTTCCTGTTTTTTTTGGTGACGAATTTGGAAATTTCTTTGACGGAGTTGAGAGTTAAATTGGAATGGATATCGGTTTCTGTAAAATGCTGTTGGATGTTATCAGGTAAGGCTGTATAGAGAGAGTCGCGCCATCTTCGTGGGTGAGGGCCCTAAGAGATGCATTTGGTTTTGGGATCGTCAAACAGGTCCCAAAATGGGGCATTCAGGCGGGATATTTTGGTTGAATTTATTTTGATAGGAACCAGGGTTAGGGCCTTATTTGGCTTTGTATTTGCTATTTGGGCAGTGCCTTCCTTTAGTCTTATTAGTTCGATGTATGTTTCATTCCACAAAATATCTTTTGACGCTTATTGTTTAATTTATTTTGGGGGGCTAAATTTTGTTATATCGGAGTCTTTTTGATGTTCGCTTCTTTACTAAGGTGTCTCCCCCTGTTTCTTTCCCGATATACCCCTGGGGGCCGGGGTCCTTGAAAGTTTATGTGTTGGACTGTTTTAGTTAGATGCAAAAAAAAGGGTGGCTGCCATTAAAAGGGGAAAAAGCCTGTTTTTTCATTAAAGTACTTTTTAAAATTTTTTAAATGCCTCCTTTTGAGTCTGAAAAATGTTTTAAACTTTAAACGGGGGATAAAATCTTGTGAGCTTTTATTAGCTATTGTTTTTTGCGGTTGTTTCTATTCGCCGGAGTTTGTATTTGAAACCTTTTTTTGTTGTAATCAAAGAAGGCAGCGCCAACTCCGATTACTCCCTTGTAGTTGATTTTGAATCCGTCGGTAAAAATAAGTGTGCTTGATGGGTACTAAAAGAAGCTTAGCTGGTAAGTAGGGGAGTACATTATTCCACGAAACTAGAGGCGAGCTCTGGCGGTATTTGTAAGGGACCTCACCACCTTCCTTGGCGACCTCCAACAACGACGATCATGACAACACGAACGGTATCAAAGACGATGATGGCTACGATATGAGAATCCCCCCCCCCCCTTTCCTCCCCGTGCCTGTTACTGGTTCTGACCAATAAAAAAAAAATAGTGGGGTGTGCTGAGCCCCCAGCACTATTTAAGCACTAATTCAAGGCACATGTTAAGAAATTAGTGCTCTAAGAGAGGATGCAGTTGCAGCGTGAAATTGGTGCCCTCGACACTAAATAGAAATCTCCGAAACTGCACTAATTCTAGAGTTTGGTGTTTTTGAAAGCACTAATTGCGTACTAAATAGCCTGACATGTTTCTGAATAAGTGCTCAAATTGGGGGTGCAAACTTCACGCACTTTCAATGAACGAAGCGACTCGATCACGATGATTCAGGCACCCCACCCCCCCCCCTCCCCCCCCCTACCACCCAACCCCCTCCCCCGCTACCTTCTAAGACAACACAGTCTTGTAGATGGTCAGAGAGACTTGACAATTTTTCATTTGGGGTCTGCTAGGCGGGTCATCATGAACGCGGTCACGATGGGTGGGTCGTCACTCATCCTCGAGAAACCGACTCTGTTCTACAGAACACAGGGTAGGGTTTAATCTTAGGACTGCCTTCTTTTTTTTCCTTTCGTTCATTTACCGTCTAGTTCGTAAAGCTAATTGTTTACGAATAGTTGTGTTGATTTTAATGTTTGAATGTTGATTTGTGCGTTGTTGTGGCTTTGGTCCTTGCCCCGGCTGGGGGAGGAGAAGGACAGATCCCACGTGTTCAAGTTGTGTTTGTTTACCTGATTTGTTTTTGTGGTTCATTTTGTCATAAAACCAATAATTAACATTCCTCGGGTGCTGATATTAATTTGATGCGACTATTTTGCATACGCTTTTAGAAGGTTTGCTTCATACCTGAATTCATTATGCATACTGTGTTGAGAACAAGCTCTCCCCCCCCCCCCTAACCCTTTCTTTCCACACCAATTAGATACAACGGTATTGCTTTGGCGGCCTTTGCCCCTTCATGAATCATTACCATGCATGTGTACAAGAATATAATGAAACATTTACACCTCAGGCAAAACCTTAATACAAATCAATAAGAATTTTTTATTTATATTGAATAATGCAGATTTTACTATTAGGCAAATAGAAACAAAGATGCTTAATCGGTAAAACACAAACGGTTTCTGAATGAGCCTAACAGAGGGGATTCCATTGTTGACGTATAGTCCGTGTAATAGTCGGCACCTGATATGAGGCTAGACCAGGTAGGGTTATAATGATTAAGGAGTGGGAGAAGCTAAACGCTCAGAGACAAGCCTTGACAGCCGAATCCAACCGGTATAACGGTAGTGCTACGCCCATCAGCTTTTTCTTTGTTTGAGGAGGGTCAAAAAACCTGACGACCAAATAGATGGAAAATACTAAGACACATTCAAAAAAATATATCTATCCAGGTAGATGACAATGCAACTACCCGGGTACTAGACAACACTGGTACCCAGCCAGAATAATATATCTACCCGGGTAGAAGACAATACATCTACCCTGGTACGAAACAATACTGGGACCAATTTAAGCAATAAATACTGGGGTAGAAGATAAAACTGGGGCCCAGTTTAAACCCATAAAGAATAATCTACCGGGGTAGGAGATAATACTGGGGCCCAGTTTAAACAATAATCTTCCCGGGTAGGAGATAATACTGGGGCCCAGTTTAAACAATAATCTTCCGGGTAGGAGATAATACTGGGGCCCAGTTTAAACAATAATCTTCCCGGGTAGGAGATAATACTGGGGCCCAGTTTAAACAATAATCTACCGGGGTAGGAGATAATACTGGGACCCAGTTTAAACAATAATCTACCTGGGTAGAAGATAATACTGGGACCCCGTTTAAACAATAATCTACCCGGGTAGGAGACACTATGTCTACCCTGGTACAAAACAATACTGGGACCCAGTTTAAACAATATACTTACCCGGGTAGGAGGCAATATATCTACCCGGGTACGATGAAATGTTACTACCCGGGTACGGGGTACGACGGGCAAAAGTAACGCGGGTACGATTCTATACAACTACACAATCATCTACGATACTACGATATTGAAGCCGTGCTTCATGCCCAAGAGCAACTGCCGGGAAAGTGGAGAACTATGATAATCTTCACCGCTCACGGGACTGGGTTGCCGTGGAGCCGTCCCACAGTGCCGCTTCCCGTAAGGCCATCAACCTTTTTTTTTCCCCTATGCCATCATTACTACCTGTCGATAAAGACCATGTTACACTTGTTGGCCTAAGGGGAATTGATTTATTCCCGTTAGGCCAACACCCTGCATTTCATTATCGAACATACAAAGAAGGTTTGTTGGCGTTGGGGTAATTGATTTATTCCCGTTAGGCCAACAGAGTATATGCATCGTTTACGGTAAGGAGTGGGGCGTTGTTGGCGTTGGGGTAATAAGTCAATTCCCCTTAGACCAACAAACCTTGTTTACATATTCAATAATAAAATGCAGGGTGTTGGCCAAAGGGGAATAAATCAATTACCCCAACGCCAACAACACCCCACTCCTTACCGTAAACGATGCATATACGCTGTTGGCCTAACGGGAATAAATCAATTACCCCAAGGCCAACAAACCTTCTTTGTATTTTCCATAATGAAATGCAGGGTGTTGGCCAAACGGGAATAAATCAATTCCCCTTAGGCCATCAACGCTTCCTGTAACATGGTCTTTATCGACAGGTAGAAATGATGGCATAGGGGGAAAAAAAAGGTTGATGGCCTTACGGGAAGCGGCACTGTGGGAAGACACCGTTGCGGAAGCAGCGTTTAGCCAGGTGGGCGAGACGTTACCCAACTTTCTTATTCAAAGCTATAGTTCATCTCCATCCTGTGGAGACCAAAGACAGGCCCGAGACGAAGCCAGAGCAGCGGGACCGGAAAACAACTTAATTTACTAGTAATGATATTGGAACTGTGTGTGAATGTGTAATAAAAAGAGCTTATTGGGCCGAAGCAATATTAAAACGTAAATAAAAATACTTGTAACCAGTGGTTAATTTGTACTGAAAAAGATAGTGGTACGCTAATATGCGACTATATATCTATGCAATTGCAATATTATGATTGACAATGATGGTAGATACAAACATGGGAGTGCGGTGGCTTGCCCCGGATTTTTTTAATTTTATAGATCTGATTTTGGTAAAAGTGAAGGATTACTCAGCGATGTTTTAACAAGTTTTAGAGATTTATAGGGAAAATAAAGACATTCCAGAAATATAACACAAGGAAAAATACTGCAGTAAACTACCATTGCTAGGTAGCTAATAAGAAAATAGGCACGAAAATAGGTGCATTTTGCTTTAAACAGAGCTCCATTACCAATTAAGCACTGTTTATAACCAAGGCCACTACTAACATAAAAACGAATTTTTGTTTGGACCTTCCTCAACCATCATCAGGTTGATGCAAAAATTCGTTTTTATGTCAGTTGTGGCCTTGGTTATAAGTTTTTTATTTTTTATTTACAACATACTGTTCTAACCACCATTTAAAAAAATTAAAAATTGAAAACCCAAAACTGCCTAGACAGCTTATTTATCATTTTATTCTATGGACAGTGATTAATTTTTGTTATTTAGCCTTTCTTCACAACAGAAACATGCGTTTCCACCAGTGTACCAACTTCTGCTATTGTTTCTTCATATGGAATGTTTTTTTTGCCTAGATGTATTGTTAGAATTTCCATAGTTGATAATATATAATTCAAATAGTGAATAGTAGCATATTTTGGCTGTGAGGATGTCACTTATCTGCCTGATGGTTCTTATTGCATAACAAGACGAATTAAGTTTTGGTGTCGGTATAAGTGTATTGATATGATTGTGCAACGTTAGATGTTGGTCTATTGTTATGCCTAGAAACACATTTGATGTAATTTGTGTAATATTTGAATTTTCTGAAAAATAAGTTAGGTATGGTAAGATTTAGGCCTACACTTTTGAATTGAGTGAAATCGGATATAGTTTTTTAAATGTTTATTTTGGAATAAGTTTGTTATAAACCACCCATTTGAATCATTTAGTCCATCTTCTGATTAATTCTGAAGGCATTTGCTTCCATCAGCTAGCCTTTATGATTGTGGAACAATTGTCAGAAAAAAGTTCAACACCATCTATATTCTATTCAAAAATTAAGGGCCAAGAATTGACTGTTGTGGTATAGAGAACGTAAAATCTTACCATATTCAGTACGAGTTTTTTCTACTCATTGCACTCTGTACTAAATCAATGCTTAATTGAACATTTTTTCACAAAAACAATAAACATTGGTATAACATGTCACTAGTAGGTATGGTTTGATTAAAAATTAGGCACATTTTAGTCGTCCTGACAAAGTTTTAACGGAAAAGGCATTCAATCATTTAAGTGTTTTGTTTTACGTTCGGGAGAAATATGTGAATGTGATTGTGAACAGTATAAAAAAAACTCCAATCTGTTTTGATCTACAATGCATCAACAATCCAGATGTTATGAAGTTAACCGTCTCTGTAGCTTACAAGGATAAAGCACCCTACCGGCAATAGGACGACCGGGGTTCGATACCCGCTTAGATGGATTTTATAATTTCTGAATTATTACTTTCATGAGACATTGGCGAAATACCACACATTGGCTTGCGATAGGAATGATCTTTTGTTTTGGGTCAGAATTGGCTGTTGCCATGTGCATGACGTCACCCAATAGGGCCTACACATCCAAATAACTCAAGCGATGCGAGCTAAGTAGCACAATTCAACGGTATTACTGTGATGTAGCATGTATTGTGTTGACAATTGGCATTATGTTTAGTTACGCATGGCTTCATAATTTGTTACAGATAATTTGCTATTT
Source organism: Sweltsa coloradensis (assembly GCA_024449915.1). Taxonomy (NCBI): domain Eukaryota; kingdom Metazoa; phylum Arthropoda; class Insecta; order Plecoptera; family Chloroperlidae; genus Sweltsa; species Sweltsa coloradensis. The sequence goes on along the minus strand of JAMZAV010000287.1, from coordinate 638,160 downwards.
GTGTATTTGCAAATGTCTCTACGAAAACTCGGCTATCGATAATATGCACAACAGCTTGGTGCATGATTTAAGGGATTTAAATTCTTGTGGGGTTCCTTACTTATTAGTTACTCATTTATCTCAAGATGATATCAGTAAAGAATTGTAAAGTTAGACAAGTCCGTACCCTGCATTATAAATAATCAAAAATGTGTATACTGTTACTTATTTATGAATTGGTCACATACAGCATATGATGCCATTTTACATTGACCAGTGTAACAAATGTTGATTAACAACGATGCATGATGTTGAAGAAGGGAGGATGGGAAACCCGGTACCGGCACGTAGCCTACTCCTTTCGAAAATTACCAAGGGGACCAACGGCTTTACGTCCCATCCAAAAGGACGGTGTAACCTTGACAGTCATATAGGTTCCTCCACTATCCCGGACTGCCGAGCAGACTTCGAGGAGAACGAAGCTGTTACACTAGCTCTCGAACACTACAATAATTCTGCTCTGGCCAGAGGTATACGTGTGTATTAGGTGAGAGCGTTCACCCACTCTACCCCTGATCACGCCCGAAAGTTGATGTTCGACTGGGAACCGACTGAGGGACCGCGGCTAAACCGCTAACTATAATCTGATCTTACTTTTAAATAAACTTGTGCGAACAGCGGAACACACTAGCTCTTGAATGCCACGACGAAGACGTCTGTCAACGTGAATTCTCTAGCCTGCCTGGTGTTGCCAAACCATAGCCACTAGCACTAACAAAGAAGTACGTTAACTTTTGTGTCCAGTTTACATATCCATTTTAAGTATGGTACCACCTCATTCAATAGTTTTACTTCGATTTTTGGAAACTCGTCGTTCACAACAATAAAGATGGCATTTTGTATCTCATACCCGGTGCATTATCCTACCAATCAGAAGACATGCATCTGATAATGTTTTCGTTAGGCTGATTGTGGTAGGCAGATTCACCCATTCTACTACAGCATCGTTGATGGATGAGTAATTTAATCAATTCAGCCAAATTGTTATGTACCCAGTAATTTTGTGGATGGTGTGAACCTAGCCTAAAGGAAAAGCATCTAGTCGGGGGTTAGGATAGTAGCATAGTTACATAACAAAGAATATCATCCGGAAACCTTGGAGAACGCGGTGAGACTTTCTTATTTCGCGGATCGAACTGTGAAGATTATGGGAACACGGAAATAGAGGTGTTAGTTGACGGTGAAGCGTACGAACCCATAATTTTCGTTTTCCCGCTTATTTTGGCACCGAGGTGGAGGTAATTAAAACACGTTAATTGACTTTAGTTTAAACTGAAATATGAACGAATAAGATTTGCTGCCTACCAACAATTAACAAGAAAACTGCTCAAGAAAGAAATATTTTTAAAATATGAGCAATTAATCATGAATAATGTAATTCAAGCACTAGCTGAAGAGAATTTTCAGAATCTACATTTAAAAATAATGCATAAGATGCATAAAGGTGCTCCTACAATAATAAGAAAACAACTACAATATAATTTGGTACATGACTGTTAATATTTTCAAACAAAATCATCTGCAATTGTAACGTCAATCCATTAGTTCCAATCAAACAAATAACAGTGGATCAATTATTATTTTATAACTACACTGTTTAAAAATGTAGAATAACACTATCTCATGGAGGAATAGGTAACTCCTGGATACATAAGCTCCGTAAATATACAAACAAGTATACGTATTTTTAAAATGCCATCCACTGGATACATACGAATGAGTTCATTATTAACTATCAACTAAGTATAAGTAAAATACCTGTTCCATTGGATAATACAATATACCTCAACAACAAAGTATTTTACACCATCCGCATTAGAATATAACCTCATAAGGATAGAGGTGACTATACAACTTTAGTATTTTTCATTCCCATCCATTACAATTTTTTTATCCAATGGATGGTCGTATTTTCGTATACTGGCTTAGCTTCTATACTTGACCGATATATTTTAACCACCCATGTGTAGATAATTAATATCACCACCAACAACTAATTTGTTTTCATGCCATCTGAAATCAATTTTAGAAAAACATATTTAAAAGCGTTGTTTTTTCTGTTTCATGGCATCTGTGCAAAGAAACGTTACTTGATGGTAGAGTTGAGATCAGTTGTTCTCTTCAAACACATTTTGGAAATGAAAAGAATAATTATCTAAATGATCTTCAGCTCTTGAAATAAATTCGCTTCTTATAGCATATTATGTTTTACCGTGTTGGAAGAATCAATGCTACTTAGCAGACGACTCGGATAAGTTTTCTATACACCTGAGGTACCGAGTATTAAGGTAAGTAAGGATTATAATTCAACGTTATGGAAATGATAATAAGAGCGGGAAAGATGCAATTTGAGTGGGTGCTAAGAACCAGAACGGGAATCAACGAGTAAACCCCAACCTAATCAGCTTAGCATTTTGCAGGTCGCTTCGACTGTAATTTCCGAGAGTGGTAGGATGGTTATGAGTAGGTTGATGGCGAGGTTGTCAGTACTGTTGTCAGCGGCCCACTACAGTATTGCTTCTCAACGAAGTTCTACTTAATAGGTTGACGTAATTGTCGGCGAGGTTTCATACTGTTGTCAGCGGCCCCACTACAGTATTGACTTCTCAACGAAGGCGTTGCTCAATTTAACACTAATGAGTCGTTAAATTATCAAAGCAGAAACTGAGATCAGTTGGGTAATACTTAGGCATGCGCCAATGTTATTTCTCCAGGCACTTAACTTTGCTCGAACAACTTCAAGCGACTGAAATGTGAACTTCATATATTTCAAATTAAAATTTAATTACTTTGTCGTTTGCTAACTTTGATTTACAATACAAGCGTTTATTAGGCAGTTAATTGTTAAAAGCAATCGGTTTAATTGGTAAGATTTACTATTTGAAAGTTAACTTTATATTGGACAGCTAAAGCTAATGGAACTTTAACTTTGAGTAGACGAGTCGTAGGCTGCACATGTAACACTAGCTGAGCTGAGCTGACCCTCAGCTTTGGAATACAGTTGCATTACTTTCTTACTAGGCCGCTTCGCGAACGCTTTTTCCAGTCGCGTTGATGGATGAGCTTTTTTAAAAAATATTTCTGTCCAATAATTACTACGATTTAAGTGGGATCTCATTACTTTTTCAAGTTCTATTACAAAATTATTTTACACCTGTAAAAGGCTAATATTAAAACCTTTATTTCTTTGATTTTTTTCAGCTTTTTCTTTCTAAAGACAATTTATCACCCTAATCTTTATGTTATTGTAAAATATGAATGTTGTAGCCCTATCCGTTTGGTCAGAATCGGCCCAAATATCACGAAAATATCGTATTAAAAATCGGGGGAAAATCGTAAAATTACGATTTCTATGAGAAATATTTCTTCAAAATGTGTGATAATGTGTGTCTCCAAATTCATAACATATAATTTCAGTGATTTTAAACGTTCCCATAAACTTTTATCAAGATCGGAGTAGCCGTTTGCCAAATGTCACGAAAATATCTCATTAAAAATTGAAAATAATCGTAAAAGTACGATAATCATAAAAAAATTATCGATCGTACCCAAAAACGTGGCAAGTCTAAGTTCAGAGATTTCGAAAGTCCCTTCAAATTTTCATCAAGATCGCATATGCCGTTTGCCAGGTAGAGCGCGAACAAAGAGACAAAAAAAAGCTAATTTTTGGAGGGGACAGTGAAATTGAAGTCTTCGCTTCGCTCATTCAATTATATAGCCATAGATTCACAAATTTGCTGAAACGAAAAAGAAAAAATACCAACTGTATAGTTCGACCACCAACGGTAAATACGCTCTTCCATTGACATCAGTATTTGGAAATGTCAGTAATACCCGACAGTGTTGTAGATTTGATCGTCAGTAAAGGAATTACGACATTACGTACACGAATATATGACCACGTTTGACGTTGGTATTTAATTTTTTCCTCTCCACACAAGTAGTTTTGTTAATTTTGACTAGCTTCAAAGAATGTGGAAGCTGCGCAAAATATCAGAATTTATTCATTTCACGTACAATGCAGAATACGTTTGTACCTATACGCAATATTTTCGTATAACCTTACGCAGAATATGACAATATACACACCATTTGAATTTCATTTGTCAATTAATTTTACGCAGCTTGGAGCGTATTTTTAAGTAAGAAAGTCGAAACTATAACAGTAAGTATAGGTACGGTACCCCTATCCCCCCCCCGTCCATCCCTACCCATTAGCGCGATCAAGTTGCCTTCTCAAACACAATTATACCGGTAGTGCAAAATGTGATAACAACTTGAAAATGTGAACTATATAGTCTTTTAAAAGTAATTTCGAAAAAATTACTACATGCTGAGTCCCAGTATTTAACTATTAATTTAATAGAAAATAATTATTTAACTTACCCAAAAAATTTCAAAGTGACCCTAAATTTGTCATGTTTTGTTTGCTATCAAATTGAAAGCATTTTTCATCGACTGTAGAAACAAATTGGAAAAATTTATTGATATATGTTATAGCGCTAGCGCAATTAGTTGATTCTGGTGATTTCTTACTTTTTGAACCAATATGCCTAACAAAGTTTAATTTAAATTTACTGGTAATCAATGATTACACAGTGTTCACAAAAGATGTGTTATTTCATGCTACATTTTTCATTAATAAGGCCTGCTAACTATAATATATTTAACACAAATAACCAAATGTACTAAAATTCAAAAGTTGTAGAAACCTATTGTGTGATGAATCAAAATGCATCATTTTACTTAATTATATTACTTGATGACGGACTTTTAAACATTAAATTACACTATTGTAATTCATGACTTTGTTCGCTAAAAATAATTCTTATTGAATGACGAACAACCGCATTTTTTTTTAAATAAACACGCTTCAATATCACAATATATTTAAACACGTATTGAACATGAAAGCAACAGGTAAAATATCTGTCACTGCTAGTGACCATTGGTTATTTTGATAGTTAGGCATTCAGCCTTTGTACAGTTACAAAAAGTACACACTACATGAATATATTCATTTTGCTGGGATTGAAAAGAAATTGTTTTTGTAATTGAAATTAAGGTTATGCAGTCCTACATTAAATTAAATTATGCGTGTATAAAGGAAACAGTTTAAAAGTTTGGGTATTGAAAATGCTTAGCCCGTTTTGGCATGATTTTAGTGGGTGTGACACCGCTTCATCATTTTCTGGAAGAGGTAAAAGTCCTTAGGGACACGTGGTTGCATTTGGGTGATGTAACAACCGTCTTCACACAACTATCGGAAGCACCCAAGGAGATTACTGATCAGCAGTTTGTGTGATTGGAAAAGTTCTTTGTTGAAGTTGAAATGTCTTTTGACTGTTGAGTGTTGATGACAAATAAACACAGTTAATGAATGTAAAAAGTACCTTTTTTCAAAGAAAAGTAGACGCTTTGAAAACATTCCACCGACAAAAGCCGCCCTTTTAACAAGAGGTGATCAAGCAGATGATGTGTGAGCTCAGAGTTTTGTCGAAATGGCAGTCCTACCAGAACCGTCATCTTGGGGTTGGCGCGCGGCGTATGTTGGGGCTACACTTCTAATGGGTACAAACCCCTGTAGAAAGATCTTCCTGTGGTAATTGTAGTACAATTTATGTAAAATTAAAATTAACATAACATAAAACATTAATTAAATTATTAATTCATCGGCGACGCAATATGACCTGTCTGGTTGACGCACTACATTAGCTAGGTCGTAGAAATAAAAGCTAGTATACATTTTTATAACTAGGAAAACGCTTAAGTCCCGTCGCGTTGTTGGATGAGCGTAATTGGTGCATTGAGCTGCCATGTGTTATGCGGATTTTCTGTTGTTCGGTGAAAAAATAATTACTTTGTTGAAGATTTTTTTAAATTAAATTAAATTAAATTAAAAATTTACTTAATTTTTTTTAATTAATCGTAATTTAAACAAAGGAAAAAATCGTAATATTAAAATTTTCATAAGAAATAATTATTCGATTGCGCACAAATTTAACACGAATATATTAATTCATAAAATTAAGGTTCTGTGAAAAAATCATTACAATCGGATAAAGCATGTTAAGTGTTATAAGTCGAAGGAATTTTAAAAAAAATCGAAAAAAATCGTATAATTGCGATTTTCATAAGAAATAATTTTTCGATTGCGCTCAAAAACGTGGCAGTTCTTAGTTCTTAGAGATTTCAAAAGCCTTCAGAAAATTTCATTGCAATTGAAGAATTGGTTTAGCCGAAATCTTGTTAACAGACAGACAAAAATACTGAAAAAAAAACATTACGGATTTTTTTCTTCAGTGTAGTGAAATGGAATCTTCGCTTCGCTCGCTACGCTCATCCAATAATTTCACCTACCATGCATAAAAATTTTGTTTACGGGTTTTGGACAAAGCGAGAGCTAGTGGAGTGTGGATGCAGCGTTTGCTGTGGACAAGATGTCATTGTGTGATGCTTCCCTCATGTGTTTCGAACTATGTGTGTGGATGGACATTGGACAGTGATCTAGAGACGACATGCTGTGATACTATTGCAACACATACTGCAACATCCACTATACTACTACTACTACTACTACTACTACTACTACTACTACTACTACTACCTACTACTACTACTACTACTACTACTACTACTACTACTACTTCTACTATACTACTACTACTACTACTACTACTACTACTACTACTACTACTAATAACACAGTGGTATTCTCAAGTATCAACACGCGGGTTATAATAGCGGCCAATCACGTACACAAGATAGCCCATGTTCACGCTCGATTCTCTGACCATGATATGTCTCCACCACAGAAAACTAAAAAAGTGACTTCACCTGTCTAAAGTACTCACATATCAACGTCATAGTCCCCCTCCTATAAATCCAAAGTAAAACAATATATATAGTTTTTTGAAAGTTTTTCGTGGGCCGATATGTATTAAGTAATCGGTTTTTTTTCGGTTTCAATGCCACGTATATTTTCATTGGGCCGACGTTTCGATGAGATTTCACCCATCATCTTCAGGGCCAATACAACTTTAAATATTAAAAACGAAAACTACATCACTATTGATAAATACAGAACAAAACTTGAGAGAAAAAACAACAGAAGTCAACAAAAGAAATCACTGCACACATGACGAATTAATACCATTCAAAGAAAGTCATTGCAAAGCTTGTCGATGCAAAGAAACAAGAAAGTCACTACATGTCCGTCTTTACGTTTTTCGTCATGGATCTTGTCACTCTGACCGTCGATTCATTTACTTGTAGATCATCTGCAGGTATTAATTAATGAGGCGTTGATTGTTGGTCTGTAGGTTTTACAGTTAGCCTATGTGATTTTACATGGATCCCTGAAATTGCAGGTTTCCATGTTACCGATAAAAGTTGGCTATCTTGCTGTTTATTTAGACTGTGAGCACAACAGGAACACAGGCTAGCTGTTGAGCACATGGACAGAACATCAGTCCTTGCTCAACATACTAAGGAAAGTGGCCATGTTATACCGACTTTGCTGGCATGAAACCCATTGCCCACCGTTGAGGATTTCTTCCTAAATGTTACGAGAAGCCATCAAGATAAACAAATTAAAAAACTTATAGAAAGTCACTGCAATGCTTGTCGTTTCTTTGAGTTGTTTTAATTCGCCAGATGTGCAGTGATTTCTGTTGTTTATATTTGTTCTATTTTGTTTTTCCCAGTTTTGTTCTGTATTTTATCAAGTATTGTAGTTTTCGTTTTTTATATTTTAAGTTGTATTGGCCCTGAAGAAGATGGATGAAATTTCATCGAAACGTTGGCCTAATATAAATAAACGTGGCATTATAACCGAAAAACATATAGTTCATTAATTCATATCGGCCACAAAAATATCAAAAAACACACACACACACACATGTATATAACAAACTTTTTCGACAAACTGCTATGAATCAATAACTATGTCCTTAAAGCGGGCTTATGCTTAAAAAAACCTAATATTCATATAAAATAATATATATATAGTGAAACGTCGGTAATAAAATATTATTTTATTACAAATCATCACCCGCAGTTTTTACCTCAAAACATATATTTTCATATATATATATATATATATATATATATATATATATATATATATATATATATATATATATATATATATTATATATATATTCTGTTTTACCTTGGCTTTATAGTAGGCGACTATGACGCTGTTATATTAGTACTTAAGACAGAAATTAAAAAAGTGACTACACCGGGGATCGAACCCGGGACCTTAGCTGTCCGGGCCATGCAGTCATGTATAAAACAGATAAAAAATTATACGGTTTTAAATTGGTGGCCGCATAGCTCAGTGCTAAGGTCCCGGGTTCGATCATCGGTGTAGTCACTTTTTAATTTCTGTCTACAGTACTAACATATATATTTCAATATCTTTTCCCAACTCCCCCCCCCCCCTTAAAGTCAATGAAAAATGCTTTCAAGTGATACTAAACATGACAAATTTATGTTTTTACTTTGAAATTGCTGGTGAAAAACTGCACTTGTAGCCAGCTATTTTCGATATTCGATAATTTATCACATCTTGTACTATAGTTACCATCTTTACGCCTCATTGTAATTTTTGTTGAATACATTATAAACACTATTAATGAAAAATTAAGAATTATTTATAGAAATAGAAAACAGATAAAATTGAAATAGATGATATGGTTAAAAAAGGAAAAGAATCACCAAAATCAAGTTATTGGTTAATTATTACACATATATCATATATTTTCCCCTTAATGTCGATAAAAAATACTTTCAAATGATACCAAACTATATACTCGCGTTTCTAAGCTGGTATCACATTTTGCACTATATTTAGCTATATTTGCCACACTACGCAGAAAACAGTATTCAATAATTTGGGCATCCACAGTAATTTTGAAATGTTGCATCACTGACACCTGCTGTAGAAGTGTTGCTGCTCGCTATCATTAGGAACCATAGGACTATGGTACTATGGAACTATGGTATGTCATCACGTCTTCTGAAAAAGTCACCAGAACAATTAAATTTGAATTGAATAGTTTAATTTTAATCTCAGTTGTCACATTTTGTTATGGCCGCATTTGGTCACATATGGTCATATTTGTTATGACGTCCGTGGTGGCTCTTACGGTACGAGCACAGTTTCAAAAGCATATTTTTCCAAGGGACATGGGTTTGAATCCTGCATAGGCATGGACTTTGTATATTGTTCTACACCATGTACAAAATTTGTATCATGATCACCATCAAGACAACGTGTTCTCCCATGTAGATACTGCCGTGTGTTATCTGTGGTTCCGGGAAGGTACGCTTGGAGGTCTAGTCTATCTATATGTTGCGTGCATGGTAGGTCGAAGTAGGGGAGGGGTAATCAAATTATACCTCCTACGGTTTATACTGCATAATAACGACATAGTTCTATTCCCCTCTCCACTCGGTCTCCCCACTCGGCCACTCTCCCCCCTCCACTGACTAGGACTACGTCACGCAAGGTGGTTTTTGACTTGACTCCTCACCGCGATGAGAGAGAGCTATGCATAGTCTGTACATCGAGTATTTTGCATGTGCAGTGGAAATAGAACACTGACGACATTTGCATGTGTATTTTGAGTTCGAGTCTCGAGTGTTGTCGTGTGTCGTCTGGTGTACGGTACGGTACCAGGCACGTGAATGACGGTAACGTTTGAAAGTTCATTCCAGGTGTGGTGGTAGCAGTGCTCGTGGAGCCACGACCGCGGAGTCACTTCACTTCAGATACGCCTTCTCGATACAGTCGTCATCAGAAGCGGAGAAAAAAGTGTCACATTCTCGTAGTGATCGAAAAACGTGTTTTGTTATTCTCTTACTTTGAACCCATATTTAATGGGTTGGCTGCGTGTGTTTTAAGTGAAGAACTACGCACCTGCTGTCATTGTTGACTGATTTGAAGGCCGCGTCGTTTGCAATTAAAACCTTATTACGGAAGTAACTAGCGTTCATATTATGTTCGTACGTAGAAATGTACTGCGGTAAGTACGCTGCAGAAAGAACCCGTGTCAAAAAATGTAGTTAAACATCTGATTGTTGTTGTTTTGTTTTTTGTTTTTAAAAGTGTTAACTAATATTATCGACCTGAAAAAACAGATCGCTGCTTGAACAAGGACCGTATTATTTGGAGTGAATTAAGAAGTCTAGTCCAATGTTGTTACAATTATTTTCAAGAAAGTTTAAAATTGCTTTTCAAACAAACGACTAGTTGTAAGAAACTGTTCAACCTTCGTTGCTAGTTGATGGGTATGCATAATTTATAACAGCTAATATGTCTAGTTAGAATTTAACTGACATAGGCAAACGGGCGTAGAATCTGTTTTTAATGGACGGTCAATTGCGCCATTGCAATCGTTAGTAGGCCAAGCGGTAGGCAATCTTCGGTGCATGTCGACGTGCAAGAGGGGTTTTTAATTTTAGACGAAAACATTTTCTGCTTACGACTAGTATTAGCCCAAGTTTACGGTACTTTTTTACGCTTTTCAAATATGTGTTCACGACTTATCGAAGAAGAGACTTTTACTGTCGTGTGTGTTGAAAGTTGTTATCTGTGATTGTGTGTTCTTCTATTGACAAAACCAGTGTTTATGTGATATATACCTTAAGTGAAGTGGTTAGCAATTCCAAGTGGTTTACAGTAAGTGTTTTCTAACCACCATGCTGTTTGGATTATGGCTGAAAACAAGAAAGCATTATATTCTACTGCCGTTGCCTGCCTAGGCTTCATCTGTTTTGCTGTTGGCGCTGCAGCAGTGGGTCTTCCACTATGGGGGTACTTCGACACACCAGACGGTACGGTACACACTTGCCTATCATTGTGGGAATGCAGATTCCAGCTAATCTAAATGACGGCTACCGGTAACCAGAGTTCATTCTCACGCTCTGGTGGCTAATGGCTAAGAAAGAGCGTGTTATTACTGACAGTGGCGGTACATATACGGTTTATTTTGTATGTAGCGCCTACCAACTACACAAAAACGTGCTAGTTCCTGCATGGACGCTTGGGACGTAACTGGTCACTATAGTCAATGTCAATCCCGCGAGTAAATATATTCCATTTATTCACATGAATCTCATGTAAAGATTGGGCAAATACGCATGCTCAACCCATACATCTTTGTATCTATATAACTAGGAATGTTTTTAATGTAGATGCCTAATGATACAGCTGTGTGTAGGCCTTCATATTTACCACGTTTACATGCAGGTTTGAAAACGATTTCAAACGTTTGAGTTTTCAAACTGCATGTAACCTTCGAATCTGGGTTTGGATCGGTTCAACCAATCCGTTTGCTGATAGAGGGACTTGAAACTAGTTTGAAAACTGTCATTATACACCTGGCTGGAAACCAAAACGCCTTGCGTTGCATTTTGAGGTTATGTTTGCTAAAAGCAAGTTAAGAACGTGATCTTGGTAGTCTGAATTATGTTCTAAAGGTTACAGCAAATGTTTTTGGTCATGTAACGAAATTATACTTACGTTATACGCAATAAAATTACAAATTTTCTTCTTTAGAAAACATGGAATTTGTTTAATACATTGTGCTGTCTACCGGGAAATAAGTGAACTAAATAATAGTTTGAGAACGTTTTCAGATCTGTATCATGTAAAGCTTCATCGTTTTGACTTGACTCAAGTCAACCTTTTCAAAACTGCATGTAAACGTAGTAATTGTGTACCTGGAGTACCTTGATAGATCTTGAATTATTCTTACTACCCGGGTACGGTCAAATAGGTTATCCTGGATATAGGAATCATGATAGATCAGTGTCCTTCATAGCTCTGCTACAAACTGCATGGACGAACCAAAGAGCTTGATTGGATTCGATGTTCATTAGACAAAGGCAATTGCAACAATTGTACATATCGTATCATCATCATCGCATTGCCATTATTAGTGGCATCGTTATTTCCATTGCATTGTCAATGCCATTTCCATGGTAATTGTCATCACAATTGTCAATGTAATTATAATTATTATTACTACTACTGTTAATACTATAGGTAGTTCTAGCAGGGTGTGCAAGCAGGTTCAGTCAAGCAGAATGATATGCATCGCATGTCGACTGTAGCCGGAGCCCTATATAGAAAACCTTGATTTCAATTTGCTGTTGGATCACTGGTGCCTTTATTTATTTATTTATTTATTTTCCAATGTGGTCATTAATACAAATTCACAATCACATGGTAAGAATTACTTCTTCTCCATAACACAAAGTGTCTCACTATTCGGACAACATTAATATAAACACCATAACTGCAACATAACACAAATGATACATAAATTGCAACACATTATACTTTATTATCAATATTCGTGTGTGTTTGTGTTTTACCTTCTCCGCCGAACTTATTGAGAAATAATGAGTAGGCAAAAGTAGCAGTAACCATTAGTAGGCCCTACCTACATAAAATATAACATGCAAAGCATTGTTAAAGATCTTGTAAGATTTAACCGTGATTGGACAAGATCATGACAATACTAAACTGTAGGCCTAACTTGATAATATGAAACGTCTTGTACTTTGAAAACAACTTTTTGATCCACACTGCCATTTTTAAGAAAACGTGTAGGTTATGTTCTATAAAGAAATAAGCCAGAGAATATCCCTATATGTATAATATGTATTTATGCATCACCTTTCATTCCGTCCGTCTGTGCGTGTGTCACGTCTCAGTCACAATAAAAACCGAACAGGACCTCTGATTGACACGCCATGTTGTTATTGCCCTTCAACAAGGATGATTAGATAATGTGAAGGTCACGCTGTGGCTTGGGGGGGTGCAGGGCTGGGCTGGGCTGTCCCATCAGAAAGTTTGAAAATCTACGTACTCGGCACCTCCACCATTAGTGAAGGCTTTAACAATCATGGTCATAGTCTGGTACTCGTGCATGTTCATAACATCTCAAATTAGTTGTCAACCGCGCATATTCTTCTTATTTTTCTTTAGCCAAGATAAATGAATCAAATCGCACCCTGTGCACACACATATGAGTACCAAGATATAGCTGGTTACGGAATGTTAATTTGATAATTTAAGTAGGCCTACAAACTGTGTATGTATGTATGTGCAAGTGCAACTGAACTGATTTTAGCTATTAGATATAATTCTTATAGCCTAAATCTCCGTTTACGATATAGCTATCAATTCCACTGCTATATTAACGTTGAAGAATGGGGGCCCTGTTCAAACGAATTGTTACATTCTTGCCAATAGTTTCTAGGCCTAGTTATTAAGTGTTAGTGTATTTGGATGGTATAACGTGTTTTGGTAGCGCACCCAACTCTGATTATGAAGTTATTGGATTCGATTCCCAAATGTATAGGCCTAACTAGCAGTAGCACGTTGCAAAAGTGTTTCTCAAACATATTGGCGAATGAAATAGTAATTAATTAGATTTACCTTTACAACATCTCAAGTATTCAATTATGAACTAACTGAACAAACGTCTAATTTGAATTTCTCTGTTTATCGCAAGTCCGTAAGTAATTGGCATTAAGCCTGAAATCTGTCATTATATTTTCATTTCGTTTATGTCACAACGTCTTGTTTGTGATAGAAACTAGTATAGTCAGTTGCGGTTGTCGTATCGCATATCATGCTTCGTGGTTCTAAACTTAGCATAACAATCAATCATCAGGTCATCATCTGGTGATCAGTTCAGGTCATTCAGGAATATTCTCGTACGACGATAAGAAGAATAGAGGGTCAATCTTTTACCGCACTTAGCCTATTCGTAACGATTTGTAGAATATCGAAGTATTTGTGATTCGACGCCTCCAAATCGTCGCCAATCCAGCCTAGTTATGTAGTGCCGATTGTTTATTTAGCAACCCCTGAGTACAAGCTCACAAGTTATCAAATAACTCTTTTGAAACTGCCTCCATTGAGGCAGGGACGTGGGGTGGGTCCCCATTTGAAACTGTCCTTCATCCCCATATAATATGCCTAACATGTTGACATGTTGCAAATATCACGATTTTCTCTAACAGAGAACAACAAACTCCATAACCAACTTTCAGGGTCCGGTAATATAAGACGTTAAGCAATATCAATTCCAATCCAGGGTCCGGATTCACGTTAGACTGGATTCCTGTAACTATTCTCAAGTCCTCCTAGCCCCAGGAGTGAGTTCCAGTCAATCACAATCCAGCAAGTGTCCATGACGATCGAGAGAACTACGGAAGATGATTTTACCGGCATAAACAAATAGATGGCCATTAATAGCCTACCGACCGCTGCCAATGCAGTAAATACGGATAACGCTTTTAAGCCTTATAACTCTGCTTAACCATGCAATGGGTTAAGGAAAGTAAGGCAGAGTTAATCCTGGATTAAGGATAGGACATGCGTTCGCTCGGCCGACTGACACTACAGTTGTTTACAATTTTAAGTAGTAGTCACGGAAGCAGAAACATAGGGCTCTACAGAAACACTTTCAAAGAAATTATTTTTAAATAATTTTAAAAATTAAATTGATTTTCAGGTTTTGGATTTTCTTAAAAAGTATAAAATTGACCGTATTCGTGGATTAATCCTGGCTGATAAACATAAAAATATTTAAAATCTACGAGTGTAAAGGGATATCCATGTATGCTTTTTTGGCTACTATGTCAAGTTTCGAGTATGTCGGATTCATTGTGGCCGAGCGAATAGCTATTTGCCAACAGCCAAATGTGTCTTATTCCCTCTCAAATCTTCTTTGCTATTGAATTTGACAGCGGTATCGTACCCATATCTTCGGTATATCTCTCGATCGCCATGTTGATTGAGTGTAGAAACTCAGCCGTGGGGTTCGTCCAGGAATCTCTCCCGAGTCCTGCACGCCCAGGAGAACAATGTAGTTTGAGTTCCCCGCGACCCTCGTGAAACTAGGCTACTTACTCGCTGGACAGCCAGGATCAGCTAGCCATTCGAGATCGAACAACTGATTGATTTGCAGGTATTTTATTACAATTACATGAGTGGGTAGCCTATATGGACTCGCTCAAACCCTATCAAATACCGGCTACCCTATACTCACACACATACATTAGATTTATATGTCCGTCAAAAACGGTTTGGATCTGTCAGAAAGTGAAAATGGTCGTTCAGCTGTCGGGAAAAATGGCGTTTCTCTCTCCAGATCTGTTCTAGTCTTCTAGAACAGGGCGAACATGTTCAAACAGTGTTCGGACGGGAAAGGACGAGTGGATAAAATGGAGTGGAATGTACGTCGGAAATTTGAATTGCCATGGGTGAAAATACGGGTATGTGATAAGTTTGTTGGTTAAAATTTATACTGAAGTTTCCCTATAAACTGTTAATTTGTTAATTTAACCATCATCGGCCATAAATTGTACTCAAAATAAGTTTGTGTTAAATATAGTTTCCGATTTAAATTAGGTCACATCTCTAACTGTCCATTTGCAGAACATTATGTTTGAACCCACTCCAAATCCCGAACTTCCTGTACTATGACATGTTTCCGCTGTGTTCGTAACTGTTTTATAACAGTTTTAGACAGGACAAATAAACAAACCTATTATTATCGATTTCGAAGTTTAAATGTGCGTTGGTGCTGGTTACAATTAGATTGCATAAGCATGAGCGAGTCCAATTGTGCGTTGGTGTTAATATAACTAGGTGATATAACCTTGCCAGTGTATAAGTTGCAGCTGCTGACATATATAGCTACACTAATAATATACGTAACTCCCAACTTGGCAAGAAAGACAAACCGTATACTATTTGTCATGTTATTGTAATATTTCAAGTTGTATACTGTTAAACAAAAAACACAAAAATTAAAACCGAGTATTGCCAATTTAAGATAAGCACAGAAGAGAGTATAGGACTTGCGTTTTAGGCAATTAAATTGCTGTTCGCTCGGCCGACTGACACCACAGGTGTTTGAAATTTTGATCATATGTCCCGGATGTGAAAATATAAGGCTCTGCAGTAACAAATTCCAAATTTTGTTTTAATAATTTATAAAAAATAAATTAGTTTTCACGAATTTTGAGTAATTGTTAAAAACTAAAAAATTGACCATATTCGTGATTTTTTTCTGTCTGTTTAAGACAAAATTTAATAAATCTATGACCGCATGGCTGTCCATATAATGCTTTATTGACAACTTTGCAAAGTTTCATATACGTCGGATGCATCTTGGCCGAGCGAATAGCTGCCAAATGTGTCCCATTCCCTCTAAATGATTATCTTATAAATGCGTTCAAAAAGTTGGGAACCTAGTCAATAGTCATATTGTTAGTGATAATTTTAAAGTGTTTCTTTTCTTCCGAGAGCTAACCTCGGCAGTCGACAAGTACCGTAATATGTTTAAGAGCTCCAACCTTTACGAAACAGTTTACACGCCACTGAAAAACATTCATTTAATATAGCATAATGAAGTTTTCCAAAGATCTTGCTTGTTATTTTTGTGAAACAATGTGGTCAAAGTGCTTGGAACGACGTGGCACTTACTATTTAGTACGTATACGGGTACGTTGGGTATTCTACAGTCTACACCGACACTGCCAAGAACTTATTCCTTTTCAAGCCGTGTATTACGTAAGTTGATAAGAAAGTGCTGCCTACGCTTCTTTCCATCATCACAAGGAAACATGTTTTGACTCAGATTGTACAAGGAAAACGTGCGTTCCTCACGACTTACTGTTTGTCTCCATTTTACGTTTGAAAGAAGTAAGCCTCATTTTCCTACACCGTGTACCCTACGCTAATTGCATTGTGCGATAATTTGTCTTCCCCCAACGCAACCTCCCATGGAATAACAATTAGTTGAGCTTGGGCGAGGTGTTATTGGGCCTTGCTGCATGGGACATGATTGAGGGCCGTCTCAAGTCAATTATCATTATTACATACGCACTTGGACTAATCGTCTTTCCTGTATTGCACTCGTAAACAACTCCGACAGTGTGAAGTCAGCACCAGTTCTGACCTTCAAGGTTCAATACTTCGGCTCCCCTGTGCACGTTTTGGGTGAATGTTTCCGTTTACAATAAAATATGTTAAATTGTTGAATTGTTGAATACTAAATATTTAGCTTATTTCTTTAAACTTTGAACAACCCCATAATGCCGTGTGCCCTTTGACCACGTGGCGATCATAGAAAAAAAAATTTGGGCGTACCCAGCAGGGGAATCTCGCCGGGAACTAACTACAAATCACTCCCCCAAGTTTACGCATAAAATTTTTTATTTAGTTTTTTTAAATTAAAATTAAATTTAAAAAACCAAATTTTATTTGGGCTCACTAAAAATATAAGAAATTGGATATTTTGGGATTTTCTACCAAATCCAGAATCAACAGAGAGACTGGATGATGATCAACCGTTACAAATGATTTATCTTGATTCATGTTATCTGTAAATGAGAGTGAGACTTGAGTGAGCGCTTCAGTTTTGCTACTATGACAAATGTGAGACATTTCGATCATTGTGGGGCCCATAGCTGCCTTTTCGCGTCGCGGAAAATTTGGTTTGTTTTTAACCAAATAAACTCTAGATGGCCCCAATTCTGTCGAAGTGGGTGGGTTTATCTACGTATGGTTCTTACGTATTAAATCGATTACTAAAATTGTAAACTATATTGCTAAACTCCTAGTTTGAACACAGATGGTGAATGGCTCGTAGGAACTCTAAATAATGTCTCTGACTGGAAATCAATACTGTGGCTGAGTGGGTGGATAATAAATACAATCTTATTTATTTCGTCAGGCACGAACACTGCGCAAAATCCGCACATATGTTGCGACTGGCTAAGACGATTTCCTTCAATTCACCGGCAAGCAACAAGACATATTTTTAAAGTGTTCCTTGTAAAGGTACCCGCAAACGACTTGAGTACCATTGCAGGTACTCACAATAATCGTAACTTTAATTTGAAAGATTTTTTTATCAAATAGTTTTTTAGTTATTGGATTTTTCATCAATCGTATAGCCTTTCTAGGTAAAATATGTCGATTATTTATAGATGCCTACAGTGGCGTAGGAACTATTTTTTCAGTGGGGTGTCACACTAACGTTGACTACGAGGTTGGGCGGGCAAACCGGGGCCTGGGGCGAAGCCCCAGCCGCCGGAGGCTATTTCGCCGTAGGCGGGATTTTTTTAAAAAGGTGCTCTTGATAGGTGGCCTAAAACACGTTTTCAGGTGACTTTTAATTATAAACAAGGGTTACATTTTGAAGCTAATATTGCATTGAAGATTGATTACCTGCTGAAATCGGTCAACAGTCTGCTTGGGAGTGAAACCACTGCACACAAAATATAATGAATATTAGTATAAAATCAGATGGCTATAGACTAGTCTCGCAAATCACGTCTCTTACTAAATCTTTCTAAAAAATGTTACCAAAAATCTTCCTTTTTGTTTGAAACCCGACTGTAGTAAAAAATCCTAAAAATCACCCAACAAGCCAACAAGTGGGGGGGGAGTTTCCCCCATCCCCCCCGTTCCTACGCCCCTGGATGCCTAACCTAAACTATTACAAGAACAACATGGGCAGGAACTGCTTTCCGTCCACTGGGGGTGGCTAATATGTTCGGAAGCGGAGGAAGACATGCAGAAGGCTGCGGTTTAGGCCTACACTCAAGGGGCTCCGGCCCCCTATGCTACACCACGGTGACGGAGAAACGCGCGCTCTGACGTCCGTGCCGGGAATCTAGCATTGGCTTACGAACCAACGGAATGCCGCTTTGAATCCCACAGAAAAACGAGCACTTCGTTATCGTCTTTGAATAACTCAGTATTTAATGAGGTCGAATAACTAAACTGCAGCCCTGAAACTCACGTATACCGCTGGTTAGAGCAGATGGAGGGTTCGAGAGCTAGTGTAACGGCTTCGTTCTCCTCGACGTCTGCTCGGCAGTCCGGGCTAGTGGAGGAACCTTTATGACTGTCAAGGTTACACCTTTCTTCAGTGCCGTAACTTGGCGCACGCAAGGCCCGCCCGCAGTTGCGGGCGGGCCCAGGCCGTTTAGGGGGGCCCCCTAAAAGAAGAAAACTCATTTTTAAAAAAAATTACCCTTTTTTGGTTTATTTGGATTAAAGACGCGTCAACCGTTAGGTCATGATGCACCACTCTAGCATAGGGGATATGGGGAGGAGGGCACATGCTGGTCGGAACCAGCCACGGGAAATGGGATTAAAGGGGGGTTCTCACTCGCGGTCGTCATTGTCTTCGTCATCGTTCGTGGTGTTTTTGTCATCGTCGTTGAGGGGTCGTCAAGGGAAAGGGGGCAAGGTCCCCAACGACGATTGCCAGAGCTCACCTCTATTTTCGGGGAGTAAAATACTACCCTTCATACTAGTTGATGTTTGCGAGGTTGACTTTTTCTCTTCAATCGCCTTTTACGATTAGCAGAGCCATGCTCCGTGCCAATTCTACCCCGGGCCCAGACATTTCACCCTGTTTGGGAAATATAGTATTTGCTGTTTTCGTTGCTAAAATGACCGTTTTGTGAATCTAGCGGTTTGAAGATGAAATCTAGCGGATATTTAGGAACTTTTAGCGTCCACAACACAACAACACACAAAAACTACATTATTTTGGTATTGCATTCAGCCCACAACTTTTTTCTAAAACGCACCAAACGCACTCTAAAAACCTGATTTTCAAAATTTTCGCCTGCGGCGCTATTGTTGGGGGGCAAGCCCCCTAAACCCCCCGTACTTGGTCCCTATATAATACCCCCGAGATATTATATATTCCGCCCGGGATGAAAAGCCTGAATTCAACACTGAGTCTATGCATGTATGTATCTGTTAGGGGGGCCCCCATGGAAATTTTGCGGGCGGGCCCATGAAACGAAGTTACGCCACTGCCGTTCTTTTGGATGGGACGTTTAGCCGTTGGTCCCCTTGCCCTTGGTACTTTTCGAAAGGAGTAGGCTACGTGCCCGTACCGGGTTTCCCCTCAGGCGCGTAGGAACGTTTTTGATATGGGGGGGGGGGGGCAATTCCAGACTCAAGAGATGGTAATGGTAAACAAAACGGGGATAAAAAGTCAAATTTGAGTCGGAGGTTACCGATATCAGAAATACACTTTTAAATGCGTAATTTCAATGGACTTAAAAACGGATGTTTTTAATGTTGTTACAGAAAACTAAAAGGAGTCAAAGGACTAGCATGTATAGTAACCTTACCTTGTCCATGGTGCTTGTTTAATGTTTGTTGCATATTTTTAGCGGACAATAGATTCACGGAGCAACCCCGAAAACATTACGCTTATATTCATTCCCTTGCATGAAATCCTCGACCACCTCTTCGATATCAAGACTGTCCAAACGATCTTGATATGCATTGGTAATACATACTTAATTTAGTATGTTTTGGCTCGATTTAATCTTTCACGAAACGCTACACACTCACACTTACACACTTTACTCTTTACACTACACTACTTCACTTTACACTCTAAGAGGAATAATCTTCCCACTTGCCACTTCGCTGTAATCAGTCACTACACCACTCCAAAGATGACTGAACGCATAACGATGCAAGACGAGCGAAGCGAACCAAAGCCCAACTTGCGTCTGACAATAACTCTTAGCAAATCATTCAAAAGGATGTTTGGATTAGACATGAGTCTAAAATCTGCCCCCCAATGCCCCAATGGCATGAAAGTTAGGGGGGCAATGCTCCCCTTGCCCCCCTGTTCCGACGCCACTGTTTCCCCTCCACCCTTCTGTTCATTAAACGAGGGAGCGGAGCGACCGAGTGTCTCCATTCAACTCAAACGGCTCTCATTCTGTGATTCTGTCTGTCTGTCTGTACGTCGAAAATCAGCCGAACCGCTGAACAGATTGCGCTGAAATTTTAAACAGACATCCGGCACGAGTTTACTGAGAACTGCTAACAAAATCAGCTAGATCCATTGCGATTTAATCCTACAATAAATAAAAATGTGATTTTTAAAATATCGATAGCATTTGTTTAGTAGCAGCTAGCGGGAAAATATCTACGTGGCTTGCATGGCCTATTGGTAAGCATTAAGTCTACCGCACGGAGGGTTAGGGTTCGATACCAGTTAGCTCGAACTTTTTTATATTTTTGACACCCACATTATATTTTGGAGGGGTGTTAATGGAAATAAAACTTAGGTGATTTTGTTTTATCTTGGAAATTTGTTAATGTTTCACGCTAATACGTTTTGAATACGATTCGCATTTCAAATGTTCAATTTATATAACTAGGGAAACGCGTAAGTCGTTGTTAAACGAGTGAGTGAGCCATGTGTTGAATACCCGGTATCATTCCTCATACTGGGCTAGATCCTTAGGTATAGGGGAGGAAAGGGGATGTTCCCGGGTACTCAACACTTGGCTCACTCACTCACTCCTCGTTTAACAACGACTTTGGCGTTTCCCTAGTTAAACGAGGGAGCGGAGCGACCGAGTGTCTCCATTCAACTCAAACGGCTCTCATTCTGTGATTCTGTCTGTCTGTCTGTACGTCGAAAATCAGCCGAACCGCTGAACAGATTGGACTGAAATTTTAAACAGACATCCGGTACGAAATTATTGAGAACTGCTAACAAAATCAGCTAGATCCATTGCGATTTAATCCTACAATAAATAAAAATGTGATTTTTAAATATCGATACCATTTGTTAAGTAGCAGCTAGCGGGACCATATCTACGTGGCTTGCATGGCTCACGCTAATACATTTTGAACACGATTCGCATTTCAAATGTTCAATTTAAATAACTAGGGAAACGCCAAGTCGTTGTTAAACGAGTGAGTGAGCCATGTGTTAAGTACCCGGTATCATTCCTCATACTGGGCTAGATTCAGCCTTAGGTATAGGGGGAGGAAAGGGGATGTTCCCGGGTACTCAACATTAGACTCACTCACTCACTCGTTTAACAACGACTTTGGCGTTTCCCTAGTACTTCACCTCATTAAACGAGGGAGCGGAGCGACCGAGTGTCTCCATTCAACTCAAACGGCTCTCATTGTGATTCTGTCTGTCTGTCTGTACGTCGAAAATCAGCCGAACCGCTGAACAGATTAAGCTGAAATTTTAAACAGACATCTGGTACGAGTATACTGAGAACTGTTAACAAAATCAGCTTGATCCATTGCGATTTAAGCCTACAATAAATAAAAATGTGATTTTTTAAATTATCGATAGCATTTGTTTAGTAGCAGCTAGCGGAACGTAATTTGCGTGGCTTACATGGCACAGTGGTAAGCATTAAGCCTACCGCACGGAGGGTTGGGGTTCGATTCCCGTTAGTTCGAACTTTTTTTATATTTTTACATCCGCATATTATTTTTGAGGGGTGTTAAATGGGAAATAAAAATTAGGTGATTTTGTTTTATCTTGGAAATGTGTTAATGATTTACGCTAATACGTTTTGAACACGATTCGCATTTTAAATGTTCAATTTAAATAACTAGGGAAACGCCAAATTCGTTGTTAAACGAGTGAGTGAGCCATGTGTTGAGTACTCGGTATCAATCCCCATGCTGGGCTCGATCCAGCCTTAGGTATAGGGAGGAAAGGGGATGTTTCCGGGTACTCAACACTTGGCTCACTCACTCGTTTGACAACGAATTTGGCGTTTCTCTAGTCTATCACTATTCATCGTCTCAAATAGCCAAAGTGCATTAATTAAACGAGGGAGCGGAGCGACTGAGTGTCTCCATTCAACTCAAACGGCTCTCATTCTGTGATTCTGTCTGTCTGTCTGTACGTCGAAAATCAGCCGAACCGCTGAACAGATTGCGCTGAAATTTTAAACAGACATCCGGTACGAGTTTACTAAGAACTGTTAACAAAATCAGCTTGATCCATTGCGATTTAAGCCTAAAATAAATAAAAATGTGATTTTTAATAATATCTATGGCATTTGTTTCGTAGCAGTTAGTGGGACAAGGTTGACGTGGCCTGCATGGCCTAGTGGTAACCATTTAGCCTACCGCACGGATGGATGGGGTTCGATACCCGTCAGATCTAACTTTTTATATTTTTACACCCACATATTAATTTTGAGGGGTGTTAAATGGGAAATAAAAATTAGGTGATTTTGTTTTATCTTGGAAATTTGTTAATGTTTCACGCTAATACGTTTTGAATACGATTCACATTTTGAATGTTCAATTTAAATAATTATTGTGGCAAGCAGAGTGAGTTCCTGTAAGGTGACCAGACGGTCCGGTTT
Source organism: Sweltsa coloradensis (assembly GCA_024449915.1). NCBI lineage: Eukaryota > Metazoa > Arthropoda > Insecta > Plecoptera > Chloroperlidae > Sweltsa > Sweltsa coloradensis. Next base: position 614,895 of record JAMZAV010000287.1, on the reverse strand, counting down.
TAGAAGTCAAAACACTCGGCTAAATCACTCGTTTTACAACGACTTTGGCGTTTCCCTAGTATGAGACGTTAAGCAATATCCAATCAAATCCAATCACTAAACTGCAATAAATTACTTAATTAAACGAGGGAGCGGAGCGACCGAGTGTCTCCATTCAACTCAAACGGCTCTCATTCTGTGATTCTGTCTGTCTGTACGTCGAAAATCAGCCGAACCGCTGAACAGATTGCGCTGAAATTTTAAACAGACATCCGGCACGAGTTTACTGAGAACTGTTAACAAAATCAGCTAGATCCATTGCGATTTAATCCCTGATTTTTTAAAATATCGATAACATTTGTTTAGTAGCAGCTACCGAGACGAACTCTACGTGTCTGCCATGGCATAGTGGTAAGCATAGAGCCTACCGCACGGAGGGTTGGGGTTCGATACCCGTTAGTTTTGAACTTTTTTATATTTGTACACCTACATATTATTTTTGAGGGATGTGAAATGGGAAATAAAAATTAGGTGATTTTGTTTTATCTTGGAAATTTGTTAATGTTTCACTCCAATACGTTTTGAACACGATTCGCATTTTGAATGTTCAATTTAAACTAGGAAAACGCCAAAGTCGATGTTAAACGAGTGTGTGAGCCAAGTGTTGAGTACCTGGGAACATCGCCTTTTCTCCCATATACTTAACGCACGATCTAGCCCAGTATGGGGAATGATACCGGGTACTATACACATGGCTCACTCACTCGTTTAACAACGACTTTGGCGTTTCCCTAGTGTAGAGTATCGTAACTCCTTGTTCACCCGTAAGCGGTCCCGGCCATGCACCTGGCTCGCCTCTCACCCCCAACTTGTTGTAGTCTGTCCACCTGTCCGAGGCGAGACCTCGGTTCTCACGGGGGCAGCGACCTGGACTACGAGGTGTAAACGAGACATTTGGTCAAGGAGATATCTGCTAACACGCGTGGACAGAATAGGTTCATAGAAATGTTGTCATTTAGCACATTTGGTTGCCTTCTCTTAGCATCCGATTGATATGAGCCTACTCAACCGGAAGTCTCATGTTATGAACTTATCGCGTCTTTGTTCGTCATTTTGTTACAAATGTCTATTTACAGAGAATTAATGAAATAAATTATGACAAAACATGTCGTCACCCTAGAACTTATTTGTCTTGTCCGCTTTTTCGTGCATGGAGAAAATGAGGGTTTAAGATTAATTGTAAGATTTCAACTGATTTTACTGTTACTTGATGCTGGATTTAGTTTTCTGATATCAAGTAGTTAACATTTATGTTATTTACTTAAAATGGCATTCTTACTGTCACTTCTAATTGGATATGACACACACATTGTAACAGAAACGTGAATATTTTAAAAGTGTGTGTGTCATATCCAACAAAGTGAGGTTAGAAAGTCAATCAAGATGGCTATGGCACAAATAAGCACCAACAAAATGGTTTCATCTGATGGAAGTGGCACAAACATACATTACTAAGAACATCGTTAAGCCAACAATATTTAACCATATTATTATTTTCCTATGGCAAAAATGCTGACTAAAAATATCTTGTAACATAATTAACAAAAATTATCAAATATGTAAAAAAAAAGTTTTAAACTTTGATTAAATACCAACATCGTGTTTATGCTTGAATTTAAGCAATTTTTGCTACAATTATCTTCAAATGGTTAGATGAAAGGCATTTCATAGTTTTTACTATAGTAGGGCATGCGTAATATAAGCACTTCGATATGGTATCGTCTGAGGTGGCACAAACTGACATTGCTAAAACACTGTTTATTAAGCTTAAAATATTTAACCACATTATTTTTTATTAGCAACAATGAGCACTAACAATAACAGTTATTGTTTTTTTTTTACAGTTTTTGTTATTGTTTTAGAGTTACTCTTAAACATCTAACTCCAAAAAAACGAAAAGTGGATATGGCACAAATAACTAGCCTACTGGGGTGACGATGTTACCGTAGATTATAGATGTACATGCAGCCTACACCCTTTGTTCGAAAATTTTCAAATTTTTTGAAATGATAAATATTTTGTTTCAATAGAAAACTGGTTTAATTTAACAAAAGTGTAAAATAATGAAAATAGAGAACATTTTGAAAATGTAGAAAGCTGATATAGTAATCCAACGTTTTTCCATATTGAATAAAAGAAAAATCGCGGATGTTTTGTGTGATTTTTGTGTCTGCATTTATGTACATAGCGTCCCCCGCGTCATCCCTTACGTCCCTCCCTTCGTCTCGATTAGCCAAGTTGCATAAATATGAGACGTTAAGCAATATTCAATCAATCAATTTATTTATTGTCCTCCTTTGTAAATCTGTTTTTATAACTGAATAAAATAAAACAAACAACTCTACAGAGAGTGGACAGGAACTATACGAAGGAGGCATTGTCAACCTACTCCTATAGGATATGATACAGCATATTTTGTTCAAACCATATTATTATGATATTTTAAAGTCAAAGAAGTATGACATAAATAAATGTTAGCATTTTTAAATTTGTTGGTACAAACGGTACAAATAAGACTTTTGTACCAGCGAACGAAAATAATCTATACATCGGACGTTGTTTCAGAAAATAGTTTTTCTAGGAGATGGAAGTGTAAACACAATGCTAAACAAACCTTCGAAAATTAATTGTAGCATCTACCTCAGTGTTTACATTATATTGTCCCAAAATATACTTACAATAGCTGACAGGGACGTTACGCCCTGCCCCAAAATATAAAAAAAAAACTCCTGTTATATTAAAGTCCCTCTTTCATTTTGTTAGCTACTTCAGTCGTCTTCCGTTTAGAGGGTAGTGTGATACAATAGCCTTATACAACGGCGTCTATGAGTGCAAAGTGTCTGACATGTACGATGTCAGTCGGCCGTGCCCCTGACACGGTTCTCGGCATGCGTGTAGGGGTGTAGGCGTAATTCAGTTATTCCATGCTCCCGATATGAAATATAGTTCCCGTCACTTGACAGAAAGCCATTAGAACGACTGCTGGGATAGATGCTTCATCTGGCTCAGTTTACAATCTTAAGGGGCGCTGAAGACGGCTGGTGCATGCATGATAAAACGAAACGAAACGAAATCGAAGCGGTAGGGGGCCTAATGTAAATATTTGTACCTTTGAGGTAATGTTACTCTCGGTTTCTAAAGTTTGCCAGCGAGAAAAGATGTCTTTTTCAACAATGTGTTTTCAATAAATGTTTCGTTTGGCGGTAGAAATTGGTAAAAAGAAAAAAATTAAAGTAAAACATTCATAGAAAACACAATTGTGAAAACCTTATTTTCTCTTTGTCAATTTCAATACAAATAATTACAAATTACATTTCAGCTACAATTATATTATTCACAGTCTACTGTCAAATACTAACAGATGTAGTTATTGCGTCAATCCAGGTCTTCAAACCGGAAATCGGCAACGTAAGCTATACTGTGTCAATGTGATGTCATGCAGGCGCGTAAGAACGTTTTGAAAGTCGGGGGGGGGGGGGCAAATTCATTAGCAGATTTTGTGGGCGAAAGCTGGGGTTAGGAGCTTCACCCCAGCCGAAAGCGAACAAAAATTCACCATCCACAGTTCTTCGGACTCTGTAAGCGATGTTTTACAGCAACTATCTGCGATCTAAAAACTAAAAAAAATGAACGTAAAGTGGCCCATTTTAGTAAATTTAACCTAATTTTTGGATGAGCGAAGCGAAGACTTCAATTTCACTGACCCCCCAAAATATTAGCTCGTTTTTTTTTGTTTTTTTTTGTCTGTTTGTTCGCTCTTTACCGGGCAAACGGCATATGCAATCTTTATGAAAATTGAAGGGGACCTTCGAAATTTCTGAACTTAGACTTCTACGTTTTTGGGTACAATCAAAGAAATATTTCTCATTACTATCGTACCTACTTTTACGATTTTTTTTCGATTTTTAGTGCGATATTTTCGTGACATCTAGGCCGATTCTGACCAAACGGGTGGGGCTACAAGGGCTACAACGTTCATATTAATTTTTACATGGACATGATTAAGGTTATGGTGATATAGTTCCTTTTTAAAGATAAAGTTGGAAAAGTTAGCCAGAATCCATAGAAATAAAGGATTAAATAAAAGTTTTTTTCAGGTATATAGTAACAATTTACAAGTAACAATGGAAACTTGACAACAACCACCTACAATGCGTTCAAAAAGCACTTGCAAAAGTAAAGTGATCCCACGCAAACTAAATCTTGCAAAAAAGCTTATCCATCAACGCGACTAAAAAAAGCGTTCGCGAAGCGGCTATTTATGTAATGACGAAGCATACAGCAAACATATTCGTTTACCAAGGTGACTGTCGAATTGTATAAGTGTAGTGTATATTTACTACGAAATTCTGGATTATTTAACTCACGTTAGTTTTGCCCCCTGCCCCGCCCCCCCGAGCCAAACTGGGTGGCATAACCCCTGGCCCCCCGATCGTACCTACTTTTACGTTTTTTTCGATTTTTAGTGCGATATTTTCGTGACTCTAGGCCGATTCTGACCAAACGGGTGGGGCTACAACGTCATATTTACTATGGACATTAAGGTTATGGTGATATAGTTCCTTTTTAAAGATAAAGTTGGAAAAGTTAGCCAGAATCCATAGAAATAAAGGATTAAATATGAGTTTTTTTTTTAGGTATATAGTAACAATTTACAAGTAACAATGGAAACTTGACAACAATCACCTACAATGCGTTCAAAAAGCACTTGCAAAAGTAAAGAGATCCCACGCAAACTAAATCTTACAAAAAAGCTTATCCATCAACGCGACTAAAAAAAGCGTTCGCGAAGCGGCCTAGTTTATGTAATGACGAAGCATACAGGCAAACATATTCGTTTTACCAAGGTGACTGTCGAATTGTATAAGTGTATGTGCATATTTACTACGGAAATTCTGGGATTAATATTTAACTCACGTTAGTTTTGCCCCCCTGCCCCCCCCCCCCCCCGAGCCAAACTTGGGTGGCATTAACCCCCCTGCCCCCCGGTTCCTACGCTACTGATGTCATGTACAGCGCAACGCACTCGTATTTGTGAAGGAGTTCTTCTCAAAGGTCAAAGAACGAGCAAAGCAACTCGCACTGCAATCACATCCACGAACTCGCAACTAGGAATTTAAATACAATCTTAATGAAATGAGTTTGCAAGGTTTAAATTTTATGGCATTCTGTCGGATTTGACTCCAGGAGAACTTCAAATGAAGTTACTTCAGCCTCGGCGAATAGCAGATCTCAAGAGGAAATTCAACCACGTGGAAATAGTATAATTTTAAAGAGATAGCTCTCAAAGAAGAGCTCCGAAAATTGTCAACTTTTGTAATTAGGAGGATGTCTGTATTAATTTGAGCACCTCCCTTGCTGATTGAAGTATGAAGCCACCCATGCAGCTAGCACTGTACTAACACAAACATACCGTCTCGCCTACAAGGATGGCAACTACTTTCAATATCTATCAATGATTCGATATCTATAAATTAACCAAAATCATTATAATCACTTGATGAAAATATTGATAAATCGATTATTTCATTTCGAATTTATTTATGAATATTAGAATGACCTTTGACCGCTAAGGATTCCGGCTTGACATCAATTCATCTGCTAGCTAGGAGGGCGCCCTACTAATTACTTTGACTTTGACGACCCTAGATATGTTATTGTTATGCAATGCCAGATTTATGACAGTTTACGACGAAACTGTGACTTGCTGATGTTCAAGATTGTTATGCTTAGTCCTGCAGTCCTTGGACATTCCTTCCTATATTGTTATACAAATACCCAACTACATAAACCTTCAGATGTAGAGCATCAGCAGGAATTCTTATAAACAGAAAGTATGTTCTACCTGATAGATGAGTGTTGGTGTTCCCACGCTACCGCGCAGTACCGTTGAAAATATTATAGTACGCTAGCCAGAGCCTATAGTACCTGTATTTATCAGAAAGCAGGAAATTGCGCTGAGTAGTCACAGAGTGGCGTGAAGTCTCGAACTATAACACTATGAACTCAATGATTTACCTGTAAAGAAATCACGGTGAATGATAGGTCGTCTGATGGGCGCGGTATTCGAAGGCCCTGTCTCCTAAGCCCCTGAACCTTTTTTCGCCTCTATAAGCCCATGGTATCGACGGTTGCGCTATATACGTTGCGCAGCAGCGGGCTTTAGAAGACAAACTCGACCGGGCTTTAAGAGACAAAAGTCTTCTAAGACCCTGTCTCATTATACCCGCACGATGTGAAGCGGGCTTAAGAAGACAAACAAGTCCGGGCTTTAAGGAGACTAAAAGTCTTCTAAGTCCCTGTATCATAACGCCCGCACGATGTGAAGTGGGCTTTAACAGACTAAAAGTCTTCTAGGGCCCTGTCTCACAAGCGTAGGAACGAACAAAGACATCGTGCGGGCGTTAGGCCTGGACGAGTTTGTCTTCTAAAGCCCGCTGCACAACCGGCCGGTATACCAGGGGTTAAGAAGGCGGAAAAAAAGGTTTTAGGGGCTTAGGAGACAGGGTCTTAGAAGCCGACACCGTGATGGCTACTGCTTCACAGGTTTGATCCCAGCAGACGCGTGGGTGTAACCCCACGTGACGTGAACTGCTCACCCCAGGGTTGCCAGACGTCACGTGAAAATAGGGTCCCGCGTCCTGATTGGGTTTGTCATAATATGCTCTCTCGATTTGATTTGAAATATTGCAGTAAGCAACTTACAATATAATATAGTAAGTAATAACATTACACAACGAATTTTCCTTTTTTTAAATCAAATCTGCGACTTGCAACCCCCCCCCCCCCTCCCGCGTTCCGTACAGATCTTTTTAGAATTTACATCTTGCTAACCTAGCCCCATCGTTCGTTCTCGTACATTAAACCCAATGAAAACACTGAAAATAGCAATTAGATTTCAGATTCGATGAAATATTTACCATACCAACCATTGTGTTTTAAAATTCATTTTACTCTGAGCATTATCTATACGTGACCATTGAATCTCTCTCAGCTTATCAGACGAAATTAAATTTGAAGAAGAATGTTGTAATAAGTTCTTTGGATATTTCTCGAAAATGTTCCTTTCTCTGTGATATTAAAATTGGTCTATAACTCCAATCTCGGTGGATAAACCGCTTAGTCGCGGACTAATTAAAAGTTGAAAATATCGATTTGCACGTTAGCATACCGCCTTGCTATTTTTATTAAGTATTTAAAAGCAATTATTAAAGTGTGTTCCGCCCCTTCTGAAGAGGCTGCAACTTGATTAGGTGTCCTCTGAGACAAAAGGCAAGTCCGTGGCACGTGACACGCGCACGCGACTGACACACTAAAGTGATCCATAAAAAAGGAACTTCCCCCCCTGATAAGACGTTGTTCCCGCCCCTTCTGTAAGGCTGCAACTTGTTTAGGTGTCCTCTGAGAGAGACAAAGGCCGTCCGTGACACGCACCAGCGCACGCGACGCAACAAAAGTGATCCTAACAAGGAACTTCCCTCCCTGATAAGCAGTGTGTTCCCCCCCTTTTGTTGAGGCTGCAATTGTTTAGGTGCCCCTCTGGAAAAAAGGAAAAGTCCGTGACCGTGACACGGCACGCTGACACACTAAAGTGATCCAAACAAGGAATTCACCCCCTTTTAAAAGACAGTGTGTTCCCCCCCTTTGTGAGGCTCAATTGTTTAGGTGTCCTCTGAGACAAAGCAGCCCGTGACAGTGACCCCGCCCCCACGCGACGACACACTAAAGTGACCCAAAACAAGGAATTTCCCTCCCTGATAAGACAGGTGTTCCCCCCCTTCTGTTACGTGCAATTTGATTAGGTGTCCTTGAGAAAAAGGCAAGTCCGTGACACGTGACGGCACGCGACTGACACACTAAATTGACCCCATAACAAGGAATTCCCTCCCGGAAAAGACAGTGGTTTCCGCCCCTTCTGTTGAGCTGCAACTTGATTAGGTGCCCTCTGAGAAAAGGCAAGTCGTGACACGTGGCACGCGCACGCGATGACCCCACTAAAGTAAATCCATAAAAAGGAATTTCCCCCCCCTAAAAAGACAGGGGTCCGCCCCTTCTGTTGAGGCGCAATTTGGTTGGTGCCTCTGAACAAAGGCAAGCCGGACACGTACACGCGCCCCCGGGACGACACACTAAAGGGGATCCAAAACAAGGAATTTCCCCCCCTGAAAAGACATGTGTTCCGCCCTTCTGTTGAGGCTGAAAATTTGTTTGGGTGTCCTCTGAGACAAAGGCAAGCCCGGACACCAGACCGCGCACGCGACTGACACACAAAAGTATCCAAAACAAGGAACTTCCTCCCTGTAAGACAGGTGTCCGCCCTTCTTTGAGGTTTGAAACGATTAGGTGTCCTCTAGCAAGGAAAGTCCGGGGCCGTGACACGCGCACGCGATGACACCTAAAGTGCCCTAAAAAGGGAAATTTCCCCTCCCTGAAAAGCGGTTTCGCCCCTTCTTTTAAAGCGCAATTTTGATTAGGTTCCTCTGAGAAAAAGGAAAGTCCGTGACACGTGACAGCGCACGCGATGAAACCAAAAGTGATCCTAAAAGGGAATCCCTCCCATAAGACAGTGTGTTCCGCCCCTTCTGTTGAGGCTGCAGTTTGATTATGTCCTCTGAGAAAAAAGGAAACCCGTGGCACGTGGCACGCGCACGCGACTACACACTAAGTATCCAAAAAAGGAACTTCCCTCCCTGAAAGACAGTGTGTTCCCCCCCTTTGTTGGGTTTGAAAACTTGATTAGGTGTCCTCTGGAAAAAGGGCAAGTCCGTGACACTACACCGCACGCGACTGACCCCTAAAGTAAATCCATAAAAGGAATTTCCCTTCCCCGATAAGACAGTTGCCCGCCCTTCTTTTTGGGGTGCAACGTTTAGGTGTCCTCTGGACAAAGGCAAGTCCGGCCCCGTGACACGCGCCCGTGACCCCACTAAAGTGACCCAAAAAAGGGAACTTCCCTCCCTGATAAACAGGTGTTCCGCCCCTTCTGTTGAAGGCTGCAACTTGATTAGGTGTCCTCTGAGACAAAGGCAAGTCCGTGACACGGCACGCGCACGCGACTGACACACTAAAGTGATCCATAACAAGGAACTTCACTCCCTGTGCAACAGTCATAAAGAAACACACTTGTGTGTGCATATTTATAATCAGCAATAGGATAGATCAATAAACAATAACTGACAAATTTTTCTTCCAGCTACATGCTATAGTTTTACTTGTCATTGGTATCACATTGTCTGTATGTTTGCCCTGTCAGATTTCTTGTGAAAATATTGAAAATATGTCAATTTCTAGGGACTGAGAGAAAAAGATGAAATATATTGTGAAGACATTGATGATTGATCTAAATAGAAAATAAAATGAATATGTGACACTTTTTTTGATGATGATATTTAATTTATTTTGATAATTTTTGATACGATATCAATTGGAACGTGAAGTATTTATCGTACCGTTTTGTCTCCTCACATTCTTCACATTCTCCCGTATGCTGAACCATGCAAACAGCTTCCGTTTAGCTAACTAGGTCACAGTAAAACAAGACGATGAAACAGTTTTGTGGGGAATTGCATTGCCCTTTGTAAATCTAATAGATTGTAGTGGAAGCTGCCTGCATGCATGGCCGGACGGTTAGTGCGTTGCCCAGGGCAAGCGTCCAAAGCACACGGCACTCTGCACTGTTAGTGGGTTTAACCCTTTATAGGGCAAAACTTTTTATCCATTATTTTTCTTTTTACCTTAACAATTTGAAATTTTTGATTTTTTTAATGAATTTTAGAAATTTTTTTGATTTTTTTCCTCGATCTTTTAGGAAAAAAATGCTGATTTTGAAATCCAAATTGCTATCAAAGTTTTTAAAAAATCCAAAATTTGAGTATATTTTCAAAAATTAGATTTTTTTTGCAATTTTTCATTTTTTTTCATTTTTTTTGCATGTTCAAATTGAATCTACTACAGGCAAACAAAATATCCGGGACATCCCGGAAATTTGTGTATTTTTGTGTTTTTATACACAATTCGATTTTTGATCAACTATAAAAATCGTTCTAATCATTAGAATTTAGTAAGGAAAAATGCTACCAATTCAGAACAAAACAAAGCAGCTTTTTGACCGGGTGTAAAATATGAAAAACTTACAGATTTAATTGTGTAGATTTTGAAAGAAAGTGGTAACTATGTGTACCACTAACCTATAAAGGGTTAATAGCTTTTCCCTCGACTCGACCAAGAACAAATTGAGTTATAGATTCATGTTAAAAGTTTCGAGCAAAACGGTAGGCTTAGTAAAACAAATTGACGACATGTAACTAATTTCTTAAAGCATATAAAATGTATACGATAATATTTGTGTGCTTTTAGTATGGTGTGTTTCAATATGTGGGATGGATTTGAACCAGCATCTATTGGTGCTCTGCGGACGGACGGACGTCTCGGATACAGTGGCTATATTATTTTATTGTGCAAATATGTTGTGGAATATTTAGTTGAGTATTCGAAAGAACAATACCACACATTTACTTGGTCGTGGTGAAGTAGCTTAACTTGTACGTTGATAAATACAGCTATGTACTTTAGTTGATTTGGTATAATGACTGAACTAACAATCTATCCCACTCATTGCAATACAAATATAACAATTCGAACGAGACTTTCAATGGAAGAGCTCTTACCGCCCTCGCAACAGTTCCAAATGACGTTCCACATAACTATCGTATTCGTGCCACGGTCGTAAAGGCAGTTAGAAGCTCTTTGAACGTAAAAATAAAGTCTTCGTAAAACGTAGGCTATAAACTTTTTATTATTGATTGATAAAACTTACAATGGGATTGGAAATGATCAATTAAAACCCTTTATAGGGCAGTGGTTTCTATATTTACCACCACCTTTCAAAATCTACACAATTAAATCTGACAGTTTTTCATACTTCACACCCGGTCAAAAAGCTGCTTTGTTTTGTTCTGAATTTGTAGAATTTTTCCTTACTAAATTCTAATGATTAGAACGATTTTTGTAATGGATCAAAAATCGAGTTGTGTATAAAAACACAAAAAAACACAAATTTCCGGGATGTCCCGGATATTTTGCTTGCCTGTAGTAGATTCAATTTGAACAAGCAAAAAAATTGGAAAAAAATGAAAAATTGCAAAAAAAATCTATTTTTTGAAAATATACTCAAAATTTGGATTTTTTTTTCAAATTTGATGCCAATTTGGAATCCAAAAAAATCAGCATTCTAAAATTCAAAAAAAAAAATCACAAATTTCAAATTGTTTGGGTAGAAAGAAAAATTTGGGTCCCAACATTAAGCCCTATAAAGGGTTAATAAGACATGAAAGTTAATTTGTTTCGAACTTTCTGGGACACCCACCCAAACACAAAGCAAACGTTTTACATGCAGGACAATGTTTGAGGCATGTTCTTAGTTAAGGGACGTGTCTTATTAGCAATTATTAAAGTATAACTGCCCTGTTATGTAATCGTGTTGCATTCATGATTAATTCGTTGAAAATAAATTGCTTGTAATATAAGCGTTCTAGCTGCATTTTCAAAACAATATGGTACGTGAGAAGAGTCGCCATCAGGGAACGTGTTGCCCGTCCGTCCGTCTCGGCGTGAGTCACGTCTCACGATGAGCATGAACATGACCTCCCATCTTGTTGACGTTGTTCTTGAACACGTATGTAACAGAATGTTTTTGGGGACTCAGGAGGATAGGGCTAGCCTCACACACAAAGTTTAGATCTCTGTTGATTATGTGGCTTCGCTCCCTATTTCAAGTGAGTGGCGTTACTAGGGGGGTTCGCAATCCGCGCCTCCCCAATACTTTCCTCGTTTGATTTAATTTGATAAAAAATTGGCCATTGTGATGCTTTAAAACGCACAGATTTTCACCAAAATGACATTGAGAGATTTTTTTCCGGGGGGCAAGCCCCCTGGACTTTCCACTTAACCTTCGGTGCTTTAATTAATTAATTGGTTGAACCCCCCCTTATGAATTACTTGATAAGCCACTGGCACTAAAGTCCCCCTCCCCTTTCGATTTTTTTGATTTGCCAATGCTAAATTTGAACTCCCCCCCTTCCCAATGTCCAAACTCAAGTGACGGTCATGTTTTGAGTACGTCCTTGCCCGCGCTTGTTTTGGTATCATGGTATCATGAAGAAAGTATTACATTGCAAGACTTACGGACGCCGGGGCCGGGGCGGGGGGAATCAAATCACAAAGAACACAGGAGATCTAGCGATTGAGATTGGCAACGACTTTGGAATGTTTGAGTTACAAAAGCAAAACAATAGGCGTACAAGTGGAATGAAAACCAGTCCTTGAATGGCAGAATGAGGGATTCCCGCTGAGACGCAATGTTTGATTGACAGATAGGTCGACATCTTGGGACGCAAGTGATTGTGTTATTGCCACATAGGTCATCCATGTAGAAGTTAATTTTGGAAACAAACCCAAGTATTCAAACCGACGATTTAAATCCAAACATTAGTGTGAACTTCAGCTGAAAACGTCAACATCGGGAAGGTTGACCGAATACTTGGAATTGATGTCGAAGCTCTGTATCAAAACAGACGTTGAGCTATACCGGTGTAGTCTTGCGTGTAATACGTGGAGAGGAGTGCAGTGGACATCTCCTGAATGAAACATTTGATGAGAGACCACGCCAAGATGTAAGCACCGGCGACACCGTCACCAGCTCTTGGATCCCTGAATCCTTGGGTGGTGTTGCTGTAGCACCTCCAAGCCTGCCATGCATCTAGTTCTTGCCTGGAAGTATCTCCGTAAGCACAAGAATTAGGTTGTCAATCCGTGGGACAAGTTGGTAGGAAAAAGGAATTGTGTTAATCTTACGTCAAACTATAGTCAATACTACAGATGTACTTACCTTGCAGTGCATAGAGTCATCGGCTCATTATCAGTGGCATCCACTCTCATGTACTATCATCACTTCATAATGATGTTCCAGTACAAACAATTAATATCTTTAAAGACATACATGGATATAGAGGAGTACCTGAAATAGGGAGCGAAGCTTACCTGTTTATACCAACCAAGTTTGTTCTAGCCTTCAGCTCCTCTTGGTGGAGCTTCCGAGTAAGAACACACATATATCACATTTCTGGGGCTATCCCCCCGAACCCCCAGGTCATTAAAAACATTATGTATCCTTGTCGAAGGGCAAGGTCAACAAAAACGCATGTCAGCCGGAGGCTGTTTGGTTTTTATCGTGAGACGTGATACATGCAAAAGTTATGCATATAAGGGCCTGTACCTACTTTTTTAAGGAACTAAATGAGCTGTAGTGCTTCTTCTTGGAAAGTTACTAAGAACGTGACTATACTAAGTAAGTAGTTGTAAGTATTAAGTAGCTATAGTAACTATAGTAACGTCCAAGTTCCTTTCATTACTGGAGGGAATTGTTACTGGAACGACTAAACGAGCAAATGTCAATAAGTCATTGGCACTGCAACTTGTTTGTCTTGGCATAGAACTTACCTGCAACCACAGTACATGCTGTGACCTAACTCTGCCCCTGGTACACAGTGGCACGGAGTCATGTTTACGTGAACGACCATTTCATAATCCTCAATGGAACAATTGAATGTGACTACTCAGAGAAGTGAATCATTCCTTGGTGTTTCTTTGCCATGACAAATAGGTTGACGCAACTAACATCGATAGAGGTGGCTCCTCAGTCCTCACGTAGTTCAGCCTGACTGAAGGTTTGTTCCTAGGGTTTCCTCAGTCACAGACGAAATATGGAATTGAATTAAAACAAAGTTCATATTTTTACGCCGTCTTTGACCTTAAAATTTTACTTGGATTCCCCAATGGTCTTTGGATGCCATGTTGTTTCTCTGTAGTGAGCAGTTCGAATTTGTTATTTTTCGGGTGGCATTTCCTGTCAAGCGACAATATGATCACTTACAAAGCAGTAAATTATCAAAAGATATTGTTGATTCGTCAGAAATAACTATTATTACGATTTATGAACCTGTTACAAAATACAAACCCGTAACAGTTGACATTCATGTTTTAAATTTGAATCAAGATTGTAAATAAGATCACTGGCTTTTAATTGTTTGCCATTATATTCTACTGTTCGTTATTGATCGTCTTTGAATATCTCTGTGCACCCCTTTTTAACGAGTATAATCCCAGGATTTGCAGTCGTCGAGCTTATTGCCTGCTACTGCTCCCTGTGTTCATTGTGCACGGTATTGATATTGACTTATCGTCATGAATACGTTTTGTATGACATAATTGGATTTTCAGAAAGTTTTTTAAGCCCCCGTCTTCATCTTTAATATGTTCTTCAATATTGAAAATATATAAGGCTAATAAATATAAAAACTTTAATATCATCAAGTTTTATCTCCGTTTTCAAAAATATATTTCTTTAATTATAACGCCTGACGTACGAAGTCTGTAGGTTTCCTTTTCAGATCACATTTCACAAATTAGATCGTATGAATGTAATACCATTCCCTGCAATCATATAATTGAGCCAATTTATAATATCATCAAGGGTTATCCCCTTAGAAAACACAGCCACATTATTAGGTGCAATGTTAATCTCTATAATATCCGCTGTTTGAATATAATTTAAACTGTACCTGCTGTATAGCTCTTCAAAATGTACCAGCTTTGTGGCGCATTCTAAGAGTAGTTTCCAGATGTTGATTATTGGACCTTAACGTTTAGTTGGGCTTATGTTTTTGCCCAATTGATTAGCGTATCGGTGAGTTTTTGTTTGCTTAACGAATTCAAAGTAAAATTCAATTTATTTCAAGCTCACTAAAATAAGATATTATGCGAAAAGAAGGTCTTAATTTTCTTACAAACAGACAAGGCAAAAATACCACAGAGTTCATGATTGCCGGAATTAATTTTTACTAACGAATGTTTATTAAATACTGGACTAGAAGTAGAATATTCACTGTGGTGGCTTCAAGAAAGTGAGAATTCAAAGCAGGACATCAAACCGGTACGAACCGAAAACTGAGAATCTGATAACAAAGTTCTATTTTCTTGCACAGAAAACCGTTATTCCTATTTTAGTTAGGGGGGAATTTCACTTTATTTCTCTTCAGATCATTTCACTAGAAAGTCCAATTAAGGCTATTCGACCGCGTTTTTCTATTTTCCAAACTATGCTACCAAGTCAAAATATAGTGAATGGCTTTGAAACATAGCTCTTTTAGAAAATCAAAACTATTTTTTTCAAATTTTTCTGATCCGGTACACGGCCAATATCGCCACCTCAAAATAATTTCAAACTTCAATTCGCCAAGGCACACCATTCAACGTAGGGTGTTGTGTTTTTGTGACATTAATTTTCAACTGGTTTTCTATAGACTGGCGAGAGAAAAAAGATTTTTTAAACAATTATTGTTTTTCCTGCGAATTTTTAACGGTTGGCGGTACAAATCGGTACAAAATACCGACAAACGAAACAATTCGCAGGAAAGACAATTGTTAAAAAAAAATCTCTCAGTCAAGTTGAAAATTGATGCCACAAAAACACAACACCCTACGTTGAATGGTGTGCCTTGGCGAATTGAAGTTTGAAATTGTTTTGAGGTGGCGATATTGGCCGTGTACCGGATCAGAAAATTTTGAAAAAAATTGTTATGACTTTCTAAAAGTGCCATGTTTCAAAGCCATTCACAATATTTTGACTTGGTGGCATATTTTGGAAAATAGAAAAACGCGGACGAATAGCTTTTTATTTAACATAATTCCTTCTTGAACAAGAAATATAATTCATATTATTCTTTTTGGAGGTAGGGGGAGAATTTAAATAAGTTTTTGTAGCCTACGTCAGGTATAGGCCTATGCATGTTCGTCAAGTTAAACTTTAATATTACGAGAATGAGAAGCTGATTTTAATTAACTATTAACTCCCGTTTGAGCCAGAGGCCTAGTATTCCTCTGCCAAACTCACATCCATATTTGTCATCCGATTGAAATGCAATTTGGCGTGGTTGTCAAGCAAGTATATGATTAGTCTTCTACACTCAAAGGAAAATCTAAAATCATAAGAATCAATTTAATTTATTTGCAATTTGGCGACTTTATATGTGCCTCTATATAATTGCTGTATGACCATCTGAGTACTTGTGATCCAGAAGTGACTCGTAGCCCGTAGCTATACAACTACAAGGTCAGAGGAGATAGCACCTCGTCGTGACACACACCCGAGTTGAATGCGCTCCGAGTGCTGAGTCTTGAGGACCAGTGTTCACACGTTATACTGGCAAGGCAAGTCCTAATTAGCTTGCAAGAGGCTACCAGGAAGCGCCACGCTCCAGCGCGCAATGCAGAACAAGAGAAACATACAGGGTCTAGGTCACCATATGAACACGGTTTGGTTTCTCACACTAAGTTAGGTAGACGTTTATTGCATTCACCCTTTTTGTGAAGCTCCGACGGAGGAATTCTATTATCAAAAGTGGGAATTTATATTGTTGCAGAGGGGAACTGAGGCATGCGCGATATGGTCTTTTTGCGTCTCAAATGTTAAATATCTACTCTTGTATGTTTTCTCCTCTCAGATAACATTTGCTATAGTTAATACTTAATTCTGGTGGCTTGATGATTGTCTCGAAACCACAGATATTATTAAACACCTATAGTAGGCTAGATTATCAGTCTCCAGTACCTCCGCACAGGCGCTGGCGTACCAAATTGAAGCGTCAAAATCTTTTCAAAATGTCGATTTGGCGTTTTAATTTAATACGCTTTTTTAATGCAATAAAGTGTAATACTGGATTGTTTGATATGGTTTCAGCTTGTGCAGCATGGGAATGTACAAACAGAAACAATACGAAGTTATTGCATAAAGGAATTTAGTAATCATTTGATGTTAATGTCTTATATGCTCACCTGTCAAACTGACGGCCATCTTTAAAAATATTTGGGCTACAAATCGCTCCCATCTACTTAACATGCAAACAGGATTTTCAAAATGGCTTCAAATTGTCACAGAAGTGGACCAATGACTGCGGATCTAGCCTACTATAGGTGTTTAATATCTATGCTCGAAACATATATACAATGACTCATATGTGGTATTTCTGTAAATTTGTACAATTTTCATGACTTGTTTTGCATTTTCTGCTGATCTTAAAAAAAATGTTTTAAACTGTAGGTAGTCATTCCACTTCCGTTCACAAACCAAAGAGAATAAACAATCATGTGCATTAGAATTGAGAAGCAAAACGCTAAATGCTTTCAAAGTGCATTACATCCTGCAGAGTTATGTTCAACAGCTAAATAAAGGAAAGGAAAATACAAAATGTCCAAGTAATGAAAGGCGTCACATTTGCACTAAGGGATGTTAGAAAATATATTTCAGGAAGAAGAATAGTTGATATAGTGTTGACATACATGGGAATTAGATAACAGATGGTTGAGGATATGAAATTGTATCTATAGAAAGAAATTTAAGAACGCTTAAAAAGTGAAAGAATTTATAGGTTTATCACGTCAATGAACGAACTAAAAATATAGTGGTGCTTGTGAGTTATACGAATCAACTGTGATTTTAAATAACGACATCCATTATGGTGTTAAATAACGAATTCCGTTGGCCCTGTGTTGTTTCGAGTGTCATTATAAATCATTGATATTTACTGTTTTGTAATATCACGTTCGCACATTGCATGATGATAAATCTTTCTCGAGTGTTTTGCTTCCATAAGCTTGTAGCACCGTGTCTAAACACACTTGGAATCGGTTATGCAATAATAAAATATGACCGTCTTGTTATCATGAATGATATCACGCGTAACGCCATTCTCATGAATCATCATTGAACAATACAGTACACACCTACAATTCTGCAGCTGCACCATATCCAATAATAACACAGAAATGCATAGCCCCTACAATTTGTTGAAAAAGTAAATAAACAACAAGTGATTAAATTATGGAATAAGTGGTTACGTGTTCTATAGCTTCACACAACAAACAAGAAACAACAGCTGTTTAGGCCCAGTAACTTTATGATTTCAATCCGTATATTGCATTACCGCAGTGGCGTAGGAACTATTTAGTGGGGGGGTCATACTAAAGTTGACTACGGGGTTGGGCGGGCAAACCGGGGTCTGGGGCGAAGCCCCAGCCGCCGGATGCTTTTTCGCCGCAGGCGAGATTTTTTTAAAAGGTGCCCTTGATAGGTGGCCTGAAACACGTTTTCAGGCGAATTTTAATTATGAATAAGGGTCACATTTTGAAGCTAATATATTGCATTGAAGATTGATTACCTGACTAAAATCGGTGGACAGTTTGCTTGGGAGTGAAGACACTGCACACAAAATATAATGAATATTAGTCTAAAATCAGATGGCTAGTCTAGTCTCGCAAATCACGTCTCTTACGGAATCTTTCTAAAAAAATGTTAACAAAAACCTTCCTTTTTGTTTGCAAGTCTGACTGTAGTAAAAATCCTAAAAATCACCCAACAAGCTATAAGTTAGCAAGTGACACCCATACCTGGCTTGACCCCCCCACTGGGGGGGTCAAGCCAACAAGTGGGGGGGCCGTTCCTACGCCCCTGCATTACCGTGTTCATTATACTATGTACCCGCTAAACGCAGGCATACTGAGAGCAAAATTCGCAATGTAGGCCTACATCATTGAGCAATGGCATCGATTTTGACGTTTGTTGATACGTAATTAGTACAGAAAGTGACAGCTTATTTTGTTGCTCTTTGATCGACAGTAAATCTAGGTGCCCGCTAGGGCGCCGCAGCCAAGCCGTGGCGCGCTACACACTCAGGCACCTTATACAGCAAGGAGAGTTGGGGTGGATTCGAGGTGTTACCCATCCGTCATGAAACGTGATGTGAACTTGAAAACTATCAAAATCGAGGGGCAAATTTGGTTGGGGTACGAGCATTCCTTCTTGGTGAAAAAATGGCTTGAAACATGCTCAATGTCAGCTATACAACTGCTACTGCTGCTGCTACTACTACGGTCTAATTCGTCAGTTTCAATCAACCAGCGATTCTGCCCAAACGGGTGGGGCTACAATGTTCATATTTTACATGTACATTAAGGTTTAGTGATATAGTGTCTTTTGAAAGAAAAAGTTAAAAAAGGTTTGCTGGAAGGCTTCCAAATAAAGGTTTTAATACAAGCCTTTTACAAGAATATAATCAACAAGTAACTATAACAGTTACTTGACAATGATCACCTACATTGTTTACAAAAAACAAGTCTTTTGAACACTAGATATTTTTAATTCTATTGTTAATTTGTAATTGGACAAATTAATTGGACCCGCGGGTTCGATTCCCGGTTGGGTGTTGCTCTTACTTACCCGCCCTTACAGTAGACTTACGCTGAAAGCTTGTCATTTCTTATATATATGTGTGTGTGAGGTAATAGGGAGATGCCAACAGGCTAGGTATGATCAATGTGGATAGAGATAGGAGTCAGCAGAATTAACTGAGATGTAGAGGTGGCAGCCATAGTCGAACAGATAAAAATGAACACACAAACTAACTACTAAATAGCCACGAGACGAGACGTTTCGGCCTTGCCTTCTTCGGTCGTTCTGGTCTACATAGCTGTTTATTTATTATATATTTATGCTTTACTACCGACGTTAGGCATACTCCGGGAAGGTCCTGTGACAAGAAGGCGATGACTTAGACTTGCATAGTTAGCGGTCGCGGTCACAGTGATCTGTTTACCCAAATAGTTGTGTTTCGTATCATCTTATCCTTCATTGTTATTACATCTTGCTTTTGTTTTACATCTTGATAAAGCTATAGGGGAAACGTCGGTAGTAAAATATATTATTATTAATTGGTAATAAAATAATTGGTGGAGAAGCAGATGCAGGATGAAGATGACGATGAAGATGTTGATGAAGAAACTCTGAGCCCAACAATCTCGGCAAAAAATTGTTTCGTGCCCTAGATATCGGTGTGAAGAACACCACTCAACCTGACGTTGCTGGAAATGAGTTTTGATTATTATTATTTACTAGGAAAACGCTAAAGTCCCGTCGCGTTGTTGAGCGAGCACCGGTACGTGCAACACGACCCGAGTACGACATTCCCATAATGTTACATACCAATAAGTCTTTAAGGTCTTAACCGATTTAGCTGAAAATTTGTAAAATAGGAGAGAATGGATAAAATCCACCGCCATCTAGAGGACCTTGACATAATTTATTTGGGAAAACTATTTTAACAAATAACAAACAACAAATAACAAATAATACACTGCTTCCTCGATAGTATTTTGATTACTTCTAGGTGGCAGTGCATAGTGACCAGAATTCTCGTGCGACTTTTCGTTGCCATGGTAACGTTACTTTTGTTAAAATGTTATTTCTATCTACACTAATTAAGGTCTTGACCGATTTAGCTGAAAATTTGTAAAATAGGAGAGAATGTTGTACTTATTGACCCTGCAAAATTTCATAACGATCGGAACATTTTTTTTTTTTTTATATATATAACCAACGATTGGATTTTGTTCAAAAACTATACAGCAACCCGCATAGGTGGTATGTACATGTGTGCAAAATTTCAGGTCGATCAGAGAAACGGTGCGACCTGTACCGAAGCAGTAACAGAAAAAAAAAAAAAAAAAAAACAGACATTCGAGCCAGAAGAGTGATCGCTACGCTCGCTCAATTATTATTATTATTATTATTATTATTATTATTATTATTATTATTATTATTATTATAATTATTATTATTATTATTATTATTATTATTATTATTATTATTATTATTATTAATTTACACAATTTATTGGTCGGGACATTTCGCCGCGTCGATTCTGCTTTAATTGCTTTTGACGTTTCAGCCCAACTGTGTGGGGCTATCCTCAGAAAAACAAGATATTAATTCTAAAAACTTACAAAATAAAAACCCAGACAAGGCGTTACATAGAAAAACAAAATCACAAAACAAACAGTTACCATGACCAGGCCCCGCCTTCTATAAACATGCGTTACATTCTTATGAGGACTTCTTACACCCAAAATATCACATTTGTATAACACATGTATAACAAACACAACAAATAAATAAATATAACAAATACAAAATATCACATTTGTATAACACATGTATAAATGTGATATTTTGGGTGTAAGAAGTCCTCATAAGAATGTAATGCATGTTTATAGAAGGCGGGGCCTGGTCATGGTAACTGTTAGTTTTGTGATTTTGTTTTTCTATGTAACGCCTTGTCTGGGCTTTTATTTTTGTAAGTTTTTGGAATTAATATCTTGTTTTTTTTTAGGATAGCCCACACAGTTGGGCTGAAACGTCGAATCGACGCGGCGAAATGTCCCGACCAATAAATTGTGTAAATTATTTACCGGGCCGCAAAAGCCTTAAATTATTATTATTATTATTATTATTATTATTATTATTATTATTATTATTATTATTATTATTATTATTATTATTATTATTATTATTATTATTATTATTATTATCATCAATAAATAATAATAATAGAACATACGCAGTTTTCCCCTCAAAAGATTAAGTTTTAATGAAGCTTTCCTTTAGTGTTATCTTGTGTTATCACCGATCTTTTAAAATAAATCATTTTTTCTCGACAACACCTACAGGTTTTATGGAATAGGTTAATCGATTTCTTCGTATTTCCTGTTACATAATTTACGTGATATTGTCCTAAATAAATGCTTCTACAAGTACATTTACTTCGTGCATCGGGAGTCTAAGTTACGACGTACTTCTCACGTCACATACATGTTGTATATCTACATCTGTGAATGTACTTGTGACGTAATTGTATTATATTTTCGTTGTGAAAGCCGTATGCATGTAGTAAGATGCATTTGTTGAGACATGCCTGTTACAAAATTAAAAGTAATCAAATAAGAAAGATAAAATGTTTGAAATGTTTTGCAGATAAAAGACAGCAATAAGTGTGATGCATTGAGGATTCGTTCCCTCTCCAACTCCAAGGCACTCAATCACATCAAACTCATTTCTCACTTCTTTGCAAGCATCAACCACTCACAAAGTCTCCAGAACAATTTGGATTTAAGTTTTCAAAACAGTCGTCTCGGTTTGATTGGCTCGTCTAGCGCACTAGTCGTGAAAGACGCCGAGACGCACTCAAATAAGATAGGAATTCTTCGGCGCCGTCGTCGTCAGGGACTAGAGCGACGCACAACCTTTGCCGCTTCCAGTTAGAATAAGAAAATACATTGCTTTGCGAAGAGAAGACGCCATTAGTTTTAAGTTTTTTAATGTTCACATTTCATAATATTTATAAGGTAGGGTAATATAAATCTATTTTCGACTTTCGAGTCGTTAATATACTTTAATACTTTATACTGCAGTATAATATGTTAATGCCGGTTTTAAACAAATGTTCGTTTTACACTATCCTCTTGTAGGTAAACCGACATGGTGATGGTTTAGCTGTAAACTGATAGGGAACCAATAAGGATGAAGGTAAATCGCACCGCCCTGTGCTAGCGTCCACTCGTCCTATGCACTCAGTGTTAGCGCACGAGGCTCTGTTTAGGGGGTCTCTGCTCCAATTAGGACTACAGTAGCCAAGCTTATCAACAGTCGTCAACAGGCCTACACAAACGAACCATACAATGCATTGCATTACATATGATGTGTTATTTTGAATTTTCCGTGTAACGGACAGAATGTGCCTACTTTTAGGGCGATATATGTAGATTGTAGAAGGTGAAAATGTTTTCCTACTGTTGTTGAACGACTTAAATTTATTCCACAACCTGAGACGACGACTCTGTGATTCATGAATAATTGATTTGCAAACACGAGGAGCTTGTTAGAGAAGGAACTTGCAAACTTCCATGCGGTTACAGTTTCTAAGTAGGCATACACACAACACACTTGTTTAGCAGTTTCAACTTTTAAAAACTAGTAAATAAAATATAAAAACGAACTTTGGCATGTATTTCAATATTACGTGGCGAATCGGAAAGCGTTGTCGCCTGAGGAAGTAAACTTGTAAATTCTGATTGAAACTATATGTTGTGTAATGATATTATATGAATTATCGATTGTTTGTAATATCTACATACATAAAAATGAAAACATACAATATTTCTTTGTTTAAAATTGCTGATTTTTCATCAAAATTTGCATTTAAAACTTTTGTTTTAAATTGTTGGCCGCATAGTTCAGTTGGTAAGAGCATAGCCCGGTAAGCAAAGGTCTCGGGTTCGATCCCCGGTGTAGTCACCTTTTTAATTTGCAGTACAGTGAGAAGTGTGTACCTATTGCATGGTTGAGGTCGTTACAACTTCCGCGTGGTAGACGGACGGCTCTTCCTAATCCTGGGATGATTCTCCCGGGTCTACTCTACACTACTTTAAGTGCACGTGCACCTAAACACTCTACCACTACTATAATCAGTGTTTTGTGTCTAAATTATATTGTGTTTCGGTTTATTATGTTGTTATAAAGTTGTCCACACGCAAGGGTGGATTGCAGCCAATCATCGGTCCCCGATTTAAAATACTTTACGCTCATTCGCCCGCTGAAACCGCGCGCATCTGCTTACTTGCTTCGGAGCAACTATTAAATAATGTTTTATATATATATATATATATATATATATATATATATATATAACCATAGTCTTTGAAGGTTTTCGTGGCCGATATGTATTAAAGTAATCGGTTTTTCGGTTTCAATGCCACGTATATTTTCGTTGGGCCGACGTTTCGTCACATAGGCTAACTGTAAAACCTAAAGACCAACGATCAACGTCTCAGTTAATACCTGCAGATGATCTACTAGTAAATGAATCGACGGTCAGAGTGACAAAAGATCCATGACGAAAAACGTAAAGACGGACGTGTAGTGACTTTCTTGTTTCTTTGCAACGACAAGCTTTGCAATGACTTTCTTTGAATGGTATTAATTCGTCATGTGTGCAGTGATTTCTTTTGTTGACTTTTGTTTTGTTTTTTCTCTCTAGTTTTGTTCTGTATTTATCAATAGTGATGTAGTTTTCGTTTTTCGTTTTTTTTATTTTTATTTAAAGTTGTATTGGCCCTGAAGATAATTTGTGAAATCTCATCGAAACGTCGGCCCAACGAAAATATACGTGGCATTGAAACCGAAAAACCTATTACTTTAATATATATATATATAAAAATAAAATAATTTAATATAAAAATAACATTTTCTCAAGTTTTACTTTTCACATGAGAAAACTAAGTTTTTTCCGTCATACTAAAGCTATTTTGATTCCTCTTACCCCGGTGCATTGAAGAACTTGTCTAGTACTAAAATAAAATCGACACTTTTTAAAACAAATGAAATCACAGAAAGCAAGGCTTCTCACGTTGTGCCCCAGTCCCACCCACATTCTATCATAGTCACTACAGTGTTGGCTCGAGCGCTGAGCTCTTGACTCTGGCTTCGGGAGGTCTAGGGTTCGAATCCCGTCGTGACCGGCAGTTTTTCCTCGATCGTTAATGCGAGTGCAAGGGATTGAGTCCTCTTAAACAGTCCTCGGACACCCCTTTACAATTATCCTATCCGCAACGTACCTAGTTCACCTAAAGAGGGGCATATTGCATCCTAACAGGTTTAATTCCCACGGTTAAATATACACACACACACACAACACACTCTCACAGACGTACAATACACACTCATGCATATTCCATCTAACTTATGTATTCATTAATTTTATTTAGTTTAGTTATATTGGCCTTGTATCTTATTTTGTTATAATGTGTGTGATAATTTGCACTTGTGGTATGCCTGCATGTCCTGTTGCAATCTGGCCACGGAATAAAATAAACTACCATAAACTAAACTAAAAACATTTATTTGCCAGCATTTTTCACTGTAACTCACTTTTGCCATTCTATAAACACCACAAGAAAAATATACCAATAACAAGGAAATAAAAATCACAATGGATAGTTTAATTAATATTTTGTATCCTTGAGAACGCAACATGTTATGCATTATTGATACAAGCCTGAAAAGGAAACTCCTCTGTGAGGATTGAGGAAATCGGTAGTCAAAGATGGCGCCTGTACTGCGAGTGGATGAGGACACCTGTGCAACTCAGGCTGAGCAACAACATTGCGAACTAACTAACCGAACATGAAAACAGGTTCTGGCAAACACGATCCTAACTCCAAACAATACAATCACAACTAGATCGGAAAACGAAGGTTGCCTGTTTTTTTTTATATTTTTAGAAGCAAGAGGATGTTCTTTCATTGTCACTTTTATCAATATATTGTTCTTCCAATGCCGGAAGCAATTTTACATGCAAACAATTGTTTTGCTTATTGTAAAACATAAACAAGATAGAAGGGTATTTTACTCATTGACAATGATAATGTCCGTTGGTGTGGGTTCATCACACTATGCCCTAGGTTAGGGTCATCGGCGTTCACATCCACTATGTTATTTTTTTAAGCAAAATTGACAACCCGTTTCACGCGCCACAAAATATAAAAATGTGAATTCTTTTTTTCGCAATAGATATTTCATTTTATTTATTTAAACAACAACAAGAACATTAGAAATAGATTCCTTAATGCAACCAACCCTAAGCCTAACAATAAGATTGCAATGCTCCTTTGCATAGATGTCGAACAAGGAAGAACACACACCTAGTGTATATGAAAGCATGACTACACTGACCTGTAGACATCAATAAGTTAATGTAATTCCTAAATATATTTTTGAAAAGTTTCGCTATAGAAACATGCAAAGATAGATGTGCCAAGTTTCCAAAGTGTCGACCTTACAAACAGCAATTTTCCTCGCGACCTGGGGACACTACAAGCAAATCAGTGTCAAGTGACGTCGAGCAGAGATACGTAGGCGTCCTGTAGCGTACACTGTACTACTAATGAAGGGAATGTTCTCTAAAGCACCAGGAGGTATCTAGTTAGTTACCATGGCAACTCAGAGAGCCTAATCGCTCACGTTTGCTTCGTGCCACGCGGAAACTTTTACATCAAATATTTTCAACAAATACGTGACATAAAATCGTGCTTTGTTAGTATAAGTTTTTAATTACCTTAATTTCAGTGAAGCGACCAAACAAAACAACGCCGTGAAACATAACACGAGGAACGTGTGTATTCTGATAAAGCATGGAGAGAGATGCAAAGAACATAGCAAAGATTAGTGAGATATAAGTCATGCCCGATCCTTAATTTCAATTTGGCAATACAACAAAATGCTAAAATACAGTGAAAACTGAGCTGTAGACAACACTTTTGATATAATTATTTGGAAATCAATTCAGGAATCACAAAAATCCATCTCAGTGGGATATCGAATCCCGGGAACATTTCGAGAGGTTGATGTAGAACTCGACACATACTACAAACAACCTCTTTTACCACATAATCTACAGCATAATACTATGTACTAAAATAAAAATTGTACGTATTTAATTTAACACGCATTTTTAAGCATTTTGATCCTGAAATAATGGCAATTTGTTTCACATATAACAGAGAGCATCGTACCAATCTAAAATGGCTCTTTAGAAAAATGTGTCTTGAAATTGTGCACAAATATACACTCGAACACAAAAATGTGCGTTCCGAAATTAGACTTCTTCTTGGTAATCTGCAATTTTGACCAAACCACTTGCACAAATTATAAAAACGAAGCATAGTGGGACTACAGAAAATGCTGTAGAGTAGGCCTACGTTAACAATGGCCAATATTTTGTTTGCACTAAATCCTCCAACCCCAAGATCAAGCGGCATAAAGAACTTCGTAATGATATTTGGGAGATTATTGACGATGCGTTTCTTTACTGTCTATTCCGGTACTGCCTACGGCATTTTAAATCTGATGCATTTTATACAAACTCATTACCTGATGGTCTCTTTCCTTAGTCCCCTCTCCTGGTACAATTCGACGAGGGAAGGGGGCATTCTTACACTGCCTACAAGTACAACCAATATTATCTGGTGCGCTGGGGAGCCGCGATTTTTAAATTGTGCACAGAAAATAGAAGGTGCATATTATAGTAGTATCATTTATACCATTAAAGGGGTATTCACCTGCTAAACTCAAAAAAATATATTTCATTAAGCTAACTAGTTATGAATTTAAAAATTAACGGAAACATTATTGGTTCACCATGACCCCCCAAAAAAATTTCAAACTTGGTATTTTTCGAGCTAGGTCCCACCGGCAAAAATCTTCCATATGAAATAATAATAATAATAATAATAATTTTATTGGTCTATTAATTTGATCATACAATGATATATAGACAGGTCAGGAAATACATGCTATCAAAATGCACACAATGCTTTAAGATAACATGAACTCTTTAACAGAATAAAACGAATTATCAATTAAAAACTTTTTCAGTTCGGCCTTAAAAGATTGACTCTTGTTGTTCTTCAAGCAATTGGGGTAATTTATTAAAAAGTCTGGCGCCTGCAATATCAGGCCGCGTACATGATATGTTAAGATGATGCTCTTCAATTCTAAAATCCTTTCTTTTTCTCGTAAAATGCTCATGGCAATCACTATTAGTCGTAGTTAACTGTTCATTATTTAAAACATATAAAATTGAATTATAAATAAAAAGACCAAGAAGAGTTAAAATGTACAGCTCTTTAAACAACTCTATGCAGTGAGCTAAGCTGCTAGCATGTGACATGTATCTAATGGCTCTTTTCTGTAACTTAAATAACCTGATTGCATGAGGCGACAGCCCCCAGCACGTAATCGCATACTGCAATCTTGACTGGATATGGGCAAAGTACACCAATTTTACGATATGCAAACTACATACATCAATAAGTCGTTTGATAAGATAACAGCCAGCTGCAACTTTAGCACTTACATAGTCTATGTGCTTTCCCCAGTCTAGTACATTGTCAACATAAACACCCAGAACCTGAGTTACCTCACATTCGACAATAGGACTAGACTTAAGGTATATTAGAGGACTCCTGTCAATGTTTTTGTGTTTAGTCTTAAATTGCATTAAACAAGTTTTACCTGAATTTATAAAAAGTTCGTTTGGCTCACACCAATCAACCATTTGACTAACAGCTAGCCTTCCATCAGAATAAAGTGAATCGACGTTATAATTACTAATACATTCATTGGAGTCATCAGCATAAAGTGTAACTTTACCCACTGTTACAGAATCAGTCAAGTCATTTATAAATACTATAAAAAACAGAGGAGAGAGCACCGAACCTTGCGGTACGCCTACACTCAACTTTAGCTCTTCTGAATAAGCGGTTTCTGATTTTCCTGCTATACATACAATTTGACTACGATTTTTCAAGTATGATTGTATCCAAGAGTAAGGCTTACCACAAATACCCATGAGTTCAAGTTTCTTGAGAAGCAAGTCATGATTAACACTGTCAAAAGCTTTTGAATAGTCATAAAAAATACCTAGCACATGTTTATGTTTGTCAATAGAATCAATCACACAAGAGACGAATTCACACAATGCTGTCATAGTAGACCTTCCCTTAACAAACCCATGTTGACTCTTGTTCAACAAAGAATTACTGTCCAAAAATGAGACTAATCTGCTACACATAGCCGTTTCAAATATTTTAGAAAACACAGGAAGTATGGATATTGGCCTATAATTGCATAAACTGGTTCTATCTCCTTTCTTATGTATAGGAACAATTTGCTCTCTTTAAAGCGTCTGGGAAATTTACCTTGTTAAAAGACTCATTTACAATGTGCATGAGTGGACCAGCGATTCAAAGGTCAACACGTTTTAAGATGTTACGAGGGACACTGTCTAACCCTGCAAACCTCTTCTTGAAAACTTCATATCAACGATGTCATAAAACTCTTTAATTAACATTGGTCTAAGGAACATAACATTCGGAGGGCGAGTATTTGTTGAAGGTGCTTGATGACAATACGTATTTGGTGCGCCACTATTTACTGGCAATGTTTTCCTCATTTCTGTAACTAGTACCAAATTAATTGTTAAACATATCTGCCACCTCCTTCTGAGAAGTGACAAGGGTCCGATCATTTTGAATACTTATATCATAATGCGCTCCTTTAGTACGGCCAACATTACTATTTATAACTTCCCATGCTGCCTTTGATTTATTACTTGCATTCGTCATATAATTGTCACTATAATTACGCTTGGCATTTGAAATACTATTTCTGTATAATTTTTTTATCTCAATGTAGGCCGAAACATCTAATTGACTGCTGTTTATACGCTTAGCTCTCAGGTAAGCTTTTTTAACTTGCAATGACAATAAATACAAATCATTCGTAAACCAACTTCCTTTTGACTTAGTATACTGTTTGACTATTTTAAGGGGGAAAGCTCTATTAAAAACTAGCATAAAACAATTCATAAAAGCATCAAACATATCATTAACATCATACTCTGTAAAAACAGGCTCCCAGTTTACTTTACTAATGTATGAGATAAACTTATTAAGATTATTCTCACTGAACGATCGCTTTTCCTTTCTACTATCGTCTTTAGGAGGCAGCTTATTATACTTCACAGTATGCTTGATTATGCAATGGTCTGACAGACCGTAATCACATACGTCGGTTTCTGATAGGTCATTGTCTATGTTACAAAAAATATTGTCAATACACGTGCTACACGTTTTCGTGATCCTCGTCGGCTCAGACACTGAGGCTATAAAGCCTTCAGATAAACACAGATCTATAACAGAGTTACTATGATGGTCACCTGTACCAAAATACATATTAAAATCACCACAAATTAAACATCTACATTTTTTGAGGAACACAATCTTTAAATTTCTTGTCGACTGTTATAAAAAATATCATGAAAACCTGAGGGTGACCTATATAAACACACAATTAAAAGTCTATCTTGACCAAAATAACACTCAATAGCACTGCATTCTAACTCTTTTTCAGTACACAACTTATCGAAGCAATGTATTTTTTTAGCTTGGGTACCTTCTTTTGCGTAGATAATAGTTCCTCCGTTTTTATATTTTTCCCTACAGAAATAACTGATTAAATTGAAGCTTGTAAGTGCATACTAGAAACCTGTTCTTCTTTTAACCAATGCTCAGATAGGCAGACTATTTCACCCGGTTGTGATAATAGGTACAACTCGAGTTCATCGCCTTTGTTTCGTACACATTGTATGTTTGTGTACACAATACGCAAAATACTTTTATCATTAAGAACGTCATTATTCTGACTCACAGTCTGCGTCACATTAGTTATACTAGTCGGCCCTCCTATTTTCGGCCCTCGTGTTTCTTCGAAAAAAAGAAACGGCGCACCTGTACGTTCTCCGGCCAGTTGTCCCCGTCTTCCAGTTGATCTTTAAAACCAAAGTCAGCACACACCCAATAACATGGGGACGATCTTAATGCCCCGTGACCTTGGAGGATTTTGTTTGATCCAAAAAATATTGGCCATTATTGACGTTCTCGATAGCCTTTTCTGTAAATCTTCTATATTTTGTTTTGTAATTTGGGCAAGAGGTTCGGTCAAAATATGCTGATTACCAAGAAGGGGGGTGATTTTGGAATGCATATTTTTGCGTGTTGGAGTGTATATTTGTGCATAGTTTCAAGATCGGATGTTGTGAATGGCCATTTTAGATTGGTACGATGCTCTAGTATCAATGTGGAACAAAAAAGAAACAGGTAAAAGCCGATTTAAGAAATCTCCCAAAACGCCAATTTTCGCCAATTTTTCTATAAGAAAAATTGAACATTTCGTCTAAAATCACATTTACGAGATATAATTTTTAAGCGGTCATTTTAGTGTAGCTACAGATTACATGGTAATTTTTTTTTCGGGTAATAGTCCCCTTAATGGGATAAGAATGTTATGTTAAAGATAGCAGTTGTAGTAAAATAAACATGTACTTCGCACACATAGTGTAATATAGTGCGACATAGTGTGATGGGAATTGATCTAAAAATAACAGTCAAAAGCCAGAGCATAGAAGCTCTAATGGTGTCAGGAATGTAATGTCGCAAGCAAGTTTCATTAGAGCCATTAGTTAAGTAAACTTGTCCGGTTCGATGTCGTGGTTACATAAAGTCATGACAAAGTGTTGAAGAATGTGTTTCACGGCATCGTGGTACTCGTCGACCGTCGTACGCTCTAACCGTTCTTTAAGGCTTTTGAAATTAATTTTATGTTGGTTATTTTATATTTGAGTGAAATCGGCACGTTCTCAACTTTGAGGGTACCAGAGTTTTTGCTTATACGGAACGTGTACATGCTCTGTTTAAAGGGGCTATAAAGTCAAAAAATTATTTTTTACCACATGATCTGTAGTACAATACTACACTAAAATGACAGTTTAAAAAATTATATCTTGTAACTGTGATTTAACACGAATTTTTCAATTTTTTTGATCCAGAAATGTGCGAAAATTGGTGTTTTGGGAAATTTCTTAAATCGGCTTTAACCTGCTTCTTTTTTGGTCCACATAGAAACAAGAGCATAGTACCAATCTAAAATGCCTATTTTTTACATCGAGTTTTGAAACTGTGCCAAAATATACCCTCAAACATGCAAAAATATGCATCCCAAAATCACACCCCATCTTGGTAATCAGCATATTTTGACCGAACTACTTGCCCAAATTACAAAACAAAATATAGAAAATTTACAGAAAAGGCTGTAGAGTACGTCAATAATAGCCAATATGTTTTTGGATCAAAATCCTCCAAGGTCACGGGGCATAAAGATCGTCCCCATGTTATTTCTTATGGGAGATTTTTGTCGATGGGACCTAGCTCGAAAAATGTCATGTTTGACAATTTTTTGGGAGGTCATGGTGGCCCCAATAATTTTTCTGTTAATTGCTAAATTCATTACTAGTTCGCCTGAATGAAATATATTTTTTGAGTTTAGCGGTTAAATACCCCTTTAAAGATAATTAAATAATAGTGTTGGGTGAGTGGTTGAGTGTTAAGTGAGAGCACTCGGCTAAGAATAGTGAAAAATATGATAAAATGTATTTCTTTTTACACAAGTTCCATTTTAAAAATCTCGGCTCCTCAGCGCAGGTTGTAGGCACTAGGCAGTGTAAGAATGCCCTCCTCCCGCGCCAATGTGCCAGAGTGCGGACTAGGGGATGAGGCTAGGTTCCAGGTAACGAGTTTGTAGGCAGTACCGGAATCGGCAGTAACAAATCCGATCCTTTTTGACGATTGGACCAAGCTCGACAATTGTTTTTCGGGTCACTCATGGGGGCCCCGTAGAGATATGCAAAAATGGTGAGAATGAAATTCGCCCTTCTTTTAAGTTGCAATAATCCCTTCAAATTCAGTTTGCACATGAATCATCTGGATTTTGATTGAATTGTACCAGTTTCCAATTCGCGAATGTTCGTGATATTTTAGTTGATACTGCGAACTAGTGGCGAAATTAGCAATTATGTCTCTAAACGCGAATTAGGTCACGCAATTTCAAACAGTTTTTTTTTTAAGTTTTGGTGGAGGTGCCGGGTAGGTAGTCGAAATTAAATTAATCCTGGCTGGAAAATATGCTGGAGGTGCTGGGCCATACAATGCGATTGTGAGATCGTAAAAATCGTTTGTACGCAAGTAAGCTCAAAATACTTCATATCGAAATATCGACATAACACAAAAAATGCATTATTTCGCAATTTTGGTGGAGTTGCCGAGTTGTCGAAATAAATCCTGGTAAAAATTGTCGGAAACTTTGAAAACTGAAAGCTGAAATTGAGTTTAAAATTAGCCAGCGATTTAGCCGCGGCCGTTTAACCGGTTCTCACTCAAACACCGAAGCTAAGCAACATCGGGCGTGGTCAGGGGTTGAGTGGGTGAACGCTCTCTGCCCTGAAACACACGTATACCGCTGGCATAGAGCAGACGAGGGTTCGAAACCTTGTGTGACGGCTTCGTTCTCCTTGCCTTGACGTCTGTTCGGCAGTCCGGGTTAGTGGAGGAACCTATGTCTGTCAAAGTTACTCCGTCCTTTCGGATGGAACGTAAAGCCGTTGGTTCCCTTGGTACTTTTCGAAAGGAGTAGGCTACCGGTTTCCCCTCCTCCTACTTCATCATCATTAATTGTTGTTAATCATCAGTTGTTATACTGGTCACTGTAAAATGGCATAATATGCTGTATGTGGCCAATTCATGAATAAATAATAATAAAAAAAAAAATGATTCTCACTCTCATGTGTTTGCTTTTCTTTTAAATTAATCATAAATGGTCCTGGAAGTTGTAGCACTGATAATTTAAAACGGGTCATTTTTTTAGTTGTGCATTAGCAAATTGTTTTTTTGTTAAATATCGAAAAATCGCAAATTTTAATTTTTAAGGCGCAAATGTTCAAACTTAAAAAAAAAAACATTTTTGCACGTCTCTAAATCATGGTGGACCCAATATTTTTACTGTTACTCTGTAAATTCATTACTCGTTATAGCTTGTATGAAATATATTGTTATAGTTTAGCAAATGATAAACTTTAAACTTACTACACATTTAGGATTTTTTTTTATATTTTATTAAACGTATGTTATTTTTTTCCAATGAATATTCCTGGAATGAAAACCCTTCATATGTATATAATTGAAATATCAAGGGTTAGGGAATAAATCCTACTGTTTGCGCCCTGAGTGAAACCTACTTGCTAAATGTGATGACTGGAATGAAGCGCCCGGCCTTGAGCCAGATCGTGTGCCACTTCTGGTTGAGTGCTTGCGAGAAACACGGAAAACAAACTCCCCAGCGTTATCGACAAAGCTCGCTACTAGGTAACGCTTGGTGCTTGGACCTAGTGCCATTTCTAGCTTCTAGTCCAGTAAACGGATCAATAACACGTTTTATTGATTTGTTTACCAAGTCCCTTCTGTTCCACTGCAATACACGTTGTGTCCTCGAAGAATTACACTTGAAGCATGTTGTCAAAATATATAGCCCTACATGCACCGTTTGAGACAAGTCAAACTTTCATAAGACAAAACATAAAGTTTATAAATGTATGCAACAATCGTAAACCATTCATCTACACGAAATTGTTTTACAAAAACTTTGTCACCAGTGTGTTATCGGTTTGTGATATAGGTTTGCCCCCTCAGATGATTTAACCCTTCAAGGCAAAAGTTGCTATTCTATTGGCCTACACATGTTCCCGGTTGTTCCATCTACAGTACAAGGAGACCACCTACAAAACCTCTTGAAGGCGGGATAGTAAGTTTTACATTGTGTATGCTTTAATCTCAGAATTGAAAATTAAAAGTTTGAAATATTCAAAATCCAAATTTTATCTTCAGATACCGTTTATTATTATTGTAACTGTTACTGTGAATACATGAGTTGTTTGTGATATCTACAACAACCATGATAAAGTATTAACCAATTTTCCAATTAATTCAACCCCATCCCTTGGCATAGTATATATTACCACAAACTATACTAACGACCAACTTGGCAACACAACCAACGACTTGTTAGCATTTAGACCTATAACAGTAATTTTATATAATTGTATAATTTTTGTAGGAAGCCTGCCCATTCACGCCTCTCTTCTGGTGTCGCTATAGGTATGATGCGGATGGGACAATTAAAGGGATCTCCGAGGGTTGTTTAAGAGGACTAAATGCATTCGCATTAACGACTGAGGAAAACCTCAGAAAAAGCTTGCAGTCAGGATTGCCGGTCTTGACGGAATTTGAACCCGGGACCTCTCGAATCAGAGTCGCGCAAACACTGTCGGTGCACGGTGGCCTATAACCGTTGGCGTATCCAAGGGGGGGGGGAGGGTGGGGGGATGGGACAACCCCCCCCCCCTCCCCCATTTTGCCAAAGCAAGTGTGAAAGTGCACTTAAACGTTTCAATGGAGAATATAGAATAACTGTTTTATCGCAAAACTAAAGGTAAATTACCATCTGACCAAAAGATTATTTTAGTAGATACAAATTTGGTTATTGTGATGCTTTAAAACGCACAGATTTTCAGCAAAATGACCTTGAAGGAGAAAAAACTTCCGGGGAGCAAGCCCCCCGGACCCCCCACTTAGCCTTCGGTATTCATCTATGAATTAATTGGTTGAACCCCCCTTTATGAATTCCTAGATACGCCACATAATAGTGTGTCTTTCTTGACTCGAAATGTTTATATTTTGACTTAGTCTGTACTATATGTACTCGTACGCACTGCCAAACAGGCACCCATCTAAAACGCAACAACCATATTGAATTAGGTCCACTGCTACGGCGCGGAAAGATGAACTTTTCCGAAGCCGAAGCCCCCCTCCCCCCCCATCCCTCCATCATGTCACCCTTGCCATCGCATTTTTCCCGTGACGTGTTTACAAATTGGTGTATAGAAATAATGCTGTAGTGTAGCGGAATATCAAGTCACCTGAATCTCAAAATTCAAATTTCACCCAGTGGCATTTGTTAAAACTACGACTATTTTGAAGCTAATAGGTTGAAGCTCCATGTATGAATTCATATGAATATAAATAATTCAAGTTCGGTATTTTCTTTAGCTGCCACTATTTGAATCTTTTAGCGTTTTACGATATTTCGTAGATATTATTATTTTAGTAATTTCTATTGGTTGTTGTTTCATCGTTTCGGAGGAAAACAAATGACAAATTAAATATTCAATGATCATAATTTATAAATTGAATGTATTTAATCCCTATATTTTAAGTTTTTGTTGGCATTTTATTCACAGCTGGATTTAAAACCTAATACGTGTTCAAATACCTTGGCCTGGATGTAGAACACTGAAATATATAACACACATTAGAAAGAAATATGAATGATTTAACCAGTTATCTTCTATAGCCTAACTGGGTTATTTTAGAGATCCTTGGTTCAATACCCGGTGTAGGGAAATGTTTAATTTCTTTCTAAACTTCCTTACCAGTTTACAATTGATTCTATGTAAATGTAAAATAAAAACCGTTTTTAACACACATTACTTTTTCTTCACAAAACATTTCGTCTGTTCTACTGCCAGCGCAACATAAGTGTTGACAAGCAGAAACGAAATTGAGCCTTGTGGAAATACCTCTCCCGGCTCCCGTCAAGAACTCGCTTGGACACGTATTAATCTGCGGTGAACAGTGCAATCCGCAGTAGATCGGCCGGTCGGAACGAGATTGGAAATAGGGCGGAAATTGACATTGTGACTACGGAGTTCGAATCTCCGCTCATTACCGATTCAATCTACTTTTCAATGTTTAATTTGTGACGAGGGTTGGTCGATGAGCTTGGAGCGAAACCTAACTGCAGCTCGACTCGACGACTATAGAGGTTTTACCTGCCAACATACACCTTGGCGTTCTAGGCCACACATGCACTTCGTTTCCAACTAGGAACATATTATAGTCTTTTAAGAAAACCAAAACTTATTTAATTTGTTGACTGATAAATATATGTATTTGTTTTAAGTTATCCTTAGTTACATAGGCCTAGTATGACACTGTTAAAATGATATGAGTTACCTGGTTTGTATTTCTTGTGTATAGTCTAACGGGCAGTGTAACCTGCTATGTTCGCATGTTATTCGCCTGTCCTAAAACAACACTAACTAACTAACTATAAACATCGTACGGCAGTTACAAACCAACAAGTAGACAGAAGAGCATCTGCCAGATCCCGGGGGCGATACCCGGTGGAGGCACTTTTTCTCATTTCTGCTTATTTTACTAAAATAAAGATAAAACATAAGTATAATACTAAAATATATTGTATATGTTTATAAGTATGGGTTTGTCTAGGTCCTCATAACACATTAACTATATTGACAGACAAATACATTTACTATAATATGCCATCCCGGCTACTATCAATCGGCAATCTTACTATACATTCAATGTCCAAACTACCGTACAATTTCATTTAATATAGTGGTCTCTTTAAAAACTGTTAGTTTAATTTTGTCTGTTGTATATCATGTCCAAACAAATGTAGGCTCTATCATTACCTCCTTCCAAAATACATTTCCACAGTTCTTCACACAGCAACCGTCTAAATGTCATATAGATTTGGAAAATGTATTTTCAAATCACTGAAAATCAAATCGTTATGTGTGAGTGGGTAGACTCTAAATATCAATTTATTTATTTATTAAAATGGGGTTCAACATTATTACAAAACGGTGTGCATAGATGTAATCTCTATATGTCCTAGTTTTGTATGTGCAAGTTCAGTCGCTAACGCGCGGGCGTGCGATTGACAATAAAAGCTGTATGCACTCGCTCAATACTATTAATTATTTTTCTCAAACAAGAACACAATGTTTTAGCAATTAAAATACAATTTATTTTATAAACGTGACAACTTTAGTACGAAAGGGATATTTGGAAGACAGCAGTTTATTACTGTCAAGATGTGTAATGTAAAGTACACAAAACACGAGTTTATTTAATATATTTATTTATTTTATTTTAAAATTTCGTGGGGTTAAAAGTAAAAGTGATTGTCTACTTTTTTGCGAAAATCCACCTTTGATATGTACTTATTCAGAAAATCAAGCTATCCATGCAGCAGGTCCCATTTTAAAATAACGATCTCTGATTGGCCCGTCGAAAGCGCGCGCATCAGCTTTCTTAGCGTGGAGCGCCTTACAATACAGTTTTATTTGTATATTGTAGTGTATTGGTACCCTTTGTAACAATCATGTCAAAATTTCAATGATATTATTGTACGCCTAGGAGTCACAAGAAGAAGTGAATCAGTCCCCTGAATCTATTTTGTTTTTACATTGTTTGTTGAAAACTGTATTATGTCCAAAATCAATAGCATTCAATTAAACAATTGTGCTAATTTTATTATTGAAATATTAATGTTGTCTGTTTAGCTTATGTGCGAAAAGCTTTCACATAACATCAATACTAATTTAAGGGATTAAGTCTATTATTAATCAATCTTTCCAATTTTTCGCAGAGCGCTAAATTTTAAAATCGCTCTAGCTCAAAACTACAATTTTGGACTTAATCACTTTTGCTTTTATCCCGACGATTTATAAGTATAACACAGTAACAATGCATTGTAGGGCACCAATCACATGGGTGCTATCAACAGCCTTCTAAACATAATAAAATAACAATTTCACCGTTAAAGACTACTATTTGAATCGAATGGTTTCCTTGTTCACCTGTGCGCACATTGGAGGGAGAACTGGGTCAATAGGGCTGGAACAAGTGCAACAGATACACTGGAAACAAGTCACATCGCGCACATCGGCTGGTGTGTCGATTGGAGGGAGAACTGTGTCGATAGGCGGCCAGGAAGCATCCGATGTCCATGAAGCTTTCCTCGGTTGTCAAGCCACATAGTCGTTATTATCAATATTAATTATTAATACATGTTTTACGTTTGTTTGTTTTTTAGAACAAGCCACACATAGTTATTCAATTGCTTGTTCACTGACCATTCAGAAAGAATTTACGAATATAGTCGAGTTTGGAATGTTTAACACAATTCAAAATCATAAAAAATCAAATTATTTTTTTATCGTGATTTTTAAAAAGTTTGGTCGTATAGTGTCTGTCATTGCGATGAAGTTTCCTACACTGTGTGATGTCAGTCGGCCGGGCGCCTAAAACTCATGTCTTATTGATCGTATAGTGTCTGTCATTGCGATGAAGTTTCGAACACTGTGTGATGTCAGTCGGCCGGGCGCCTAAAACTCATGTCTTATTGATCGTATAGTGTCTGTCATTGCGATGAAGTTTCGAACACTGTGATGTCAGTCGGCCGGGCGCCTAAAACTCATGTCTTATTGATCGTATAGTGTCTGTCATTGCGATGAAGTTTCGAACACTGTGAGATGTCAGTCGGCCGAAGGTTAAACTGACAAGTGAATGCGAAAGTACAATCACCTTAATCAAAAAATTCACTTAGGCTATGCTAATGTTATAAAAAAAATTGTCAGAATAAAATAATATCGTTACCCGGTCGGCGTTCTTTGAAATAACAGTAACTTGCTGTTTTTGTAAGTAACGATCATCAAACGGCGTCTTGAATAATATGTTTTCCGTTTGCTTCTCGGTGGCAGACCAAGGCTCGTTCAGATCGGATAAGCCCCGTGCCCTAGTTCGAGAGGAAGTATGGAGTTGTATGTGCGCGTACGCTAAATACCCCAGCATGCATATGGTAGCACGAAGGGGTGGTGATAAACAAGAACAAGCAAACAATTACTTGCTAAAGTGAAGCTTATTAGCTTCCCAGAGGAGAATTGCCAAGATAATGCCTCGCAAATTGGTGCAAATGAAGAATAATGAATAATTTGCAAAAACACAAAGAACTCTTAGCTCCAAGGGACTTCGGTATTTCTTTCTTTCACTAACGCAGCAACAAGGAACACACATTTCATTATTTCGTTGTAATTTCGCGCTTAATCTAAGAAAGAACAAAATAAACGCCTATCTGCAGATAAAAATGCTAGAAGGTTACACTGCAAATTATATCACTATTTTTATTTTTATAAAATCGTGAAAATACATTTCTACCGTTTATATTAAACCATTCTAAGAAAAGTATGGATTTTATTTGTATCTCCGTGCTGTATGTGCTAAGCATTTTTCTTGTTTTTTCTCGTGGTGAACATATGCCTAGCGGCAGTTGGATGGCCCGTTCAGGACTGGTGTCTAACTATAGGTAATTTTGCAGTTGATAGTTGTGAAGGGAATATCCTAGCGCCTGTTTTTTCTTCAATCCATCTTGTCAATCTCTCTCATTCATATTAACGACTGAAGAAAACTTCGGAGGCGGACCCGATACCTCCCGAACAGAGTCTCTCACTCCACTCTTGAGCTAGACAACTCTCCGCTGTCGGTTATGTGTGCAAAGTAGCGTTCATCTGTCATGTCAGTCGCACGCGCAAACCGGATTGAAATAATACCGCTTGTTTCCCAACACGCATGCTAATAATAATTTGTCGTGTATAGTTGATGAACAAATTGTATCATCTCCAAAGGAGAATAATTGCGGAATGACAAAGACAATACAAAACAAACCTCGACTTTCATATACCTTGCATTGTAGGAAAATACGAGACGCCAAAACAATATAAATCCATCAATCCAATGCAAGGTACCAACATCAGGAATCGGTTTGAATAGTATTTGTGATTGTCCGCGCAATGAATTTTATCAAATGTAAAAAGTATGTTGGAAATTTTAAAAGAATATGAGCGATGTATGTTGTGACACTGTCACTTAATTGCGATGTCACAAGAATGAGTATTCAGATCATTAGTTTTAGTCGGAAAACAAATGAAGTTTACGAATGCGTCGATATGATAGCTGAGTGGGAGTCCCATGAAGCGTGTAGTCGTGTAGGCCTACTCTAGCTGTCCCATACAACAACCCATACAAACAACAAGCGACTGAGCTGCCGTTCCTTCACGTACATAGAACCGCGTTCAGAGTACCCTACCTGTTGGCGTACTAGTGATTCTGTTATTATTATGTAGACTTGTGAAGACTTGGAAATGGCTGCATAAGAAAACCACCGGAAGCACTGGACTAGACCGAAACGTCGTTGCGTCTTACGCCGGCGTGATTTGGACTCCGGCTTGAGAACGACGCACTCTCCTGTTACGCATCAGAGAAAGCTCGGCGTTCTACCCAAACCTCAGATACCTTCTATAGTTCTCGCCCGGTGTTCTATTCCAAGCACGTTCTAAGCTAGTGTAAAGTGCAAATAAGTGGTGATCTTATCACGTGCATGTGAAACAGAGCAGGCAGACAAAGAAGATGCAGCGTCTCGTGTATAAAATATACACCCGTCAGACCTAGCTGCCGTTCCATGGAAATTATTCGGCTCTACAAGGTGATGACTTCGTTCTTCATGTCAATGAAGGATACTGATAAGTGGATAATTCACCTTCCATACATTTCGAGATGAACATTTTAAAGTTATTATTTTAATAATCCTCCAGCAATACCCATGTACGTAATAAACCACTGGTGCTTACTGATGGTATTCACCAAAAATGGTCGACATCGTGTGAATTTTTAATATAGTAAAACTTTGGTCAAATCTTAAACAAAATTGTCCACGTCCACGTCCACGTCCACGTCCACGTCCACGTCCACGTCCACGTCCACGTCCACGTTCTCTTCCACGACCACGACCACGACCACGACCACGACCACGACCACGTAACACTACAGGAAACAAGCCGAGCTCGACCTGTCAGATAGTAATAAATGGGACGACGAGATTGACGGTCAGGCTATTTGTTCGACAGGTTATCGAAATTCCGTAGCGTCTTCCTGAATTCCAAAGATTCCGCTGCCATCATCACGCCACAAACCCTTTTCACGCCGAATCTGATTTATTTTCAAAGTAGCGTCTTAAGTTTTGAGCACCACTGAAAATAATGCCGAGAACGAGTGCAGTGCAACCCATAACTTGCAACGCTGCAACTAAATCGTTACCAGGCAATAAATTCAAGTACTTCCCCGTAGAAAGTTCCTGGTTCCTGCCTTATGACTGTTTTTATTGTTATCTTTGGCTTCACTACCTGCACTGTCAGGCTAGCTAGAACCTCGTGGGTGGTGGGGGGGGGGGGGGGGGATTGTGGTGATGACGCTGGATAATAATAATGATGTATAACTGTTTTCCGTTCGCAATTGTTCGTACCATTTGGGCAAAGGACATAAAATGGTATAGGCCAAGGCTCGAAATGACTAGAGGAATAGCATGGTATAGTAAAGTACCCCACACCCACCCGGTGTTGGCACACAAGGTCACTTGAACTGTCATATCACGAGTGACACGCGCGCGGGACTCGACTAGAGTTACGCGACCAGCGAACCCAACTGTAAATCTCACTAGCATAATATGTGTTGCTATTATATATTACAAGCATGGGTACGGGGGGGGAGGAGTTGTTCGTCGATGAAGATTACAAAAATGAAATAATTCGACAATGCATTGCTATTTTTGGTGGAGGTGCCGGGTTAAGCCAAAGCGGTATTTGGACAATGCGGCTCACAGTAGGCTGCGAAACGTCAAGCGCGCAGTAACACAGATACGTATGTGTTATTACACTCGAAATTAACGACATTGTCCCGAAAACTGGCTAATATTTATATTACGGTCCGCGAAAGCCTTTAATCCTTCAAGCTGACAAAGCTTTTAAATGTCCCTTTTTTGTGCTTGCATTTAATAATGGCGGAGGTGCCAGGAAATGAATTTCCCTACTCTCTGGGGGATAGCCCCCCCCCCCCCCCCCCCGGCAACCCCAAAGTTCGTTTTACATCGTGAGACGTGCCATGCACACGCTCGGACGCACGGAAGGACTTGCTGAATATGCTTATATTAGAGCTTCGTTCTCTAGTCTCTAACACTTTCATGCACCCTTCATACCTTTCAATGCAAAACTAGTGCATTCATTTACATGCTGTTGATAATTTTATTTAATACATTAAATAAATAATAAAAAGCGTCGATAACACATTCACAACAAAGTAAAAAGAGTTTG
The DNA here is from genome assembly GCA_024449915.1 of Sweltsa coloradensis. Classification (NCBI taxonomy): domain Eukaryota; kingdom Metazoa; phylum Arthropoda; class Insecta; order Plecoptera; family Chloroperlidae; genus Sweltsa; species Sweltsa coloradensis. Next base: position 572,398 of record JAMZAV010000287.1, on the reverse strand, counting down.
ATAGAGAAAATTTATACGGAGTAACCGTCGAAGTGACAAATAAGTTTAAAATTAACAAATGCAGTTTTGACCATGGTCAAGGTTAGTGACACGAAGCGATCGTTTACTTTGATATAATTTAACATTATCATAAATGTGTATTTAACTATTTTTATTTGTTAAAAGTTTTTGATAGCATTTCGAAATGTTTTATAAGTTTATAATATTTGAATGGAATAAAATTATTAATGGACGGTTAAAACTGCCTATAAGATTCACTTTTTCCCACAAGTTTCAACTTCTAACAGGCGTATAGTGGTCGTGGTCGGTTCGGTAGTGGTCTGGGAAACCATGGCTCCTGTGCAATGACATAAGGTTTGTTCACTGACCATTATTCCGTTTATTCGCATTCACTTCCATATCAAATCATCATTCATCAGAGGTTCAAAATTGCAAGAAGAGACTAGGCCTTGAATCTAAACAGATAAACCAAAACCAAGTTGACTGATACATTGACAATTACGTTCTTACGTTACATTCGAGGAATGGAAATACTTATTCAAATCAGATTCAAGGTGAGATCAAGTACTCTCTAGGTTTTATCAATTATTATTAATATTGATGATGAAAATGGATAATAAAATTTATTATTTTGAGATCGGACGTTAAACACTGCCGTATAGAGTATCACTTCTGTCTCCACTATTTCAACTATGTCGTCCAACAGACGTTTATAGTGGGTCGTGGTCTTCTGACGTTAGTGCGTTAGGGAATTGTGCTTGTGCCATGTGTAGGATTTTTGTTTTCTTGAAAAAATTATTCTATTGGATTTTTTAAATAACATTCAAATTTCAAAACAATAATAAACATGTTTAATTATACCAGATTTTAAAAAGGAAAAATCGTAATATTGAACTTTTGATAAAAATATATTCATCGAGTTGCGCACAAATTTGAGCGAATAAGATATTATTTATAAAATTAACGGTATCAGTGAGATAAAATCATTACAATAGGTAATCTGTAGTGTTAACAATTCGAGTAAGAATATTTTATATCGAAAAACAGCGTAAAATTCGATTCGTAAAAAATAGTTTTTTACGTCTATCTTCACTATATTCAATTCATAAAATTAATTGTTCGTGTGAAACAGATCATTAAGCAAGACATAAGCGCGTAGCGTTTGTAAGCGATAGAAATTCATTTAAAAAGATTGAAAATATCGTTAAACGCATTTCTAATAAGAAGATATAGCGGTCGTTTGATGCTCTCAAAGCTACGTTGCATTCTAAGTTCAGAGATTTCGAAGACTTCCATAAATTTCACTGCAATCATATCAGATAATCGAATGCGGATATGTTAACCAGAGCAAAAGCATTGCTTTCAGAAAAAAGCATTCCGAATTTTTTCTCCTAGCTGAGTGAATGTGCATAATTCCCGTCGCTAAAACAACGCTTCAGCATACTACGCTTACCTACGGTTCACTTGAGTATGACCCGCGCTTAAACAACGCGTTATACTTATGAGTATACTCACACTTCGAGTAAGACGCGCGTCTAAGACAACGCTGTACTTAACTGAGGTATTACTCGACCACTTCGAGTAAGACGCGCGCTAACACGCTGTAATACTATGAGTATTACTCGCCTCTGCATTCTGCGCCTGGTCTGAGCGTGCTTATAGGTAATCTGAATCTCAATATAACGCTTATACTTTTCTAATGCAGAATTTCTGATGCGGATCTACAATTGATCACACAACTCAATAAGTATGTGTATTTATTGATGTGATACACTGACACTTCCGATGTCTATCTTAGGCGCAGTTGGCATGCTGTTATAAGGTATTGGAATCTCCACTCTCGATGCAGCCAGTTGGGCGGTCGGTGAATACAATCAAATCCTATTTAATAAACGTAACGAGTTATTACGAACTAACGAAGAAATCTATATGTGCGGAGGAAGAATTTTGAGGGTATTTTGAGGGAGGTTGCTTGAACTGAGCGTATGAAATCATGAAGCTAATGCAACACTTTTCTGTCCTACCGTCTTGTGTGTCACGACTCAGTTCGCATGTTGAAAACCGAACATGATCTCCGGTTGACATGCCCGTCATCAAGGACTATACAGAATTGTTATAGGTGACTATTGTTGTTTGGTGGCTGAGGGTACGTGGCTGTCCAGTGTCTACATTGCAAGGGTGAATCTTGACACCCTCAACACCTCCGCTAAAGAGAATTGAACGCTGGAGAGGGGATTGTATATACAATACTTTTTCACCGTAAACTTCGCTCCCTATATTTCGGTAATTCAGTACCCGAGCATGTGAATGATTAAACGAGGGAGCGGAGCGACTGAGTGTCTCCATTCAACTCAAACGGCTCTCATTCTGTGATTCTGTCTGTCTGTAAGTCAAAAATCACCCGAACCGCTGAACCGATTGCGCTGAAATTTTATTTAAACAGACATCCGGTACGAGTTTACTAAGAACTGTTAACAAAATCAGCTTGATCCATTGCGATTTAAGCCTACAATAAATAAAATGTGATTTTTATAATATCAATGGCATTTGTTTTGTCGCAGTTAGCGGGATGGGGGACGGCCTGCATGACCTATTGGTACCATTTAGCCTACCGCACGGATGGTGGGTTCATCCGTTAGTTCCAACTTTTTTATATTTTCATCCCAGTATTTTTTTGAGGTGATTGAAATGGAAATAAAACTTGCTGTTTCGGTTTTATCTGAAATTTGTAATGTTACGTATGTTTTGAATACGATTCGCTGTTTAATGTTCAATTTAAAAATTATTGCGGCAAGCAGAGTGAGTTCCTGTAAGGTGACCAGACGGTCGGTTTAGAGTCAAAACACTCTAACTCACTCGTTTAACAACGACTTTGGCGTTTTACTAGTCCCAATTAATGTAACTTGTGGTAGTGTCGTCGTGGCTGCATCACCGAGCGAACGTGCTCTCGGCTTGGCTTGTCGGTCTCGTAGTCGTGAACGTACCAAGCGCTGCTGGATCGATGCAAGAGCCGACCCCTCCATTCCGAACTAGATAAAAACACTCAAGTCCTGTCAGTGTCAAAATGTCGTGTCATAAACTCTGTCTTCGTCAATGTCAGCGTTCTCAGCTTCGTCTAACGTTTTCTTCTTCTTCTTCTTCTTCATCGTCTTCGTCTTCGCCTCTTAGCCTATGCCTATTGCCTTGTCATCATTCTCCCAGCATTGCGTACAACTGGACGAAGTTCGAAATCACGATTCGAATCGGAAATGTTAGTTGTTATTTTATTTATTTTTATATATATATATTTTTTTTACATTTTACCATCGATCAAAATGATTTGTTTCTACACACTCGGAAAAGTGATGCCAATCGTCGTGCATGTCCTTTTTTTTGGTCTCGTTTTGGTCACACAACATTTTAAATTATCGTCGAAAAGTTGCTATTTTTGTATGGACTTTCATGGATTCACATCACAACAAAATCTGTGACTTGTGTGTGATCTGCTATGCACGAGAAATAAGTATATTCAGTTATCTGTCGAAGGGTGAAAACAGAACAAGAAAATAATGCATGTTATGCGAAAAGTACGAAAGTACGCTGAGAGCCCTGTTATTGCTGTTTATATTCTGGGTTTACGTGAGGCGACGAGAATGATGTTGGCTCGTAAAACAGTGCAATGTGTTAAATGGAAGTCTACATCGAAAAGCAAGGGAACCATTAGTCTGCTTTTTTTCATTTCCAACACAACAATATAAGTTGCCATGCCTAATACGTCATAACTAGTAAGTTGTAGATGGATTCTTTAAAACTGTGATTGTATGTTACATGTTGTGTAATGCCCACGTCCCCTTCCTTTAGTATTACTAAATTAGTAGCATTCCAATCGGGTCAGTCCAAGTCCCTATCTTTGTTTCCCTTACAATTATTCTCATAGTGTATTGTATTTCCGTGCGACCAGGCCTATTAACTCACTCATGCGAACGAGGAAAGATTACCACAAATTTGAATTATTTCAAATATATGTAAGTGCCCTCACTTACTGCAGTCAAGCTAGTAATGCTATTTTATCATCCATCATTCATAATAAAGGTGTATGGTCTTCTTTCGTCAAGCAACCTTTTATTTCTCGATTCGGTTAGTCGGGAAACACTTCCGTATAGGTGGAATTGAATTCAGAAGTTAAAAAATCCATCCCGATCGGGGAATTCGAACCCGTGTCTCCCAAGGCGCCTACCTGGAATGTGGGAGACACGGGTTCGAATTCCCCGATCGGGATGGATTTTTTAACTTCTGAATTGTATTAAATGTTAACAGCCTTATATTATTTAAAAGATTTCGAGGTGCTCTCAATACATGCTTGCTACACATTTTCAAGACTGATTATACCAAGAGCTCGGAATTGGCACGCATCAGTTAACTATAGGCATAGTCAACGCATTATAATGTGAGCATATTCAGCTTCGGGGCGTATAAAAATGGCAACTCTATTGTCGGTTGTATGCACTTGAAAAGCACAAAAGACATCCATGCCCTAACAAGGATACGAACCTCATAGTTAGCTCGACTAACGCTTCAAGCACATACTGAATTCTGGGTATTTCAATGATTGGAAGTATACTTGTTTGACTATAGTATATTTTATTTGTTGAAATATTTTATATTGTTTCCAAGAGTATCGATTGTTAGAAGTTGTGGTGGACCTGTAGCCCGAATGACCACAGTCCGGGTACCTGTGTACGTAGAGCTGACATTGACATACGTAGAACGGAGAGGACAGGACTTGGCCAAGTCGATTGCACCCAACGAGCTGCGCTATAGGAAGCAATTACACTCAAACTGAACCCGACAGTGAATAGAATAGAATAGAATAGAATAGAATAGAATAGAATAGAATAGAATAGAATAGAATAGAATAGAACTTTATTTGTAAAAGAGTATCAATTACAAAACGGCGAGGTTCGAACACTGTTCGCTCTTCCACCTAACCACTTACATTAACATAAGAATAAAACTAATAAGTTTAGATTTTGTAAGAACAACTTAATATGACAAACTAACTAACATTAAATTGTATGAATTATAATAAAATACTAATACAATGCATCATGATAAGTACCATTGGTTTCATTTCTAAACATAGAAGAAATAGAAACATACTAATACAGTAGCACTAATATACTAAGATTATTGTTCATATTGTTCATCTCACTGCAAATGTTAAAGATACACGCTATGTTTTATATTAACACGATATACCTTGCCAATTAATTACTTTAACAATTAAAATCTATGATATACGAAAAACAAGGCCTACTTACTTCTTACTGAACATTTCGTGAAAAATTTAATATTTAAAGAGGTATTTGACGTTTGACTTGGACTGCCACACGGAGACAGTGTTCGTGCTCCGTTGTCTAATGCGTGAAGGTGCGTAACATTCGTAAATGATGATGATGAATTTGATGATAGACCCTACATAAACGATTCCGATAGATTTGGGCCTGCCTCGTTCAACTCCGAATCGAACTTCCCCCTCCGAATATTGTTTCATCAATGGTGCTTGCTTTAGGGATGCGGAAGATTTGTTGTGGTGGACTTGTGTACTGGGAATATAATATTGCCATGGATTTTGTAAGGCAAAGTAAAATCATTCATCTTTATCTTTGAAATGTATTTAACTAGGCCGTTTCGCGAACGCTTTTTTAGTCGCGTTGATGGATGAGCTTTTTTGTAAGTTTGCGTGGGATCTCTTTTCTTTTGCAAGTGCTTTTTGAAGCATTGTAGGTGATTGTTTTCAAGTTTCCATTGTTACTTGTTAATTGTTATTATAAACCTAAAAAAACTTATATTAAACCTTTATTTCTATGGATTTTAGCTAACTTTTCCAACTTTTTCTTTCAAAAGGTACTACATCACCATAATCTTAATATCCATGTAAAATGATGAACCTTGGCCCCACCCGTTTGGTTAGAATCGGCCCAAATGTCACGAAAATATCAAACTAAAAATCGGGAAAAAAATCGTAAAAGTACAATATTCATGAGAAATATTTCTTCGATTGTACCCAAAAACGTGGCAGGACTAAGTTCAGAGATTTTGAAGGTCCCCTCCAATTTTCATCAAGATCGCATATGCCGTTTGCCCGGTAGAGAGCGAACAAAAAGACAAAAATACAAACAAACAAAAACAACAAACAAACAAACAAACAAAAAAACACCCGAGCTAATTTTTTTGGAGGGTCAGTGAAATTGAAGTCTTCGCTTCGCTCATCCAATAAAACGAGGTCAAAATGACGATTATATTCTTTCCTCTTAGAAAATATTTCAGAATAAAATGCCGCTCCCAATACAACACTCCTAAATTATTTCCAAGGTTAAGTGAGAAACGCCTCGCACCTTTCACATGCATGCATGAAGTAGTCAATGAAACAAGCTTCTATGCATCAAGAAAGCTGTTACATAGGCCTGTAGCCTGCGGCTAAAACAATAATTTTACTCCATAAAACCGTAATTCAAGCTAGTTTCAGTAACTCGGGACTATCCTTCATGGGAATTCATGTGACAGGTTTTGAGGCTTATGCTCAATTAATAAAATAAACAACAATAAGATTCTTCTAGGCCGCTTCGCTAACGCTTTTTCCAGTCGCGTTGATGGATGAGATTTTGAAAAAAAATCGTAAAATTACGATTTCTATGAGAAATATTTCTTCAAATATCTCTAAAATCATAACATATATAATTTTAGTGATTTTGAACGATCTCAAAAAGTTTCATCAAGATCGGAGTAGCCGTTTGCCAAATATCACGAAAATATCTGATTTAAAGTCGAAAAAAAATCGTAAAAGTACGATCATCATAAGAAATATTTAATCGATTGTACCCAAAAACGTGGCATGTCTAAGTTCAGAGATTTGGAAGGTCCCCTCATATTTTCATCAAGATCGCATATGCCGTTTGCCTGGTAGAGCGCGAATAAACAGACAAAAATAAACAAAAAAAAAAAAAAAAAACCCAAGCCAAATTTTTTGAGGGGTCAGTGAAATTGAAATCTTCGCTTCGCTCATCCACCTATACTAGGCCGCTTCGCGAACGCTTTATTTGGTCGCGTTGATGGATGAGCTTTTTTGCAAGTTTTTTATTTGCGTGGGATCTCTTTACTTTTGCAAGTCCTTTTTGATGTGATGATTGTTGTCAAGTTTCTATTGTAACTTGTTAATTGTTATTATATACCTCAAAAAACTTATATTAAACCTTTCTTTCTATGGTTTCTGGCTAACTTTTTCAACTTTTTCTTTCAAAAAGCAAAACATCACCATAACCTTAATGTACATGTAAAATGTGGACGATGTAGCCCCACCCGTTTGGTCTGAATCGGCCCAATTGTCACGAAAATATCGCATTAAAAATCGAAAAAAATCGTAAAAGTACGATATTCAATAGAAATATTTCTTCGATTGTAGGACTACCCAAAAACGTGGCAAGTCTAAGATCAGAGATTTCGAAGGTCCCCTCCAATTTTTATCAAGATCGCATATGCCGTTTGCCCGGTAGAGAGCGAACAAACAGACAAAAATACAACATACAAAAAAAAACATTGGAGCTAAATTTGTTGAGGGTCAGTGAAATTGAAGTCTTCGCTTCGCTCATCCAATTATGTATTCCTCTACCTCTTTGGTTATCATTATTGCTTTGGTTATGTCTTGTTATGACAATTATTGATTGATTTGTCTACAGGGTAGGCTTAGTCGCTTTGATTTACTGTCCCCCACTGAAAATCAGTTATATAACTGAGTGGGTAGACTCTAAATACAATTTTTTTTTATTTATTAGTTTTATAATAAATAAGCAAGGTTTTTTCAATTGTATTTTCCTGCCTAAAGTCTATCTATCCATGAAGTACAAAGTGACCATCGACGGACGCGTCGGGTATGGGTATGAGGCAGCTGCTAAGGGTTGTCGCGTGTAGTCGTAAAATAGACCATCCTAGAAACTGAGGGTTTTATACCTGCTGTATTAATTTATTTATTGATTTTTTTGTTTAATTGCAAATATCTAATAACGTTGTTGAAATATAAAGCGTGCGTCTTGAATTTCATTTTTTGGGACGAAATTCTACGATAAAAACTGACTGAGTTACGGATAATGCTTCTATAACATATTTTGATAATATTATATAATAATATTTATGTATTTCAGTCAGTTTTGATCGTAGACACTAGGGAAAAAAAAAAAACATTTCATAACTCAAGCTACACATTTGAAACCACGTCATGAAATATTTGCAATTATAAAAAAATATTTTGCTGAATAAATTATTTTCATCACAATAGATTTGAAATGGGCGAAGGCAGGTAGAAACAAACCCATGTTCGCTCCCAAGCTCGATCACGCCAAAAAAAAGGTGGAAAGGGAAAAATGCAGACAATAGACGGGACGACCGATCCCGGTCTCGTCCGCCGATGGTCACTTTGTACCTCAAGGATGGATAGACTTTAGATTGTCTAGTTGCCGTCCACTGGCATCCACTGGCATCGTATCTCTAGTTAGGTGTAGTCCTGTATCATTGCTGTGATCAGCTTTTTGACTGATACAAATATATATATATATGTTCTGTTATGTTGTTATGTGTGTTCCAACAGTTGACCAGAATCCTCCTACAAGAATCTTGACAAGAAGTCAACATTTAAGTCCTACAATTTCCAGCAATTCTACAACATCAGTTGAACAGAATCAGCCTGTGAGAAGGGTGACTATAAGTGAAGCAAAGCGCTTAGCACAGTGATGTGGTTTAAAAAAGTTTTCACTGCACCTGATTTGCTTTTGTACTTACTATTTGGTTTGCCTTTGTAAGGCGGTTAAGTTTGTTTATATTTTTATTGTGTTGCTGATGTTTTGTTTTTATTGTTTTATACCAACTCTTCTTGAAAATGGAAGCCTAGTCTTCTGAAACGTTGAAGTTTTAATTAAATATTTGTTTTAAACATCCAATAAAGCGTGATTATTTCCGTAAAGTATAACTTAACATATATATAATATATATATATGTGTATGTTACCATCTTTAAATAATTAAATTTACTTCTTTCGGTTTACCACGTATATTGTTTATTTAATCTGACGTTTCGATTGGATTTCACCAATCTTTGACAAAGACAGTAAAGCCACTCAAGTAAAAACCAAAATACAAAAAACACTTCAAGAGGGAACGAAAACAAAAACACAATAATAACATAAAACAAACATAATAAACAAGGCAATGCAAAGAAGTTAACTATAACAGGAATATTATAACATGTGGAAAGAGTTTAGAAAAACATGTCATGTTATTGATTAGATGAAGTAGTCTGCTTGACCAGAACTTGTGGGACGATTTCTTGCTTGACTTCTTGTCCTTGGTTCTGTCTAAGTTCTGGTCAAGCAGACTTTTATCTAATCAATAACATGACATGTTTATCTAAACTCTTTCCACATGTTATAATATTCCTGTTAGTTAACTTCTTTGCATTGCCTTGTTTATTACGTTTGTTTTATGTTATTATTGTGTTTTTGTTTTCGTTCCCTCTTGAAGTGTTTTTGTATTTTGGTTTTTACTTGAGTTGAGTGGCTTTACTGTCTTGGACAAAGATTGGTGAAATCCAATCGAAACGTCAGATTAAATAAACAATATACGTGGTAAACCGAAAGAAGTAAATTTAATTATTTAGAGATGGTAACACATACAAATAACCACGAAAACCTCACAAATTCTATATATATATATATATATATTAGTCAATGATAGCAGTTCTAATAAAAGTATGCCCCGACTGGGGATCGAACCCAGAACCTCTGGCTTAACGCGCCATAGCTCTGCCAATTGATTAAATTTTTTAAAAAAGGCTCTGCCTTTTATTACAACTGCTATCATTGACTAATAATTGTCCTCAAAGCGGGCTTATGCTTAAAAACCGTATATTCATACTACCCAACTCATGGGAGATGAGAAGTGACTGGATTTTTCCATGTGTTCTTTCAGTAATGACAGCTACATTGCAGTCTTCTGTTCGATTATTATCATGGATGTCAACAGTCACAACAAATAGCAGTTTAATGAAGGTGTGTCTTATGTCTCGGTAGCTCAATTGGCAGAGCTATGGCGCGTTAAGCCAGAGGTTCTGGGTTCGATCCCCAGTCGGGGCATACTTTTATTACAACTGCTATCATTGACTAATAATGTCCTCAAAGCGGGCTTATGCTTAAAAACCGTATATTCATATATACATATATTATACATCATATATCAGATATATTAGTATTAGAGTCAAGATTTGTTGTACGAAATGGTTATCAAGATTTCAACAGAACGCGTTCGGTGGTTTAATTATTCCCTGATTTGCTGTTTCTAATTTTTTGCCAAACCTCGTATTATTCGTTTCCATAGGATCGTCTAATGAATCTTTTTGTTTTCGGTTTTCGTTTTTAATTTTAATTTTAATTTTCTCTTTTTTTCTTTTCTCTTCTATCCCATTTTATTTTTGGTTCATTAATTAATTTCAATTTATATATTGTTAATATCCTATTTGAATAGTATGTTATCAAAATTGTTGTCTTACATATACATTGTTGTTGTAGTATTACTATTTCAACATAAAGTTAATTATTATAACACGATCCGAGCCTAGAAGAATCTCTAGTCTCGATGGAGAAGATTTATGAGCAGAATGTCTTATCCTGAAAAGATGGTGCAGAAGGCCTGGTAATGTTGTGCGTCTCCGTGTGAGATGAAGCTCGGCGCAAGACGTATAGGCTGGAGGCTCACTTCACGGGTTATTAGTGCTTTCAATAACACAGAAAGCTAGCTCGCCGTACGAAGGACAGAAACCCCTAGAAACCTAGGTCTGGAACATCGTATCGTGGTTAGGTGCAGTTCAACGTGAACTACAATTAATATCTAGTTTGGATTTAATAGAGGTCAAAGTTACAATTAATATCTAGTTCGGTATTAATTTGAGAGGTCAAAGGACACGCTTTTTAACAAGAGCTATTTAGCACGACACAATCATGGTTATGTAACAGGGGCAATTCCCGGCAAGCGTATTATATAATGTACCGTGAACAATATAATACAATATTTGTCATTTAGCGTCAACACATACAAAGAACGATTATTATATAACCATACAAAATGCTGCAATATACATAATATAATGTTTCTTCAGTTAAAGATCATTCTCAGCGATTGAGATGGGTTTTTACATATTATACCTACATTTCATTTTATTTCGATTTAATTAAATTTCGAACGCCATATTTTTCTCAGTTTTACCTGATTGATCAACATTCGATAGTGAAATCATCAATTCGATGCATCAACCACTAAACATCTAATGCGCGTAAGTCGTAACTCTTAACATCAAAGACTTGGTAATAATATTGTATGTCCTGATATCCTTTATTCGACGAAAGCACAGTTTCAAGTTTATTTCCTTGTATAGCTTAGTAGTTCTATTTATTATGGAATGCTGCCAAATTATGTTGCAGATAAAGTAAAATGTTCTAGTCTTGTAAATAAGATCAATACTAGAGCGTGGTATTTGTAGCAGTAAACATCTAGTTAGGATCGATATATTTTAGCTCAAGAGTTAAAACGTGTGCCGAGTGATGTGATTACCAAGGTTTTAATGCAAACATATAATCATGAAATTGATTTAAATATTGAGGATGTTTATAATATTTACATTATGTTGTTAATAAAATGTCCAGGTCCACCAATAGAGGTATAGCTTATTCTTAATATGCGTATGCACCGATACTGTAGTTCAGAAGGCTCGCTCGAGTCGAATATATACGTATTTGTTATTGATTCTCCTCTGAATTCGCTCGAAACTAGCCTGGTCAGTGGTCACCTAAAGATAGGAAATAACCGACTACTATATTTTCGGAACGTTTTAAGGAACGCGATCCATTTTAGTGTTGAATTGATTGGATATTGCTTAACGTCTCATATTTATGCACCTTGGCTAATCGAGACGATGAGTGGTGATAGATGAGGATGAAGTATGAACAGAAGGGAGGAGGGGAAACCCGGTACCGGCACGTGGCCTACTCCTTTCGAAAAGTACCAAGGGGACCAACGGCTTAACGTCCCATCCGAAAGGACGGTGTAACTTTGACAGTCATATAGGTTCCTCCACTCACCCGGACTGCCGAGCAGACGTCGAGGAGAACGAAGCCGTTACACTAGCTCTCGAACCTCCATCTGCTCTAACCAGCGATATACGTGAGTTTCAGGGCATAGCGGTCACCCACTATACCCGTGACCACGCCCGATTCTGCTTAACTTCGGTGTTCGAGTGGGAACCGGTTAAACGAGCTCGGCTAAATCGCTGGCTTTTAGTGTTGAAGAACTTTAAAGTGTTCAAGTTCATAATTTCAGGGAAAGTTTTCAAAAAGTTCTTTAAAACGCTCCTGGACAATCGAGTAGTCTATTTTGCTCTCTGCGCCACTTTTCAGTATTCGTTAACAATTAATAACCTTGCCGTTATAGGCTATCATTTATCATTTCTATGTATTATCATGACATTCCTGACCCTGCCACCCGCCGTGTTCTATGACAGCCGTGCGCTTGCCGGCTGCATGTCACTCACTCAGCAGTCGCATTAGGAACATAATTTTTACTGCATTTACTATATACAAAATGAAAACAAATTGAGCTTTTTAAAGGAATGATGAGGAACTTGAAATTCTTAGAGGTAGATATGTAAAAAGGAACTTAAACCTTATAAAATTTATTTTTAAAATTTAAATTTAAAGTTCATTTTAAAAACTAGCTTCTCCAAGTATGAAGATAGGCAAGTATACCCCAAACTCCAAATTCAACAACTTTAATTTATTTTAAATAAAAATAAATAAATTCGTATTTAGAGTCTACCCACTCAGTTATATAACTGATTTTCAGTGGGGGACATTAAACCAAAGCGACCAAGCCAACCCTGTAGGTACCGACGCAATCGACGAGTGAGCGATAACCAACCAAAGATCCGTTATTTTTTAATAGGAAATCAGTGGTATGGACAGTGCGAACACCCGCGGATCAACGACAAAATCAACCTGGCCGATTCAGAACAACTTTGAAAATTTATTATGTGCCTCGTTGCTAAGACGGCTCTCAAGTCACCGTTAACAAATTCCTAACCCAAGAATTGATAGACTTAAGTCCAAATCGGAAAATTATAAACTACAGCTTATAGCGGGAATCGATCCTTTGACCTTCTGCATTGGAAGCAGAGACGCTTACCACGACCAACGAGCATTGTCGCATTGTCATTGAGTATTGTACGTGTGACTTCCCACCCTGTGTGTGGTATTTGTTTACTAGCAATGCCATGCACACCGTAATGTTTCTTTCGCGTCTACTTGTGAAGAATGATACCCCTAGTAAACATGATTGATTACTCTAGACGTTTGAAACGCACCATAAAGATCGCTGATTATATTTTTAATTGACGAGTGCGTTCATACAGTTATAAGCTCTGTAATGGAATACACCACCCTGCAGTGTCATTGCCCTCAGCAATCTTAATGGGATTATAAACATACGTGTTACAGCATAGTACAGTAATAATAAGTGATATGCTTCATTAAATTCGACCATTACTTGAATGCTAAACACAAAAGGCAATGATTATGCTACGTGTCACACAAACCTACTTTTATAGCCAATATAGACAAAACTGTCATTTATCATTATTCAAATAGAACAATACTTTCACGAGTCTATACCGTTAGGGTAGACCTCTAGTCTCGGTGTGATACGGGCCTATCATGACACACATTTCAAATAAGCTGTTGGGAACTACAGAAATCGCTAAGTTGGTGTTTTAAATTGTTTAATTGTTAATAATATTGCATTGCAGAAATTAAAATAATCGTGTGGGTGTCAACGTTTTGGAGTGTCACTTTTTACATTATAGCCACCGCATTTAATCGATTCTTAAACAAATCCAGGTACAAATCGTATAGACCTTCTTTCACCCTAACAAACAATGGATGAATTTGTCATGAAACAAAGTCGATCGTATCTATTAGTAATTGATATTTAAAGTTAGTCGGTCAGTTGGTGATATATTTAAGTTTTATTTCAATTAAATTGGTGCTAATTTGTATCCACCAAATAAACTTAATTATTATAGCAGTTAGCTACAATTTAGTTGCGCAAATATTTATTGGTACAATATTGAATTTCAGTAATTATAATTGGTTGATTGAAATATTAATTGTAGGGTAAATATATGATTGAGGTCTCCGTAAGTGAGGCCAGCTCGAGGAACGCCGATCTGTCTAGACTTTGTTTTATGTGCATCATGTCTCGTTCTCGACGAGCTGTAGCGAACAGCTGAGGGAGTGTAGCGAGTGGCGCGGGCTGTCGCCGAGCCGAGGTAACTTACTCCAAGGATAAATAATTGATTCTCCCTCAGAAAGAACCCACGTTTTTAAAGTCTAAATCTAGATCTACTGGCTATAAGAAACAATCTTACATTGTTACGTGATTCGGTGGGGGCGTTAAGAGAAGATTCAAAGCGGCTATTCGTATTCGACCGCGTTTTTCTATTATCCCAAATATGCTACTAAGTTAAAATATAGTGAATGGCTTTGAAACCTGGCTCTATTAGAAAATCAAAACTTTTTTTAATTTTCTGATCGGGCACACGGCAAATATCGCATCATGAAAATAATTTCCCACTTCAATTCACCCAAGAACACCATTCATTGTAGGTGGTTGTGTTTTAGAGGCTGACTGGGAGAAACAATTTTTGTTTCCAATTGTATTTCCTGAATTTTTTCGTTCGGCGGTATTTTGTACCAATTTGTACCGCCAAACGAAAAAATTCTCAGGAAAAATAATTGTTTGAAAAAAATCTTTTTTCTCTCAGTCAGCCTCTAGAAAACCAGTTGAAAATTAATGTCACAAAATCACAGCTACCTACGTTGAATGGTGTGCTTGGGCGAAATGAAGTTTGAAATTATTTTCAAGAGGCGATATTTGCCGTGTGCCCTATCAGAAATTTTTGAATAAAATAGTTTTGATTTTTTAATTGAGCCAGCCAGGTTTCAAAGCCATTCACTATATTTTGACTTGGTAGCATATTTGGGAAAATAGAAAAACGCGGTCATACAATGTTATAGAGCCGGCCGAGACCGTGTTGTATGCGGTAGATGTTGTATTGGATCGTTATTAACACATATTATTATTTCAGTTTTATCAGGACAATTACGAAAAAACTCCTGATTGCATGTTCCTTTTATACAACTAAAACTCGACGAATAATAAAAAGTGGGCAATTGTAACTAGCTCAACGCCGTCGCGACGGTACCCATTGTCCAAACTGTATAAAACTACGGCACTGCGTCAATAATATGAGATAAATAGCTCAAACTAATTATTATTTTTGTGTCGAAATGTTTAAGTGATGTTGATTGTAGATAAACCCTACGAAATTGCTTAAAACGTTTTAACTTAAGTTCGATTCTAACAGTTAACTCTACAATACCGATAATCCGTTTTTACTTTTCATAGTAAGCACTTTATTCGATTTATAAGACACCATGATTTTATCAAAGACGATATTTGATTTATGGCGTTTTCTAAAACGTTTTACTAACTTAATTATCTTGAACATGATAATGAATCTTTGCGCACATGTCATGAGAAACGTTAATTAAGTTTTCCATTCCATTAATTATATGACATCTTTAATTTTGAAAGGTTCTATAAAATGATAAAAAAATCTTATTTTAATGACTGTATCGATATTTTCCATTTAAGTAATCATTTCTACCCTGTATTTCTTTGTACAATCTACGGCTAGAAAAGAGTCGTTACCCCAGGTGAACACAACCATGTATGGTTTCATAAATCGGGTGCAATACCACTGACGAAACGGTTCCGATATGAAAAATATCGTTCTATCTTCACGTCTGAAAATGTCAGATAATCAATTGAATCGCGTATTCCAACGAAATATATTCTGCTGGTGTCTTCTGACTACCCACCCACCCGACTACACCTGTCCCGACGCAGTGCAGCTGTCAAGACACTCGGATGCAGACACGTGCAGATACACGCACGTGTCCCGGCACGTGTGCTAGGAAGCTTACCCGGGCAAACACATCCAGTGTACGTGTAGTAGGCTCGATCCCCAGTCATTGGTCCAAGCCATCTTACATAGGTCAGTTGAATGATTACGTTTTTAAGTGGGATCGCATTACTTTTTCTATAGTTACTTAATTAAAATACTTGTTAATTATACACCTGTAAAATGCTTATAATAAAACCTTTATTTCTATAAATTTTGACCAACTTTTTCTTTCAAAAGGCACTGCATCACCATAATCTTGATGTCAAGTAAATATGAACGTTGGAGCCCCAACGGTTTGGTCAGAATCGGCCCAAATATCACGAAAATATCGTATTAAAAACCGGTAAAAATCGTAAAAGTACGATTTCTATGAGAAATATTTCTTAATTTTTTTCTTAAAATCATAACATACAATTTCAGTTGTTTTAAACGTTCCCATAAAGTTTCATCAAGATCGGAGTAGCCGTTTGCCAAATATCACGAAAATATCTAATTAAAAATCGAAACAAATCGTAAAAAGTACGATAATCGTAAGAAATATTTGATCGATTGTACACAAAAATGTGGCAAGTCTACGTTCAGAGATTTCGACGGTCCCCTCAAATTTTCATCAAGATCGCATATGCCGTTTTCCCGGTGGAGCGCGAAAAAACAGACAAAAATACAAGAAAAAAGAAGAAAAAAACTGAGCTAATTTTTTTGGGGGGGGTTTGGGGGGGGGGTCTGTGAAATTGAAGTCTTCGCTTCGCTTTTCCAATTATTGTAGAGATTTGTAGCCCAAATATTTTTCAAGATGGCTATCAGGTTGACAGGTGTGCATATTTGGATGAGCGAAGCGAAGACTTCAATTTCACCGACCCCCCAACAAATTTTGCTCGGGTGTTTTTTTTTTTTTTTTTTCTGTCTGTTTGTTCGCTCTCTCCAGGGCAAACGACATATGCGATCTTGATGAAAATTTTAGGGGACCTTCGAAATCTCTGAACTTAGACTTGCTACGTTTTTGGGTACAATCGAAGAAATATTTCTCATGAATATCGTACTTTTACGATTTTTTTTCGATTTTTAGTGCGATATTTTCGTGACATTTGGGCCGATTCTGACCAAACAGGTGGGGCTACGACGTTCATATTTCACATGCACAGTAATGGTGATGTATTGACGTTAAAAAGAAAAAGTAGAAAAAGTTAGCCAGAATTTATAGAAATAAAGGTTTTAATTTGAGTTTTTTGGGGTGTTAAATATTAAAACCTTTATTTCTATAGATTCTGCAGACTTTTTCAACTTTTTCTTTTAAAAGTCAATACATCACCCTTACCTTAATGTCCATGTGAAATATGAACGTTGTAGCCCCACCCGTTTGGTCAGAATCAGCCCAAATAGCACGAAAATATAGATTTTAGATCTTTCTCACAGCCTTGTATGAAAACTTCACAGGAGATTTTATACCTTACTCACAGCCTTGTTACGAACAATCAAAGATCCAACAGACCTAATGATTGCTTTGTATGGGCCGTGTTAATATGTTTTTATTATTTTAAATAAATTAATATTAACATTTTATATTTAAAAAGCTCATCCATCAACGCGACTAAAAAAAGCGTTTGCGAAGCTTCCTAGTAGCCATTAACACCAAATGATTACTAAATTCCATTATGCAATAACTTCTTATTGTTTCTGTTTGTGCATTCCCATGCTGCACAAGCTAAAACCATGTCAAACAATCCAGAAAAATACTTAATAAATAGAATAAATCCGTATGTATACCCACTCACAGTCACATGACTGATATTCAGTGGAGGTCAGTAAACCAAATGGACCAGGCCAACCCTGCAGGCCCCGACACAATCGACGAGTGAGCGATAACCAACCAAAGATCGATATTTTGTTAATTGGATAATGAGCGAAGCGAAGACTCCAATTTCACTTTGTGTTTTTTTTTCACTTACGTTGCCCCAAGAAAAATAGCTCGGGTGTTTTGTTTTTGTGAGTTTTTTTTGTATGTTTGTTCGCTCTCTACCGGGCAAACGGCATATGCGATCTTGATGAAAATTGGAGGGGACCTTTGAAATCTCTGAACTTAGACCTGCTACGTTTTTAGGTATAATCGATCAAACATTTCTTATGATTATCGTACTTTTACGATTTTTTTAAAATTTTTAATGAGATATTTTCGTGATATTTGACAAACGACTATTCCGATATTGATGAAACTTTATGGGAACGTTTAAAATCACTGAAATTATATATGTTATGATTTAAGAGACATTTGATAAAATATTTCTTATAAAAATCGTACTTTTACGATTTTCCCCCCGGTTTTAAATACGATATTTTCGTGATATTTTGGCCGATTCTGACCAAACGGGTGGGGCTACAACGTTTATACTTTCCATTGACATAAAGATGATGGTGATGTAGTGCCTCTTGAAAGAAAAATTTGGTCAAAATTCATGGCAATAAAGGTTTTAATATAGGCCTTTTACAGGTGTATAATTAACAAGTAATATCAAGTAACCATAGAAAAAGTAATGAGATTTCACTTGAAAACGTAATCATTGGACAGAAATATTCCAAAACAGCTCATCCATCAACGCGACTGGAAAAAGCGTTCGCGAAGCGGCCTAGTAGCAAATAATAACAATCAGTGGTATGGACAGTGCGAACACCCGCGGATCAACGCCAGAATCAACAAAGCCGATTCAGAACAACTTTAAATTTATTATGTGCCTCGTTGCTAGGACGCCCCAATAGTCACCTTTTACAAATTCCTAAGACAAGAACTGATGGACCTAAGTCCAAATCAGAAGTTAAAAAACTTCTGACTTTAGTCGCATCTAAAACATAATGTCAAGCATAAATTGAAACGCCAATTCGCCATCTTGAATAGGTCAGATTGACGCTTCAATTTGCTACGCTCGCACCTGTGCGGACGTATTTGAGACTGGGGATCTAGCATACTATAGATGTTAAAAAATATCATTAGTGTCGACCCACAGGACGACTACACCATGCAGTGCAGGTCGTCAAGACACTCGGGTACATATTTCGCCGAAGGCGAAACAAATTTTCATCATACTACAGTTATTTCGTCATGTTTTAACTGCACTTTTTTTTAGTGTCTAAAAAAAAGTGTTTTACTGCAACTATCTGCGATCTAAAAACTAAAAAAATTAACGTGAAGTGACCCATTTTAGTAAATTTCAACCTAATTTTTGATATAATGACGAAGCATACAGGCCAACATATTCGAGTGACTATTTAAGTAACATTCGAACTATTATGGTGAAAGCGAGTAGACGCAAATTCCAGTTATTGTATAATGTGTAGTCATCATTTACTACAGAAATTCTGGGATTGATTGGATGAGCGAAGCGAGACTTCAATTTTGACTGACCTGCCAAAAAATTTAGTCCAAGTTTAGAAATATTTCTCATGAATATCGTACTTTTACGATTTTTTTTTATTTTTAGCGCGATTTTTTCGTGACATTTGGGCCAATTCTGACCAAACGGTTGGGGCTACAACGTTCATATTTTACATTGACAGGACAGATTATGGTGTTAAAGTACCTTTTGAAAGAAAAAGTTGAAAAAGATTTATCCAGAATCCATAGAAATAAAGGTTTTAATATGAGTTTTTTGAGGTGTATAACAATAATTAACAAGTAACGATAGAAACTTGAGATCAATCGCCTACAATGCGTTCATAAAGCAATCTTCAGGCCTACAGACATTTGACATTCTAGTTACCATACCAATGAGTTCTACTGTATAAAAATTATCCTAATTTAACAAAAATGATTTTGCAATGAAACTTGAAGAAGTAAAGAGATCCCACGCATACTAAAAACTGCAAAAAGCTCATCCATTAACGCGAGTAAAAAAAGCGTTCGCGAAGCGTCCTAGTATTAAAATCACGTTAGTTTTGCCCCCCCTGCCCCCCGGTTCCTACTCCACTGGCTAGGAAGCTTACCCAGGACTCACATTGCGGTTCCTGTCCAGTGTCTACCCACTGGACGACTACACACAATGCAGTGCAGGCTGTCAAGACACTACGATACATACACGTGTGCAATGGCAATAGTATTCTTCAATTTTGCATTTATAATAATATACATAACTGTTTCCTCAGAGTAGTAGTTCATCGAATGATTTGTCATATTTTATTTTACCTGTGCCACATTAATATATTAATTGTATTGACTACTTTTTATGGAAACTCAGATTGGTCAATAAAACTAACAAATCAAACGTGCCCTAACAGCGTTGAGTGAGCATGTATGTTTCATTGTATGTTTGTTGTTTCGACACATCAGTGCAGTCTGTTTTCCATTAATCTTTCAACAAGGGTAGACCTGACATTTCATTGTATTGATTCGTATCATGTGGAACTGCTGCATTTGATTGGAAAATTGAATTTATTAAACTTTTATCATACTCGCAAACCATGCAATTTTGTAATCATATTTGATTCTCCTATTTAGTCATTATCGTATCGTGATTAGGAGAGTTTTTCTACCTGAAACTAATGGCGAGCTCTGGTTCGTCGTCGGGGAACTTTCCCCTTCCCTTTGACTACCTCCCCGACGGCGACAACAATGACAACACGGACGGATGATGACACAGACGGAGACGACCACGACGTGGGGGAACCCCTGCCTCCCCACGCTTGTGGCTGGTTTTGACCATCGCAGGCCTGTCCACCCCTTGTCCCCCGCGTCATCCCTTACGTCCCTCCCTTCGTCACGATTAGCCAAGTTGCATAAATATGAGACGTTAAGCAATATCCAATCCAATCCAATTTGTACGAGCATAACTGTTTTTTAAGAAGTCTGATCAATACAACAATCCACACAGAACACATAGTGTCGAATTTGTCGTAGTCCTCCTTTGTAGATCAGTTTTTAACTGAATTGGATAGACGTTAAATAAATAAATAAATCAAAATTAATTTACTAGAAATCAGTAATGAATGCATCCCTTTCTATTGGAAATGTTTATTACGAAATAACATGACCTTCCGAATTAAGTGTAATTTTGCAAATGTAAAAAGAGAGAGAGAGGTTGTTGAATAATTTCCTTATGAATTAGGCCTACTTGGTATTGTAATGAAGTTTGAATTATTGTCACAAGATTTTATGTAGTCAAATTATAGTTGGTCCTTATTTTAATAGTATTGATGTCGCTAGAAGTGGTACATGCGCCAGTGGTACCAGGTACTGAGGTGTTTTCAGCTCGCCTGAGTCTGTTATCCAACACATGCAAGTACACATTCTTCCGCTTCACTGCGCTATTATTAAAGTAGCTCCTCGCTTGTAGTTGGCTCTGTTTACAGGCGAGCGGAGAACAATGCTCGAGTTGCAGTGATAACAATGTTATCGCGCCAATAGAATAGCGTCTAGGTCAACCATTGTCTTCCCGGGGTAAACAGCTTTTTCTGCGGCGCGACCTAAATCTAGCATTCAGAGTATTGATTCATAAATCATAACATGCAGTTCAAACATTGTGACTGATAAAGAATTTTCGTTTAAATATATAAATATAAAACCACTTTTTTTTAAAATGATTGGTTAAATTAATTCAATAATGTTGTCAATATTATACCGTTTTTTAAAGCAGGTTGTAACATTTTTGTACAGTTGCAGACAATAAAATATAAATTAAAAACTCTCAAATTAAACAAAACAGAATTTATGTAACGCCTTTTCAAGTGCCATTTATAAAATGTGCTTAAATTTTATTTTTGCTTTTCCTTTGCAGTTGGAAAATCCGAACGCTAGCCCGCCAAAGTAATCTCGGATCTAGTTTCTTATGGACACAGAATGCGTTACCGGCTCGCTGTTATCTTAGACGTGACAACTCGTTGGCCTCGCATTTATTATGTGTATCAGCAATCTACCGACCCTCACTCATGCTTACAGCATACAACTTTCAAGATTATGTGTTTATAACTTAGTTACTAGAAGAAACAAGTACAAAATATGTATATTTGGGTTCTGTTTGGTGATACAAGGTGTAAGCAAATAAAGTCCAAGTAACGCGATTGACTACAGTTCGTATGCTGAGGCAACGCAATCCAGCTAAATCGAGATTAATAAACGCGACCGGTAAATCGTGCCCCCATGAGCTACTAGCTAGCTACCTTCGGTGTACGTTTTAACTCCTACCACAGGTTTTGCCGAGGTTTTTGCAGTGTTGGGGAAGGAACTTTTAAAAAGAACGCGTTCTCGTGAACGCGTTCTTTTTTTGTGAACTTTTCAGTGAACTTACTCTTTTATTAAATGAATGAACTTGAACTTTTAAAAGTTCTTTCCGAGAACGAACTTCAGTTTTAGAAAGTTCATTTGAAAGTTCTTTCAGTGCATCGAGCAGCCGTCGACTCGCCGCCGTCGACGCTTAAAAACAATAACAAATCTTTGTTCCATCGTAGGCCTAAGTATCTGCCATAATTTTACAAGCTGGTCGACGAGAATGTAGTACAAATCATCAACACGATCAAAGACAGCTCAACACTTTCGTAAGACTCAAACTCGCGAGAATTTCGGTACTCGAACACCTCTAATGTTTTTCCTCGTGTTTTTCTTCATTTTACACCAGCCTTTTTTTTTTTTTACAAAAGAACATTCAAAGAACTTAGTCCATATTTTAGACGAACTTGAACTTTTCAAAATTTTAGCTTATAAAAGAACTTGAACTTTTTAAAAGTTCATTATTTGAGCTGTGAACTGAACTTTTAAAAAGTTCATTTTAAAAAAGAACTGACCCAACACTGGGTTTTTGTTACTCAAAATACGAAAACCGAGTCATATAAATAAAAATTGCCCATTTCACTTTCCAACTAGTCTCTAATCTTGACCCTGGACATGTTGCCTACGTAAACAAACTCGAAATATAGATAAAATCTCAAGAACACTTTGTTTTTAGATGATTAGTTTTCATTACATTTAGTGGAATTGTAAATAGCCGAGATATACAGCTATTTGCCCGTCCGGAGTATATTTCACGCGATGCTGGTTGAGGAAGATAGCATCATATCATATCAGCTTGTGTGCTAACAATGTCGTTTTACAACGGTGCAGTTAATCTTTCTAAATTACTTCACCACGTGTTGTAGTAAAAGTGGTGGAAGTGCTAGTCATGCATAACACATCGTTCAATTATAGAATTACGTAACATTGAGGTGTTAGACTAAACTTAGGGAGCGCTAACGTTGCAAAAGAAACAGTTATATAAGCTTTAATTATTGTATCTGTGTGTAAGCAATTTAAAGTTACAAATGAATTTTACTTGTTGACTGAAGATAAATTGCTTGTTACTGGTGAGATTGACTTGTTTATAAATTGAATAATTCATTTCATTACAAATTGAATCTAGCCAAGTTGTTAAGGAAGCAATCCACACTGCAAACATTACCAAAACAAAACGTCTCCAGCCGCAAGTTTTAACTTCGAACTCTTCTTTCAGCTTCTTCAATAATTGAAGATCGAGTTCAAGAAACTTGACGTAAACCATGAACTTATTTCACTGGTGGAGACTAATTAACACTTATGTTATTAATTATCCGTTATAAAGTAGTAATTAGTAATAAGGGCGTTGTGAAATTGTGACACTCACCACAATCGTAAATGAAAATTTTGCAAATAAGTTTATTCAAAAATGTATTAAGATATTTTTGTCATTCAAAATCATGGTTACTAAAATAAAGCATGTGCTGATTTTATTAAATCATCCCTATACACTAACCTTCTGAGATTACTTCCCTACGTATTTTTTATTTAAAAACACATTTTATTCATTTACAACCACAAACCTACTCACTGACACCATTACCGACCGATTACCAAACCTGTTGATGATCGTCTCTCGTTCCTGGTCCGAACTCCAGACTACGTTGTCCGGTACTGGTGGCGCCATCTCTGGCCGGCGGTCGGACTCAACACAGCACGCTACCACACATGAAACACACGTGAGAGAAAACATAGGAGCGCTGCCCAAGAAGAAAATCAATGTTCAATGTAAACATAAATCAAATCAATAGCTAGCGACATTAGGCCTATTGTTGCGTACTGTAAACAACACACCGAGCTATCTATAGGCCTACGCTTTTTTGTGTGTGCATGTCCATTCGCTAGCTGTTGGCTCAATCGTAGAACGATTTTTTAAATTTATCAATGAACAATTATTATTCAATGGATTATTGGTACATAATTATAATCATAAGAAGTGATATTCATAAAAATAATAAAATTGATATTAAAGTAGGTTTAGTTAAAATTAGCAAGATGCGCTTGGCATAAATTTAAACAAAAATTGATGATTAATTAAAATCTCTACTAACAACTCAATAGTAAAACCATGACAATTATTTTAGGCGTAAAGATATTGAACTTATTGGTTTGTACAGAAATGTGCGTGCATCGTTTTGTTAACTATAGTTTTTGATGAGCGTAGCGAGCGTAGCGAAGATTCCACTCCACTACACCGGAGAAAAAAATCAGGAATGTTTTTCTTTATTTTTCTTTCTTTTTTTCCTTTCTGTTTGTATTTTTGTGTGTTTGTTAACACGATTCCGGCTAAACCGATACTCCAATTGCGATGAAATTTTCTGGAGGCCTTCGAAATCTCTGAACTTAGAACTGCCACGTTTTTGAGCGCAATCGAAAAATTATTTCTCATGAAAAACGCAATTTTACGCATTTTCGGAAAAAAAAATTACGCTCATCAACAACGCGCATGAAAAAGCGTTTGCGAAGCATCCTAGTCAATTTTATTTATGATAAGATTCGAAACCATTTGCCGCCAATGCCGACCAGGTAAATGGCACAAGGATTTTGCATCAAAATTACAAATTTGAAATAACATTGTACATTGTATTACACTACATTATAAGAATTTATAATTGTTATACTCGTTTTCTGCAGAATCAAATATTGAATGTTAATTTGTATTTACCTGTTTTGTCTCAATGTCGTTATTTTAATTTGTATGCACTCTGTAGAAATTGGTAAAACAAGTGTTAGTTTAAACAAATTATAAAGATCGATGTGTTAAAAGCTAAAAAAATGTGAACTCACAACAGGCCGAATCATCATCATTATATTTTAATGCTAACTTATGTATAAGAGTTTTTTTTATGAACCACGATTCATTTTTTCGAACGCCAAACATTCGCGATCCATCTAGTTATATTTATTTTTTGGGGACGGGTCACTTTTCAAGTAAATTTTTTCCTAAAGCCTAAGTTTATCTATGTTTCAATGATAGATTGTGTAAGGATACGACTTGTCCACGCCAATGTAAGTTTCAGGTAAGAAATCCTACAGTTGACTGATGTTTCGAAAAATGATTTAATTCGCCATAACGAGTTGCGTGAAAACGAGCCGCCCTCAAAGTTCATAAACTAGGAGTATGACATGTTTTTTAACAACAGACGCGAACATTTTTGCGATTGACTAATTTTTGACGTCGTGTCTTCAACCAGATCGATGATTTCTTTATAATTTGGATTTTGAAAACTTTTCGCGACCCACAGTTATAAGCGCTGAGTTAATGAATAAATAAATGAGAAAATGTATTTTGCACACACAATATCATTTCCTACTGCTAAAAAGATGTAGGACTATAGATTTTATAACACAAGTGTTACAGCACTAAGTATTTTCAGTTCCGGTTCATGGATAATTCAACCATATGTAAAAAAAGTTGCTTTGTTGTATAGCAGCATCATTCTCAGAAAAAGTATTGCATGACATCCAGAAAATAAGTTCGATCCATAGTTATACACCAAGAGATTCTTGCAATCGATCAATGTGCATGAGTTGGGAATCGAACACTCATCCCCTTGAATAAGTTCCGTCTGCGAACTCTCTGCTAGCGTACTACAGCCGGCCGGCTGGGCTCAGTCCACGCGCACGCCTGAACTAAGCCTTGCAGAAGCCACTGGTGTTGCAGAGGAATCACTGAACTCGTCGTTCTACCCCTAGGCTAGACGTTAATAACAACTAGGAAAACGCTTAAGTCCCGCCGCGTTGTTGGATGAGCGTAATTGGTGAATTGAGCGGTTGAGCGGTGTTATGCGGATTTTCTGTTGTTCTGTGAAAAAATCAGAACTTTGTTGAAATTTTTTTTAAATTAAATCAAATTAAATAAAAAATTAACTTATTTTTTTTAATTAATCGTAATTTAAAAAAAGGAAAAAATCGTAATATTGAAATTTTCATAAGAAATAATTATTCGATTGCGCACAAATTTTACACGAATATATTAAATTCATAAAATTAAGGTTCTGTGAAAAAATCATTATAATCAGATAAAGCATGTAGGTGTTATAAGCCGAAGAAATTAAAAAATTCGTAAATTGCGATTTTCATGAGAAATAATTATTTGATTACGCTCAAATTTCACACGAATATATCAATTCATAAAATAAGGTTCTGTGAAAAAATCATTACAATCGGATAAAGCATGTAGGGTAAAGTCGAAGAAATTTTTTAAAATTGAAAAAAATCGTAAAATTGCGATTTTCATGAGAAATAATTTTTCGATTGCGCTCAAAAACGTGGCAGTTCTTAGTTCAGAGATTTCGAAGGCCTCCATAAAATTTCATCGCAATCGGAGTATCGGTTAAGCCGGAATCGTGTTAACAGACACACAAAAATACAGAAAAAAAAAACATTCCGGATTTTTTTCTCCAGTGTAGTGAAATGGAATCTTCGCTACGCTCATCCAACAATTATTCGGAGCACTCAAGAGCTGGAGCCAGGTAAACGTATCATTATGTTGGAAGCTAGACAAGTAAGCAGCTATTTATTGTGGCTTATTCACTATGACTAGCCACAGTGTTGACTAATAGTACTAGTACACTCATTGTTGCTATTATGTGTGCCGTTAATTTTAGGCCGCTTCGCGAACGCTTTTCCACTCGCGTTGATGGATGAGCTTTTATGGTTGATTGTGACGTGCCGTCATTGTTCTCGTCATTGTGATTGTCGTCATTATCAAGGCAATTAGCAAGAGTGAACAATGTCTGCCTTCACAATGCGAGACGAGCACCGACACGCGCCTCCTTGTGACAGCCGCGAATATGTGCGGGGCGGCGAGGTCATATTGACCAATCATTGCCCTAAGAGTACGATTTTTATAAGATTTATTTCTTAGATTGTACCCAAAATCCTACCATGTTTTAGTGTAGAGATTTTGAACGTTCCCGTAAAGTTTTATTAAGATGGGATTAGCCGTTTGCCCGGTCGCGGCTCAAATATCACGAAATAATTGCATTAAAAATCGGAAAAAATTGTTTAAAGTACGATATTCATGAGAAATTTGTCTTCGTTTGTACCAAAAAACTTGGCAGATCTAAGTTCAGAGATTTATAAGGTTCACTCAAATTTTCAGCAAGAGCGCATACGCCGTTAGTCCGGTAGAGAGCAAACAGACAAAAAACTGCTCCCGAGCTATTTTTCTCGGGGTTAGCGAAATTGAAGGCTTCGCTGCGTTTATCCAAATATTTGTATTGTACTTTTATTACAGCCTCTTTACGTACGTACACAATGCAATAGGCTTCGTGATCGCTTTCAATAATAATTCATCTCCTCATGAACGTGAAACAAAAGTATCTAAAAGAAAACAAAGACGCGTATAGGGTACTATGTTCTGACTTTTGAGCAATTCCAATTTTCATTTTTGTTCAGCTTCAAAAATCTTGCGGAAGCAAAGCTCACTGCGTGATGGAGGTATTCAACTGTTTTACTAAATGTTTACTATATTATTGTTTCCTGCATGTTTTAGTGTAGAAGAGACTAATGATTGGTCACTCCCTCTCACTTCTTATGTAGGCTGCACCGCTGCACCTTGCTGTATAGTCCCCCCTAAACAAGTTCTATCTTTACCAAGTAAATGTAAATTTGAGTTCGTTAAAATGTTCGTCAATGGAAACTAATGCATTATTGTGAGGATTTTGCCTGTATACGTAACGTTATCCTTAAAACGCCCTACAAGAGTGTCACGTTCATGACTTAGGTGTAGGTATTGCCATAGACTACGGCATAATCATTGAAAACTTCTAGTGGGTGGATGAAATAATGCGAAATTCACAGTTACTTTGAATATCAAGTGTTTATACATTCTAAACGAAATATTTTCATTCACTTGTTCAAACACAAATTAATCCAACCTATTATTTCATAATTGTTATTTGGAACTTGGAAGCTAGGTTAAGTGTTTATCTCCATATCGCGTCTGTGTCTGACACACGACTTGAAAGTGACCATGTCAGGGCCCAGGCGGTCTTCCAGTCGAGTGAGTGATAATTGCGTCTGAGGCACGTGTCTTATTGTCTGCCACGTGCCTCGTTCTCGTGTGCCTGAACGTTATACGACGCACGTGCTCCGCGCCCAGACTCGAATCAGTCACACACACACCCACGTCGGTGCATATTGAGGACATTTGAAACACGGCTTTAGTCGTATGTAAGGATGCCCTTTGTACACATTGACGTAGGGGCACCCGCAAATAATTTGGTACATAAATTACATAAATTAATTAGTAACTTAAGTTAAAAGTTACTTGTAAAAAAGAGTAACGTCGATATCAAAAGTTACCGGTACGACACGCGAAATACTGTCGCGTTGAGTAACATTTTTGTAGATATGATAAGACAATACAATAAACTTTAAATTGTAAATTTAAATATGCCAATATTGGCATCTATGCATGCTGTTTACTAAGTAATAGATGAGTATTGCCAAATTCAGAGGGATTTGGTTGTTAGCAATTATCATATTTTACAAAGTAAGCTATTTTCAGTTCCAAGCGTGGCTTTGTCAATAAAATTGACTTGAATTTTCCTACTCAATACTCAATAATAACATTCAAAGTTAAAAGTTAAGGCTGTGATAAAAGGAATGCGTTACTATAAAAGTTACCTGAAACGAAACGAATTACGAGTTACTTTCAACAATTACTACTCTACTTTTTGCGTAAACTCTTGTAGATTGTTTGCAAACTATAGTTAGCCATTAGGAATGTGCATTGAATAATACAGGTTCGGTGGTAACAGAGCAGACAGACGTAAAGGGCTATACTTAATTATTGTGGGATGGACATTTCTGGAAAAGAAAATAAAATAAAAGAGACAAAAAAAAGACAACTTAGCGAGTTAAAAAGCTGCAGCCAAAATAAATTAATTACGCTTACGGAGTTCCGGCAAATTGCAATGTTCAAAAATCTTCAACTCTCGTCACAACCATGGCCAGTAGCGGCAAGCTATTACCTATACACAAGACCATGTACGACCAAGATATTTCAACAACCAACAGCAGTAGAAGAAGAATTGTCGTCAAAATGTGCGTCTTGGCAAAACCAGAGGCTCTCTATTTCAAATAACTGTACAGATCGCTGGTTGGCCATTATTAGCACGTCGAAGTCGTTGTCGTCGATACAGGGTTGGTTCCGAGTTAAGTTCCCCCACTGAAAGTCAGATGGAACTGAGTAACTAAGAGGGGAAACTATTAACGATTTAGTAGAGCTACTAAATTAATTGCAAAAATGTCAAGTCACCAAAATTCAAGTGCCACAGCAAGAAGAAAAACTTTGGAAATACCAATTTTTGAACTGTCTTCCAAACCAACTCGCAACCTTCTCGTGGTTAGACAGGTGAGTAGGAGAGAATCACTCCCTGAAACTAATGGCGAGCTCTGGGTCGTCGTCGGGGAACTTTCCCCTTCCCTTTGACTACCTCTCCGACGGCGACGACAATGACAACATGGACGGATGATGACACAGACGAAGACGACCACGACTGGGGAACCCCTGCCCCCCTACGCTTGTGGCTGGTTCTGACCAGCACAGGCCTGTCCACCCCTTGTCCCTCCGCGTCTCCCCTTACGTCCCTCCCCTTGGAAAGAAGTATACATTGTGGTAACTCACACTTATAGAATTTGTTTTGGAAGATTCCTATACTCTTGACATGAGCACTGATAACTCTACTGTTGAGTGCCCTTAAACAACACTAACTAACTAACTCACTAATCAACTTTAGAAATGTATAGAAAAATGACAGATCTTCAATTTCTTTGGGGAATGCTTCATGATACAACTGACCTCAACCCATTTCACAGGATTCAAATCTGCAATCGTGGAAGAGAGTATACGGACGTGGTGTCACAATGAAACCTCCCCTGGCAAGAACTTTGTCCTATCAAAACAAGGATATTACTTTCGCATCTACAGATTATGGAATGATTTGCCGGTGAACATCCGTGACCACTCAAAGCCATTTCAAATCTGCACTAAAAAATCTACTTTTCTAATGTATCCTGATCATTCTAACACTACATTCAACAAAACAAACATGCTCAATACCATTCATGTCTGTCAAAATTTCATCACTCACTTTTTACATGTTTACACACACATTGTTTATATATAATAATACAACATAATAATTCACTAAATGTGAATGGGACTACGCCCTTTTTTAGAAACCTATAACGCATCAATGTGTTCAACAATAAATAATAAATAACGAAGCTTCGCAAACGCTTTTTCAGGCGTGTTGTTGGATGAGCGTATTTTTTTTTAACGAAAAAAGTGTAAAATTGCGATTTTCATGAGAAATTATTTTTCGATTGCGCTCAAATTTTATACAAATATATAAATTCATAAAATTGAGGTTCTGTGAAAATATCATTACAATCGGATAAAGCATGTAGATGTTATAAGTCGAAGAAAAATTTTTTTAAACGAAAAATGCGTAAAATTGCGATTTTCATAAGAGATTATTTTTCGACCAATATATTAATTCATAAAATTAAGGTTCTGTGAAAAAATCATTACAATCTGATAAAGCATGTAGGTATTATAAGTCGAAGAATGTTTTAAAAATAAAAAAATAAAAAAGTAAAATTGCGATTTTCATTAGAAATGATTTTTTGATTGAGCTCAAATTTCACACGGATATATTAATTCATAAAATTAAGGTTTTGTGAAAAAATCATAACAATCGGATAAAGCATGTAGGTGTTACTTATAAGTCGAAGATTTTTTTTAATAATCGAAAAAAATCGTAAAATTGCGATTTTAATGAGAAATAATTTTTTTATTGCGCTCAAAAACGTGGCAGTTCTAAGCTCAGAGATTTCGAAGACCTCCATAAAATTTCATCGCAATTGGAGTATCGGTTTAGCCGGAATCGTGTGGACAAACACACAAAAATACAAAAAGAAAAAGGAAAAAAAAACATTCCGGATTTTTTCCTTCAGTGTAGTGAAATGAAATCTTCGCTTCGCTCGCTACGCTCATCCAATAAAAAACAAAACGATGAATAAATGTATTTATTTTCTTTTAGCCAGCCAGGTCTCTCTCTCTCCAGTCCGTTTTCCCTCGTTCGTTCGTATTGACTTCACTTTGAGTGTGCATGGATCGAGTCGGATAGCTATTCCGTTCACTATTCTTTAGGACAACGTGTGAACAAATACCTCAGGCCACAAAGGGCCACGAAATTGTACAATGTTGCCAATGTGCGTACTAAAAGGTAATAGGCTACGATTACATGATTGACACACGAAGAACATGCGAGAAGACTTTATACACACATTATTTTAAAAACTACCATGTACCACCACGATTTCATGCTAATAGGTCCTTGACTGAAATTTGTAAAATTTTGCGAAAAAATTTAAATCATACTGAAATTAAATTTTAACAGTTTTACTTGTTCTTTATGATGTTTTATAACGATTTCATTAAATTTAACGTTTTAATTGTAGCTTTTGGGTATTGAAAAACCACGGAATATTGCACTAATTTTGCTTATTAAATTTCAAAAAGAAAAAGTAAAAGTCTTTAAATTTTATTTCAGTATAACCTAACTGAGCTAATAATCTCGGCATTTATAATAAAATGTTCTTCGTTATCTTGCTCATGCGTGCAAATATTTTACTCCTTCAGTATTTTGAACTTTCTCATGGTCACATTGTCTCAAGCCACTTGTAAATATTAATTGGGTGGGTACATGGTATGACAATTTTCAAAACAAGTAATCTTTAATTTCCTAGCGTATTTTCAGGTATGCCCCAAATGTGAGTCTGTGAGTCTGTGAGCAGTATGTTGATGGTGTTCCTTGTTATTTTTCAGTTGGTCCGAACGCCGAGCGAGGGTACTTCGGTCCGTGGCAGACCTGCAAACAGCTGTTGTATGGCCGGGAGCGGTGCGGAGTGGGTGTGACACGCTTCAAACCAGTCCGTAAGTTCGACTCCTTACTCATATTTCACCCATCATGTCACAAAGATAACCCGTTGGCAGTGACGTAACCACCTCTTGGTTTTATTGTGGAGAGGGGGATGGGGCTACATTTTTGTAAAGCAATTGATTCGGAAATCCTGGTATAGCCGGCGTCAGAAAAGTAAATCGAGACACAACGAGACCCCTTGGTAAACTTCTGACGCCGGGTGTACAACAGAGCATTTTTTTTTTTATATTTAACGTTGCAAATGGTGGTATTTTACAAGGTAAAGCTTGGTTTCGTCAATAATTTATAAAATTGTGAAGATCATCAGTGTTATTATCAGTTCAAAAAATCTTGTTACTTCAAAATTTTCAGAACTTCCCAAACAAGGCAGAACTGCTCACTAATATAGGCTCCTGCAATTCAGACGACTTATGTTGTCTTTTCACGTAAAAAATAAATGTGAACATTGGATCGGTATTTAATAAACACATTATTATGTTCAATTAACTGATTTATTAAGAATTTTAGAGATTTTTGAGCTTGTTGAGAGATATTGTAGGCCTATACGTCTGCCCCCACCACTCACCTCCTGGCCTCTCCCCTGGCAGTTACGCCACTGCCCGTTGTCTCATTGACAGATCATTAAAACCAATGCAACGTAGAAGTTGATAATAATTGTGTTAATTTAAAAACGAGTCGTCCGCGATGGTACATATGCCTACGATCAGGGGGCTGGTCCGAAGCGAAGAAAGGGCCACGACATTGTACAATGTTGTCAATGTGCGTACTAAAAGGTAATCGGCTACGATTACATGATTGACTCATAAAAAACATGCAAGAAAACTCTATGCATGTGTTAGTTTTAAACTACAATGTACCACCACGATTTCATGCTTTCGGTCGTTGGCTGAAATTTGTCAAAGTTGGTGAACAAAATTTAATCATATTGAAATAAAATTTTAAGTCACACACGAGACACTACGAGGACGTGGGTTCGAATCCCGCGTAAGGCATGTGTTTTAGTTGTCCTTCATCCTCATCTATCACCACTCATCGTCTTGAATAGCAATTATGCAATTATAGAGACGTAAAGCAACAAAAATACAGTCAATCATTATGTATGTAGAGCACGCCATGGCATAATCTGCTGAATGTCTTCTGACATAGAAAAAAACACAAAAAATCATGCAAATCAAAAACACCTAAAGTAAAGGCAATAGGAAAAATAGAAGCTTAAACAAAGTATCCTTGTATTTAACAAGCAAGGGTACGGACGAGACCCAAATAAGGAGCGAAGCGATAACAACAAATGTCGAAGGAGGTTACAAAAATCATTTCATATTTTGGTGGAGGAGCCGGGTTGAAAATTTTAGTTCTTCAGATGGTGACACTAATAGCCCTTCCCCTGCCCCCAAGGGTCAGCAAGGGCTGGTACACATCTTTTCAATGTGTCGTATATATTGGTTAGTGCTGCCTACTCGTTATTCACAATACACGTGAAACACACGTCGTTGATTGAAGTACATGCAGCGAGCCACGATGTCTACCCAAACATAGTTTTTCATGTTAGGGCTATGAATGAAATGAGACCAACGTCTTATTCTCGTATCTACGTATAATTGACTAAATGACAGAATAGTTGTATATGTCCTCGTACTCTGCTACTTGTCGCGTGCATTGTGTGTGTGCAAGCGCAAGCAAGGTGCTTCATGGCTTCATGGCGCGTAGTTCCTGGACCGTCACAGCTGGCTGGTGGGGTCCTAGCTGTCTGTCTGCCACGCGACCACAAACCTGCTCTTGCCAGACGGACCGATAACATAGGGATCGTCTCGAGTTTAGGTGTTGTGTCCCGCCTCGGTTTTTAAAGGGGCTAAAAACCCCAAAATTATTTTTTACCACGTGATCTATAGCACAATACTACACTTAAATGACCGTTCAAAAAATTATATCTTGTAACTGTGATTTAACACGAATTTTTTAATTTTTTTTGATCCAGAAATTGGCGAAAATTGGTGTTTTGGAAAATTTCCTAAATCGGCTTTAACCTGCTTATTTTTTTGCTGCTTTTTTTTTTTTTTTTAGTTATTTGTTTGCGTAGGACTACTTTTCCTTTGCAAGTGCTTTTTGAATGCATTGTAGGTGATTGTTGTCAAGTTTCTATTGTTACTTGTTAGCCTAATTGTTATTATAAACCTCAAAAAACTCATATTAAAACCTTTATTTCTATGGATTCTGGCTAACCTTTTCAACTTTTTCTTTCAAAAGGTACTACATCACCATAACTTTAATGTCCATGTGAAATCTGAACGTTGTAGCCCCACCCGTTTGGTCAGAATCGGCCCAAATGTGACGAAAATATCGCACTAAAAATCGAAAATCTTAAATTAAAACATTTATTTCAATGGATTCTGGCTAACTTTTTCAACTTTTTCTTTCAAAAGGTAACCTTATTGTCCATATGAAATATGAACGTTGTAGCCCTACCCGTTTGGTCAGAATCGGACCAAATGTCACGAAAATATCGCACTAAAAATCCCCAAAAAATCGTAAAAGTACGATATTCATGAGAAATATTTCTTCGATTGTACCCAAAAACGTGGCAAGTCTAAGTTCAGAGAAAACGAAGGTCCCCTCCAATTTTCATCAAAATCGCTTGTGCCGTTTGCCCGGAATCGTGCGAACAAACAGATAAAGAAAAAAAAAAAAAAAAAAACACCCGAGCTAAATTTTTTGGGGGGTCAGTGAAATTGAAGTCTTCACTTCGCTCGCTACGCTCATCCAACAATTGCTATCATTCGATAATAATGTCCTCAAAGCAGGCTTATGATTAAAACCCTTATATATTCCGCTTCATTTAAAAAAGATCGTTTTTTTAGACAGTAAACATGTATTCAACTTAAATTAAGGTTGGCACGACTATTTGTGTTTTTAATTACAAATGCGCCATTATCCATTAGCAAGTCTACGAGCAAAGCAATTACGTGATGCTAGATTGAATGTAGGGTTATATAGCAATTAGTTATTAGTAATCAAGATTTAAAATATGTGCATTTAAAGCAAAATTAGTCCTCTCACGTGCGGAAAATGTTCCGATCATTTTAGAATTGACGTCTAGCAACCCTAGTTACTTCTTTGGTGTGGCATAGTGTCATGAAGGCAATCTTTATAACACAAGTTAAGTTTGTAAAACCTTGAATGTAACCAGATTTACTTTGTTTTTCGTGGGGGTTGTTCAGGAACAGCAACTCTTTGGCTGACTTGTAGGCCAAGAGTATATGTGAGGATAGTTGAGAGGAAATGACAAATATGGCTATTATTGAAGTATTCGCATTTTGCCATCAGAGAAGCGTTCAGTAAGGATTGCCATTGAATGACATTGCTCCGTCAATATCCTGGCCTTCCCTCCGTCCCATGTGTCTTCTCTTAGTCCCGCACCCTACACGAGATTGCATGGTATATATACTTATTCAAACGTTTACTTTCATATCCGAATAATAAAGATGCAAACTTAAAAGTATAAATCTGTTAAAATCAATGAACTACCCGTCACTCTTTCGAACTCCCAAGCCACGGATGATAAACAAGGAAATGTGTACGTAATTAAAATGCCTCCCCCCCCTTCCCCCCCGCCCCCCCCCCCCCCACCGTTAGCTCGTTTACTGCTAGTAACATAATCATCTGGTAGATGGCTTCCTTGATAATTAGTCCACATCTTGCTCCAGTTGCTCTTAGCAATCACAATCACAGTTTAGCTAGAAAGTAAATCAATACAACATGTCAACCAACGCACTCAATGAGCAGCAACTATTTACACTTAAAAATATAATTGTTAGGGGGGGGGGGGGGGGGCGCAAACTGAATCCACATAGAACCAAGAACCTAGTTTCAATAAGTAACTCTTCTATATAATTTTACTACCTCATGTTTTGGAAAGAAGTCTACCTTAATTTTAAGGTAAATACATGTTTAAATGGAGAAGCTACAAAGCTCCAGCAATGAAATAAATTAAAGCTATATTGCCTTGCCGGTTGTACGTCAGTCATCACTTACTCTAGAATAAAACTATGTTAACAATTAGAGTTCTGGCGATTTTCCTTTCAAGTAACAAAGTAACATGCTACAAACTACGCTCTGATCCATCATGAATGTATTTGATTTCCACTCATCGCCTCAACTCTCCTACTCGTAGTCTAAGTCAAGAAAGGGTGTCAGAGGCTTGCCCCATGATTCTTTCATAGATAACAAAAATTTTAATTGATGTCAATCATATTGGATTTTTTTAAAGAAAGCTCCGACAGGAAATCGGGAGAACCGAGGTTCATACCCCCCGAGATGGATATTTTAATTTCTGGATTGATTTCCATCAAAAAGGAACAAAATTTCACAAAATTCAAAACAAAATTTGAAAATAAATGACGTAAACAAAATAATTCCCGTTTGCACTGCCAAGTGACGTGACATGGTCAGAATCTTTGGGTAGATGTCATGACAAAAGAAATATAGGTCTCCTACATGACATTATTTTCTTTTTAATGAGAAATTATTATGAAAAAATAACATTTCGATGGTTTAAAGATTTGTACAAAAACGTATATTTTGATGATTTTGTTCTGAGTAAATCGACAACTGTCTGGGACAACTGCTTCGTCCGGAAGAAAACGAACAAACATGCAGACAAGATATTGCATACAAGAAAAAAAGTCGTAAAAGTACGTTTTTTCACTATACATCTTTATAAAATTATTGTTCCCGAAACATAACAGGTCTAACTTCAGAGACTTTGAAGGTCCTCTGAAAATTGTATTATGATCGTTATTGCCGATTGCACGGTAGCTAACAAACAGACAATTCAAATGTATGCTTGTTTCGCCCTACGATCACTACGCTAATCCTAAATGTTTAGCGAACATGCGCATGAAATCGTACTTTTTCATGTACAAAATCGTGGCATTTACATTTTGGTAGAGAAATGGTTAGGTTTCAGGAATTCTGCAGTACAGATAGCGATCATCAACTTTATTTGTTTTGTCATACATTACGAACATCGCGGAGTTCTGATTCGCAAATAAATGTATGCAAATATCAACATGTTTATTTTTTTCAAAATAATGAATGTGAAATGAGAAATAACAAACAATTTACTCTGTGCATGAATGGGTAATTAGAATGACAGCCCCCACACGGCTCGAAACAACCATTGGGATGTTTCTAGAATCTAATCTAGCAGCAAACACGAGACGGAAACTGCTGACGAACGTTGCGTAATGTAAGCAATTCTTCAATAATAGGTGTCGTTTAATGAAATGACTCACGTGCGCCAGCATGAAATGTGCTCGTTGCAATACATACTACAGTGAGTCATCGTGTTACCGTCAGGCTATTGTGATGATTTTTCTATTGCATTGCGCGGCTGTTTGGTGTCAAGTTATGGTACCGAGGCGTAATCGTTTTGTCAAGGATGAACATAACATCGGGGCAAGATAACAATAACGTGATAAAATAAATGTTATAAATATTTAACTTCGAACTGAAGTCGAACTTTCTGATGGGTTGTCCATCTAACTTCTATACAATTTCGAACCGAACCTAAAACGAACTCGAGCCGAACTGAATATAAACGATACCGAAACAGAAATAGTGTTAAGTCTGGACCGGCACCTGCACCAAGGAAGTATGTAACTTCTGGACCGGCACCTGCACCAAGGAAGTATGAAACTTCTGGACCGGCACCTGCACCAAGGAAGTATGTAACTTCTGGACCGGCACCTCCACCATCCAATTTTTTTTTTGTACCTGGAAATCGAGAACCTTTTTTAACTTGTCAAATATGAAATACCCTCAAACCACTATAAATTATTAAAAACTATTTGTTTTGAACTTTTCTTTAAGAACTCCGAACTTTTCTAATCTCGAGTTCCAAGTTCGAATCTCGAGCGTTTCGCACATCCCTAATAAATTAGTTCTTGTAATATCTACATTTTGAGAGAGTTATCAAGTATTTTCTGATGCACGTGCAAAGTTATAAAATACGGTATGCAATACCGTGCAATATTTAGAATACAATTCAAATTTTAAAACATAATACAATTTAAGGTCTAACTAAATTACTACGTTATTAAGCTTATAATATTAATTTATGCTTTGATTGTCTAATGGGTCGTATGTCTTTTAGTTTAGTTTGTAATTTGATAAAACGTTTCATGTGTAGTAATCCGAGCTTCGAATGCGACCACTATAGCACGCTCAATTGCTTGTTCAAGCCGGGTTTGTAACTTGTTGGATTATGCACTCAGTGAATATTTCATTAAGGCCAAGGCCATGTCAAATAAGAACAAAAAAGTGTGGAACGCGTCTGCAATCATTATTTTGGATTTTTGTTATTTGCTTTGTCAAATTGCTGCTGTTATTCCACCGTGCGTTGATATTTTTGGTGGCGCCGCCGGGTAAGCTTACCATTGAAAATGGTCGGCGCTTGTTCCTCGCATTCAGTAATGGTGGAGGTTCCGGGTAATGAATATTCAAACTTTGTTGGGGACTATTCACTCCGTCCTTATCCACAGGGTCACCCAAAACATCATGTATCATCCTTGATGAAGGGCAGTGCAAAGAAACGCAAACAATCGGAGATCGTGTTCGGTTTTAGTTGTGAGATGCGACGGACACGGCGGACAGAAATGTTCTTCCCTATGAAGTTACATTCTTTCAGCGTAAGCCTGCTGTAATGACAGGAATGAAGAAAGAGCAATAGTCGTAAAGATGTTTCCCGACCGGGGATTGAACCCGGGTCCTCCGCCTTTACGTAGCGATGCTTTACCAACTATCGGGCCACTGTGTACATCTCTTCTCAATTGCTTTTCACACTAACCCTAACTCATGGTCATTCAGTAAGTGATTGCCTAATTGGTGCTCTTGTAGTGCATGGATTGCAGCATAGCAGTCTACTACTTGAGACATCATGTATATATAATCACTCATACATCAATTGAGAAGAGATGTACCCAGTGGCCCGATAGCTTACTTGGTAAAGCATCGCTAAGTAAAGGCGGAGGACCCGGGTTCGATCCCCGGTCGGGATACATCTTTACGACTATTGCTCTTTCTTCATGTATAAATATATATGTTAAACCTTGGTTTTATAGTAGGCGACTATGATCTGTTATGTTAGTACTTTAGACAAAAATTTAAAAGGTGCCTACACCGGGGAGGAACTTTTTTAATTTCTTGATTGCTTGATGTGGTGCATTAAGCCCAAATTGGCCTGTGCTGGAGGTCCATACCGTGTTCCTTTGAACACTCGCTGGAAGAATTTATATTTGTCTTTGTGGAGAGAACTCTTTTTTGTATTAGTAAATAAAAAATTAATATCTAAACTTATAAGTTGGTAGTATACTTGCTGTGGCGACAGAACACCAAGAAGAGTGTGAGTTCGGACACCCGGGGACAACTAGGCGAACCATTCAGCCGAAGCTTACTATAAGAGCCCCGGGGCCTTATATCGCCTCTTCTTTGCGAGGGGTTGATTAAGTATGGAAAAGGAAAGGTTTTGTCTAGAGTTCTGTTCCTAGTATTTCGGGGGAAAGCCTGCATGGTCAACACCGATACTGGCTATGGGACGGCGATGCCTGTCTGATGGACGTGGTTTGAAATATAGTATATGACGTTTTACTTTAGGGTGGGAGTTAAAACTAAGGTAAAACATTGAATACATGATTAATATTGTTGTCCTCCGTATAATAGGCCTTTGCATAAGAGGCAAAATAAGCCTTTTCATGCTCACTTTTCCGGGCAAGTCCTCACATATATTAACTGAAACTTGAAATGTCCCCTTTACAAAAAAGTATGATGTATGATTGGGTCGGGTAGCTTTTGGTCAAAAAAGGGGGGGTAAGGACCCAATGTGTAAATTTGAGTTCAAGAAAACAATGACTGATTAGATAATCACACATATCAAATGAAAGCTTGAAATGACCCCATTACGGAAATGTATGAGGCATTATTGTGGTTGGTAGCTTTTGGTCAAAAAATGGGGGGTAATGTCAAAATGTGTAAATTTGTGTTCAAAAAACAATGGCCGAATAGATGTTCATGTATATCAAATGAAAGCTTAAAATGACCCCATTACGAAAATGTATGACACATTATCGAGGTGGTTCAATTTTGGTTAAAAAAATGGTGGGTTTGGTCAAAATGTGTAAATTTGAGTTCAAGAAAACAATGTCCGATTAGATATTTACATGTATCAAATGAAAGCTTGAAATGTCCCCTTTACAAAAAGTAAGATGCATTATTGGGGCAGGTAGCTTTTGGTCAAAAAAAGGGGGGGGGTAAGGCCCTAATGTGTAAATTTGAGTCCAAGAAAACAATGTCCGATTAGATATTAACATATATGAAATGAAAGCTTGAAATGACCCGATTTCAAAAACGTATGACAGATTTTTGGGGCAGGTAGCTTTTGGTACACAAAATTGGGGGGGTTGGGTCAAAATGTGTAAATTTGATTTATACATAGCCTACTATCTACGGGAGTGATTACCGATTGATGGAATTGAGAAATAAGCCAACAAAAATAATTGCTCATTTTACAAACATAAAAGGTTAGTGAATTCAATTTATGTTCATTTTAACAAAGTGTGCTCCAGCAAGAAGAATGCTTGCACCACCATCTATCGCCTCTGATTTGTTAAAAGCACTGAAGAGTGGCGAGGAAGCGTATGACGAGTTCAAACGAACGAGGCTTGAAGAAACCCCTCCAACAACGAAATTCCATGATAATATAAAGAAGCTTAACTTGGGAACTTTCTCCACTCTAAATAAGAATCTACGTTCATCCAAAAAGGGCGTAGATTTGTCTGTAAAAACGGACAGAAATCTGTTATGCCGAATGTTAATTATTGCCGAGATCAGGCAACTTAAAATGCTAGATGTTCTTTCACATCCTCTG
Organism: Sweltsa coloradensis; assembly: GCA_024449915.1. Classification (NCBI taxonomy): domain Eukaryota; kingdom Metazoa; phylum Arthropoda; class Insecta; order Plecoptera; family Chloroperlidae; genus Sweltsa; species Sweltsa coloradensis. The sequence goes on along the minus strand of JAMZAV010000287.1, from coordinate 531,132 downwards.
GGACCTATACCCAGGTCTTTAGCATCTGCAGACGGGACTTTGAGAAAAACTACCAAGGCTGTTCTGGCACTGGAGTTAGAAAAACATTCTTCACCTGCTGAGGATTTGGATATTCAAGGGCCAAAGGTATGCATAATAGATGCAATGGCAATAGTACAGAAAAAATCCTTCAACAGCCAAATGTGTGCAGATATATATATCAACATCAATTTTACGTTCCATGCTTGAAGAGGCAAACGGATGCTCAGAAGTTCATGTTGTATTTGATGTTTATCGAGAAGTATCCATTAAAAACACTGAACGCTTACGACGAGGTCCTGTCAATGCCATACAAGTTAAAAACATAGCACCTGGACACCGCATACATAACTGGAGATTGTTTCTTGCAAACTCTGTTAATAAATCAAGCCTTAAAAATATATTTATGAAGATTGGATATCTCCAAAACAGCGCTTGAAACCACAGAATTGGATTCTTTATGTCACGTGTGAAGACCAATGCATTAAAGTGACAGAACATGGTTGGGAGTTTTGTGCAGACCTGCAAGTTTGCAAGAAGAAGCGGATACGCGGATACTCCTTCATGCCAAATATGCCTCCGACAACGGCTTTACTTCGGCAGTCATCGTATCTGCTGACACAGATGTTCTTATCATCTGCCTATGGGCTTCATTTGATCTTAATGTATCACTTTTTGTTAAAAGAGGTACTCAGAATAGATCGCATTATGTTAATGTGTCTAAAATTGCAAATTCCCTCGGAAAGGAAGTATGCAAAGCTCTTATTGGCCTACACGCCTTAACGGGTTGTGATACGGTGAGTGCATTTGCTGGAAGAGGCAAAGTTGGAGCACTGAAAGAAATAATGAGATCTTGCGAATATCGAGCATGTTTGAGCCAACTAGGCAAATCTTGGACCATTGGAGAAGAGTTGGTTGCTAAAACTTTTGTCTGCAAGCTGTATTCATCACAATTCACAATCTCTCGTCACAGATATAACGTTGTACGCTATGAATTATTTCGCAACAAGGGGGGGGGGGGGAGGAAATTGATTTTGCTCAACTTTCCCCTTGCAAGGACTGTTTCTTTCAACACCTTCAACGGGCAAACTATCAATCAGCAAATGCAGATGAGCAACTCGTGGTGGAGTGGATGACTGGATCGCCTGCCCCTGAAGCAGTGATGCAGCTTCTTGCCTGCAAATGTAGTAAGATTTGCAAGCTACCTGATTGCCAATGCCTGGATAATAACCTTATGTGCACCGATGTATGCAAACTTAAGGGATCTACTAATATGCTACCAGCAGATGAGAATGAATGTGGTGTATCGTCACAAACTTAGAGTCTGACACAGATAGCGAATAGCAACTTCAAGGTACAGTTCATCAGTAATATGTTTATATTTCATATAAAATGTAAGACGACTATGTATACATGTAGACACGCCTTCATAAAACCATAACAGCAACTTACTATTCCGAATGTATTTTAAAATGTGTTTATATGGTAAATGTAATATGGTTATATGGTTTAAAAACTCCCCATTTTAAACAAAAGGTATCAGCAAAAAAATAACCATGCTATTCAGTATAATGCTCGTCGTATCATTTAATTAATTGTATGTAGAGTTTTCACAATATCATTGCAATTTTGACAGATTTTGTCTTAAAAGGCGATTGTCCCGCCTTTTTTTTATCAAAAGCTACCCGTCCTAATTATACAACATACTTGTTAGCAAAGGGCTCGTTATAAGCTATCATTTAATTATATATGTGTGAACTTGCCCCCACATGCATTGCAACGTAAAATTCAGATTTTGACTTTAACCCCTATCTCGACCATAGTATTAACCCTTACAATATGCAACCGTATATTTTTGTGCTGTTTATGATGCGTTCTTACATTTGATACATGAAAAAAGTTTCATTAACTTTTATTGATTGATTGATTGATTGATCCCCTCTTCAATTGACCAAAAAACTACTAAACCCAATAATGCATCATACATTTTGTAAAGGGGTTATTTCAAGCTTTCATTGATATATGTGAACATCTATTCGGTCATTTTTTTCTTGAACTCATATTTATACATTTTGACCTTACCTCCCCTTTTTTGTACCAAAATCCAGCCGATCCAATAATACATCATACTTTTTTGAAATCAAGCCACTTCCAGCTTTCATTTGATATATGAAAATTTCTTATCGGGCATTGTTTTCTTGAACTCTAACTTACACATTTTGACCTTACCCCCCATGTTTTGACCAAAAGCTACCAACCACAATAATGCATCATACGTTTTCGTAATGGGGTCATTTTAAGCTTTCATTTGAATATGTGAACATCTATTCGGCCATTGTTTTCTTGAACTCAAATTTACACATTGGGGCCTTAACCCCCTTTTTTGACCAAAAACTACCCGACCCAATCATACATCATACTTTTTTGTAAAGGGACATTTCAAGCTTTCATTTGATATATGTGAGGACTTGCCGGAAAAGTGAGCATTGTCAACCTCTTATGCAAGGGACTATAAGTCTGACCGTCTGCACATGTGTCACGACTCGCGATAAAAACCGAACTCGACGTCCGGTTTACATGTCTATGTTTTGTTGGCACTGCACTTCAACAAGATGATACAGACTGGTTTTGGTGACCCCGGGGTCAAGGAGTTGGCTAGCCCTTAAGAAAGTGTTAAAATACGCGTGCCTTGTACATTTTCCATTAATAAATATAAGTTCAGGCAAAGAACATTGTGTAATGGTGAACTATGTCAAATAACCTGGCGCCTCCAACAAAAGTTCGCGCAAATAGAATTATTTGTTTTTCTTCTCTTCGTCGATTCGTTAATTTAGTATAGCTTTTAGCCTATACGCTCCCTCTTGAAGGTACTTTCGTCCGAAAATGTGTTATAAAATGGAATATACATAATTCATAATATCACAGATGCCAGGCCTTCGACTTCATGTCAGAATAGTTACTTTCCAATGTATTACAAGTAACATAAATTAAACTTCATTTTCACCACAAGTGAATATTTATCTAGAAATTAAAACATTTTCTCAGTGTTACATGAATTTGATATGCTTGAACGGAGTATGAAACATGTTCACTACCAGACAAAATAAAATATAATGTTTAATTCCAAGTCTAGTTTTTAGCGCGGGGAACCAACCATTCAATAACAGTAATCCGACGAGGACAACAAATAAATCAATACACGAGAGCTGCATCAATGCACACTGAAAACAAAAACCGTTCCAGTATGAAACTGAGTTGAGCCAACAGCAAGGGCGTACCGTGTCCGTATGTTGACTTTAGTTTGCCTCGTTGAATAATCAACTAGGTTTTCATGGGAAACAATGGCGGAGCAACCCGTGTAAACCGAACAAGTGGATGCAAGCTAGACTGGCCGGGGGGTGGGGGGTGGGGGGGGGCAGTGTAAGCACGAGTTTCAACACTCGGACTGAGTTGACGGACTGAAGGAAAAGCGATGATTATATGGGGGTTGAGCACAGCATACCAACTAATTTAATAATATGTTTCTATCCAGCGTTGTTGGTCGAGGTGCCGGGTACTTCTTCTCTTAACTTCAAAGGGTCACCAAACGTATTCTTATCATCCTTGTTGAAGGAATGTCAACGTGTTCGGGTCTGATCGTGAGAGGTGACATCACACGCACAGACGGACGGATAGACAGACAAAGTGATGTTGATGAGCCACAAAGTGAGAGTTTATAATGCCATAAAACGAAATTTGTGAGGGAATATTATGTCCCGAATATTTCAACAAAGCCGGTGCGGATTATGTAGAATGTAATGTAGAAAATACTCCCGTTCAATGTCACGGCCTTATCTCTGCAAGATTTATCCCATGACCTACCCCCAAATTCACGACTTTATTTCCTCGCTTGCGCTTTTTATCACCCGATATAAAACCCAACGGATCTTTAACATTTGACAGTATGCCACTAAATCCTATTTGCCCTTCCGATTGTAAATATTTTCACAGCTATTATACATCTTCGCTCCGTTCGGAATGGAACTTTAATGTTATTCCATTCCATTATTTTGTTGTTTTTAACACAAAGACCCGTTTTAAGTGATTTGCTCGCATTACTGGTTTGTGTAATACTATTCATTAATGTGTCTATGTAGCAACTTAAGTATACTAAATGGTACATTACTGTAACATATGCATCTTCCGCCTGGGCTACAGCGGGTAACTCTAAAAGCAAAGCATTGAGAATGATAACCAGATCGCCGTGGTTTGTGGCACTCACCTCCACAGAGACTTGCACATTCCATTCCTTCGCACATTTATTATTTCTGACCAAATTACAATTTTTTTTTGTAATTAAAACCTTGATCCACACATCTCTGTCCTCCGACTGGCCTCTGGTCCTGTCAGGGATAAATACCCTAAGCCAGGACATGCTCTCCTCCGCCTTGCGGAGTGATCGGCTCCACGCTTTAGTTATCTTTATTGATTTGAACCGTCCTTTTCATCTTAAAACTTGTATAAAGCACTTCATAGCTGCAACCATCTTACTATACCATCTATTATCAACGATTGGTTTTACATCCGTTTAATTGCTGAATTTTCACTTAATTTTCATTTTGCTACTTACACTATTATCTAGTCACTAAGCCATTTTTAACCTTTTTTACCCTTAATATAATAAGGATTCTTTTCATTTATACCACTGACTTCTCCTATTATCAACAAGGGCTAGTGATATTCCGCACTAAAAGCCTGCACTATGTACAAATAACCAAGGTTAAGAAATGTTATGTTTTAAGTAAGCCGAAACCAGACAAGCTATTACATTACATTAGGCCCGGCCGGAATGGCATAAGAAACGGGATTCCGCCTGTCAAACCCTGTGAAAAGAGGATGGAGGATTGTGTAATTGTTTTTATATTATTCAGCAATTTTGTTTGTTGTCTTCTTCTATTGTGCCATTGTATTTATTGTTAGCATATGAAAATCTGTTAAAGAATTTCTTTATAAATTTCATGTTTATAACATAAATATCCATATCTAATCTTGACGTAATGATGGAAAAATGATTTTGAAAAAAAAAATCAATAAAATAAAAAAAATTGTAGGCCTATCAGAAGAGTGAGACTACTATTTAAAATGTGTGGCTAAAAACGATTGATATGGTTTCTTCGAAAATGCAAAACGATTTTTAAGTTCTTACACACTCGCGTTTGATGACCCGGCACCTCCACCATATGTAAGAGACGGGCGAATTTGCAGGCTTTACGTACGCGCACCAAAATTCGAAGGTGTAAGTGTATTTTTCTTAGCTAATAAACAGCACCCCTCATACACATTTACATTGCCCCAAATTCAAATCCTTAAAATTGTTTTAGCTTTTCACGTTTTTAAAAGATATTCTAGCTAGGGTATGCATGTATGGAGACCAAATATTCCCATTTATCAATGTCGTTTCGAAATATCGATACAAAAATATTCCCGTAACCCGTTTATCGTATTCGTATCGAAATCTCGATATCTTTGTCCAGCCCTACTTTAACATCCTTGTATACGTGAACGAACACATGCGTCCTCTGAGGCTAGCTGACCCTGTCGTCAGCCGGATGTCCACCAAACTGACGCTTCTCGACTTTATGACGGCAATTCAGACGTCGAGCAGCGACGCGTTTCTCTTATGAAACGCACCCGATATAAGAAATGGTTTATGGTTTCATTAGGTTTCGCCGTTCAGCCGTTCATTTCAAGCACTCGCATCCCTTACTTAAGGCTATTGTACCGCCTCTGGCCGATAATTTGAAAGTCGAAGAAACATGTCTGAAAAGTTTGCTGAATGAAAGAAGGCCTTTAAAATAACAGGAAAAAAAATGTGAATTTTTTTGGGCAGGACATAACCTCACTTTTGGAAATTATATTTAGATTTTTGGACAAAAGTGTGATATACAAGACTAGTTCAAAATTAAATTTTGAGAATCGGTTTTCTGGACATAGTTTCTAAACACCTTTAGCTAAATTGGTTTTCTGGACATAGTTTCTAAACACCTTTATTCGTACACCATCTGTTATTTTCAGAAAACTATTTTAGCTATAGTCAAGTTGTAGCTAAAGGTGTTTAGAAACTATGTCCAGAAAACCGATTCTCAAAATTCAATTTTGAACTAGTCTTGTATATCACACTTTTGTCCAAAAATCTAAATATAATTTCCAAAAGTGAGGTTATGTCCCGCCCAAAAAAATTCACAATTTTTTTTCCTGTTATTTTAAAGGCCTTCTTTCATTCAGCAAACTTTTCAGACATGTTTCTTCGACTTTCAAATTATCGGCCAGAGGTAGTACAATAGCCTTGAGCGGCTCGTTGAATCCCAGCCACCAGCAAGCCTGTCTCATTCGTACTTAGTCTATACCCAGTCGGCCATAATGCACAGCCTACCCATTCAGTCTCATAATTAATATCCAGTAGTAGTCCGTGGAACAAGCGTAAAACATTTCAAATCCGGAAACCAGCACCAAAATTTAGGAGCAGGTAAAAGACGTATTTAAGAATGTTATTTTCACGGGGGACACGCATGGTAGCAAATAGTCACCTGTCTATGGCGTCCACAAGATGGCCGCCGCAATAATTCTTAAAATTGCTGTAACTCAAGAAGTATCATCAGATTTGGATAAACTAAGTTTTGTTTTATTCGGTTTTTAATGCTCTATCAAAAATGTCACAGAAATTTTGCCGTAAATGCAATAGTTTTAATTATATTTATATATTATTACAATGTATTGCAATTATAGCACTTTTTGGTATATATCTAATTATTTATACGAAGAATTCGCTAGATTGTCATAAAATTTTCAGACTATGCTAAAATAACGCCAATAAATCCAAAATTTAAAGTCCCAAAACGAAATTTTTGTAACTTTTTGATTAATTAATTAATGACATTAAGCATTAATTAAATCCCAATTAAAAGTTTCTTATTCACTTACCAAATTCACGTAGTGCATCACAAAAGAGCAATATGACCACATGAACCAAATACATATTAGTTCCAAAAATTAATTCAATCACTTTCCTATTAATTCAATTAATTCAATTAATTAAAAATAATGACAATAATCTCAATAAATTTTGTAAAATTAACACAATGTAGTCAACCTTGGATCATTTTAAAGCTAGTTTTAAGGCGAATAAATGTAATGAAAAATTAATTAATTAAATTATTAATCACCAAATTAATTACATTTTAGTTAATAATCCCACTTTTGACATATGTATTGTTATGTATACCTAAAACTCGATTCGATCGTCATAAAAATATACTTCTTTACTGACATAATGCCAATGAATCCGAATTGTCATGTCCCGAAACAAAATTCCTATGACTTACCGATTAATTAAGAAATTAAATGAAGAATTAATTTATATCAATAATTGTTATTGTCACTCAATTAACACATACAAAATGCCAACAGAAGTATCAAATATAAACAATGCGAGTATAATTTTAAAAATTTATAGTCCCAAATTAAGTTAATGCTACTTTCTCCCGTTAGTTGAATTAATGAATGAATAAAATTAATTGATTTAATCACCATTTGTTGTGTAAAATTAACACAGCCAAACTGGGAACCATTTGCAAGCTTAGTTTACAGGAAATTAACTTTGTGGGAAATTCAATTAACAGAAAAGTAGCATGAACTTAAATTTGGGACTATTAATTTTTAAAATTATACTTGCATTGTTATATTTGATACTTCTGTTGGCATTTTGTATGTGTTAATTGAGTGACAATAACAATTGAGATATAAGTATTCTTCATTTAATTTCTTAATTAATCGGCAAGTTATAGGAATTTTGTTTCGGACATGACAATTCCGGATTCATTGGCATTATGTCAGTAAAGTAGTATATTTTTATGACGATCGATCGAGTTTTAGGTATACATAACAATACATATGTCAAAAGTGGGATAATTTATCTAAAATATAATTAATTCGGTGGTTAATTAATTTAATTAATTAATTTTCCATTACATTTATTTGCCTTAAAACTAGCTTTAAATGATTCCAATGTCGACTACATTGTGTTAATTTTACAAAATTTATTGAGATTATTGTCATTATTTTTTATTTAATTGAATTAATTGAATTAATAGGCAAGTGATTGGAATTAATTTTTGGAACTAATATTTTTTTGGTTCATTGTGGTCATATTGTTTTTGTGTGATACACTACGTGACTTTGGTAAGTGAATTAGAAACTTTTAATTGGGATTTAATTATGCTTAATTTTAATTAATTAATTTATCAAAAAGTTACAGGAATTTCGTTTCGGGACTTTAAATTTTGGATTTATTGGCGTTATTTTAGCATAGTCTGAAAATTTAATGACAATCTAGCGAATTTTACGTATAAATAATTAGATATATACGCAAAAAGTGCTATAATTTCAATACATTGTAATAATATATATAGTATAATTAAAACTATTGTATTGACGGTAAAATTTCTAATGACATTTTTGTATGAGCGTTGAAACCGGAATAAAACAAAACTTAGTTTCATCCAATTCTGTTTGATTACTTCTTGAGTTACAGCAATTTTAAGAATTATTTGGCGGCCATCTTGTGGACGCCATGACAGGTGACTCATTTTTCTACCATGCGTGTCCCCCGTGAAAATAACATTCTAAAATATGTCTTTTACCTGCTCCTAAATTTGGTGCTGGTTCCGGATTTGAAATGTTCCTATAGTTTTAGCAGCTTGTTCCACGGACTATAGGGCAATTTATAATTTAAAGCAGACCAAGCCAACCTTGTCGGCGCCGAAGCCATCGATGCGCAAACAATGACCAACTAAAGACACAAGACAGGTAACAAGACCAATCTTATTGGATGAGCGAAGCGAAGACTTCAATTTCACTGACCTCCAAAAAATTTAGCTCGGGTGTTTTTTGTTTCTGTTTTTTTTTTCTGTTTGTTCGCTCTCTACCAGGTAAACGGCATATGCGATCTTGATGAAAATTTGAGGGGACCTTCGAAATCTTTAACTTACTTGCTACGTTTTTGGGTACGATCGAAGAAATAATACTCATGAATATCGTACTTTTACAATTTTTTTCGATTTTTAGCGCGATATTTTCGTGACATTTGGGCCGATTCTGACCAAACGGGTGGGGCTACAACGTTAATATTTCACATGGACATTAAGGTAATGGTGATGTATTGCTTTCTGAAAGAAAAGTTGAAGAAGTTAGTCAAAATCTATAGAAATAAAGCTTTGAATATAAGTTTTTTGATTTTTTGTACGATATTTTCGTGACATTTGGGCCAATTCTGACAAACGGGTGGGGCTACAACGTTCATATTATACATGGACATTAAGGTTATGGTGACGTAGTACCTTTTGAAAGCAAAAGTTGAAAAAGCTTAGCCAGAATCCATAGAAATCAAGCTTTTAGTATAAAGTTTTTTTTACGGTAAATAATACCAATTTACAATAAACAATAGAAACTTGACAAATCACCTACAATGCGTAGGCAGCAAAACAAAGCAATTGCAAAAGTAAAGATATCCCACGCAAATAAAAACTTTAAAAGCTCATCCATCAACGCGGCGGGGACTTAAGCCTTTTTCGTAGTTTAAAACAGACCAAGCCAACCTATGACCAACCAAAGACACAAGACAGGTAACAAGACCAATCTTATTGGATGAGCGAAGCGAAGACTTCAATTTCACTGACCCCCAAAAAATTTAGCTCGGGTGTTTTTTGTTTCTGTTTTTTTTTTTTTCTGTTTGTTCGCTCTCTACCAGGTAAACGGCATATGCGATCTTGATGAAAATTTGAGGGGACCTTCGAAATCTCTGAACTTATACTTGCTACGTTTTTGGGTACGATCGAAGAAATATTTCTCATGGATATCGTACTTTTACGATTTTTTTCGATTTTTAGCGCGATATTTTCGTGACATTTGGGCCGATTCTGACCAAACGGGTGGGGCTACAACGTTAATATTTCACATGGACATTAAGGTTATGGTGATGTATTGCTTTTTGAAAGAAGAAGTTGAAAAAGTTAGCCAGAATCCATAGAATAAAGGTTTTAATATGAGTATTTTTAGGTTTATAATAACAATTAATTAAGTAACAATGGAAACTTGACAACAATCACCTACAATGCATTCAAAAAGCACTTGCAAAGGAAAAGTGGTCCTACGCAAACTAAAAAAACTTACAAAAAAGCTCATCCATCAACGCGGCGGGACTTGAGCGTTTTCCTAGCTATGTCTATACACGTTGGCGACGCTAGAATCAACATAACTAAATCGAAACAATTATACAGAATGTGTTTCGTTAGGACGGCTCCAAAGTCTCCGTTGACACATACTGTATATGTACACACACAATTCAAGACTTGATTTATTGGATGAGCGAAGCGATTACTTCAATTTCACTGACTCCCCAAAAAAATTTAGCTCGGGTGTTTTTTGTTTTTTTGTTTTTTGTTTGTTTGTATTTTTGTATTTTTGTCTGTTTGTTCGCGCTCTACCGCCCTACCGGGCAAACGGTATATGTGATCTCTATGAAAATTTGAGGGGACCTTCGAAATCTCTGAACTTAGACTTGCCACGTTTTTGGGTACAATCGATGAAATATTACTTATGATTATCGTACATGTACGATTTTTAATGAGATATTTTCGTGATATTTGGCAAACGACTACTCCGATCTTGATGAAACGTTATAGGAACGTTTAAAATCACTGAAATTGTATAATATGTTATGTTGTGATTTAAGACATTTGAAGAAATATTTCTCATATAAATCGTACTTTTATGATTTTTTCCCCGGTTTTTAATACGATATTTTCGTGACATTTGAGCCGATTCTGTCCAAACGGGTGGGGCTTCATTCTACAATGTTCATACTTTACTTTGACATCAAGATTATGATGATGTAGTGCCTTTTGAAAGAAAAAGTTGAAAAAGTTGTTCAAAATTCATAAATAAATAAATAAATAAATTTTATTTAGAGTCTACCCACTCAGTTATATAACTGATTTTCAGTGGGGGACTTTAAATATAATAAATATATAATATAATAAATATAATTAAAATGTAATATCAAGTAGCTATAGAAAAAGTTATGAGATCCCACTTAAAAACGTTATCATTGGACAGAAGTATAAAAAAAACTCGTCCATCAACGCGACTGGTAAAAGCGTTCGCGAAGCGGCCTATTCGTAGGAAACACAGACCAATTTCTAGTTATGTCTATACACGTTGGCGATGCTGGAATCAACGTAACTAAATCAAAACAACTATAGAATGTATTATGTGTCTCGTTAGGACGGCTCCAAAGTCTCCGTTTACACATACTGTATGTACATACACAATTCATTTATTCAGGTCCATTGCAGTTTGTCAGAAGTAAGAACATCTAAATTAGAAGCAGGGACCCTATAATCACCAACATTTTACTCTAGTAATTCATATACGAAGTAAAATTGAATTAAAGATAACAATAACAGTAGACTTCTTTCAGATGCGAATACTGTTAGAGCACCCTTGAAAAAAAATCCGAGGCGTTATTGAATATTCTACAGTGTCTACACTGTTTAAATTCTCCGTCGGAAACGAGGTGACCAATCCGATCCGAGCTGTTGAATGCATTGTTTCCATTGGTGAGAGAGTGAGAGTGAGTGTCATGCATAAGCTCGATGGTGTTATGTCTGGCACGTGAGCTCGCCCGGTGACATTCCTTCAGTCTCGCCGTACTAGTCACAGGAGAACGTTGCTCTGACAGTCGTGATGGCGCCTCAAGTCAAGTCCAAGTACAATGAGTTGGTGGCGCGGCTTAGCCAGGCGTTTAGGCGGCTCCGGCTCTGGTTTCATGGAGGCCAGGTGGTAAACCGGCCAAGCAAACGCATCATCTTCCTGTTTTAGAAATCCAAGGAAGACTTTGCGTCCCGGGGGAGTGTGCGAGTCCTAGAGAGAGGGAAGTGCCGTGGCCATCAATAACGCAGTAATGCTATTGCCATGAGAATATAGTGTTACTGTGTTTAGGCGAACACAGTGCTGGGATTCGAACACCTCCTTGCATAGGGAAACCAGCTGCTGCAGGGCGGTTCTCAATCGCATTACTACCACATTCAATACCGGCACACATGTTCGTTCGATCCATAGTAGAGTAGTACCTACCGTGGTACCTACTGGACTAGAGAACTGGAAAAAGTGAACCTATGCTCGCATGTAAACATGTCGGTTGTCTTACCACCCTAAAAATGTAAAGTTCGATCCGGCCAAAACAACATAGCTTGATCTAGTCGACATCGGTTTGGATCATTCGACTAATATATTCATATAGTCTTGTACATAGTACAAAATTGACTTTCAGAATGATTCTTTAGGAGTTGCGTTACATAGGGGTATGTTTGAAGTGCTCGCATTTTACCCGCTTCGTGAAGTAGAGAATCGCCCTGGTGGTAATGGTATATGCACGCACTGTAATATTAGGCAATTCTGTTTTTTTTTGTTATCAACTAATATTATTTTTTTATTTTTGCTTTTAACACTCGTCAATCAAAGCTAATTGTAAACAACTTAGTTGGATGAGCGAAGCGAAGACTTCAATTTCACTGACCCCCCAAAAAATTTAGCTCGGGTATTTTTATTTTGTTTTTGTTTGTTTGTTTTTTGTTTGTTTTTCTTTTGTTTGTTTTTCTGTCTGTTTGTTCGCGCTCTACCGGGCAAACGGCATATGCGATCTTGATGAAAATTGGAGGGGACCTTCGAAATCTCTGAACTTAGACTTGCCACGTTTTTGGGTACAATCGAAGAAATATTTCTTATGAATATCGTACTTTTACGATTTTTCCGATTTTTAGTGCGATATTTTCGTGACATTTGGGCAGATTCTGACCAAAGGGGTGGGGCTACAACGTTCATATTTTACATGTACATTAAGGTACTGGTGATGTATTGCTTTTTGAAAGAAAAAGTTGAAAAAGTTAGCCAGAATCCATATAAATAAAGGTTTTAATATAAGTTTTTTGAGGTAATAATAACAATTAACAAATAACAATAGAAACTCGACAACAATCACCTACAATGCGTTCAAAAAGCACTTGCAAAAGTAAAGAGATACCACGCAAACTAAAAACTTTAAAAAAGCTCATCCATCAACGCGACTAAAAAAAGCGTTCGCGAAGCGGCCTAGTAAAATAAACCTCGTTTTTAAACAGTGAGAAAGTAAAGAACTCATTGGTTGTAGAAAACAAATTTTGTATGATGAGGTGGCATTCCAGATCAAAACTCACCCGGCGCACTTTGTCTCGTTTGCGTGTTTAACTTTCCGTATTGTTATTTGTTTAGAATGAGTGGGCGTTACCATTAAAATCAAGATTTCATTGTTGGTTATACTGAATGATAATCATTTGAAATGAGATTGGTAGTCACATTTTTTATTTATTTTTAGTGTCACTTGCATTTGCATCATGTAGTAAAAACGTAAGAGAGTGCTCTCTTCGGCCCAAATTAAGTACGATCAGTGGAGGCAGCAAGAGGGGGAGGGGTACAACGGTGACTAATTAAAATCAAATAGTATTGGGGTTGTAGATAAAATTACTGCAAGGCTTAGTATTATCAAAACAATCTTTTTCAAGTATCCAACTGGCGCACTGACATTGAGCTTTTCTCCCGCCTTCCCTCCTTGTACACCCGGCGTCAGAAGTAAATCAAGGGTCTCGTTGTATCTATACCCAGCCCTTGATTTACTTCTGACACCGGGTGTACATTGTACAATGCTCTGCCTGACTCCGCCGATATTACGTCTGACCTTAATCACTTCCGCCAAGCGTTCTCCCCTTGCCGTCCAATCGACAAGTTTTAATTTTAATTGCTTTTTAATTGTTGTTTAATTAGTTATTGACTATCAACTTGTGTTTTATTTTTGTAATCTATTCATTAGAACGTTTTATACTGTTTAAGACTTAACGTGTTTGCATCTTTCTGAATAAATGAATAAATAAATTACGTTCAAATAACTCGACTGGAAGGTAAAAGTATAATTAAAGTTCTCTTTATTTTATCAACGGTGTGAGGGGGGTCTCCACCTGCAGTCACCGCCATCTCCTATGTCCTCAACGTCATCGTCGACTCACTGTGGAAGTTATTATCGACTCATTCCCAGTCACCAACATACTTTTCATTCGCGTATCTAATTTCAACATAACACATCTGTGTCACCTGATAAAACGTATGGTAATCACATCAACATTCGTTCCATTAATTTTGTTATTATAAACACCATTGTATCTCGATCCTATTCGTCATAATATGATACGATACCTATCGTTTGTACATTTCCTTAGTGAAGTGGGTCACATTTTCTGACGAATGAACGTGTGCAAGCGCACGTGTTGGTCTCGTTTTAACGCGAGTTTGCGTCAACCAAGACGAAACTGTACTTAGAAATCAGTTTCTCGGTGAATAGTGAGGATTGAGATACACATTAAGACTTTTTCATTAGCGGTCGACACCCTGAGAAAGGTTTGACCCAATACAGCTGAAATTATTTATAGATTCATAAGTTTCATACATAGATTCATATCTTTCATAATAGATGTCATAAATTTACAAAGATTCATATCTTTAATCATACATATATTTCATAAGCTTCATACATAGATTCATATCTTTCATTCATGAATTTCATAAGTTTCATACATAGATTTAATATTCTTCACACATAGATTTCATATTCGTCATACATATAGATTGATATCTTCTAAATATGTGAGTACATGAACATTCTTCTTCTTAGCTCTTACACTTGTATCCGATCTCCGTCTCACCACGTGGGGAACTTATTTAATATGTTATTGTTTACGGAGTTTTATGCTGTGCTCATCTATATAATTATCTTTAATATTTATTAACTGATAGCTAACGTCGTAATAGCTCGATTATTGTGCATCGCATAAGCTGAGAGGAAACCTCACCATCGATTAATAAATCAACCCCAACATAACATGGTCATAACTAAATTAATGGGTAATATGATGGCTATCCCAAGCGCGTACTAGACTGGAGGCTGTTCATCGCGTGATGTATATTGTTATCGACAGAACAGAACGCCTGGGGTTGATGCAGCCAATACGGTCAAACTCTGCCACACATCATCTACCTACACAGTTATTCAGTTTTAAAATAAGTTTTAAGATGAGTCGCTGAGCGCTTAAGGGGAATCCCTAGACCTAAATATGATTTTTAAAGAATGCAGTAAAGACGTCTGAAAAGTAAGTAGAAAAAAGAGGGAAATAGCCTCAGAATCAACAGATATATTCAAATTTCCCGAATCAATCCAGCTAGTTCAAAATTGAATTTTGAGCAGCGGTTTTTTGTATATTTTTCTACACTCTTTTATCTACAACCTAAATATAAGTATTAATAGTTTTTGTAGTTTCTTGCGTTGCACGATTTTTACCGCCTGCCGGTACAATTTCAAATTTTGTGCCGTTTAACGAAATAAATCGTGCAATGCCAGAAACTTCAGACAACCAGTTTCCCTTATATTAAGGTTGTAGATAAATGAGTGTAGAAACAATAAACAAAATACCGCTCATCAAAATTCAATTTTGAACTAGCTGGATTGATTCGGGCAATTTAAAATATAATTGTTGATTCTGTGGTTATGTGTCTTCAAAAAAATTTCATAAAAATATGTTGCATCTTTTAATAAGTCCCTCTTTCATTCTAGTAACTTCTCAGACGTCTTTACTGCAATATTCAGAAATCATATTTATGTCTATGGATTCCCGTTAAGCGCTCAGCTTTCACTTTTTTTCGGGTAAAAGGTTATAACATCGGTATATTTCAGACAAACGTTATTAATGAATGAATCTACGAGATCCGGTACGCGTTTTCCTAAATTAATTCAAGGATGTTGAATAAAAATTCGTGAAAATTCCGTAATTTACTCAATTTTTGTGAACTTCGGAAATTTATTTCAAGTGTTCAGTTTTTTTAACGCATATTTGCATACTGGATATTAACGTTAAAATCAATATGAACGCGCTGGTTAGTTTGGTAAATCGTAAGATAAACGCTTTGATGGAAATTTCCAGAAATTTGGAAGTCATGTTTTGAATTTCACTTTTTTCACGTTTGGACTTTCGCAATGGATCTTATGGCTCATTTTTTGCAATCAATACTGGATCTTCATCTATCACCACTCATCGTCTCGAATAGCCAAAGAGCATTAATATGAGACGTTAAGCAATATCCAATCAATCCGATCAATCAAGTATGGATATCAATAGAAAAGTACTTTAAAGATATTTAAATCGAATTTTGGTATGATATTACCAACCGATCAGCAGAATCATCAACACCTGAATGCGCACATTTGAGTTAAAATTGGATAGATTGGAAACGTGTCAACATTACACATCACATTCAGACCGACAGTGTTGGCTCGGGCGCTAAGCGCTCGACTCTGATTCGGGAGGTCCCGGGTTCGAATCCCGTCGAGACCGTCAATCCTGGCTTAAGGTTTTTCCGAGGTTTTCCTCAGTCATTAAGGTGAATGCAAGGATTGAGTCCTCTTACACAGCCCTCGGACATCCCTTCACAATTTCCTATCCGCACATACCTAGTTCACCTGAAGAGGGGCTAATTGCACCCTATAACAGGTTTCCCACGATAAAAAAAAAAAAAAAAAAAAAAATCACATTCAGAGGGTATTGTATAGGGTCGATCTCAGTAATCTGCCTCAAGTGAAGGAGACAAAAAAAATATTTAAAATTACGTATAGTACCAACAGTGTGGTTCATGCGTGATTCGGCATGCCTCGGATTCGTACTCTGCCACCGGAAATCTGAATGAAAGTTTTCCGTGGGTTTCTTCATAAGGGGTATTCCTCTGAAACACCCCTCTTGCATTCCTTTCCGAAGCACTCTTAATCCTAATACCTCAGAGTCACCTGAAGAGGGTCACAACTCACACCCATGTAAATCTGATGTGTACCCTACAGCGGGCATCCCTACTTGCATTTGATCTGTTATCAAATTCATCTGATTCGGGTTTCTTTGACGTTTTTTCGTATCTACTATAATTGCAAATGTCATATTCGACAGATCTCTTAAATAACATATGCTAATACTAAGACTTGATCGTTGACACTTGATCTTGAAATATATATATATGGTATATATATATATATATATATATATTTTAAATCGGGAGTCTTTCTCAAACTGTCAAGTTCCAATATTACCCTATTTATTATCAAAATACCTGTTTACTAGTTTCTCTTTCTAACATGATATGCATTAGAAATTAATAGAATATTATACAAGCGCCCAGGTATCTAATGTTTGTAGACAAACGCGGTTACTAACATCAAGATGACATAAACGTTCTATTGAATATGTCCTCACTTGGTTACAACGAATACGCTACTAATAACAAGAAATGAGACATTTTAAAACTTTAGAACATGAGTTACGTCCCAAATAAGCAGAAACAAATTGAACCACTGTATCCAAGTTGACTCGAACTGTGTCTCAAAATAGTAATGTATATTTAGATATTTTCTTCTCTAAAGAGAACTTTCTATTTGTTCCAGTGGCGGTTTGGATCGCAGGCATGGTTGCGTCCGCTGGTGTGGCAACACTGGGGATATTCTGCATCTTCAGCGTCTTTCAGTTGGCAATGGTTACGTCACACGAGAGGGTGGTTCTACCTTACAGCTTCGTTGTCATGACCAAACTGGCTCTCGCGCTCTTGTCAAGTAAGTTTACACAATACTTTATGCATATATATTTAAATATTCATTTATGTATGATAATATATATTATTTCCACTTGAATATATATTTTAATGAAGCATCATTGAGTATAATATGATACCGTTGAACTCAATGGCACATCATCATCTGAGACTCTGTATGTATATTCATTTTGTATAGATAACAGATGGATCGATGTGCGAAAATAAATAATTATTTATTAACGAATATAAATGGTGTAAAACAGGAATGTAGGTATTTCTTAAAAATCGAATAAATTTGACGGTCTGCGTTTGTGATTTATTCTGTATCCATACGAATAAACACAACCGTAAATGAACTCAACAAGTGCTGAATCCCAAGTGGTTGAGGGAATTATTTCAAAGCTTGGTGGAGGTGCCGGGTCTATAGTTATTTGTGTAATCGTAGTTCAACAAGTGCTGAATTCCAAGTGGTTGAGGGAATTATTTCAAAGCTTGGTGGAGGTGCCGGGTCTAGAGTTATTTGTGTAATCGTAGTTCAACAAGTGCTGAATTCCAAGTGGTTGAGGGAATTATTTCAAAGCTTGGTGGAGGTGCCGGGTGTAGAGTTAATTTGTGTAATCGTAGTTCAACAAGTGCTGAATTCCAAGTGGTTGAGGGAATTATTTCAAAGCTTGGTGGAGGTGCCGAGTCTAGAGTTATTTGTGTAATCGTAGTTCAACAAGTGCTGAATCCCAAGTGGTTGAGGGAATTATTTCAAAGCTTGGTGGAGGTGCCGGGTCTATAGTTATTTGTGTTTTTATTATACTATTACCCCCAAAAATATATTTTTTACCACATAGTCTATAGCATAGTACTTCACCAAAAATGACGATTTAAAAAATTATATTTTATACGAATTTTAAAAAAAAATGATAAATTTGTTTTGCGAAAATTGGTGTTTAGGGAAATTTCTTAAATTGGATTTAACCTGCCTGTTTTTTGTTCCACATTGATACTAAATCATCGTACCAACCTAAAATTGCCCTTTAAAACATCGTGTCTTGAAACTGTGCACAAATATACACTCAAACACGCAAAAATATGCTTTTCAAAATCACACCCTTTCTTGTTTCTCGATTTGGTTAGTCGGGAATCGAGAAATAAACCCTCGCTCATATCTGCGTAAGGTATAATGACATTATAATTTTATTAATGTTTGGTGGTCAGTTCAAAGGCAGCAGATATTCGTTGCAGTACTGTTCCATCCATTCAGATGTATAATGCAACTACAATTCAGAGATCAAAATGTACCCGTCCTGATGGTCTAGTGGTTAAGACGCCTGTCTGGAATGCGGGAGATCCGTGGTTCGATTCCCGGTTGGGGCGGACTTTTTTAATATCTGAATTGTAGTAAATAATAACCCTTTCTTGGTTATCAGCATATTTTGACGGAACGACTTGCCCAAATTACAAAACAAAATATAGAGGATTTTGAAAAGGCTGTGGAGTACGTCAATAATGGCCAATATTTTTTTGGATCAAAATCCTCCAAGGTCACGGGGCATAAAGATCGTCCTCATGTTATTTCTTATGGGAGATTTTTGCTGATGGGACCTAGCTCGAAAAATACCAAGTTTGACATTTTTTGAGGGGTCATGGTGGACTCAATAATTTTTCTGTTCATGTCTAAATTCAAAAATAGTTAGCCAGAATGAAATATACATATTTTTTGAGTTTAGCGGGTGAATACCCCTTTAAACATCGAACAAGTATTTCGATGAACGTGAACGCCATGCTACCAGGTGCGCGTATCAAAGAACTAATTCTCTGTGTGCAATATTAGTTATTCCGCCAGCTTGAATGATCTAGTCTTATGTGGTGCCTCCGTGCTACAGCCCACAGCCCAGCCTTGTGGGAAGTGTATCAGGATCAGCCATTACTTTTCTTTGTTGTGGCACTGTTTTCAACGTGTCAGAAGGAAACATTAAAAAGTTCTTTCTTTTCCCAATAAATCAAGAACGCGTGACAACAAAAGCATGTTTTATTACTTGAGTGGCATGAATTGTGGCGGATAATATCTGTTCAGCCTCTTGCTTTGTGATCATTTGGTAGAGAATGCTGTATAAAAAGTCATCATCTGAACTGCTGCTAACTACTTAAATATTGCAATTTCTCAAGTGTAGAGACAGAAGATGGTTATTTTCTTTGAAGAATGAATAATATACTATTTTATTTGTATCGCGGTTTTAC
This sequence comes from Sweltsa coloradensis, assembly GCA_024449915.1. Lineage (NCBI taxonomy): Eukaryota > Metazoa > Arthropoda > Insecta > Plecoptera > Chloroperlidae > Sweltsa > Sweltsa coloradensis. The sequence goes on along the minus strand of JAMZAV010000287.1, from coordinate 511,140 downwards.
ACTGCCCTACTTCTTAATGTCCTCAGCGGTGGCTTATAATGCTAGGTCGTATGTCAGAAGGGTGCACAAGGGAATTTGGTCAAAGCCCCGTTATTTGTTTCAAGATCGTTTGAATTTAACTTCCATCAAGATTTAAGTTTAAGAAGAATTGTGATAAATGTAAGATCATTTCTCGAATCAACGTTTGTTTGAAGATTTTACTATCGTATAAGTCTCGTGCGACCTTGACGGAGGAAACTGGCCGAACATCAGTTGGATCCGTGTTGTCGCCCTACAGTGGCTGGTCACTTGTTTATCATGTGTCAGCCTAGAGCCTGTGACAATACAGAGGACATACATTCAAGCCAACAGTACAATAAACTGCTTTCAAGTGTTCTCTTAACTTATTAATTTGTTTATAGTTGAATGTTACAAAATTAGAAGAAGTCTAAAAAATAAGAGTGAGCTGCTAAAAATATTCTGAAAGGAGGGTGGGTTGGGGGCAAGTGGTAATGAGAATGTGATGTGACTAGATGGAAGTTTTTCAGCTCAAGGTTGCCTATCATGTAGCTTGTGTTAATGGGGTAAGAATTACGTAACAAATATAAGCGTAGATTTCTTGTGGTAAAATCTGGAAAAGCAAACAAATTCAAATTTATTTTCTCATTCTATAGAGACAGACAACGTGCTGAATAGCGTTTGAATGAGTTTTGTATCTCGACTCTCGAGTTTTGTCACACACGCTTCAGAAGCAATTTTTCATCTTCAATGGAGTTTTTCAGATACGCGAAAAACGCAAACCCTGGCGTTTTTTTTTTACAAAGACCGTAATGAAAACTACTAGAAAACGTTTCAGTTAGCGCCATCCTACATTCTGTGTTGGATTAATCAATCATGTCGAGTTTCCGTATTATAGAGACCCATCTGGAACCCGCTTTTGTGTGGGGGGGGTGGGGGGGGAGGGATATTGCTACGTCGGTACATTTCGAGGAGTGGCATGACAGCGCAGAAAAATACTGTTGCTTTTTGAGCGCATACGAGATATAAAGAAACAAAAGTATGCTGAAAATACTTAGTTTTCAATTTCTCTGTGTCACTCTAACTTAAATATTTCGTGTGTATTGGTTTCAGTTGAGCATGCTAAGGGGACGTCCATGGTCCATCACATGAGAACTGAGTATGGAGCGATACTTGTGACCAATGCGCGGCCTAGAGCCAAAACACTTTAGCCCATTAGAGTACTTTGGCGAGTCATACTCGTCCATTTATAGGGGAAGCTTTTTAGGGGCCATTTTTCAATGTTGTTTAAAATTTATATAGTAAAAAAAATGCGTGAATCGCATGGCTAGCATGAATTCTATTTATGGTCCAAAATCCAAAAAGGCAGAATAGAACAAAACGGAGAAAAATTTTAAAAAATCTCAGTAACTTCAAAACAGGCTAACATGCTGAATTTTGAAACCACAAAAATGTAACTTATATTAAAAAAATATATATCTTTCTAGCTAAGCATTAAAAACAATGGATTAATTTAAAATAACGGGCTACGTTAAATCCCGAATTTGTCAAAAAATTATAAATATTGTACCAAAAATACAAGTTTTAAAATTATCAAAAAAAAAAATGCAATTTCGTTTTATATCCTAAGAACCTTAATTTCTAAAAAAAAAAAAATATGTTCTCCAATGGTTGAATAGAAGACCACGGACACTCGATAATTAAGTACATTTATGTGTTAAGTACCTTAATTTTAGCTTTATTTACTGTCCTCGTTTGTAAATAAGTTTTTATAACTAAAACAGTGTCTATTAGGGTATACAAAGTTGGCCTGCTGTGATGATATTTTCTGCAACCCCGAATGTGTTAGGTGACCCTGGGGGTTGGGGGGGGGGGGGGCTAGCCCCAAGAAACTATGAATATTTCTATATTCGTCTCCTCAAGCATAAGTGAACCTACGTACCTGGGCTATGTTATAAACTTTTATGTGTTGTCTTATTATTAGGGCTTAGATAATTTATTAGATTATTATATATTATTAGATTATTATTAGATTATTAGATTTATTAGATTTATTAGATATTATTTATTAGATAATTTATGTAAATATTTGTATAAACTTCTCTAAACCTATTCCCATGATCAATTCTTCACGAATAGTTTGATTGTTATCGCAAATAAATGGTTATTATTTCTCAATGTCATTAATTTTTAGTTAATTTAATTAATTTTTAATTTCTGGATTGATTTACATAAAAAAAATTAATCAAATACTTTTCTATATTCGGCCAATGAATACATATTTCTATAATTCTTGCCACTACCACATAAAAGAAAAATCCGATATTATTTACTTTAATAAAATCGAGAATCATACATTTTCTATCAGAACTATTTTCTAAACGTATTTTCCAAAAATTGAAGAATTAGATGAACAAAAAAAAATATTTTCCCAAGAAAGGCACCGCTATGCATCAGCGAACTCGACGTGAATTAATGAATCAACCTCCTGATCTGCTGTGTTTGGTCGATATCTTGGAAGTGACCTAATACTACAGCTAAAAACACTTTCGACAGAAACCTTTGAATTTTTAATTTCAAGCAAATATTTTTGTACTTTTAATAAAATATTTTTATGTTTTTTTAAGCAATTTATAAAATACATATTTTGACGATTTTAGGCAAATAATTATCCGAGCCCTACTTTTAATATTCCAATAACACAAAAGACGTCACGCAATAATTATGATCTGGTGAGTGCAGCATCTGTAACAAACGAACCGTCAACGTCAGTGCATAAGCTAAGGTATTTTCCAAGACCTTGTCAAGAACGTAAAAATAATCATAACCTTCACAAGGCGTTACTTACGTAGTATAGACTCGTAAAAACGCAATATCTTAAAAGCTTAGTTATATCCGCCCTCCACAATGTATCCCCAGGTTTAATAGTCAAGCTGTAAAATTCGCGTGATGGGGCTTTTAGTGGGTTTTACGTAGTCTTAGGACTACTCTTCCCAAGTCTAAAATAGTCCGATTGCGAGAAATAGCTGCTTTAGAGCTTGTATAATTAAATTGTTTGGATCTAGCTATATTTTTCATTGAATGTTGGATTATTTAGAAAACCAAATTAAGTTCTACTCCATCACAGATTTTTGAACACTTCATTAATTTTAACAGTTTTGTGCATGTACGAGTGTACGAAATAGTTCGAAATGACAATAAAATTAGCATGGGTTAACGTGACTGTGACTAACACGGAAAAGGGGCAATGACACCAAACTTCTTAGCTAATTCACAATTATTGTTTGTTTGTTCTTTTCTTTTCTTGTTCTAATACCTATAACAACTCGGCAACGGACTATGGACATGTTTGGTAAATCGAATATTGTAAATATATATTTCTTGTAATTTTACTTTTACTTCAGGTACGCCTGTTATTCTTTACTCAATTATTTATTTTATTTCAATATATTAAAGTCAGTTTAAATTTAATTAATTTAACTAGGTTTACAGAACGGGTAATGTAATCTAATTTTGTATTTACGCTGGTGGTAGGCCCCATGTGGTATGGAGCTTGCTCTGTTGTCTACCTCCTTCAATATTCATATGTACTTGCTGTATCTGAATATTGTCAATAAAGTAATAATAAATAATAAATAAAATAATGTACTAGAAATAATTATTAATTTATCTATCGAAGGGTGAAAACAGAACAAAAAATTCTTACTTTTCTTTACATAATCCGTAAAGTACGAAAGCCCTGCACTCTATAGACGCTGAAAGTCGATCCGCACCCAAGCCTTTCAAGATTGTTCTGGAACGAAACTATACATTTCTCAAAAGTTATCTATAAAACTGTGGTTATGGAGTTAAAATCAATGGTTTCAATTTTGTCGTTTCACGAGACCTTTGCGATGTTTTTTTCTTCGATTCATTCATTGCGACTTTTATTGGGGGGGAATTGGACCATTTTCTCAAAAACCTTTATTTAAAACTACAGTCTTTGAATGTTGGCAATAATTAACGCACCTATATTTGAAAAAATAGCAAATCAATTCAATTTGAATTTAAATATGTTAGTGAAAAGAGTTCTCAACGTTATACCTGATAGTTTTGGAGACATCTTGTTACAGAGTTCCCGATGGTGACTTATTAGGGAGCGTTCTGCACGTTCGGTGATTCCTGCGTGCGTGTCACGTCTCACGATGAAAACCGAACATGACATGCGGAATTGTTTTGTTGAATGTTGACAGAAACGATGATACAGAATGTTTTGGTGTCGAGGGGCGCGGCTAGCCTATAAAGAGAATCAGAAACTCCTCACTCAATCTGTTTTTAGATATTTATCAGGACACCATATCTCGACAACATTGTTTGTTTGGGTATTTTAATATATTTTGTAGCAATGATTTGGCATGCTCATTGTTGATTATTGATAGGATGATGTTTTATTGTTATCCCTGCACAATAACACATGCTTTGCTAACACATCTATGTCGGCATCGTGCACATCCATGCATTCTACACACTGCTGAGTGGGGACACGACAGAACGTTTGCAATAATTAATAACTAATTATTATAAGGTTCCGAATCTAATTAATTAACTACGTTTTGTGGTGGCAGTTATCCCTCACGGCAAGAACGCGGTAATATACATTTATGGACGGAACATCATAGCCTATCACGGGCTTACAATCGGAAAACTAAACGTCACACATTCATTACGTATGTACTGGTACATAATATATATTGGCGAGAAATATGTATGCAGTCACACGCACAATGTTCTTGTTATTTATTCATTTATTTATTCTTATTATCAATGTACTATTATTAATTGAGTGTTATTCTGTGTCATAAGGCAGAGTATTAAGTACAATAAATATGTTCTATTTCACAATGGCGTCATTTAAACAACCAGATCAATTAAAAAATACTTAGATACACAAATTCAAGCTTAAAATCAAGGAAAACTTGGAAGTTTTCTGTCTCATGAGATTGTTTGCTAATCGTGTGTTTGTTTTACAGCTTTGTTGGCCATCATAGCTGCCAGTCTGTTCGCTCTACAAACCGACGACAGAGAGATCGGCTTTCAAATCAGCAGAGGTGAATCCTTCTACATTCAGGTGAGATCACGTTGAAATCGTTTAGTTTTGGTGGAGGTGCCGGGTAACGGGTAACGGACCTGGCGTGGCATGGCGTAGGAGATGGCTTATCACAATCATAAGTTATCTGTTTATATCTATCATTTTCTAGGGGTATACCGATATGAAAATGTGTAGTTGGGAGAGTATCTCAAGTGAAAGTGTATAATGGTAATCTGTATCATAATGATGAAACATGTCATATAGAGCAAGCGCAGTGATGATTGATTTGTTGGAATGTCCATTACTCTTTCAATGAATTAAATGTAAATGAAATATATTATGGTTATCAATCCTCTTACTGTTTTAAAATTTTCATACGCATTTTTCCCTTAGTGCGAATCTCAAAATAATCAAAAATGGTTGTCACAGTTGCCAACTACAATCTAAACATAGACATCAGCCATGAGCATTGACTGCAAGTGACAACAGTGATGTGATATGTCGGATGCTAGTACTCTTTATTTAGAAAGTTCTAAATAATACTTTATTAGATGGTTTATATTACTACGTGCACGGGTCCTTGAGTTTACATATTTCAATTACTCTCGTTATCATAACGTTTTAACCAACGGCGCTGCCCTTTACTGTCACCATACTGATAGGAAATCTAATAAGAAGAAAATAAATTCAAAAATGTAGATCACTTTTACCGAGAACTACAATCAGAAAACAAACTCACGATAGTACGAGTCAAGTCCCAATATGACATTGACGGCTCCCAGTGTAACCAGTCGAACTGATGGGGTACACTGTCAGGTTCACGCATAAAGTCACTCTTATACATGCGTTAGAAAGTTAAGTAAACCCGTTCGTTAGGCCTTTAGGGAACTCATTTCCCACTGAAAATGTTCATTTGTTATGCTGATATAATGATGCCACTCATAAGCATACGAAATTTTAAAACGTAGGCCTATCATGAAAAATGTTGTTGAAGTATGTATGCAATTGGGATAATTATACATTATATTATTTCTCGACTTGGATAGTCGGAAAACACTCCCGTAGATGGAATTGATAATCTATATATAAAAACGAATGTATGTATGTATGTATGTATGTTTGTCCTTTATGCATTACTACACCATTCATCCGATCTCCATGAAACTTGGCACATATATGTATTTTTTCACGGAGAAGGTTTCTATGCTATCCATTTTGTTGTAACTCCTCCACGTGGTGATCGGTGCCTGCAAAGAGGACTCACCAATGAATTGACTTCGACACCGTAAGAGTTCTGGCATACGTCGCAGCAACGCGCGGCGGGTAAGCTAGTATTTAATACAATTCAGGAATTCATATATAATCCATAACTGGTTAATATTTTTCATTTAATTGTGTAACTACAGACGCTGCTACGCTATAGGCGCGCTGTTTTCAACAATTCAAACTAATGACTCACGAAAATACTTTGTCTACGGTATTTGCTATGGTTACTGTGATAAGCTTTCAAGAAACGAAATCTAGTAATATGAGTAACAAAATTAGAATAATACTTTAATTAGGAATTGCACCTTGTCGTTTCACTAGGTAATAAGAGTTCGTTACAATCGTATACTTTAGTCTGCATGTTTATTGGTAATCTAATAAATTAGTTTGCAAATAACGTATTATTAAAACCGAATATAGTACTCACATCCATAAGTAAGGAAGGTAAAGTCACTGGGATGAAGCCAGAGAATTTTAATGACGCGTTTTAAGGGTCTGAGGAGGGCGGTTGCCAATCCTGCTTCTCCTGTAAGGTTACATCTCACTGAAAAGAAGATTCTCGTAAGAGCATGTACGTTATGATTTGTAGTGGCATATTACATAAGACGCTCCGAGGCGCTGTGACGTTACACATGTGTAGATGAGGGGTTGATGTTCCCACGCTCCGCAAGGGCTAACTCTATCCTCGGGTGTGCATGGTGCATATGTAAACGCCCCAACCCACGGGATCGAAGCAACAGTGTTTGTTACTAGTGCAAGGCAGACTAGCAGTAGTTAGTAGCGGTTTGCTCGGCAAAAAGCATCCTACGTATATACATTTGCAAACTTGTAATAAGCTACATGGACTGTCCACAGCCATAGTTTCAATTGACTTGATCAGCCAGAAAAAATTCACGAATTAGTCAATTTTGGACTTTAACACAAATGAATGTCGTGAATCTAATTTAGTTTTTATGATAATTTTAAAAATATATTTTAGGAATTGTTACATAGAAACTTTATTTCACTTCTTGAGATATTTCAAATTTGAACATGTGATGTTTGCATGGTCAGCAAACCAGAAAATTGCTATAAGGGGGTGGTAACGCTCTTAAATATTATAATACGTTGTATAAAGTTGTTCTGAAGTAGCCTTGTCAGCGTAGACGTCATCCGCTTGCGAGTCGTGGCCAACCAGCGGTCCTCATTGTTCGCTTATCGATGGCGTCGGGTCGCAGGTTAGTTCGAGGAACGAACGCAAACGTTGCTGCTGAAGTTAACATCTAACAAGTTTATTATTTTAAATTAATCCATAATAGAAATGACAGATCTCTTGATCTTTTTCACATGAAAGTGATGGCGTTTTAGAGTGGGTTGCATGTCCCCAGTTGAAGATGTCATCTCGGAATTGCTATAAGAAGTGACATTGAAGCTACGCTCAGTAAAGTTAAAGTCATCTCCATCCCAATAATAGTTGTCATCAAGTATTTTACTCCATTTTGCTCCAACATTACACTGCGCTACTTCAGTTTTTCATTTTAATCATTTATGTAATGAATTTTAAATCGCACTTTTCTCGCTCGAATGTCTCAAAACTTCTAAGAATGTATTAGTTTGAAAGTACACTGTAAGAAAGATGAAAGAACTGACGTTGACAATTCCTAATTGTTGCACGGAGTTGTTTCGGAAGCGGTTTGGTCGTACTCGTATACTAATACATTGGCAAATCAGAGAACTGTTACGACATCAAGTATGCGGCACGTCAAAACGGAGATTCTCGAGTACATTTTCTATTTGATGGCGTAAATTTCTTACAGTGTAAATTACAAAAGAGATGGGAATAATGATTGGATTTTCACTTTGGATTTGACTTGATCATCATACATAAAAAGTGAGGAATATTAATTTTGTGTTCTATCTGAAATTGATTTTGACGATGGGTACCTCCAAACTTATCTACAATTGCAACTGTGCATACTGAGTATTTTATAACAATATTTTATTCAAAACAATCGTGATAAATTTACTCAAAATCTTGAAACATGTAGTGCATTTTGAAAGGTGGAATCGGTCCAGGGTAGTTTTCATCTGACCTGCAGTTATTGCATCTTGTGACACTATTTGATAGGAATATACTTCGACTGCAAAAATTATTGTTGCCAGTGACCTTGTTATTAGAATTGCTTCAAACAAGTTCATACAACAGGATGAAAGTGTCTAGATTGGGCATTAATATGTTTTAACAAATCATTATGGAACAGATAAACACTTTCTTAAAACGACCCATGAACAAATCTTAAACAGTGCGAAGGTATACACTTACACGTGCAAAAATATGCGTTTTAAAAATACTCGTTATTGGAAATCTACATAATTCCAAGTCAACCAAGTGTACAAATTTCAAAATCAAACTTCATGTAATTTATTATTTCAATCTACTGATACGAAGATAGTACTAAAAACAATTTCCTTTTTTATGATGCCCGCTGACAGCTGTAGGGTATACACATCAGAATTAGCTGGTGTGACCCTAGTCACCTAAGTCGTCGTCGGGGAACTTTCCCCTTCCCTTTGACTACCTCCCCGACGGCAACGACAATGACAACACGGACGGATGATGACACACGACGGAGACGACCACGACGTGGGGGAACCCATGCCCTCCCCATACGCTTGTGGCTGGTTCTGACCAGCACAGGCCTGTCCACCCCTTGTCCCCCCGCGTCACCCCTTACGTTCCTCCCCTTGGAAAGAAGAATATATGGTGGTAACTCACACTTTTAGAAATTGTTTTATTTTGGAGGCGCGTAAGCGCCCTAAAAATACTAATACTAATACTAATACTAAGTTATTAGGGATTACGGTAGCTGGGAATGGAATGTCCGAGGACTCAATCCCTTGCATTCGCATTAACAACTGAACCTCGGGAAAAACCTTCAGTCAGGATTGCCGGTAGTGGGATTCGAATCCGGGACCTCCCGAATCAGAGTCGCGAGCTTCACGCTTGAGCCAGCACTGTCGGTGTACTGAGTACACATATTATAGAAAAGGACACAGTCTTCTACTTATACAATAATATACATGTAGTTACAACAAAATAATAACAAATACACAAACACATTATTCAAAATTCAATTACTTATACATTAACAAAACAAGTTCAAGTGTAAAGAATGCATTAAGCCTAAGGGAATAAATTGTTTTTAATCAAACTATTATGATTAGAGAATTTCATTTATCGTGGGAGATAGTTGTAGGCTACAGTATAATTAAATTAAAATATGATTATCAACGAATTCTTTTAATGAGTAGTAAGTAAGCTTTAAAGGGGTATTCATCCACTAAACTTAAAATTATATTTCATTCAGGCTATCTAGTTATGAATTTAGAAATTAACGGAAAAATTGAGTCCACTATGACCCGGAAAAAAATTTCAAACATGGACATTTTTTAGCTAGGTCCTATCGGCAAAAATCTCCCATAAGAAATAACATGGGGACGATTTTTAAGCCCCGTGACCTTGGAGGATTTTGATCCAAAAAAATATTGGCCGTTTTTGACGTACTCGGTAGCCTTTTCTGTAAATTTGATGTATTTTGTTTTGTAATTTAGGCAAGTTGTTCAACAGTTCATGACACGTTGTTATAAAGGGACATTTTGATTGATACTTTGCTCTATTATCTACGCAGAACAAAAAAGAAGCAGGTTGATCCCGATTTAAGACATTTCTCAAAACACGAATTTTCTCATATTTCTGGACCCAAAAAATTTAAAAATTCGTGTAAAATCACAGATTCAAGATATAATTTTTTTAACAGTTTTAAGTGTAGTATTATGCTTTAGATTATGTGGTATAAAATAATTTTTTGTGGTAATAGCTCCTTTAATATTAGAAGAAAGGTTTTTAATTACTACACCCCTAGGTCGATGAACACCGCCATATTGTTATGGGAGAACTTATTCAAAGAAAACTCACTATATTGATGTTCAACAGTCCAATGAAGTTAATGTAATTTATATCCAGTAGCTCAAAAGCATGGACTAGGCCAACCTCAAACCATTGCAACTGAATCAACCCCACATTGACCAAAGAATAAAGCAAATCTAAAATCAAATTTTGTAGATTTTAAATAGTGTAAATTCTATGTTAACAATTGGGAATATGATCGATATTTATAAATTTAAATAATTAATTTGTATTAATTTATTAATTTTAATACTTGAATTTTTTTTTAAAGTTATCAATTGGGCCAAAGAGATGTACAACACATTTTAAATATTTTCACCCTCACACAGAGATGAAAGTTTGTTTTCAAGCATTCGATTTGCATAGCGAATAATTCTGTTTATTAGCATTCAAAATATATTATTATAAGGATGATTGCTCCAGTATGAACGTTATATCATTTTAAGCTCAAATGCATTGTCACAATTTCTTACTTTTATAAAATAAAGTGAGTATAGTACAAAATTACCTTACTTACAAACTATAATCTATTCATTGCTAAATGGAACAATACAATTAATATATGTGTATTTTTGTTTTTAAGCGACAAAACCAATAAAACACCACAAAATGGTATAGGTCCAAATTATCCCTTATCCCCTAAAAATAAACTACATTTGCTTTCTCAAGTACATATTCCACTATTGCAATTCCACTAATCACCTACTTTATTGTTACCTATTTAATGAAATACTAGCTGAAACCAAAACAACGCGGTAATATCAAATTCCACGTAACTAGCGACTGCAGGAGGCGAGATAAAAATAGTGCCTTATGCATTGTAACTATTATTATTGATTATAACGGTGTTTTGCACAGCAAAGAATGAAATAAAAACTTAAAACACCACCATTGACATCTTTTGAAACAAAATTCAGGCAAAATTTCACTAGTATTTAATTTTTCACACACCTCTAATACTAATAAAATATAATCTTGCTATAAAATTTGTTGATAATTCCCCGATTTGATCTTCCTGAATTTTAGCAAACCTCATATTATTCATTTGAGTGGGATCGTCTAATAAATCAGATTTTTCTTTTCATTTTTCTCTTTTCGTGTTTTTTTTTTTTCCTTTTTTCTCCTTTTTTACATTTGGTTCATTTAAATTCATTTAACTTTATAATGTTGATATCCTATTTGAATGTTATCAAAATTGTTGCCTCACTACACATTTTTCTTGTAATAATACTATTTCAAACTTTACTTTAAAAGGGTATTCACCTGCAAAACTAAAAAAAAAATTATATTAAGGATAACTATAGTTAAGAATTTAAAAAGTAACTGAAAAAATATTGGGCCCACCCTTACCCGAAACAAATTGCCAAACTTTGTTATATTGACCATCATTGACATACTCTACTACCTTTTCTGTAAATCCTCTACGTTTTGTTTTTGTAATTTGGGCAAGTGGTTTGGTCGAAATTTTCTGATTACCAACAAGGTGTGTAATTTCTGAACACAATTTTCTAAATGCCATGCGATTTAAGATCTATGTGAAACAAAAATAAGCAGGTTGAAGCTGATTAAAGAAATTCACCAAAACTCAAATTTTCGCTAATTTCAGGATCAAAAAGCTTAAACAATTCATGTAATATCACAGGTACTACAAGATTTAACTTTTTGAACAGTCATTTTAGTGTAGTATTATGCTCTAGACTAGGAAACGCTCAGTTGGAAGCGTTGATAAGCGAGCACGTGCTATAGCTAGACCCACATTGCACATTTTTTTAAATTTTAAAATTTGCGACGTTTGCTGTCCACGGGGCCATGTTTCCAATATTATTTATTATTGCCAAGGTATTTAGGTAAACCTTTACTTTGTGGATAAAATCCACCGCCATCTAGAGGACCTTGACATCATTTCCTTGGGAAAACTATTTTAACTCTTTGGTAACAAAAAATACACTGCTTCCTCGATAGTATTTTGATTACTTCTAGGTGGCAGTGCATAGTGGCCAGAAACCTCGTGCGACTTTTCGTTGCCATGGTAACGTTACTTTTGTTAAAATGTAATTTTCATCTACACTACTTATCGGATCAAAATAAAATTAACATATTCGTGACCGGACGGACATTCTAAATGATTTGGCCACCTCACATTTTGTCGCCGTTTAGTTTGAAAAAAAAACTTTCGATTAACTTTAATGTAACTTTTTGAATGATTTTGCCACAAAACTAATGGCATTCAATCCAGATCAAAGCTTGTGGATGGTCCAAATTTCAACTCGATCCGAACCTCCGTTCGAACGTTATGGCGAGACATACAAAAAAACAAAAACAAAACCAGTGACTATTTTTTCCGGCAGAGTCAAATGGAAACGCTCGCTTTGCTCGCTTAATTACATAGTAGAAAATATTTTTTAGGGGTAATAGCCTCCTTTAACCGCAGCTCATTATTTTGTCTGTATTTATGTAATGACTTAATAAAGTGTTTGTGTACAGGTGGTCCTAATCGCCCTCAACTTCTTGCTGTTCATCCTGGCCTTGTACGATGTCCTGTTCTCCCGGCGCGTGGGAGGCGACCCCACCTTCGTGATCCGCGACCCTTCTGGGGTCTCCGCCACCACCTTCAACAACCCCGGCTTCCGAGAGCAACGCAACAACAACGGAGGCATCTCTGTCACCGATGCAAGTGGTAAACCCTATCCCAACGGCAGCGTCGCTTCGATGACCACCATGACCACAGTTGCCTCGTCAAACGGGTCAACGGTTGGCTCGGCCCCTAGCACATTGAGGTCAAGCTTAAAGAAACCAAAACCTCGGGACGCTATGGGCATACAAAATCCTGGTTTCAGTGGACATTCACCACCATTATCCAGAAATGGAAGTGTTATTAAAAAAGTTCGGATTCAGACACACAGTACTGCCGTTTGAAATGACGCCCAAGATACATTTTGCTATCAAATAGTTCTTTGTATGAAAATTGGTATTATAAACTGAAACATAAAGTTCTTCTCAAGTCCGTCCAAAAGTGGGAACGTATCCGTCCAACCGTGTGTTTTCAGTAGTGCTATTGAAAAAAACATTTATTCAAGAAAGTCGAGGTTAGCGTACCTATATGCATACTTTCTAGGTATTGCTAAATGTGAATCTCATAATTTATAGTAAATACAAATGAAATAGTTGATTCAATACGAATCCAAATTCCAATATTTGTTGAATAATCACTACAGATTATTTTCAAAAAACCACACATTCTTATATTCTGAATGTGTGAAGTACAGTAATTGAACGATAGTCAAACACGTGGCGACCGATGCTACGAACCTCAAACTAATGAAGCGTTAGTTAGAATTATTTTTATGTACCATCGATTAATGGTAAATTCTGCACAACTCATGAAAACTGGCAATGTTCCATTGAAGTGCATTTCCAAAATAAATTAATGAGTAAATGACTGTTCTTAATGCTCAAAGGGAGTTATTTTTACAAATATTTACTATATATGTACCTAAAATATACAAAGCAAGGGGTAAGCACTATGCTACTCATGATTGTCTTGCTTGGTTGAGTGACTGGGTTATATATGTATGTTCAACTTGGTTGGTTTATATCATCAAGTCGGATTTGTTTCTACTTACAAAAAATAACTCGCATTGGTAAACAATTACCAACTTACATAAAAGAGCTGCGCTTGTTTATGTAATCTTGTTGCTATGGTATTAGCATTGATAAAAGTTGATTAATGATTACAAATGGAATTTATTGCAAGTGGGAAAGGTATTAAATGTGTATCTATTAATAGCCATTGTTATTGTTGAACGTTATTGCCTGAGAATATTATATTGTTTGGATGGTTGTTTAGTCACATTTCTTGTTAATACTAACTTGGTAGTATTACGAAAAGCTCGGCACTGCCGCCTAGCGAGATCTACTAGTCCCAGTCACATACTTTTCAAACCAATCTATGAGTACTTCATTAAAATATGGTTTCTATCTGTAAGAGTGCGGAAACTATTTTACAAAAAAATGTATTGTACATTACTTTACTAGTGAAATAAGGAGACTACAGTATTTTACTTTTCTGAGCAAAACTATTTAATCTGCACAATACAAATTCTCTGAGTATGGTAAAAATTGGATGATGATGATAATAATAATAATGATAATGATACTAATAAACAATTATATTATTCAAATGAACACATATGGCAAAACACCCTAGTTTCTAAAACAGAACAATGAGATACTTGGAATGTAACATTGCTGTTTTCTAGTATTCTCATTTAAATTGATCTAAAACTTAATTTATTTGTTGCATGCCAATTGGCAGGCAAAATACATATTAAGATATTTCCCCCAATATCCATACCCTATGCAGAGTTTGAAGTTTGAATCTATGCCTTGTAAAAATTGTCTCTAAACATCACATGCCTAGTGAAGAAGATACCTATCTAACTACCTTGCCCTATACTAGCATATTTCCTCATTATTATTGTGAAGAAATAATCAAATTTGATGCTTAGCAGTGTAAAGGCCAATTTAAGACATTTAAATTTGCAGCACAATTTTTAATTAATTTCAATTAGTTATTTTATATCAATTAAACAAAGTGAAAAAAAATCATGGTTATACCTAATTTAGTGAAATTTATTTGAATAAAAACAAATTAATGTAGTTATCACCAGGTGAAAGTGCCTATATGAAATATGCCATTCGTTCATCAGGATACCCCCTGGACATTGTTATCACTTTCTCATTATGGTGACAATGAGAACTTTTGATTTATGATTCACTTTCCTTATATCAGCATGTTTACCCTCAAACAAAACAAGCTACTACAGAACGTAAACTGAAGTCAAAATTAACAATGTTACATTCTCCCCTTTTTACTTGTTAATTAAACATCACTTATTTCATTCAACAATATGTATACATGAGTAATGTAATAGGCATTGTGAATTTACACCAGAGATGAACCACATCTCAAAGGTGACAACCCTACTGCAATACATTTTACAAGTACAATTTATGTAATTTACAAGTCATTATCAAAATGTAATAAACAACAGAAACACTAATACTTTGGGTAGTATGTGGGCATTTCCTAATAATGCAGCCTTTTGAAGTTCTAGAATCGAGTGATCATTTTTTAAAATTATTATTATTATTATTATTATTTATTATTATTATTATTATTATTATTAATATAAGGTTTTTAAGCATAAGCCCGCTTTAAGGACATAGTTATTGATTCATAGCAGTTGTCTGTGTGTGGTTCTGGGTTCGAACCCCAGTCTGGGCAAACTTTACGACAACTGCTATGAATCAATTATCACTATTATTATAAGCATCATCATTATTGTTGTAACTATTATCATAATTTTTTCTGTTTCAAAGATTGTTGGTCAACGTTGAAAAATCATTCATGAAAAGAAACATAAATGAACCACTTTTTTAAGCACCTTCCAGTAATGTGGTAACACTAAGCATTAGTAATTGACCTGTTATGGTAGTTGATTTTAATATTCGTTTGGCACAAGTGCATTGGAACAAAAGCATGTCCCTTGATGAGGCATACACATAACCTAAAGCTAGCCAGCTCAGCACTGGGAAGGCATTGATTTCTTTCTGACGAGTGATATTGTAGAGTAGACTGCATCAAGTCCCTGTAACAGTGTTAATAACTAATGCTAATCTAATACATCACCAGTTTCTGGAAGGTTTCAATCTATAATGTCAATCATAGCAAATCAAAAATTAATATTGCATAGTTTGTCGTGCAGGTAAATTTAAGCTTCCAATAAAGAAATTTGTGCGTTTGATCCCTGGGTGGCCTACATAAAATATTTTCAGATGAGTGATGATCAAAATAATTAACTATTGTACCACCCAACAAATTAATTATGTTTCCCTCTAAGGACAAACGTTTTCAATTGAGTGGAATTTCTCTATAAGCTATTCAGTTTTGTATGTTTTCAAAGTTCTGTACACACAAGTTGACTCTTCATCTTTCAATATGCCTTACCTATTAACAAATAATCAGACTTATCTAACATAGGTAGGGCCCCATTGTATGTCTGGTATTTAAATTTCTAGTCCATCCCAACTTCAGACCGTCCATGAGTACAATACATAAAACTAGCCCCATTTAAACAGTTACATTGTACTCAATAATATACTGCATTAATAATTATGAATACTTTGACAACATAGATACCAACTTGTTTCCAACCTTACTTATTATTTATCACTCTTAGTCAGTTCCGTCCATAGGTTTAGGTGTAGGCCTACGTATGTCAATAAGAGGAATGAATGTTACATACTTTCAGAAAGTTTAGTGTGGTGGTATTGAACTACCCATACATAACATTATTTACTATTTTAGTATCAGCAGACTTGTTCGTACAAACGTTAAATCATTGGTGTGTGGTAATAAGGGAGAATGCGAAGAAACAGAGACAATAGTAGTATATTCGCGTACCGGTACTGCATTAGTGGTATGTAGTACAAACTTTCTAAATTATAATTTCTGAAAGAGCCAATCAAATTATTTTGATTAAAGTAAATCACCGGGGATGTTAAGATATTTACTAAATTATGATTAGTTTTAAATGTATTGCAACTCAGTTTACTCAATAATCATTCAGAATGACAAATATGTAAATGCACTTCTCAAGTTGAAAGGAAACTAAAATCAGTCAATTAGCTGTTTTTTTTAATGTTTCACTCTTTATATCTACTTTACAGAGCAACACGGCAATAATAGGCCTATACATAATAGCTTTGCCTATGTTTTCAACTTTTGAGGTGAATATATTATATGGTATATTTGCTTGATTGCAGTAAGAGAAGAAACTAAAGCCACCCTTAATAAGAAAGAACTATTTTATAACTGCAAGTATGTAAAGAGCTTATTTAATTTATAAAAATGATAACTGTAGAAGATCAGAAACATCACTTTAAAAAGAGAAGAAATGCTTTTTTATCAATAAGTAAATATGTTCCGTTTTCTTCTGTTATTTAACAGGCTTTAGTCTGACAATTTGAAACGACCCTCCTGTGACTTGAAGTGCATAATGGCCAGTTTTGCAAATTGTTGTTTAATACAGTAATACTAGTTAAATATCATATACAGTAATTAGCTTAATATTGTTACTAGTTTTCTGTTGTTACTCAAGAGATATGACATGCATTCAAGAAATTTTTACCAAATTTGCAACAATAGGCCTACAATTCATAAAGATTCTTGTTTGTGACATTTGGCAAATGAGTATTTATTAGCAAAAAAACTTGGAGATAAACATGTTTATGTATATATAATGGTAATCCATTGATTTGCCACCGTGAAAGTATTCCTTGTATCATTTATTTTTTGACAAAACAACTATCAGTCTTAATTGCCTGTTTTGAGGATTGTTTTAAGTTGCCATCCAATATTTTACAATGAGACTCATAAAGTGCAAACATCCTCAAGTATTACTTAATTGCATGATAATATATTATATACTCAATTGCAGATGCCTTGCCTGAGCTGGAATTTTGACTTACGTTTCTTGTACAAGTACTCGCAATGCAGTTTATGGTTTTGTCAAAAAACAATGTCGTATTATAAATAATGTTTAAAATAAGCTCTGGTAACTATTGTACTGTGTGTGTGGTATTGTGTGAGAGTATTATGGTTACAAAGAATTTAGATACAAGATTTACAGATTTTATTAATTATTATTGATTTGTAACAACAAATTTGCTGCAACAGATAAAACTATTTTTGGTAAAATGTCATGCCCAGTGATTGATTGACTTTGTGTAATAGTAGTTTTGTTTGTCTGCTGTCCATATGTCTGCTAAACATAGTTTTTCAGTGCTTAAAATTATTTCAATAAGAGAGATATTTTAACCAAATAGTACTAAGATCTAGTTCTAAGGTATACTAGGCTATCCATCCAAAATGTTTTTTTTAAACGTTATTATAAGCATTAAGTTTTACAATTAAGTTTATTTGGTCTTAATGACTAGATATCATCCATAACCATTTAGTATATTTTATTTGTTATCAGTATAATTCATTTGAGATCAGGGGGACTTTTTAACTGTCCTGCATATTGCTACAATGATTGTATTTTATGAACAAACTACATATTGTGTCAACACCAGTGTTGTTTAGGATGGTATTGTAAAAGTATCTAGGCACTAATGGATGTAGGTAAAGGTACAATACAAGCTATTGAGAAAACTACCTCGCATCTAGGTACATATTGACAACGGAAATGCAAATACTTGAGCACTGCCGGCACCAAAGAGATTATGTATCTAATTATGTTCTGTCACAAATGCAGCTTTAGTGCTTTGACAACCAATTAAGAAATTTCTATTTGAATCAAAGATTAGTAGTATTCAACAATGCATAGGCCTAGTAGATAGATATTCAACTGATTTGCGTCAACTACACTACACGTGTTAGAGGTTAGAGGTGCCGTTTGACATTGGAAAAGTTGGGAAAGTTACAATACTAATAAATATAAAATCCAAAAAATCCAAACTATTATCAAATTTAGACAATATAAATGTGCCTTGTTGATGTGTTTAAAGGGGCTAAAAACCCAAAAAATTATTTTTTACCACGTGATCTATAGCACAATACTACACTAAAATGACAGTTTAAAAAATTATATCTTGAACTGTGATTTAACACGAATTTTTGAATTTTTTTAATCCAGAAATTTGCGAAAATTGGTGTTTTGGGAAATTTCTAAAATCGGCTTTAACCTGCTTCTTTTTTGGTCCACATAGATACTAGAGCATAGTACCAATCTAAAATGCCCCTTTATAACATCGTGTCTTGAAACTGTGCCCAAATATACCCTCAAACACGCAAAAATATGCATTCCAAAATCACACCCCATCTTGGTAATCAGCATATTTTGACCGAACTACTTGCCCAAATTACAAAACAAAATAAAAAAAATATAGAGAATTTACAGAAAAGACTGTGGAATACGTCAATAATGGCCAATATTTTTTTGGATCAAAATCCTCCAAGGTCACGGGGCATAAAGATCGTCCCGATGTTATTTCTTATGGGAGATTTTTGCCGATGGGACCTAGCTCGACAAAATGTCATGTTTGATAATTTTTGGGAGGTCATGGTGGCCCCATAATTTTTCTGTTACTTGCTAAATTCATACTAGTTAGCCTGAATGAAATATATTTTTGAGTTTAGCGGTTAAATGCCCCTTTAATTATGAGAATGTATTGGGTGGCCACCTATAATGCCTAGATTACATGCAACGGACAAAAACGTTTAAACGCGTGTTTTAAAAGACGTAAGTGGCCATCCCTATAGTAGAAGGGCTGTATACGAGACTCATACCTTTCAGTTTGGTGTGAAACACACGGAGTATCACTAAGGAACGTAATATCAATGTTGGGGGATTTTTTGCATATTGAAAATGATTCAATGTTGACATAGGGATGTTTGAAATTGAAATGTGATAAACAAAACTTAAAAAACACGTGCAGATATTTTAATTTATACAAAATGTACATACTGAAGTTACCTGAACAACACTGGTCGAAACCCTTTCTGACAACCAAGAGATGCATCCACACATTTAAAAAATGTTAATAACTTGACTGATACATAAATTCTGAATCGGTTATTATTACTTAAATATTCTTTATTCAAAATAGGGAACCGAAAACCATAAAATTGCAAAGAGTGGCACAAATGTATGATTTGATGGACTGATTTACAAACCTGGGAGAAATTATTAGTATTTGAAAACTGTTTTAACATTGCCATACCATACGTATTGTACTTGAAATAGTTTGCATAGGGATAATATGTTTAACACGCTTTACTGACAATAACCAAGGTATGGTACTTCAAAAGTACTATCTATTGAGTTGTGCAAGTGATTACTGCACATTCATAGCTTTTAAAACATTGTGCAATTTTGTTAATTTGTAATGTGAATGTGTTTTTCATTCAAACAAAACAATTGATTATATTAATTATTATATTGCCATAGCATTATATTATGTATTGTTGCACATGGCTTATTGTTATGCATTTGAGATTTTATCTAAGTACTGTATTTTATAATTTACTGAAGGAGCGCACTACTTGACGGAGTGATATGAAGGGACTGGTAGGTGATATCATTATGATCTGGCAAAGTTCAAGTTTACAAGTTTCAATGGGGATAGCTGCAACCGTTACTTATTTTACTCCAAGATATCGCTTACAATATTAATGAAATTGGGCATCCAATTTGTTGAAATATTTTTTCATACTTAATCACAGATATATTATCATTGATCAGTAATTTATTTGCTAAGTGCAAATCATTATGGCGGAAGTACTTAGCAAAATAATCTTTAAGTACCATTAGTCCATACAATATTACAAAATGTAAACATCAAATTAAGATTTATCCTCAGTAGTCCAGCAGGATGTACATCTGCGGTGCTTATAACTTTGTCCAATTTTCGGTATCTTTGTGGATTATTTCTGCAGAACAAAGGGTGTTTTGTTGTGGAGTGAAAACGGAAACATGTTATAAATGTTTATGTATTTTTAGAACAATAAAGTATGCATAAACCTCTTAGTGTGTGTACCAGTACTCCTTGATTCGGCTAACTACATTGAAGATGAAGGTGCAAGGCTGGCGCAGAGACCAGTTTAGAGGCTTGGCCATCGAGGTTTTTCCGGGTATAAACGGTTAACAACATCGGTATCATATTTCACAATAATTTTAATAAAGGATCAATCTATGAGATGCAGAATGCGTATTTTTAGATTAATCCATTGACGGCAAAAAAATTCACCATACTACAGTTATTTCATCATGTTTTGACTGAAAAATGGCTTCACAAGGGATCACCGTTTTGTTTATGAAGAATAATAAACACTTAGTTGATTTTAGACATAGACATAGACCCAACTAAACCGTCATGTGTATAAAACTATGTTAAATGCACCATAATAGAGGCGGTTTTGAAATAACTTTAATGAATAGCTCAAAAAAAGCTTCCTGCACTCTGACTCTGTAAACGATTTTTTACAGCAACTATCTGCGCTCTAAAAACTAAGAAAAATGAACGGAAAGTAGACCATTAACTTGAAGTAAATTCCAACCTACTTTTGGATGTACTAATGACAAAGCATTCAGGCAAAACATATTCGCTTCACCAATTGACTGTCGAATTGTATTAATGAACTGTTGTACCCCCCCACAAACTACTTTTTCTGACCTTTAAAATATGAGCCTCGGAAGTGGTTTCGTTTTTTTAAACCGCCCCCTTAGTTATGCCACTGAAGACAAAACACTAGGTAGAAAAACAAAGAAACAACATAAACAGACAGTTACAATGACTAGGCCTCTGCCTTCTATCAAATTGCATCGTCTACTCACATCCACAATGTTACAATTGAGAATTTCTGGCTCGTCTCGTACACGACTACTCTGTTGAACTCCACCATCTTGGGACCGATTGTTCTCTTGGTCAGGGAGGACGAGAAGTCCTGCATTCAAAACCAGGAGTGCTATCGCGGGGACAATGCCTTTCTGTGCGATACGGCCAGCGTTGGAGTTGTCTTGCATCTTTTTTTATCATCGGCACCTATGACCCGCTCGGCTTAAACCCAACATCACCATTAAAATTGTTTGGTATTTAGCAATTTCAATTGACTCAAAACTAATCTTGGCAGTAAGTACGGCTCTTTGCATATTATACTGGCACTACCGAAAAGAATTTCATGCTTTGAGTTACATGAGCATTTTCACAAGCATGTTTTGCAACCGCTGACTGTTCATCTCGAGCATGCCCTGTCTTGTCTTGGCTAATATTTTTGTAAGTTTCTTAGTTTTAATTTTTAATTACTCGTTTTCTGAAGATAGCCCACACAGATGGGCTGAAATGTTAAAACAATAAAAGATATATCCGACGCGACGAAATGACCCGACCGAAAATTGTAATTTCTATATTCCGGACCGTGACAAGCCTTAAATTTGAAATAAACGTATTAAAAAAGATAACAATAAGAAATGTCAACATCATTATAACAATCGTAAGCAAAACTATCAAACTTTGATAATAATTTTTAGAAGTGTTACCTAAGTGAAAAGTAACTAGAATTAATTTAAAATTTGATTTAAAAAAAGTCAAAACCAAGTCTTAGTCAAATCTCAATGGTTCCCTAAGAATAATATCGTCAACATAGGTATTGCAGTTTGACCAAAAGTGAATTCAAAACAAGAAAAATAAAAAAAATCGTTACTGATCAAAAATTTCATGGCCTAATACATTTTTTTGTTATACTTCTGTAAAATATTAATATTTTGAATACGAATGATACTGGTACTTTACATGTTGACAAGATGATCAAAATGGAAAAACAAAAATTGTGCGATCTTGAAGCAACTATCTATATAAGCACATCTGCTTTTCTGTCATGGTAATATCAACTTTCTATTGCTCCATACATTTTTGTGGCATCACCATCATTAGGGATGCACATCGATACTTTTTTCATTATCGATTATCAAAATAGTAATGCCATTATCGAATCTATATCACCAACAGAGCCTGTTCCGACCTATAAGTGGAACCTCAAGTAGGGCTAGTGTGGCAGGTGTAAGTCAAAACAATCAATCACGTTCCATTTGCTGTCTCGCTGTCTTCGATGTCATGTCATGGCTTCCGTTATCGACTATAGCTCATTTCCATTTCCATACATAAATCTCGAGTGTGACACCATCAGCCCAGCCAGTGCATGGCACAACGTGAGAAAATCTCTGTCTTTAGAGTTTTGGTTTGTGCCACAGTAGAGAGTACGGCAGTTCGGTCAGGTTTTGACGTGTTTTTTAATTACGTAATGAGGTCATTAACGCTGCCTGCCGACCACCACTCAACAGTGTGTGACCTCATAAATGTATAGATTTATTTTTAAATATATTGAATGTGTCAAGTCATTGAATTATGATGGTGGTGACGTCATGCAAACCTGATGAGACTTGGAAATGTCCCATTACCAGCTTGATTGACGTCACCATACGTCTTTTATATTATTGAGACCAGCACAAACATGTATGATGTGATTGTGAAGGATATGGAAGTCCTGGGGCAAATAAATTTAATAGTCAATGCTTAAATCAGATTTTTAAAATACGAGAAGGCTCTACTAATTTATTACAGCAACATCAATACACAGATGGATTCAATTTAAGGTACAAATAGTGTGCTTCAGATAATAGAGGAGTCATACTTATAAGTTCAATCTCTGAACGTATAAATGCAGTACCAAGCTCGTACACAATCTTTTCCAGATTTTCACTTATAAACCTTTCTTCGTGTCGTAAAATCAAAGATTGATAGATGCACATTTTGTTCTGTGTGCCAAGTCATGAATTGTTGCCTTTCCTTAGCCATCATTTGGTCAGCTCCAAATGCTTCTGGTGGAGGAACAGGTCCCATATAATTTAAGTTGCATGGTTTGTTAAAAAAGTGTGGGGTAGTATCCTTTCTTTAGGCCTATTTCATCTGCTAGATTAAGTGCTTTGGGTAGATTACTCAGAGGCATGGGTAAGAAATTTAAGGAATCTTTGAAAGTTATGTCATTGGAAGATAAAGATAACAGTTTGACACCCGTTGCAAGAATATCAGGAGACCAGTTTAGGTCAGTGACCATATTTCTCAAAATAAAATGGCTATATCATAGCCTTTACTATTGTGAGCCAATGCAAGAACTTCATTTACTCCTCTTCTGTGTTGACGAGTATGCTTCATAAACTTCCCCACAGGGTCTGGAGCATGGAAAATCTTTTGCCGTGTATCGCTGGGAGCACAGGCTAAACACTAAATAATGTGTATCCTATATGAATCAACGGATGAATAAAGAACTTGAACTTGAACTTGAACTTGAACGGTTCTTCTATAGGAAGATTGATATATTGGAGACAGCATTGCTGTGATACCAACAACTTTGGTTCATGCTCAAAAGTATTCAGTACATTGAGTTGATTCAATATCGTAGAAAAAGTAACCCATGTTACTGTCTTTGTTTCTCTTTCTCGGCTCTATCTTTTGCATACTGCACAAGTGGTTAACATCACAGAATTTCTTACATATTTGGCACATAACTTCTCCACAAATTGTGGGTTTTACGGTCTCGCAGATGAAAATATTTGTCACATTTTATACAAATTCTATGTACTTGACACACAGAACGATTTTTGTCATAATGAGGTAGCAAAATATGATTATCATAACACTGTCCTTTGAATACATGTAAGGAAGCAGTTGCAGCATTTCTTTTGCTGTGTGTTTTCAGGACACATTTCTTTGTTGTAGTAGTGGGTACACGATGTTGGACATTTATGTACTCCAGCATGAAAATATCCTATGAGGCATGGACGACAATAAAAAACGTAACCAAAAGCTCCAGTTACAGATCTAATCACATCAAAATGATTATCGTGATAGAATAGATCAATATATTTGCGTGGTTCGGTCAGTGTACTGCAACACAAGGACCTTCAAAGAGGACATCTTTTCCTTTCCGATCGACAAACACAGTTAGGCCTACTTGATATTTTGTAAAGTATTTTGTAAATTCCACCACCGTTAGCAAAGTTTTCTTCTTTTCCAAATTTTGTTTTGTGAAAAGACAACAGTTTATCTTCTTCCAAAGTATTATCAATCGTAATATAGTGGCCCCAACGAAAGAATGCAGATGGCTCGAAATTGTTTTCCCAACATAACAATTTTGTCAACTCCATTCACGCTAGCTCAGCGTGGATCTTGCACACGGAGGAACTCTGTGATCTAGCACAGATAATTTTTGCTTGCGTTGGTAAAAGATATTTCTCTTTCATACACAAAGGCGACATTCCATTTACCGCGCATTCATTCTACCCTCACCACTACCAAGCATCTGCATTCTTTCGTTGGAGCAAGTATAATAGCACGTTTATTCTTAGCGAACTCGGTGTCAGATACGTAAGAAGGAATGGGATTTCTTGCTTCACCATTGGGCATACTAATATGTGTTAAAAAATAACAGTAAGAGGTCCTTCAGTTAAGAAATTTGCATTACTTTCGATAACCACAGAAATGTTTTGTAATATTATCTCTGCATTAGCTAATCCACATGGCGGAGGGAAATATTTATTGGATTATCTGGTGAAGCATTACTGTATATTCCTAATCCAACTTTATCATTGTCTTTGTATGTATTGGAATCATTGATTAGCATGTCAACAAGGTTTGTAAATGTTTCGTGCAACCATTCCTCGGGCTCTCTACCCTCGTGTATACTGTCTAAAATTATGGTTACATATTCCCTAGACTTTTTAAATTTTGGGTTTGTTGTCCTTGTCCTTGAGTCGTGCAAGACCTTGAAGCCTACATGTTGTAACCTACAAAGAAGAAATCTTAAATAATTGACTATTCTATACAAAATGTTATTTTAATTATTATTAATATGAGTCTATAACTTACCAATGCTGCTGCTGCTGTAGTTGATGTTGCTGTTGTGTTGTTGTTGTTGTTGTTGTTGTTGTTGTTGTTGCTGCTGCTGTGGTTGCAGCAGTTGCTGCGTTGCCGGAATGACGGCCGCATTTCCCCCAGTCTGCGTCATAGATGAAGATGTAGTGTCGGTGATGTTCGGAGCACTGCAAAAAGTAAATAATAATAATAATAATAATAATAATAATAATAATAATAATAATAATAATAATAATAATTAATTAATATCGAACCCTATTTCCAACTGAGTCGGTAATTGGGTAGAGGGTGGGAGGTTCCCACCACATTCTTGGCTCCCCGGGCTTATCGAAGCCGGCTAGCCATGCCTGACGCTTCTCCCACATCATCTTTTTCTTCCTCTGCATCATCTACTTCCCTTTCTTCCTCTCCACTGTCTTCTTCCTCAGGTAACTCCACCAGTTTTTGCCATATTTTTCGTTCTTCCCAACATATTTCCTGGTTAATCTTTTCCCAAGCTGCATTTCTCCTTTTCAAATCCATTGCTATAACTTATTCCCATCTCAGTCTGGGCCTCCCTCTTTTTCTGTTTGTTTCCTGCGTCTTGTTCATACTGCATCTTTGGAATCCTGTCCTTCTGCATCCTCTTCATGTGTCCAAACCACCTCAGCCTTTCTTTCCCTAGCTTAAAGTTTAAATTCTCTACTCCTAGTTCTTTCCTTATCTTCGTGCTCCTCATCTTATCAATCTTCGTAACTCCCATTACACTCCTTAAAAATTTCATTTCCAAAGCTTGAATTTGTCTTTCTTCTTTACCCCCAACTGGCATTGTCACGAGAGCTAAGCGCTCAACTCTGATTCGGGAGGTCCCGGGTTCAAATCTCGTTGAGACCGGCAATCCTGACTGATGAAGGTTTTTTCCGAGGTTTTCCTCAGTCGTTAATGCAAATCCAAGGGATTGAGTCCTCTTAAACAGCCCTTGGACACCCCTTCATAATTTCCTACTCCAATATACCTAGTTAGCCACCTGAAGAGGGGCACATCAGGTAAAACTGGCAGTCTTGGGGTCGCTACTTTTTAAAAGTAGCATGCTATCGCTAACGCTACATGCAAAAAAAACCTAAAAAAGTAGCTTCGCTACTTTTTCGCTACTTTTTTTCAGATGTAGCGGCGCTACATTCGCGCTACACAAGAAATATAGCGCGCTACTTTTCCGCTACATGTTCGTGTTTAATCAGGGGGTGTCGAGATCTCAAATTATCCCGTTTTTAAAGCCTTTTCACGTTGTGCCGCGATGTTTTTTAACTCCATTTATGTCAACTCGATCGTGGTCTGTCATCAAAAGCACATAGTTACGGTTTCCATTGTGATAGAAGGCGTTCTTTCAACTCCTAGTCTTCCTAGAATTCTAGGCCTAACGGTCAACATTCATATTGCATTTCTTATGAAAATTTTTCAACAACGTGTTTTTCGCGGAATCACTGCAGAAGAATGCGACAAACAACTCTAGCCAGGTTCAGAATAAGCCTACTGGTGCCGGACAATAGCGATATAGCCCAGAATGTCCCAAGGGAGGGGGATATGACACTAATCACTTCATTTTAATGTGCAATTCAGATGATTGGCGACGTTTGGCGTAATTATTGAGCGGCTTATGATCTATATCAATAATCCGACTTCTAATTAATTATCGTGGATACATCTTTGTTTACGACCCTGAAATAGCACTCAAGAACAAGATTCAGCTTAGGCCTACACGATGTGACAGATCGGCGATCGCTTGCATTCTTCAGACGACGCAGAGAGAGAGCGCACAAGAGAGAGAGAGAGAGAGAGACTCGCTCTCTCGGGGACGGAGTTTTTTTTGTTTGTGAAGTGAGACGAGATTACGGGCCGGTCTGCAAGGCGACCACATGACGTGGCGCGGCGGGTGTTACAAGATAGTTTGCAGTGCCGACTTTTGACTTTACGTGCTACTGGGACTGCTGGCGCCGGAACTTAAAAAGTAGCGCAAATATCACGCTAACGCTACAAAAATTGTAGCATGCTACCGCTACAATATGCCCCCTTAATAAAGTAGCGCGCTACTGGCTCCGCTACACGTAAAAGTAGCATGCTACATGTAGCGCGCTACTTGTAGCGCGCTACTCCCCAAGACTGTGTATAGTAAATATTAATAAAAGTGACGATGATAATAATGATATAGTACACAGTGTTACCATCCGTGCCCGGATTGAATATTGATAGACAAATTTTAAACTTGGTGGTCATGTTTTGTTAGTGTATACGATGCGGGAAAGAGTTATACTTACATTTCACTCGGGTCTTACTCGTTGGCAAACATTTTCTCAAGAGAGTCCCGATCCCCTTTCGAGATTTCCCAATTGCAGGCTTCTTGCAGCATATCATCAAGCCTTGAATGATGAAATGTAAAATCAATAATTATTAATTTACTATTATTATCATTATTTTTATTATTATTATTATTATTATTATTATTATTATTATTATTATTATTATTATTATTATTATTATTATTATTATTATTATTGTGATTCTGATGGTTGTAGTTCTTACCTCATCTCGCCTAAACAAACAATGTCGGCAGTTTCCATGGTTGGTGTTGACATCTGTATCTCCGTTTGTGATACCGATGGGGACAATGCTGTGGGTGATTGTGCGGGTGATAGCATGGGTGATGATGGCTGGTTTAATGCCGCATGTAGTTCATTTATAATCGTTGCTTCTTCCTCGTCCAGTTGATGACGCTGCGTTCTAATATAATTCCACCTCTGGATGAGTCGTGCTGTGCTTTGTCGGATTACGCCGGCACCTTGGGTGTGGGTGTGCTGAGGTGCTCCCGTACAATCGGTGGTTGGTGGTAGTCTGTAACATAGCCATTTCATGTAAAAAACTTAAATAAATACGTTGGTATATTTATGTGTGTGTGTGTGTGTGTGTGTGTATGCTTTCGCATATATAATATATGAATGGATGCCACCAAGGTATAAGTTGTAGATTTACTTACTCATGGTAGGTGTTTCCGATGCTCGGTCCTGCGGGTGTAGATTTGTACCAATCATCCAATATTCTAAAATAAAAATATTTACATGAAAGAATATGAAAGAATATGAAATAGTTATCACAGCTTTAAACCTTACAGTTATGAACATGCTTTTTTTACTTAATTCTTCTTCCTATCCATCGAGAAGTCGGGATTTTTTCTGGTAGTGCACTATGTCTTGTAGATAACGACAGCCGAACACGAGTGTTTTTTTATAACACCCATTCCTCGCTTTATAAAGATAGATTTCGGAGAACTGGAAGGGTAATGAGGGGGAGGGGGGGAATGTGGTCAAAAGCCTTGATTGAATATTTAATTGATTGTTTGTTGTGTGGATGGTTCCAAGTCGGGGGTCTGACTCGCTTGGTGGCAGGTTGGAGATATGGTAATCTTAACTACCCTACCATACAATAAATTTGTTTGACCGTGTTCGAAAGAGATACGGGGCTAAGAGATGTGATTTGAATCGTGCCGTGTCCAGGAAGTATGTGTGCACACTTGTGATGATTGGGAATAATAATACTTAACCTTCCCATTCAACGTGTGTGTAGAATGAGTGATGGGGCGGGTTGGGTTGGGTTGTAAAATTGTTTTTTTAAAAGATGAACTACCCTACCATACAATAAATTTGTTTGGCCGTGTTCGAAAGAGATACAGGGCTAAGAGATGTGATTTGTATCGTGTCGTGTCCGGGAAGTATGTGTGCACACGTGTGATGATTGGGAATTATCCTACTTTACCTTCCCATCCCACATGTATGTAGAACGTGTGATGGGGCGGGTTGGGTTGTAAATTGTTTTTTTAAAGATGATTTCACAATTTCCCGCTGTACAGTCTACTTTATTGAGACAAGCAATGTAGGTGGTGCTGGGTTAACTACCTTAAGAAGTATTGCGTACACGGGTGATGTTTGGGAATTATTATTTTAAGTCATCTCCTCATCCACATAACTGTACAGTGGGCGGTGGGGATGAGTTGAATCGTTAGGACCTATTGGATTTTTAAAGAGAAGTTAGTTTCTCAACCATGGCCGACGTAGCAGCACCTGAATTTTTTGGTCCTGAAGTAATCGTTTCGTGGCGGTTAGCAAGCGGATGGAGAAAGTGTGTGCAAGTTGAGGACGGCGAACTTGTTTTCCTTCCGTCGAACCACATAATCGAATGGGAGAAGTTTGATGTAAGGGATGGTGTGCCGACTATTTGCCGTCTGTGGGATGAGCAGGCGCCTATCCTTACGTGCTTCCGCCACTTGGACCTCTTGCAAAACTGTCCCGTTTTAGTCCAGTGGGCAAAGATCGAGAAGACTGACCATACTAAAGTTTCGGCCATCTTCTTGAACGGTGCCCCTGACTTTAACGACAGCAGGGCCCACCTTGCTCACGAACTAAATCACCATCTAGAAGAGGTCGTGTGGCGGGGTGGGGCGGAGTCGGACAGTGCAATCGAGTAGTGGTCTTGGTGATCGATCGAAGTGATCGCAGTACTCGTGTTGTTCGTGGTGATGCTACTCGGCCTACAAACTGCTACATGTTTGTGATAACTTTGTATTATTATTATACATTTTAATATTTTATTTTATTTAAACAGTAGGGAACTGAAAATAATTATGGATGTGTTTTATAGACTTTTAAGGGACAGATTGGAATCATGTATTGTCACTGTCGGCGGTCGTAGTGAAAATGTTATTTAGTATCAAAGACAAATTCATGCAAATGAGGTTGTGTGCAACTTCTATCTTTTCCTCGGTTCGACATTAAATCCAGACAGTTTTACGTATTCGTGTGATGTGTGCGGACGGGAGATGGTTGGATGGGATGTGGAACCACGACCAAACTTTAATGTCAGACCTCCCCCGTTCGGTGAAATGAATCAGGAAATACATTTTGAGATTTTTTCGCCTGAAGCATTACAGAATAGTATATTGAGACATTTAATTGCATGTCTTGCTATACAGCCTGGAAATAATGTCGGTGCTGTACAAGAAAGTAGTGAATTGGCGTGTGAACTTTTAACACGTGTAAAATTAATTTTTAAACATCTCGATCACGAGTGTGATTGTGATAGGTGTCAACATATATGGAGGAATATGTATGACACACCGCCGAGGGAGGTCGTCTCAGATCCCGATAGTGACGAGGATGATCGCAGTGAGGAAGGGGGTGGCGGTCTTGCTATGGAGGTTGAGGAGTAATCTGAACACTGGTATGTTTAAACTATGCACAATAATTTGTATTATTATTATTATTATTATTATTATTATTATTATTATTATTATTATTATTATTATTATTATTATTTGGAAACCGGGTGTAATACAATATCGAATATGTATACGAGGGGATATAGCATGGGGATCTCACGAAATCGATAGCAGTGTTAAGGCTGACGTTGTAGCCGAAGCATGTATGTGTGCTTGTCTCCACGTGTATAGGAGTCTTCTCATCTAGACCAGGTCAGGTATATGCGGCGTATAATATATATAGACAACGTATGGGGCACATTTATAGGGCACAGATTTCTCCACGTGTCGCGCTCGTCCTACATATGGGCGGCCCGACTCCACGTGCTAAGTGTATTAAGTATAGATGGGGCTGATAGTGTTGTAAGTGGTGAAAGTCTTGCCTCGTGTAAAGACTGTGAACATGTTGGGGTGGTCTGTGAGGTGGGTCATGTGGAGGTGGGCATGTTGAGGTAGGTCATGTGGAGGTGGGACATGTTGAGGTGGGGGGTGTTAAGGTAGGTCGTGTTTATTTGTCGAGACATATTGGGGTAGGTCATGTTTGTTTGTCTGGCCCCAAGAGAGTCTTAGACTACTATAATGTTGTACAACAATTTTTTATTTCCTTGAAATTGTTTTGCCCTTACATACTTTATGACATTTTCCTCTGTATAATTCTTGGTCTTCTCTCTCCACACCAGTCTCTTATCGCGCACAGCTTCTTTGACTTTTTCATTCCACCACGGTGTTTCCTTCTCTTTTCTTCTCCCCGTTACGCTTCCGCATACTTCCTCTGCACTAGTTACAAACGCAGTCTTAAATCCTTGCCATTCTTCTTCGATTCCTTGAATGTCCCCACATGGCAAAAGTCCTCTTATCCTTTGCCTAATCTTTTCTCTTTCTTCTTTTCTTTGTATCTTCCACACCTTAATTCGCGTCTTCTTTGATCTTCCGTTATTCATGACATTTTTACCTTCGTAGATTGTAGCTACCAGCAATCTGTGGTCGCTATCCAATGCTACTGATGGTACAACCCACACATCTTCTAACCTCTCTTCTATTCCTTTCCCTACAAAAATATTATCTATAATGGATTCAAGCCTTGTATCCTCGTCTCCATATCCATATCTTGTTATCTTATGCCTAAACCTCTTTTTCTCAAACCAGCTATTTCCTACTTTCAAAGAGTTTCGTGCACACAATTATAACATCTTTATTCAATCCGCATTCCTCTTTCCCCAGCCATGTGGACCTAATACTTCTTAGTAACCCTTTCTATCCTCTCCAACCATGGCATTGAAATCACCCATAACGATAACTTCAATTTCCTTCAATGTAAGCATCTAATTCTTCTCTAAACTTGTCCTTCTCCTCAGTAGGTCTTCTGGTTTGGGGTGCATACACTTGTGTGACATGCACACTTGTTCTTGATCTATTAGCATTTCCACTTGTATAATTCTGTCACTTGTATATGCTATGCCCACAATATTCTCTTTATATCTTGGGCTGGCAATAAATCCTACCCCATTTCTTCCTTCAGTACCTCCTGACCGCATCAACTTGCAACCACCTTGTAAGTCCTTTACCCCTTTCCCCATCCACTTTGTCTCACTTAATCCTAGAAGTTCAATTTTACGTTCAGTCATTGTATCGATTAGCTTTGCCATCTTTCCATTGAGCGAGACAATGTTCAATGTACCTATTTTCAGTGGCGGCCCGACCATACAAATTCGGGGCCATGGCCCGCGGGAAATAGGTGGGTGGGTGGTCAGCTCAGGATGTTTGGGGGTGGGGGCTGGTGGACGTAATTAGGCCAATTAATCATTATTGAGTGTTTGCTATATAAATATGAGCTATAAAAGAAATAGTATCGTGCCTGTATGATGAAAACTTCCCGAACAAGCCCAATACTCGTGTCAGATGGGAATGTTATTGTGATGGTTTTAAAATGCGCGCTCAAAAGATCGTGCCAAATAAACTGAAAAAGAACAAGGTCTCCCAAACGCGCGGTACCATCAGTGGTGCCCGGTGGGTATGGGTGTCCGCAAGGGGTAGGGCAGGGGGGCAGGTGCCCCCCACTGGTTTTGCTTCCAAGATCCCTAGCCAAGCTTTTAACATTTGATAGTCCTATTTTTTTCCTTTTCTTCTTGAGCCAACATTTTTGTTAAAAACGAAATGCATGAATTAGCTTTATACTCAAGCAAGACCCAGCCCCAATCGAGCTCAAAGACAAGACCTTCCATACAGTGGCGCCCACCCCACGGGAGCAAGGTAGCGGCCGCTCCAGTAGCCTGGGGGGGGGGGGGGGGGGAGGCAAAGAAAGGTATATTGAGAAAATATTATGAGAGAGGATAAAAGAAAAAAACACGACAATTCGAAAGAGGGTGTCACTGTAATGGGAATTAATACAAGAAAACCACACCAATGTGTTTATTTCTTGCGTAAACACAGGAAAAAGTGTAATACACTGATTTTTGTTAGCGCTGTGGTAAGACAATTAATTAAAATAATTAAATACATTAAAAATAGAAAATTACAACACCTCTAAAAATATAAATAGGCTAACATTATTGTAAGGAGCCTACTAATTATAATAAAAATCAAGGACATATCCAACTATTGGTTTCTCCGATGAAATAAAATAAAGGTACAAGTAAATCAACTCCACTCTATTATTTATATGCATATATTATTTTAGAATAGTTTAGATGTGAATTAGAATATTCGTTGTACTTTTATATAAATTAACATTAAAAATTGAGAAGGGTACACACGTCGCCTAAATATCCTGGTAATGTCAATTTGACTGCACAAAAAACTACATTATTTTGATGTTGCCTTTAGCCCACTACTTTTTTTCTAAAACGCACCAAATGTACTCTAAAAACATGATTTAAAAATTTTCGCCTGCGGCGCTATTGTTTTATTTTGCCCATCCCGGACAAGATTCTTGTGGATGCCCTTGCCGGTGGGTATGTTTAGTTTGCCACGGCGTATCCAAGGGCTCGCCTGAAAACGAGTTTTAGGACACCAAAATTGGGTGCATGGGCGCCCGCAGAAGGGGGTGCCCCCCTCTGTCCCCGAGCAAGCAGAAGTGCTAATTAGTCTTCATTTATGTGTGGATTTATTATTAAACTTGTACAGTTGATTTCTTTACTGATGAACATTTGTTAAATTTAATGGTTGCCAATTTTCTGCGAGATAAGTAGCTTATTGTGTCTTTTACCTGCAATAGTTTTGAAAAGAATACCACTCCATGGATTAATGCGAGTTTTGACTGTCACAATAAAAGGCTTGCAAAAGCAAAGATGTGAGGTAGGGGAAAGTCAGATTATTTCAGTGGACAAAAAATGGGGGGGGGGGGGGGAATATTTTGAAGGTTTCCTTTTGGTAGTTTTCGAGTATCGACTGCACAAAAATTGCATAATTTTGGTATTGTATTCAGCCCACTACTTTTTTCTAAAACCCACCAAACGCATTCTAAAAACCTGATTTTCAAAAATTTCGCCTGCGGCGCTATTGTTGGGGGGCTCCGCCCCCCAAACCCCCTGTGCTTGCCCAACGAAAGTACAAATTGTAGCTTTTATCAACCCCTGCCAAAATTCCTGCGGGCGCCCATGCGTGGGTGGGTGTAAAACTATAAAGTTGGCCCCGCGAGTTTTCAGGGGTTCAAGCCGCCACTGCCTATTTTAGTAATCTTCCCTTTCCTTTTTCCTTTAATTTGCAATATTTTCAGGTTTCTCATTCTTTTACAGCTCGGTTGAAAATCTTTCGCATGTTTTAGTATGGATTCCTCCACACCCACCTTGTCCAAAAAACCTCATGCTTGATATCTTTTTCGTTCTCTCCAACCTTTTGTAGTGCCAATCGTAGCTCGCTACCCATCTTCATCTCATCTGCATACCTGCCTGATCTCCATCGGGATGAAAACCTACTGTTTACAAAATTCACTCCATTCACATTTGCCCACTTTTCCAGGTGATTATTAACTATACAGCCCCCTCTTCCTAGAATCCCATGCACAACTATTATGGTATCTCTTCCATATGTCTACCTCACCAACTTTACCACTTTTGAAATTCCATCAATTATTACATTGCTATCAGTCCCTTTTCTCAACTCACGGCTACCGGCCATTACAACTACCTTTCCCACCATTTCTCCTCTAGGATTGCTTTTCTTCAGTTGTCCTACCAGGGGGGTGAGACTCGACGCAAAATCCGCGTGGTTTGGTTGATTTCCGTGCTGTATTCCGACAATCGGCAGACTCGACGAATCTTTAGATTCCGTCTGCTATTTGGTTGACGGAAACACTTCTGACAATCGTAAATTTGTAAACAACAAAATCCTCCATTTTTATTTCGATAACATAGCATT
Organism: Sweltsa coloradensis; assembly: GCA_024449915.1. NCBI lineage: Eukaryota > Metazoa > Arthropoda > Insecta > Plecoptera > Chloroperlidae > Sweltsa > Sweltsa coloradensis. The sequence continues at coordinate 475,731 of JAMZAV010000287.1, read as the reverse complement.
ATATTTTGTTGAAATACCGGAATATTTCGTGATTTGTTGGTCCACAGTACACTTGTTTGACTCTTTATAAGTTGTTTATTGTTGCACAATACTTAGTTTCCATTATTGTTTATTATAAACATAGTAATTAACAAACATACCTTAAATTTGACGTTGTTCGCGTACACAAGATAAAAAAACAAAACACTGCTGCACAAAAACTCACTGCCTTATAAATATGCAGCTGGCTAGTTTCTTCTTACATAATCATGGCGGTGGACACTCAAGATTTTATAACGAAGCTTCCGATTGGCTAAACAATGGTAAAATCCTTGCCACAGACGCAAGTCACGGAATGATTCCGAAAATCGGAAACGAAACTCGAGTCTACCGAATGTCGGAATTGTTTCTTATGGACGGAATCAGATTATTCAAAACCACGCGGAAGTCAAGTCCAGTCGAGTCTCACCCCCAGGTCCTCCAACATGATTCCCGGGTATGCCTTGGCCCGATATTTTTCTCTTTCTACGCACATTTCCTGCGAGTTACAGAAACCTCTGCACATGCTGCCACTTACGTCTCCTATTAGTAGCGCCTCACTCTGTCTTAACATACCATTCTCAGGCTTGAAAAGGGGCGTGTCCTTGCACAACAGATGTTGCTATTTCGCAAAAAGGGACCCTCTGGGGCTGGGCAGCGCCAGGGAGTTATTGTCATGCCGTTATCGTGCGCTCCTACCAATCCTATTCCCTCAACATATTTAATGAGCGGCACTCATTCGATTCGGATTGCTTATTTTGCATAGGCCTAGGCATATGCCTATTAATATTAGCATCAAGTATCCTAGAATGGTCACTATTGATTGAATTGACTTCTCTAGGTCTTTCTTGTACTCCTACCTGGCACTTACTTGAGACATTGGTGTTGGTTTCACCTCTCACAATATCATTAGGTCTACTCTTAATAATATGAAGTTCCTCCACTTCTGGGTGTGTTGTACTCCTAGTTTTGATTCATTATAATGCCTACTTTGATCATTTCTTCAAGTCTGTTGAACTTCTTTTCATCCTCTTGATCCTTCTCCATTAACACTTGCCTAGTTTCCTCAAATTTATTTCTCATAGACCTGTTGACCTCTCTCAGCATTTCTTTGTACATCCATTCTATCTCCATCTTCCTTATTCTCACCCATCTCTCCTCTTGATCAAATCTGTCCGTCAACACAGTGTCAGCTCAGATGGACCATCCCATGCAACATTCAACAAAACACTTTCCATCTTTTGTATTCATGTTTTCAACTCGTCTACTTACAATCGCATGAGCTCTTCACCATTAGCACTGCAGGACTTATTTTTAGTAAACATCCGATAACCTTTCCTCCTCATGATTCTCTTTCGTATGACATTGCCTATTCGTAGATTACACTTAGACTTAGGCCCACTGGACAGCGACTTGCCAATGAATCTCTGCTTATCTTCAATCACGCAAGGCACGCAAGTATCCTCTGGCACTGCATCAATAATGTCAAGTGTAGCACTATGTGGTAGACCGAATTGTTCATTATTGTTCAAGGGGCGGAGCACACTACACTCTTTACAAGTCCACTCAACACTTTCCTTTGTACTAATGCAGTCTAACTTGTTGGTTCCTAAACATCTATAGTGCACACAAACTGCACATATTTGACTTTGTACACCAGCAAAAACTCCTTTCCCACAAAACGAGCATTTATTCCCATGTGCTAATAACATTATCATGAACTTGGATTCTAACTCCAACTTGTCGCACAATTAATAGGAGCTCACAATTTTTATTTAAATTTGAATGTCTTTACATGTTAAACACTTTGGCGTATCAAATAGAAAACACAACTTTTGTCACCATCGTTACAAAAATGGCTGCCCAAATTTCTCACTGAATAACGAAAACTTAAACATCAAATACACATATAAAACGGGCATGTACTTACGTACCTACTAACAATACCACTACTTAGCAGTCTTGTGGGAACTTCACAGTATACAAAACAACTTTAAAATCTATGAAATTACATGAAATTACTGAACTTTGTTGACATCCTATCTATCTAATGCACCGCCTTACAACAATCCATAATAATACAATAATTGGATGAGCGTAGCGAGCGAAACGAAGATTCCTTTTAACTACACTGGAGAAAAAAAATCTGGATTGCTTTTTTTTTCTTTTTTTTCTGTATTTTTGTGTGTTTGTCAGCACGATTCCGGCTAAACCGATACTCCAATAACGATAAAATTTTCTGGAGGCCTTCGAAATCTCTGAACTTAGAACTGCCAAGTTTTTGAGAGCAATCGGAAAATTATTTTTCATGAAAATCACAATTTTTATATTTTTTTCGATTTTAAAAATATTCCTTCGACTTATAACACCTAGGGCCTACATGTTTTATCCGATTTTAATGATTTTTTCACAGAACCTTAATTTTATGAATTAATATATTCGTGTTAAATTTGAGCGCAATCGAATAATTATTTCTTATGAAAATCGCAATTTTACGATCTTTTTTAAAATTAGGATTAATTAAAATTTACAAAATTTAAGTTAATTTTTTTTAAATTTTATTTAATTTAAAAAAAAATTCGACTTGGTAATGATTTTTTCACAGAACAACAGAAAATGTGCATAACACATGGCAGCTCAATGCACCAATTACGCTCATCCAACAACACGCCTGAAAAAGCGTTTGCGAAGCTTCCTAGTAATAATAATTGGATGAGCGTAGCGAGCGAAGCAAAGATTCCATTTCACGACACTGGAGAAAAAAATCCGGAATGTTTTTTTTTTTTGTATTTTTGTGTGTTTGTCCACACGATTCCGGCTAAACCGATACTCCAATTGCGATGAAATTTTATGGAGGCCTTCGAAATCTCTGAACTTAGAACTGCCACGTTGTTGAGCGCAATCAAAAAATTGTTTCTCATTAAAATCGCAATTTTACGATTTTTTTTTATTTAAAAAAAATTTCTTCGACTTATAACACCTACATGCTTTATCCGATTGTTATGATTTTTTCACAAAATCTTAATTTTATGAATTAATATACTCGTGTGAAATTTGAGCGCAATCGAAAAATTATTTCTTATTAAAATCGCAATTTTACGATTTTTTTAAATTTTTAAAATATTCTTCGACTTATAATACCTATGCTTTATCCGATTGTAATGATTTTTTCACATTACCTTAATTTTATGAATTAATATATTATTGCAAAATTTGAGCGCAATCGAAAAATAATTTCTTATAAAAATTACAATTTTACGCTTTTTTCGTTTCAAAAAAAATTTCTTCAACTTATTACATCTAGGTCTACATGCTTTATCCAATTGTAATTATACTTTCACAGAATCTCAATTTTATGAATTTATATATTTGTGTAAAATTTAGGGGTGGGCGAAGGTTCGAAAACTCGAGCCCGAGCCGAGCTTTTTTTGAAGTTCGGCTCGGCTCGGGCTCGACTTTTTAGGCTTGAGTTCGGTTTTTATCAAAACTTCGAACTTTAAACGAACTTCGTCTTGAAATTACGCCAAAAACACGCCAAAAACTGATTGAATACATCGTTCGCGTAATAAAACAACAAAGCAGCGATCGCCATACCGGATATTTCTAACAGCTGATTTTCCAAGTTCCAGCGCCTTGAAAAGTTCTCGTTTTGTCACGCCATGACGTCACGACGAAGCTATCTGTTAGAAGGCGGTGCGCATCTGTGATTGGCTCGATCGTCACAATTCACACTCGTCGTGCAGGGTCGGCAACATAACAATCACAAACTAGAAATTTTGCTTCTTGATCTACCAAGTACCAACATTATTGAAACATAACGGCGGGAAATTTGAAAATACGCAAAATTTGAAAAAATAGTTTGAAATAATTGAATTTTTTATGACGAAATGGAGCCTTTATTTTGAGCTTTTATATTTAAACTAAAGATTTTTTATAACTTTTTTTTAAAATTTTATTTCTGTCTATTTGTTACAGAATAATAATGGATTGTCAAAAGTTTGGCTCGAGTTCGAAGTTTGCAAATTCTTGGTTCAAAAGTTCGAGTTCGGCTCGAAAGTCAAAAACCTAGGTTCGCCCACCCCTAATAAAATTTGAGCGCAATCAAAAAATAATTTGTCATGAAAATCGCAATTTTTTTTTTCGTTTAAAAAAACATACGCTCATCCAACAATGCACCTGAAAAAGCGTTTGCGAAGCTTCCTAGTAATAATAATAATAATAATAATAATAATAATAATAATAATAATAAATCCCAAAATTGTTGGGGTTACAAGCTAGTCAAGCTCGAGATAAGTTGCTGGTTAAATTTCTTATTTCTGCTGAAATACAAATTTTGACTACATCTTGATCTACTAGTGACGTACTAAGAGTGACATTGAAGGCAAGTATTAGTTTTTATTATTCATACCATTATTTTGTAGTTTTATATAATTGCATAGATCTAAGCTGTAGGAATATGGGGTAACCCGGTAACGTACAACCAGGAAGCACAATGGATACAAGACGAAATAGCTAGGATGAGCGATATTAATGAGAAGAGATTCGAAGGTTTAACTGTTGATGAATTTAAGTCAACAATCAGTGCTACACATAGCTGGAAAATGCAAGGTAATGATAATATTCAAAAAATTTGGTATAAGAAATTCAATATACTACTCACAATCAAATTACCAAATGTCTCAACGAGTTTATAAATGGAGTTAAAGAAATACTCGAATTCTTTACTGAAGGAGTAACCTTTCTCAAACTGAAGGATAATGAAACGAAGAACCCAAGTAAATATCGACCAATTACATGTCTACCAACTACATATAAAATATTGACTTCGTGCATAACAAATAAAGTATATAATCATTGCGAAGAATACAATACCATGGCCGAGGAACAAAAAGGATGCTGTAAGAATTCACAGGGATGTAAAGAACAACTTATTATCGACTCTACTGTAATGAATCAGGTGCATAATAAGAAAAGGAATATTCATGTAAACTACATTGTCTACAAAAAAGCATATGACTTAACACCACACACATGGCTTATTCAGATTTTACAAATATATAAAATCAACCCAGTAATTGTTAACTTTTTTAAGACAATAATGAAGACATGGAGAACAACACTAAAACTAAATATGAAAAACCAGCAGATAACTACAGATCCAATCCAAATTAATCGCGGCATTTTTCAAGGTGACTCATTCAGAAAATTGGTTTTGTCTGTCACTAAAACCACTGTCACATATGCTTAATGAATCTACATATCGATGGTGAAGAATCAATACCTTCTATCTGCCATTTTCTGCCAAAATGAGATGTTGGTGTCTATGGATACAGAAAATTATTTTGAATTTTTTGGTGCTAATAGCTCCTATCTAACAAAGCTTAAACATCTCCAAAAGAGACATATAGTACTACCTTACATCAATATCTCCTATCTGCCACCGCCAACTACCGTATTGTTCCGAATATAGCACGACCTTGAATATAACACGACCCCCAATTTTTCAGAATCATTTCAAGAAAAAAGAAAAAATCAAAGAAAATTAAAATGTACATGAAACACTTGCAACAAAACATTTTGAACAATGTTATGGCCTAGGCCTATGGTTTTTAACAGGGTAGGGCCAAGCACAAGCTCACATGTCAACCACAGTTCACCAGTCTGATTCCTGGTCTTCAATGTTTACGTCGTAGGCCTAGGCCTAGCTCCTTCGCAATCCCTTGCTGATTTGTAAAGCAGAGGAACCTTTCTTTTCCACGCAATCAGCAGTCTTCATTTGTTCATCTTGAGCCCGAGCCGAGCTTTTTTTGAAGTTCGGCTCGGCTCGGGCTCGACTTTTTAGGCTCGAGTTCGGTTTTTATCAAAACTTCGAACTTGAAACGAACTTCGTCTTGAAATTACGCCAAAAACACGCCAAAAACTGATTGAATACATCGTTCGCGTAATAAAACAACAAAGCAGCAATCGCCATACCGGATATTTCTAACAGCTGATTTTCCAAGTTCCAGCGCCTTGAAAAGTTCTCGTTTTGTCACGCCATGACGTCACGACGAAGCTATCTGAGCCAGCACATTCATTCAGATGGCCCCCGAACTTGGGGGACTTGCTGGTGAGAAGAGATCCGCAGAAAGCCCAACAAGTGGAAGCTGTGGTGCATGGGCTCTCCCCTTGCGACCAACCCAGGTGCAAGACTTGCCCCATGCACGAGCCTGTTAGGACGTTCACTGCCCACCTCACCAGCAAGACCTACAAGATACATAACAACAACACCTGTGGGACCAGCAACGTGGTGTACCAACTTAAGTGCACGCGATGTCCTGCTGAATATATTGGGTTGACCACCAACACTCTCCGCATGAGAATGAATGGGCACAGGCAGGACGTGCGAGAAGAGAATTATGACATAATTCAGTGGTACTGTACGCTTATGGGCATGGCCTAATCCTTTATGATCTGTTTCACAGCCTGTGTCATAAGGTCTGTCCCACCCACCTACCATATAAGCCGGTGAACTGAGAAGGTGGGAACTGGCCTACCAGTGGATCTGAAAATCTTGACGAAAACTGAATTTAAACCTACGGTGATTCTCCTCCCTCTTCCCCCACCCCTTCTCCATGTCACCCAATCCACACTCATTCACTCACCCCTCGCCAACAGCTAGCCTAGTTTTAGTTTCAACTCAGTCTCTCTCTCTACACTCACTGAGGAAGGTCACGTGGACCGAAAACGTTTCAATCATGTAGTTTATTTGTTTATTAGTGTATTTGTGTTTATGTTATCTTTTGCGGCGCGCCTACTCCATTTAAGGTAAGCTGTTGGCACCCTATCTCTTTGTGTCATTCACATAAGCAATAAATAAAGTATAATAAAATTTACTTTAAAAAATAATATTCACTCCATTTCTTATCATTATTGAACTTACATATTATTTCCGTCAACTCCCGGCTGTTGTGCTCGGGGACGTGGAAGCCACGGCTCCATCATTGTTGCTTTGCTTGGAGCGTTTGCTGCTTGTTTGTTTCCCGCTTCTTCTTCTTCCTCTATGAGTACTGCAAAATTATAGCAATAAAACATAATTACTGATATTTTTGAAAATTATCTGTAGGCCTAGGTACTGGTAATTTATGGAAACAAAAGTAAATAAATGAAATTGTACATTGCATTGTAAGTTCAATGAAAATAAAAATGAAAATATATTTGTGAAACTTTAACCAATAAATGTGCACTGCTTTACTGTTATGATGAAAAAATATATATTATTACATAGAAAACATTATTTTGGAAATCTCTGTAAAGCTAAAATTAAATAATCATACACTAGCGTACCGTTTTCTATTGTCCTGAGGTTGTGGAGTCGAACAGTGTGCTGCACCAACTCCATTGTTGCTACTTGCGTGATCGCTGTGAACAGAAATAATTACAATTCTTCACTGCATTACTGATATCATGAAAATTGAATTTTTAATATCTGTGAAACTAAAACAAATAAAAAGAAAAGTATGTGAATGAGGAAAATAGCTAGATAAATATAATAATTATCTTTACATTTTAAAGCAACACAAAATATCAATTCGAAAAAAAAAATTGAAATGACATGTAAACATAGGCCCTAAATGAGAAAATAATTCTACTGTACCGTACATTGCAGTGCAGTTGCACAAAGAAAATAGGCCTACATTTTTTTTTCAATTATCTGAAAAGTATAATAAATAAATAAATAAAATTTATAACACAACACGAGTATGAAACAAATATTAATGGTAGGATAAATAAACTTTGAAAATCTCCGTTCAAATTATTCAGTGAGCATTAGGCCTACAGCTATTCACAATTTTGGATTGATATGTATTGTTGCGTAGATAGGCCTAGATTTTATTATTTTAATTTTAAATAGTTTATGTTTTTTCTTACCTTGCTGGAATGTGTGGATGTGGATTGAATGGGTCCACAACGGCGGTTAATTGCGATGCACTCTCCAGTGAACTCGTCTGGACATATTGAAAATCATTGTCACTTTCACTTGTTTTGAGCATTGTCACTTTCAAAATTACACAATAATTGATGAGCATTGTCAGGGTCACTCAGCCACACCACATCTTGTACGGGAATGTCATCGTCATAGTTAATATTAATTGTTGCAAGATCTCCTAAAATAGTGCGCACTTGCGAGTCACTTGCCGGTGATAAATTACACAAAATATTGTCCCATAAATCGTCCATTTCGACAAATTTATATGATACACGCAATAAGAGTAAATAAAATTAAAATAATAGGCCTATAGCCTTAAAATTACAGTCACAGGGCCTAATTATACAAATAATAATCATGGATCACACACACTTCATAAAAATGATGAATAAATTATTAATATAGGTAGCTATGAAAACACAGCCTACATTTTGCAAAGCTAGGCGAGAAATTTCACACCTTCAAATGTCAGCTAGCAACACGGTGAACTCCACTTTACACTAAAAAACAATTAATGATGACTGGTATTTTGGTTCATTTGTTGACAGTTTTTATAGTAAATTGATATGGCCCACTTGACCGTGTACAAGATTAATCATTAATCATTCATTAGCCCTACCTTCTAATTGGGATGGCACTAATTTCACAATTCTAAGAAATAGATGCCTATGCTCTGATGGCGTGGGCGTGTCGTAATTGAGTGACCATTGGTATTTACCTTTCCAAATAATGTCACTATCCAGTTAGAATGATTTGTCTTGGTGTGACACTTTCCAGTTTCTAGCTTCTTCTTATCATCACAAGAAAGCGTAAGTGTTGTAGTAGCGTATCAATTTTGCAAAATACTAATTAGGCTTATTGGCGTTAAACAGCGCTAGCGTACACTTTACTCAATATTAATCTTTGAAGCTGTCTAAATAATAGTGATAATTTATTTTTAAATAATTATGATTTAATTTTTAAATACTACTACTTAAATGCTGTAGGCCTACTTATACTTCAATGTAAAATTTAACCCCCCTCCGGGGGTCACCCCCCCAATTGTGAAATTGTTGTTGAATAAAAATTATGTTTTCATTTAATATTGTAATGAAAAAATAAAAACACTTCATTTAATAATTACCGTAATAGGCTATAGAGGCTAAGTATAAATAATAATTAGGTAGGGCCTACCAAAGTCTCCAGATTTATTTTGTGAAGAAATTGAATTACCTAGTACAATATCTTGATTTAGAAATCGATCATGTGATTTTTTGAATGCAATAAGCTAGAAATTGTCGTTGAAGATAGAAATAATTATAATTAATAAATGTAATTAGGGCCTACTTTGTAATTTCAGGTCAATGTACCGGTAGGTAGGCCTACCGTATTGCATAGGCCTACTTAATTTATTTCCAGTCAGAGTAATGACATAGGCCTAGTATTATAAAGTTTGGTCTCAGTCTCAGATAGAAATAACTAAATTAATTTGGACATTGAGAGTCCCTTCGCACTGTTTCTTACGGTATATAATGTTACTTTAGAGATCATTGAAGACAAAGGTACAAAGATACAGGCAGGATTGCAATCTTGTTTTCGTTGGTGGTGGTTGGTGGCAGATTTGTGTTTTTGTCCATTTTCTCTTCATAAGACTTTCTCCATATTCCTCTCAATTCCACTCGTTGCACATTTTCAGTTGCTTCCCTACTGCTCTTCCTCATTAAGGCCACGGACGCCCACTGGCAGGGACTGGAGTTTCAATGAAAGAGTAGCTTAGGCCCCATTTTCTCACGTCTGTCTTCCTTCAGGTTCCTCTTATGTATTTTCACTTCCATTCACTTAATAAATTTCAAGAAGGTGGAGGTGCCATAGGCCTATTACAAGAACTTAATAAAAATCATTATAAAGTTAGGGCCTATGTAGGGCAGTGGCTCAGGTCACGGACATCCGTTAACCAAGTGACCGCGAAAATATTTCACGGACTTGCGCGCATGCGCCTTTACACTTTTTTCGACTTGTGTGTTATTGTGAAAAACGTGGAGGTAGATTGTAGAATGAATGAATATTTACACAGCCTACTACGCCCTAGGCCTAAGCCTAGGGCTTATTAAGTTATTATTATATTATAAGCAATTAGCAAATGTTATTGCAGTGTGCCGCAACTGAAGACCCCTAGGGCTTTGACTCTGTACCGACGTAAACACTGGATCGCTTAATTTTTTTAAGAAGATGATGCCTAGGGCTAGGCCCTAGCCTAGGGTAGGTAGGCTAGGCCTAGCCGGGGGCTAGCCTAGCTCTACTCTTTAGCAGCTAAGCGATATATTATTCGGAGTGGATATTCTTACGGCATGCCGTAAGAATTACTACACACTATTCTTTAATCTTACGGCATGGAGCGAACTTTTTCGTTTGGTATGCCCAGTTTTTGATCATAGGTAGGCTAGGCCTACTTTAGATTTAAAATAGCGACGTTAAAGGTTTTGTAGGTACCGGTACTTTAGATTTAAAATAGCGACGTTAAAGGTTTTTGTAGGTACTTTAGATTTAAAATAGCGACGTTAAAGGTTTTGTAGGTACCGGTACTTTAGATTTAAAATAGCGACGTTAGGCCTAGTCTAGTGCATGGTCATAGTAGGCATAGACCGTCAGGCCTACCCTACACTATTCTTACGGCGCGCCGCCAACTCTGCGCTTTTCGCCGTGTTATTGCGCATGCGCGTCGAAGTCGTGAAATATTTTCGCGGCCAAGTTTGGGTAACGGATGTCGTGACCTGAGTCATTGCCCTATAGTAGGCTTATAGGTAAAATTTATCAACCCATGATTAAACTTTCATAAGAAATATTTGCTAAACAAAATAAACCTGATGAACATAACCGCAAAATCATCAATACGCAAGCTGCAAGGTAGGCCTAGCCTAGGCAGGCCTGTGCATGTACAAAAAGTGGGTGAAACTAGCAAAAAAACAAGCTTCCAGACACCCATAGACACTTTGCTTCCACTTACTAGTAGGGTGCCTCCAATTCAACTTATTTTATTTGCCCTTCAGTGTGCTCCCTTTACGACCACCTGTTGTCTTAAGGATCCCAGCAGACTGCCCTAGAGCATCGAGCTTATATTTGGTCTAGAGATAGCCTAGGGCCTACCTATCCTTTCAAAATTACACCGGCTCCAAATCGTGAGTTTCAGGTTATTGTGCGGTTATTATACCGAGAGCAAAACATAAAATATGTCAAAAATGAGCATCATAGGAACCCACAGCTCTTTTCCGAGAAGTTAACACTAGGCCTACCTTTGTTGTAAAAAGGGAAGATAAGGGTCAATAAATATTTAAAAGTTAACATCACAGCCGCTTACGAGGATTCGTGCAGTGTTTGGCTTGACAACACTGACGGCAACCCAGCACAGCTGGCTCCTAGCCAGCTGCTGCAGCACCGCCCTCTTGACCTTGCATTCTTTAAATCTGTGCATGCTACCAACGTGTAAAATCTATTAGCCCTATTTTATCTACGATATGATTTTCGTTACCGTTCGTTCTTAAATTTGATTTGAAAATAGTGGTTGAATATAATTTGTTTGATTTATTAAGTGTGCTGATAAAAGCAAAAAATTGTTTCTGTACTGGTACTAGTTAAATGTTTTGGCTTTTCTTGAACCTGGACCTGTTTTACATATTTTACCTAAGTTGACACTACTGAATCATCATGGCGAAAGGTGGATTGTAGAAGTAGGCGTTAACAGCCAGGCAGCATAATAATTATTCTGTGTTGTGGCTTTTCTCAAATATAAATTTTGCAATTTAGTAGTGGGCCTAGGTTTCGTATAGTTTTAGTGCATTTTAAATATTGAAAATGGGCCAATCTCACAGTGACGATAACTTTACTTTAGACCTAGCTTTACCCGCATCTGTCGAGTCTGTGCAAGATGACATTTTTCGACAGGCTAGATTTTTGACAGAAATTGGGACATTGTCTTATGAAGAATTTCAAACACGGCTCCTTTATTTGAACCAGTTGTCAACTAAGTGTCTTGACAACGAAGGAAATCAATTAGTTTTTGCTGTCAAGAGTGGTAGCGATAAAACTTTATTTTGGAAAGGTACTGTCAAAATTGCTTGTGTAAGAAGGAATTTTTTAACGAAGCATATTGTGTCATTTCGTTTGCTAACCTTAAGCCAGTTTTTAAAAGTTTTTCAAACACTGCAAAGCCAGTTCTTGGCTGCTGAGCAGAGTAGAGACCATATTACTTCTGATGAAGGAAACAATCCCAATCACAATAGAACCTCTACGCAGGATTCCAGTGTATCTGGTTCAACTTCGCAGGATATAACTTCAGCCAACGCAACAGGGCCTTCAAGCTTGCCATTAATGGAAGTGACATCTTCTATGCTTCTGGATGAGTTGGACTATGCTGCATCGGAGGCCCAAAGCCAAGAACGTCTTCTTGGTGAATGTTGCATATGTTTGGAACGAAAGCCAGAAGTTTTACTGCCTTGTGCCCACAGTTATTGTCTACCTTGTATTGAACAGTGGAATGTAGACCACAAGACATGCCCAATTTGTCGTGACACATTGGAGAGCACTGATGACACCTGGGTCATATCTGAAGCTCCAGGAGCTCAAGAAATTTGTCATTCTCTCATGGAACTATCCAAGACAATACCTCCTCGGCGTAATTAGCCTAGGCCTAGTTGTGCTGGCTTTCATTTCTCCAACAGAAAATTGTAAAACGATATTAATTTATCTGCCATAGGTCTGACTCAATTCCATACTCTGTAATCTTAAGGAAGTGTAGGCCTGCCAAACTTAGGAATATGTAGGCCTACAGAAGTGAAATGTACTTTTATTGCATATATATTGGACACTTCAATTCTCATCTATATGGTGGCTACAATGGAGGCACAGATAACGGATATTTATTTGTATGGAATATTACATTGAATTTTTGCTCGAAAACTATTCAAACCAGGAAACAGTACCGTATAGGATTAGCTGAAGCTTTTATTATTGTATTTTACTGTGATAATCCCACACTTGCATCAATAACTACTGGTACCTAGAAGTTTAAGAGCATATAGCCTAGGCGCTTGCATGTACCGGTAGCCCGATATGTATGGAAGGTTACCTATGTGTGCGTGTGTGAAATTACAAAATTTCACTGTTTGGTAAGCCTGCTGTAAGGACAAGTATGAAGTTAGAGCAATGTTCGAAAAGATGTGTCCTGACCGGAGATCGAAACTGAGTCCTTCGCCTTTCCGTAGTGATGCTGCAGCAATTGAGAAGAGATGTACCCAGTGGCCCAATAGCTTACTTGGCAAAGCATCACTATGTAAAAGCGAAGGACCCAGGTTCGATCCCCGTTTGGGACACATATTTTTGAACATTGCTCTTAATTTATTTGTTATATTACAAAATTCTACACTGATGAACTGATAACGATTAACAAACAAATATATTTAGATAAAATGCTCGACATATGGTTAATGTTGGTAGGGTACTAAACGAGGCCGAGTACATCTTCGAAAAATATGTATTTTTCTTGCTCGTAGAGACTTGGCATGTTTATAAGTACGCCTACTAATTCTTAATACTTCCATCATCTTACTTTTTTGCCCTCTGGCTTTTAATTCTCTATGTGGTCATTTTAGCAAAGTTCAATACGTTACGTAGGCCTATGTAAAGAAAGGAAACAGATTAACAAATTAAAGATTTTTTATTGAAAATCATTCCTTTTGTGTTCAAATTGCTTTAAAAAGACATCTATCAAATTGACTTTCAAAATCTATTTTTGAAGTTTTAAGAGCTTTAAGAGCTACATATGGCAGAGTTGCCACTTTCAAGGATTTTATCCTTTTCTCAGGATTTTTAGAGTGTCTCGAGGATAACAGGATTTTGAGCAAAATCTTAGGATTTTCTACTGTCTAAAAAATACATTAAATTAATACATTTTTTTAATTCAGCCAAAAAAAAAGCAATCAAGACAGTAAAAAAACATCAGGAACTAGTAAAAATAAACATAAGTGACTGCATAGGCCTAACATTTACTGCAAGTGGTAGTTATGGTGAGTAGGCCTAAAAGTAAAACACTAAAATATGTTGGAAGAAAATTCTGATTCTTATGTGTTTGTCTGCACGTAATTTTGACTAGATTCTCGAAAATCAGGCTGGCATAACATATTTTGGTATGAAACCTGGAAATTTGTAACATTCCTTCGCGGTTATAATACGCTAATGCTGAATAACGTTTTCAAGGATTTCTCAGGATTTTTTTAGTATCTTTCAAGGATAAAAAAATTGACTTGGTGGCAACCCTTACATATGGTATCATGGTGCTGTTGCTCGCACATAGACTGGAGTACCAGTACTTGTATGTAGGATCTTAGCCTAGGCACTGGTAGACTAATCAAGGCAACTAGCCTATAAACCTACGTAAACCTTCGCTACCTTCTATTGTACGGTTGTACCATGACTCTTGCTTTGTCTGCTCCCTATTGAAAGCACATTATTATTATGTTCAATTAATTGAGTAAGCTGCAGTTTGTGCTTAGATCCTACGTGTGTGAACGAGTCAAAGTTGATCCCTCCGTTGCAATGAGCTGTTTGGTAATGGTTTTCTCATGCCTCATACAACAACAAGTTATGTTTTAGGAGATTGATGGTAAAAAGGCAATAAGAAATTTCTTTTGCATCATTGTTAAACAATGTTGGTAATATGCGGGGACAAACCTAAGGACAGTTCATTTACCTTGCCATCATTTAGCACTATGTAGGAGGCCTAGCCGCCTAACTGGTGATACTCTTTGTGGTGGCCAGCATGGAAAAGAATAAGTTTAGTAGGTTTGGAATTCGATTATAAATATGTAATCGATGCTCAAACTTGAAATTTCGACATTACTACATCAAAGTTTTTTCAACCTCAAAAAATTTTAGGGGGATTTTTTTGAACATTTCTTTGGATTTTTCTTTTAGGTCTATACTTTTAAAATTAAAAATAGATTTAGGCTAATAGAATAGGCCTACCGTGTAGCCTCATACTTTTTTTTTAAAGTCCTGCTAGGCACCTATATAAACGGTTATTTTAAAATGACTGTACGGTACAACATTTCTATGTAGCACAAAAGTTTGATGTTGAATGATTATTGTGATTTAAAGAAGTTAATCATTGTAATTTTTTTAATCTACATTGATTTTGAATCAAATAATTATCAATGTAAAGTACCAACCCTAAAGTTTAGTAAAGCATCCAAATCCATACACAACAATACAACTACCTTAATGTAGATACACAGGTCTTGAAGTGCAAGTAAAAAGGTGCAAGATTGTTGAGTAGCTGGCACAAAAAACTTACAAGCATAGGGGCAGGGTGCCAAAATCATTGTCGAATAATTTGCAATCAAAACTTTATTTATTTATGTATTTATTTATTTATTTAGCATTTCATTAACATTCATGTGGAAGCCAACAAGGGCTTTCAAATATGGAAAATTTGTCATAATGTTAAAACTAGGGTTGAGAATATATACAATACTAATGCCTATATGCTACAATGTTAGTTCACTGGTGTCGTAGAATGCTTCATTTAGGAGAACTTGTGGAGTTTCTGTTTGAGGATCTCTCGGGTCAGAGCCTGCGTAATCTCGTGCGGAAGGCTGTTCGTTACTCTCACTCCCAGGTGAAGCGAATTCTTGTCAAGTTTCTTCAGCCTGTGACGTCCGATGAAGATTTTGTCAGCAGATCTGGTGTTGTGGTTGGGTCATTCCATTTAGATTCACCAGATGAGTGTTGCATCATGATTTTTAATTTTTTTCAAATTTTGCATGTTGATACCTATATGTATTAAGATTTCAAATCCAAGTTTCTAGATTTTTTGGATGAACCGTTCACATATTTTAGGCATTTGAGTGTCACCCCGCGTAGCGTTATTTGCTTTTGTAGCTAGTAGCGGTAAATGAAATAGGTTGAGAACCGTTTGAGATATCAAAATGAAGTAAGACAATATTTCTTACTAAAATGACAATCTTTCATTGACATCACTTCAATTTTGAACAACTTTAATTTTTCTTGCATTACGAGGCAGCCAAATATTGACAACGCTTTTGGCTTTTTGGCTACTTTCAATAAATAGTTTAATATGGAAGGGGTGACAACAACAAAATAATTGTTTGTGAGTAAAAACTATGAGTACATACCTTTAAGGTTGTAGAAAAAAAAATGTGTTGTTTTAACCCCTTATGCCTGAAAAAAAATTCTGAAAATGGAACAAAATCAAAAAGTACCCCTTTGAGGGTAGTTTTTCGACAAAAGGGGTAGGTCCTAAAAAATTTTCAAAATAGCCATAAGTTGCTAGATCATATGAATTTTAATATATCAAAAATTTGTCATGTTGTTTTGCTTGGTTTAAAAGTTACAGATTTTACAAAAGTACTAAAAACCACTTAGATTTACACAACGTAAAATAACGGTAGAATATGTTAAAATGTAGATTTAGTTTTCTAATGATTCTGAAAATATCAAAATAGTATCATTAATCATTAATCATTAATTATCATTAATCTTTTTGAAAGGCCTTGACCTTAAGTTTGGTGTTCTGATAGCATTCTATTTATCTCCATGCAAAGAGCATTACTAATACAGTATTATGAGATCGTCTCGTTGCCGTCGACAACTCCAAAGGTAATATAATGCGCAGAATGTTTTCGTGTTTCACTTTCACCCATACTGAATCTTTATCTGACATTTTGAAAACAGTTGGCCTACTAGGTTCTGATGGGTGAAAAAAGTCAATTTTGAAGTCCATATTTTCCACCGAAGATTCAGCAACTGTTCCTAACCACCACTTGTGATCATAGATACAGGCAACATAATCCCGGAGCTTTATGTTTTGAATACTTGCATTGAGTTCAAATCAATTGGTTTGAAACAATGGTAAGATCTTGTGTTTGGCACCCCAACTGCATTGTCATAACGTTGAGCTAGATGGTTTTCTTCTTTTACGATAGTTTCTGAAGTTAGGCTACATAGAAAAACTTAATCCCTTTGACATTTTCATCACAAAATTCGAACATCTCTTTAGGAGTCTTGATATGATTATCTAATGTTCTTTGTAGGCTTGTTTTCGTAACAAGACATTTAACTGTTCCACCAATCCCATCGCATGGACCTTTGCCATGCGGTATGGCAAAAAAATTCCATTCAGCATAATAATTAAAATCCTCAAAGTGATGGCACAAGTTGGTGATTTTTTGTTTGTTTTTATACTGACTTGCAGCACCGTCACTAAAGTAAATAACTTTTTTACGTCGGGAGCAAAAGATTTAAAAAATTCTAGAACTACTTTCTGAAAAAATGCATACACTGCAGTAGTACTATGCTGCAAGTGGTCACTGATAATGCACACACTTCTCGAAGTTAGCTCATTTTTTGCCTCATCAACCTATGTAGTAGATCACAAATGGGTGAAGTGTAGCTTGATTGTTCACCAAGTGAAAACTCTGTATCTCTTCCTGCATCACAAAAGTAAAATTTTCAGAGAAATCTCCACTTATTATGCATTCAGCTGGATTTACAGTTTCTTTCTTTGTTCTCATTTATTCTGCCTGTTTAGTGGCAACAAAATGATGCTTCTTCAGATCAGCGAGTTTATCTATTAACTTACTCACAAAGTCATTGTAATTGTTTGTTATTGCCACTAAGTCACAACGATCGGTGGTGACCCATTGCTTGTATTGTATATTTTCGTCCCAATTATCATCGTCATCTTTTACGGCATCTAATTGTGCTTCAAGCTCTGCAGGTCCAGGGCAGTTTGTGCCCTCACGTAGCATGCAGGTTTCATTTTCTAAATCACAAACACGTGAACTTAACATCTCTTTGTAACTGTTTTGTATCTTGGCTGTGTTTTATCCTGTCCAGGTTATTCCCCGCTCCCACCCCTCTACGGTCTACCCAAACACATTCTGCCCAATCATAGTTAATTCCTCATCAACAAGTTCAAACTTGGTTAAACCCTTCCCCTAGTGATTCCCCCTTCACCCTATCTTTTAGTGGCTCAGTAAGAAATTAAACATAGTCAAAGCTAACAGAGGTTGAAGATCTAGACCTTCCGAATAGTCGATTTTTTTTAACAGTTTGTAAAATCTGTAACTTTAAAACCAAGCAAAACAACATGACAAATTTTTGATATATTAAAATTCATATGATCAAGCAACTTATGGCTATTTTGAAATTTTTTTAGGACCTACCCCTTTTGTCGAAAAACTACCCTCAAAGGGGTACTTTTTGATTTTGCTCCATTTTCAGAATTTTTTTTCAGGCATAAGGGGTTAAAACAACACATTTTTTTTTCTACAACCTTAAAGGTATGTACTCATAGTTTTTACTCACAAACAATTATTTTGTTGTTGTCACCCCTTCCATATTAAACTATTTATTGAAAGTAGCCAAAAAGCCAAAAGCGTTGTCAATATTTGGCTGCCTCGTAATGCAAGAAAAATTAAAGTTGTTCAAAATTGAAGTGATGTCAATGAAAGATTGTCATTTTAGTAAGAAATATTGTCTTACTTCATTTTGATATCTCAAACGGTTCTCAACCTATTTCATTTACCGCTACTAGCTACAAAAGCAAATAACGCTACGCGGGGCGACACTCAAATGCCTAAAATATGTGAACGGTTCATCCAAAAAATCTAGAAACTTGGATTTGAAATCTTAATACATATAGGTATCAACATGCAAAATTTGAAAAAAATTAAAAATCATGATGCAACAACTTTTTTTAAAATCTGGTGAATCTAAATGGAATGACCCGGTTGTGAACTTCAGCACCTGTGATCGTTAGTGCAGGGTTGTCTCTGATGAAAAGTGCTAGGGCTTTAATATGGATTCCGGGTAGTGTTAGAATTATTAACGTTTTGAATGCTTCTGTGCAAGATTGTGTTTGGCTCAAGACTGCCATGTACCTCACTGCCCTTTGTGGAGGCGGAACACTCTTCTTCTTTCTGGGTCACCGCCTCAAAACAAGATGCCATTCTGGAGATGAGACTAGACAAGGGCAAAGTACGCAGTTTTCACCGTTTGTAAGTTACATTATCTCATGAGTGTTTTTATGTTGTAGCATGCTAAACTGAGCTTCTTCTGAGCGAGTCGATATGGCAGTTCCAGTTTAGCCTGTTGTCGATGTGAATACCCAAAAAGTTAGCGTCCGTAGATATTTTGACCGGGGCATCCAGGAGAGGTTGCACCCCTTTTGTTGTGAATGCGATAGCAACCGTCTTGTTAATGTTCAGTGCAATTTTATTAGGAAGGCAGTATTGCTCGAGTTCCGTAGTTTCTGTTGTGTTGCTTGTCCCAGTTCCTCTGTTGAGTTTCCAACTAGAACCGTACTGAAGTCGTCAGCAAATTGTGTTTTAGTATCCAACTTGATGTTTTTTGGCATATCATTTACGTAGATACTGAAGAATGTTGGGCTCAGGTCAGTCCACAGTATACAAAGCTCACATTTTAACTGAGGAAATAAGACTACCTATGTGCAATTTCACCAATCTAGATTTACAGAAAAACCAAAGCCACAGTACAATACAACCACAGCCCCTCTACGAGCAATTTAGGTAGAGGTCTTAACGGCTGCATTGCAGGCAGTGTGGTCAGCATCATGTATTACAGTATTCCCTTTTATTTTAAATCAGGTGATAGGAGGCTTGATGTCTAGGCCTACGCACAGACATGGAATTCCATAGCGACGTCATAATCACATTATATTTATAAAACTGAATGAGCGCTCGCATTAAGAAGCTGATATTATAATTGCTTCAACAACTGCTTTAAGCGGTAAGAGATGATGTGGTTCAACAGATTCTTGATTTAAATTTAAATTAAATTCGTATTTAGAGTCTACCCACTCAGTCATACAACTGATTTTCAGTGGGGGACAGTAAACCAAAGTGACCAAGCCAACCCTGTAGGCCCCAACGCAATCGACGAGTGAGCGATAACCAACCAAAGATCAATATTTTTAATAGGAAATATAGCAATCAGTGGTATGGACAGTGCGAACACCCGTGGATCAACGCCAGAATCAACAAGGCCGATTCAGAACAACATTAGAACAATTTAGGTTGAACACCTGTTCGTGAAGCCTCTGCAAGCCAACATTCTGTCATCAAGATCGATATAATTGTTATTGTTTGTTGTCGTAATGGGGAGGGGGGGGGGGGGGAGTGCGACAAAAAAAATCATTCCACGATTTGTTCCACAAATATCCAATGCAGCCAGGCTTCATACATTTCACATCAACGGATGAAGGGATCTATTTTTAGGTTATTTACTTGTATTTTTGCCTTTCTAGTTGCTGTTAGTCAATAAGTAGCAGAATGGTAATAACAAACAAGCCTTGTCGAAAACTAGTAGCATACCATCTCACCCCACTTTGAGCACTGTACCAAGGTACAACTCTCGATAAATCCACTCGCCAGCTGGCCACTTTAAACGAGTTACAAAAGTCCCCTTGCAAGTAACTGTTGTCAAGTCCAATCCCTTGTCTCAATACCATTGGTAAATCTGTGAATTTAAATCCACTCTATAACATTGTCTATATTTTTACCTAATATCGAGCATCGGCAGTCCTTGTGAGAAAATTATGCTGTCAGTACTATGACTAGTAGTAGACCCCCCGCTCTCCCACGGTCCCCCCAAACCAATCCTTCAAACCCTGCCAAAGTCTACAGCAGCAGGTCAAAAACTTGACCCAGAGATGTGAACCTTTTTATGACATGCCGGCGGACAGTCGGGCACTTGTTGCTTGCAAACAAAAAGGAAGGTTTGTTTTTAACATTTTTGAGAATATAGAGGCAGGCACGGCAAGTACCTGCCATAAATATGAGATAGCAAACATCTCGCCCCAAAATCAGTGAGCTGTATTTTCCTTCAGTCGTCAAAGGCGTGCTTTGCTAGACTAGCCATGTGATTTTAGACTATATTCATTGTTTGTGTGCAGTGTTGTCACTCCCAAGCAGACTGTCAACCGATGTCAGTCGGGTAAGCAATCTTCAACGCAATATTGGCTTCAAACTTTCACCCTTATACATGATTGAAATATGTGTTTTAGGCCACCTTACAAAGGAACTTTTCCAAAAAAATCTGGCCTATAGCAAGTTAGACTCGGGCGGCTCGGGTGTCACCACAAACCCCGAGCAGCTTCACCAACCTCGTGGTGAGTGAAATTTGGACAAAGCGAGTCGATTACCTCCCGATTTTTCAAGGGTTGCCAAGGTACGTTATTATATCTTTTCTCAGTTAGGTGGTGGACATGTTATTTGAACCTTCAGCCCACTCCAGACAGCTTGTGTAATATCTATTCCACAAAGTCAAATGGTCCTCCTGCCACGCAGCATGCCAAACATACACACACACACACACTCAAGTTGTCTGGAGCAGACTTCCTGCCAAGAGTTCAATAGTTCACGTTCTTTACACTTTAGTAATGTAATGTAAAACTAGGAAAACGCTAAAGTCCCGTTGCGTTGTTGAGCGAGCACCGGTACGTGCAACACGACCCGAGTACGACATTCCCATAATGTTACATACCAATAAGTCTTTAAGGTCTTGACCGATTTAGCTGAAAATTTGTAAAATAGGAGAGAATGTTGTACTTATTGACCCTGCAAAATTTCATAACGATCGGAACATTTTTTTTTTTTTTTTTATTTTTTATAACCAAAAATCGGATTTTGTTCAAAAACTATACAGCAACCCACATAGGTAGTATGTACATGTGTGCAAAATTTCAGGTCGATCAGAGAAACGGTGCGACCTGTACCGAAGCAGTATCAGGAAATAAAAAAACAGACATTCGAGCCATAAGAGTCAAGTGGAGACGCTCGCTCAATAATAATCATAGAATTGACAATGATTATAATATCTTGTACTAGAGATTCACTGGAAGATAATCAAAATAAACTAAGGGGAACCAGAAACTGACCCTAGTCATGTGACCACAATTCCACAGCCTTGGTAGTAGGAGTGTCTACATGTACACTAAAATGGCAGAGACAGATAGACAGAGACTACACATTACTAGTCTTTTGCCTTACTCACTTATCAGTCGTATGTTGTTAAGCATAGGAAAATTGACAAACATATGAGACGTCGAGTAGTGGGTGGATGGGCAAATAGTGGGCATAGTCATTCATTAAAATTCATAAAATTATGTTACTACATTTTTGTTGCGATTCGTAAGCCCTGTACAAATTTAATTAATTAATACCCATACAATTATATGAATTTGTATTTAAAGCTTAACACTTAACAGTGAACACTAGACATAACTAGCTCTAAATATTACTACACAAAACTAAATGGGTGCCGTTATATTATTCTGTTTCTAATAATTTTGACATATTGGTCAGATGTTCATTTTTGAATATCAGAAGAAGAAAAACCTATGCATTTAATACAATGTCATTTGGCAGAATTTTCTATATGACGCCTAAGAGTCCAGTGTTGTGCCGTTATCTAGATAATGTTATCTAGATAATCATCTAGATAACATTGTGTTATCTATTATCTTATCTAGATAACATGATTTCAAAGTATCTATTATCTTATCTCAGATAATATTTCTTGTTATCTATTATCTGAATCTTCACATTAGATAACAGATACAAAAAATCAGAATCAAGTATCAATTAATGCTAACAAGTCGTCTAAAATAGTGTTTGTTTTTTTAATCATGATTTTCAATGGGAAGATTAAGATTGGACAAAACATAGATCGCAATTCAATCTGTTAGCATTTTCACATGTGGTTTTTGTAAGCAAAATATGTTCATTGTTTTCAATTGCGACTTAATGAATACTAGGGCGCTTCGCGAACGCTTTTTTTAGTCGCATTGATAGGTGAGCTTTTTATAAGTTTTTAGTATGCGTGGGATAACAATAGAATGCAAAAATCTCGAGGCCCAAAGACTTGCTTCTGTAAGCATTGTAGGTGATTATTGTCAAGTTTCTCTTGTTACTTGATATTACTTGTTAATTATACACCTACAAAAGGCTTTTATTAAAACCTTTATTTCAATGAATTTTGGCAAATTTTTCAACTTTTTCTTTCAAAAGACAGAACATCACTATAATCTTAATGTACATGTAAAATATGAACGTTGTAGCCCCATCCGTTTGGTCAGAATCGTCCCAAACATCACGAAAATATTGTATTATTTTTATTTTATTTTATCTTAAAAGTACGATTTCTATGCAAAGTATTTCTTTAAATGTCCCTAAAATCATATTATAAATAATTTTAAAGATTTCAAACGTTCCCATAAAGTTTCATCAAGATCGGAGTAGTCGTTTGCCCAGTCGCGAGCCAACCCAGTCGCGAGCCAAATATCACGAAAATATCGCATTAAAAATCGTAAAAAATCGTCAAAGTACGATATTCATGAGATATATTTCTTCGATTGAACCCAAAAACGTGGCAAGTCTAAGTTCAGAGTTTTCGAAGGTCCCCTTCAGTTTTCATCAAGATCGCATAGGCCATTTGGCCGGTAGAGCGCGAACAAACAGACAGAGAAACAAACAAAAAAACACCCGAGCTAATTTTTTTGGGGGGTTAGTGAAATTGAAGTCTTCGCTTCGCTCATCCAAAACGTTTGTCTTCCCCTTCGCAATGTCTTCGTTTAACTTGACCAGGGAAAAAGTTCTTTTTTATTTGAACTTTATAAAAACTTAATACGAACGTAAGCTTAGTTCGTGAAACTTGAACTTTTCAAAAGTTGACCTATATAAGTTAACAAACATGAACTTTCTGAAAGTTTAAAGCAAACTTAGCTTTAAAAAGGCCCATTTAAAAAAAATATATCCCCAACATTTCAGTCAAACTATCCTTCCCTGTTCCATTTAGGCCTCCAAATAATGCAACTGGTAAAATATTTTTTGTTAGCATTGTAATTCCTTATTGTGTGTACTGTACCTTTGTAGGGTAAAACATTCTATCATATTATTGTTGCATGCCTTTTCAGCCAGGTAAGTAGGGCTACTCTCTTCTAATAAAATGGGTTATGTTCCAAACCGAACCTTACGAGTTTAACACACTACTGGACTTTAAGGTCAGAATATAAATACTATACAGCCTCCTAGACAATAACCCTGAAACGTGCTACGGAAAATTGAATTGGGTCTACGCCGAATTTTTTTGTAAAAGTATCTATTATCTATTATCTAGATACATTGCAAGTATATGTATCTATATCTAGATACAATTCATGTCCATTATCTATTATCTGTATCTAGATACTTTTTTAGGAAGAGTATCTTATCTTTATCTAGATAATATTTTTGGTTATCTGGAACAACACTGCCTAAGACTACATGTGCTTGGACCCCTTGCCTAGTCTGTGAAGTTTGTAACTACATTTTGGCTTGTACTAGTTTGGTGCGTGGAATATGGTCACCTTCAGAGTTGGGTAAGTTCCTTAAAAAATGGAAGTAGTTCCAGTTACAAGTTCCTCATAAGAAAAAGGAACTCTTTCCAGTTCCAAGTTCCTCTAAAATAAAAGGAACTAGGGCGTTCCTAAGTTCCTTTTCAAATGTAACTAAGTTCCTAAAAAGTTCCTTTTTTCAATAACCATTTTTCTTTAGATCTTCTCGAGAGGATCGATGATTAGTAGGTGTCCAAATTTCTACTTAAAACCATGAGTATTTACAAAGAATGCATAAACTATGTTTGAGATTTGGAGGAATTAAATATATATGGATGAGTATGTAGGCTTTCATGACCTGTGAATCAATTTTGAATGATCTTTGGGTTGATGATGCACTGCTCCACGTTTCACAACCAACGTGGGTGGTGAACACGATACACAACGCAAAAACCCAAAAGATCATTAAAAACTCAAGGGTGATTGTATTGAAAAGAATGAAGTTTAGCTGGCAATGCGACTAATAATGGTGAGAAACCCACGGTGGATGGGGGTATGACAAGAATTTAGAACAATAGAGGCAAATTTTAGATTTCCTGGAAACTGAGTATTTTACAATCCCTTCATCTTATAAGTAAACTATGATGACACTCTTTCATTCCTTAAATTTGTAGGTCAAGTTATATAAAAGGAACTTATGAAAATAAGTTACAGCTCCTGGAAAATTGGAACTAGTTCCTACCTTAGTTCCTGTCTGGAAAAAGGAACTAGTTCCTTCCTTAGTTCCTTTTTGGAACTGTTTAGTTCCGTTCCTACCCAACACTGGTCACCTTATAGTTAGCAGTTATATTTGTATGGACTATGGATGTTGCTGGAAATCATGTTATGTGCATAGGCTTTGTATCATAAGTACGTACTAGTAAGGCCTCAAGTAACTAGGGAAACGCCAAAGTCGTTGTTAAACGAGTGAGTGAGCACCATGTGTATAGTACCCGGTATCATTCATATCATCATCAGATCCAGCCTTGGATATATGGGAGGAAATGGGATGTTCCCGGGTACTCAACACTTGGCTCACTCACTCGTTTAACAACGACTTTGGCGTTTCCCTAGTTATTCAAATTGAACATTCAAAATGCGAATCGTGTTCGAAACGTATTAGCGTGAAACATTAACAAATTTCCAAGATAAAACAAAATCACCTGATTTTTATTTCCCATTTAACACCCCTCAAAAATAATATGTGGGTGTAAAAATATAAAAAAGTTCATACAAACGGGTATCGAACCCCAACCCTACGTGCGGTAGGCTAAATGCTTACCAGTAGGCCATGCCATGCCACGCAGATTTCGTCCCGCTAGCTGCTACTAAACAAATGCTATCGATATTTTTAAAAATCACATTTTTATTTATTGTAGGCTTAAATCGCAATGGATCTAGCTGATTTTGTTAACAGTTCTCAATAAACTCGTACCGGATGTCTGTTTCAAATTTCAGCGCAATCTGTTCAGCGGTTCGGCTGATTTTCGACGTACAGACAGACAGACAGAATCACAGAATGAGGGCCGTTTGAGTTGAATGGAGACACTCGGTCGCTCCGCTCCCTCGTTTAATAAGATATACTGATATATATATATATATATATATATATATACTATATATCTGAAGGAATCTAAGGATAGAAATTAATTGAGCCCTAGATGCTTTCACGTCATCAATTTGTTTGTAGGGTGCCATGTTCGAAAGGTGAAAAAATGGGAGATGCACGCATTCATGTGTTGATAATTTCTGCTGAACGGTTGGTAATATCATAAAACTAAACTTTGCATGAATGTTAATAAAGTACTTTTATATTGATATCCACACTTTGTTGCAAAAAATAAGCCTTAAAGATCCATTGCGGCTTGCGAGACTGAAGTCCAAAACGTGAAATATGGGATATCCAAACATGGATTTCAATTCAGGAAGTTCCCATCAAACCGTTAATCTTACGATTTACTAAATTAACATGCGCGTTCACATTGATTTAAACGTTGATATGCAGTCTGAAAATTTGCATTAAAAAATCTGTACACTTGGAATAAATTCCCGAAGTTGACCAGAATTGAGTAAATTACGGAGATTTCAAGATTTTTTAATTCAAAATCAATGAATAAATTAAGAAATACACATACTGGATCTCCTAGATTGATTTCTTTATTAATGTTCGTGTAAAATATGATCCCAACGTTATTTACCAGTTACCCAGAACAACCTGAAAGGTGAGCGCTTAAACTCGATTCCCCGCCCAAGGCTCGGCGACTCCTCTCAAGTTTGCATAAATTTGCATTGCAGCGTTTGGGTGCATTATCAAATTTGGATATTTATGTATTGCAATTCAGAATTAATTGTGGAACTGAACCATTTTGTTCTTGCTGACGGCTAAATGACTATCATGATGAATTTTTAGAGAAAAAATTAAACTCGTACCAATGATAACGCGCTAGACTTGGATGTCCCGCATTCTTGAAGTACAATCGAAGAATTATTTTTTATAAAAAAATTTACCCTTGAGAGGGCTAAATCGAAAATGGTTTTCCATCACTATGCTTTGCTTTGCTATGCATTATTAATTATTATGCATTCAAATTATTATCGTTGTTAATGCATTATTAACTATAAGCATAGAAATTGTTCCAGGCAGAAAACATCGACTTAAACTTGAGCTTAATTTAAACTAACAGGCCTAACTAAGTACTGCTAAATGGCCATACTAGGATGATTGAAACTATGAATTCAATAGTAAACATGTTCATGTGAGGGAAAGGTATGGAATGACAACAACTTACCTTAAAAATGTTTGGTAGGTTGCATATAGACACAAACAGATGACAAGACCAGCTGCTAACTTATTTCGACTAAAAGTGGTCTTTCCGTATACCGATGGCAAAAAAATAATTAGTTGACTTTAGAAGCAAAACAGGTTGGAACCTGAAGGCAGCTCGCAACAGACTCCCCCTCAAGGCTGCACCCCCTGGGCCACCCAAGGGTTGTCCACATACATCTGGCCCCTGGATACTTGCCTTCGAGCTCTGGTCATGATGTTACAACGTACCATCAATGCTGGTTTTATTTTTTTTATGGAGTATGTACAGTAATAGTGGAAAAGGAAAAACTATCAATAAAGGTGACGAGTTCATACACTACTATTAAGACGAACTAAGCGGACACCGGATCTGAAAGGCGGCACTGTGCACAATGAACGAATTGTTCTTAAAGGCGCTTAAATTTTACTTTTGAACAACAATGAATTTATATGAAAAAAAATTTACGCGGTTTTTAGAACAGGAAAATAATTTATTTATCCTGCATGTAATAAATAAACCCTGAATTGGTTGTTTTTTATTTAAGAAATACATAGACATGAATAAATAAACTTAAATCTCGCAAAGATAGTAATTTTTGTCAGTGTGCTGTAGGGTTTGTTCGGTTAGGTTCCGAGGGGTGGGGGGGGACACTGATCGTTAGCCTAGGGTGCCAAGAACCCTTGCGCCAGACCTGCACTTTTATGTGTAAAAATATTGCAAGCCTAATATTCAGGTGAGATAACAATTAATTTGATGATTTGAAGCAGAGGATTAATAATTGTAGTAGAAGAAAATTATGGTGAAGCTGAAATGTAAAACAAATTCCAAAATCTTTGATTCTTTATTATCAACATATAAAGCGAATAATTACTTTTATTTGAATGATGGTGAAAGGCATAAATGAATGAATATATGAGATCCTGGGAGATAAAATTATCATGAAGAAAATACATGCGGCATAGGCCAAGTGTTTTGGGTCTAGTTTGAACTTAGGACCTCAGTGCGTTTGGCTTGGCCGGACGAAGATAGGATCCTCGTCGAAGATTTGCTGAGTACGGAGAAGAACAGTGACTTTGGCAAGTGAGTTTAAAGAAACACTCAATAAACATAAAAAACAATCATTATAAAACAAATCACCGAAATCTCCATGTTGTATAATACGTGTGGTTTAACTTTAAATTCAATCAATTTGCCTCAAAAACACCTGCCAGAGATTTTCTAGAAGTAATTCTAGTTTAAATTTTTAAAAAAAACTTTTTTATAACTGAATAGGATGGCCTAAAAGGAATCAAATAAGCTGAAGGCATACGCACATAACTATCTCATAGCTTAGTATACTTTCCAAGGTATAGCCATATGGCCTGTACTAAACTTAACTGCACGTAAATCAAATTTATGTGAAGTGATGTTTAGTTGATTGATTGGATTGCTTAACGTCTCATATTAATGCACTTTGGCTATTCAAGACGATGAGTAGTGATAGATGAGGATGAAGTATGAACAGAAGGGAGGAGGGGAAACCCGGTACCGGCACGTAGCCTACTCCTTTCAAAAAGTACCAAGGGGACCAACGGCTTAACGGGATGATGTAACCTTGACAGTCATATAGGTTCCTCCACTAACCCGGACTGCCGAGCAGACGTCGAGGAGAACAAAGCCGTTACACTAGCTCTCGAACCTTCCACCTGCTCTAACCAGAGGCAGGCAGAGCGGTCACCCACTCTACCCCTGACCATGCCCGAAGGCTGCTTAACTTCGGTGTTCGAGTGGGAACCGGTCAAACGACCTCGGCTAAACCGCTGGCTGTGTAGTTTAGATGTGCCTAAAAATATGTTAATTGATTTACGTGCAGTGAAGTTTAGTACAGGCAATATGGCTATGCCTTGGAAAGTACGCTAAGCTATGAGATAATTATATATACAAATGCCTAGGCCTACACCTATTTTGATTCATTTTATCCTATTCAGTTATAAAATAATGTTTTTGTATTTAAATTGAAATGAGAGTTAGGCCTACTTCTAGAACTTAAATCTCTGGCAAGAGTTTTTGAGGCAAATTGATTGAATAATAAATGTACCGTAGGTTGACTGCAAACCGTTATTGACAATCAATCAATGGCACATGTTGCACTTGTGAAACATATTTTCCGTGTGTTACTGAATACGTCTGTCTCATTGCGTGTCTCCACGTGAGGGGAAATACTGGCCATGAAACGTACCAAATTCAAAGGGGACGCCTCCATAGTAGGGTGACCATATGTCCCGGTTTTCTGAGGACAGTCTTAGTTCCCAGGCACCTGTCCCGGTGTCTCGAGAGACGACACCCTGAAGTTCAAAATGTCCGTGTTTATCAATATCATTCAAGGACATTTTTGTTAATTTAATTGTCACTATCCCAATTAATAATTTGTCTCCAAGGTAAATACCATCACCATTTATTTTTGTAAATATAAACATACTACGTCCGTTTGAAGTTGAAACAGAATTGCTTCATTGCAATGATTTTAAACATGTTTCAGTACTAGAAATGAAAGGGTACATGCAGGATAGCTTGCAGACAAGCATATTTCCAAAGACAAATAACACTAAAATGCGATCCTCGACTCAATTGAAAGCCCAATTAACGATTTATGAAGGAACATTTGAATAACACTCCCCCCTTCCCCAAAATTCCATGGTCTGATGATAGATGACGATAGGTGGGTGTTTTAATGACAATTTGCATATGAGCGTCTTTTCTAGAGATGTAAAATAACTAAAATTTATTATTTATGAAGGAACACTTGAATAACAGGGAATCCTCCCCTTACCAAATCTATTAGGTATGCAACTTTTAGGTATGCCTAGGTCTACACTATGGCACGTCTCTAGTAGCCTAGGTATGGGCAAAATATGACTTTATTTATCAATGTTAAAATATTATATAATATATCTTTTTGGATGAGCAAAGCAAAGACTTCAATTTCACTGACCCCTCAAAAAATTTTGCTCCAATGTATTTTTTCTTTTTTTTTCTGTCTGTTTGTTTGCGCTCTACCGGGCAAACGGCATACGCGATCTTGATGAAAATTGGAGGGGACCTTCGAAATCTCTGAACTTAGACCTGCCACGTTTTTGGGTAGAATCGAAGAAATATTTCTCATGAATATCGTACTTTTACGATTTTTTTCAATTTTAAGTGCAATATTTTCGTGACATGTGGGCCGATTCTGACCAAACGGGTGGGGCTACAACGGTCATATTTTACATGGACATTAAGGTAATGGTGATGTATTGCTTTCTGAAAGAAAAAGTTTTCAAGAAGCACTTGCAAAGGAAAAGTGGTCCTACGCAAACTAAAATCTTACCGAAAAGCTCATCCATCAACGCGGCGGGACTTAAACGTTTTCCTAGTTAATGGTTTAGTTACCTATGAAAAACAAAAATAGTTTTACATAAACCTCTTCTTAACCTTAAAGTGAAAAAGATAACGTCAATCAATATGAATATTTGATGGTTAAATCAGAAAAGTTTTAAAAGAATGCTTTGTGAATAATCAATCAAATTTAAAAATACAGTCTTAATGCTTTGTGCACAATTTCTATCAAAATGTCTGTGCCTTTAAGTTTAAACACATATTTCCCAGTGATAATGACAATCCTGTGATAACCAACCTGGTTGTGTCCATCCCTACTAGAATAATAGACAGCACCATTTAGAGCCAAGGCGTTCACTTAGCATGGAGCAACATTGTAATATGTTTCTCAATTTCATTAATCGGGAAACACTCCCATCGGTGTAATTGAATTTTATGTAAATCAATCCAGAAATTTAAAAAATCATCTCAGCGGGGTAACAAACCCCGGTCTCCCAATTGCCAGTCGGGTGCTTTATCCCTAAGCTATAACATCTGGGTTGTTGATGGTGCATTGTAGATCTGAATAGATTAGAACAGTACTGCAATGATTAAACAGCCTTTGAACTGACCCATCTAAACACGATTTACTACGTCATTACTTAATGTAGGTATGAGCAAGGGTTTATTTCACAATTTCTTTAATCGGGGAACACTCCCGTAGGTGTAATTGATTTTTATGTAAATTATGTAACCCCGCTAAGATGGATTTTGTAATTTCTGGATTGATTTACATAAAAATTGTAATATGAATTAGGTAGCAGTAATTAGTCATAAGAACATACATTATTTAATTTCTTCAAATTTACTAAATTTCTGGTACAAAAATATGATTAGATCATTAGTTTATACAACAAAATTGAATCTTATTTCATATTTACTTTTTGGTTGAAAGGCAGGAAGCTTCTTTTTTGCAAGACAATGATTGTGTTTTTATAAACAATGTACGTAATTTCTAGTATTGTGACCAATATTTATGCAAAATACTTAATTATTTGTATGCTTGGTTACAAAATTGCACTGATAGAGTAAGCCTAAGTCTGTAGTTGTTCATTACAAAAGTGAAATGTAAAACGTGTATTATTATCGTTGACAGGCAGAGGTACAGTAAGCTTACAGGTTCTTGTCCTGTGTACTCTTCACACTGTTAAAAAACACATTTAATATAGGAGCTCTACATGTCTGTGTATACCTTTGAAGTTGTACCGTAGTACCGGTAGTTCTTTCTACCTTCTACCTAGTATTTACAATTAGGCAAGTTTAAATTGAACACCTGAATTTCATCAACAGATCAATTACTGTATTATAAAAACTAAAAAGTGAAAACATGTATTGATTCAAAAGACCAGATGAAAACCCAAAAAAACATTTTTTAGTTCTGATATGTTAATTATTTGTTAATAAATAATTTAATTACTAAAACTTACAACATTGGACTACTTATTAAAACTATAGTGAATGGAATTGAAACCTAGCAATACTAGAGCATCAAATCTTTTTTTTCTGATCTGGCACACAGCAAATTTTGCATTTTAAATACAATATCAAAGTGCCATTACATCTAGCACAGCTTTCAACGCAGATGGTTGTGAGATAAATGTTCAACTGTTTTCCTTGAATTTAACAAAGAGAAAAATAGTCTTTTTGATAATATGTACAGTGAATTTTTCCGTTTATCGGTACAAATTGCTAAAAAATACTGGGTAACTAAAAAATTCATAGAAAATACAATTTGGTAAAATCCTTTTTGTTCTTTTTGTTAAACTGATGAAAAACAGTTCAACATAAATCTCACAGTAACACAACTGTCTACGTTGAATGCTGTGCTAGGTGTAGTTGAAGTTCATAATTTCTTTGAAGAGACAATATTTGCAGTGTGCCCAATGAGAAAAATTGATTTGATGTTTTAATAGTGCCACGTTTCAATAAAATAATTCACTACGTATATTTTTACTTAGTACAAGTTGCATATTTTGAGAAAATAAAAAAAAAATGGGGTGAAACAGCCTTTTAAATAGCCACGGGCAACACGTATGTTATTCAAGCCTATGCACTTGAAAATTCAAATGTGAGCTTATCATCCTGAGTTAATTAGTCTAATTAATTCTAATTAAATCTAATTGGTTAATTAGGGACCTGAAAGAGTAATAACACAAATTAGTGCAACAAATCAATGGATTTCAGTAGACCTTGCAGACTGGGTGGTGTGGTGACACTGACACACCACCAGCATCCATGTCATTTCAGAGCTGAGGAAGTCTATCTGGGGAGCAATGCTCACAATCTGCAAATGTAGCTTTAATAAAAAGTGTGCACAACTGCAAAAAGTTGACAACCTGAATGAGGGCGTATGACTTGGTCGAAGTGATAATTTATACACTAATACTTGATTAAAAGAAATTGTGTTAGAAAATTACTTGGGATATTTTAAACTAAATTGTAACATAAAATAAAAATAAGTTTTAGGAGCTTACATTGTAGGCCTATTGTGAGCCACGATCAGTAAAACGACCATAAGCCTAGCAACGCATTCCACACACACACTACCGGTACACTAGGCACACTAAAACCCAGCACAAAAGTCAGTCTACAATAGCCTTGGAACTGGAATGTTAACTAGGCACATGATGGCCTGGTAATAGCAACAGGAAGGGTTTTCTCGTCTATTGCAGAGCGACCTTTGCAGTTTAAACAGATGGGGGTAAACTAATGGAAAACCTTATTTGCTAGTTAAATATCATTCACAAGTCACAACTAGTTCTAAGGTGTAATATTTTGTATTGCAGAGTATGTGATGCAATCAGAACATTCACAACTTGTCCCAAGTCGTAACGAACTGCCCAAAGTACAGTTCTTACTACTAGGCCTTACGACGAGTCAATCAGAACAGTGAGCTGTGTGTGTGCGAGTGAGAAAAGAGAGAGAAGAGAGCGTCTAATACGTAGGCAGTTGTGAACGACTCTCATTTCTTACGACTTATACCATGCGACTTAGACCTTGCGCCTTACGCCTTACAACTACGTAGCTGTGAATGATGCTTTAGTAACTTGTCTAGAGTTAAGAACTTGCATGAACAGTGTCATTGAATCCAAGTTTTGCATAAGCATAAATTGTAAAATACTAAGTACTATTAATATAAGCATATATTTAAATGTTAAATGCCCCTCTCATTCAATTGAGGCGAGCAAGTAGCAATACTTTTGATGAAGCAAAGCAGGAAAGTAAACCTTAAAACAGGATACACCGAAGCAAGCACGAGAAAAAGAAGGTCTGTATGCTTCAGTTTATGTCGTTTAGAACTGAACACTTATAGAGCCTATGCGTTCTAATACAATACCTCATTATCATTTCACAGGAACACGAACACTAAGAAAAAAGTTCTACATTCGGTGCTTCACTCGGTTGCAAACTTGCAATAAATGCGCCTAAAGTCCGCATGGCAAGGTCATGGCATCAGCCCAGAAAGTCAAATAGGCCTACGTACACATTAAAAACACTAGGCCTAAACAATGAGCAGTGGCATTAACTACGGGGGTGAGGAGGAGGCACAATTTTTATTTGATATGAGGTATTTATTGAGATATTTTTCGTATATCTTTTATACCTAGGCCAATTTTTGTTTTTAAATCGTTAAAATACTCCAATCACACTCTAAACCAAGAAAAAAATCCGGGGCTATGCGCCCCGAACACGCATTAGTTGGGAGGCCTCTCCCTTGAACCCCCATTGTACACAATCATGTACTTTACCCAGGAAAGAGCCTATACCCACAATTTGTTTTTGTATGACACCACTGACTACAAAAATACGTACAAGGGGTAAAAAAAAACTTTTTTGCCACTAGCCTTCGGGCTAATGGCAACAATAGTCCTCTAGCCCGAGAGCATTTTTACTAGCCCGCAATCAAATAGGACATATTGATATAAAGCGATCATACGTGCATGTTTGGCCCAACTCAAATGCGCGCACTCAGGTGTTGATTATTTCTGCTGAACAGTTGGTATTTGGTAATATCTTAACACAATTTTGCATGAATGTTTATAAAGCACTTTTATATTGATATCCACAATTGGTTGTAAAAATTCAGTCTTAATGATTCATTGCGAGACATAAGTCCAAAACGTGAAAAACATCATGGATTTCAATTCTGGAAATTCCCACCAAACCGTTTATCTTACGATAAAACCAAATTAACCTGTGCGTTCACATCAATTTAGACGTTGATATCTAGTTCGGTATGCAAATTTGTGTTAAAAAAATCTGTACACTTTGAATAAATTCCCGAAGTTGACCAAAATGGACACTAATTTCTAATTTCTAATTCAAAATCAATTAATTAATTTAGGAATGGATATCATTAATTTATTCTTCACTAACATTAGTGTGAAATGTTTACCCAAAAAAAGAAAAAACACAAAGCTATGCACCTAAACTCGTGTCCGCACCAGCCTCAGCGACTCCTCATAAATCACAATATTCGCAGGGTTTGGCGTGTGGGTGTGACCGGAAACATATATTAATAGTATTAGAATAAATTTAGATTTTTATTTTGTTTACATATTTAGAACGATTTTCCCTACTAGGTAGCACACAACTATTGGGAGCTCGTTAGGATATCGGTGCGAAATAATAAGATTCTTTGAACGGCAATTGGGAACTGTAGAAAAGGTACTCGCCTGTCGGGCTAGTGAAATGAGATTTTTACTAGCCCGACCAAAGTTTCACTAGCCTCGGGCGAGCGTTAATTACGACCCCTGCTTACATATCCCTTTCACTAGTCTTACTAACTGATCTTTTGAGGTTACAAAAATGTTTGCCCTTCAAAAAAAACAATGGCTAGTTGACAGTGTACGTGTGTAAATGTGGTGTATATGTTTTTATGAGTGTACATGTTGCTCTAAAAATAATAAACGCATGTAGTATTATGTTATGTTGTGTGCGACCGCCGACCGGACACCAGCCGTCCAAAAGTTTGCGGCTAAAGTCTATCTAGGCCTGCCCCTTGTCTTTACTGTGATTACTGTTGCATACTAGGCAATCTTCCTACTGAACATAATGTACAAACATTATTTGAGCTATCCAAAATCATAAGCATATGCCTACATTGAGAGTGTACACTCGCTGATCTAGGCCTACTGTAGTTACACCACTGTAGGCCAACATGAGTTTAGTTTACAACGATTTACTACCAAATAATTTATTTTGTAACAATAATTTTAACAGTGAGGTCAAATGTAAAATTTTATAAAAAGATTTGAAGACAGCTTGGAATAAATGGGCAAAGTTCACAACATGGGTACACAATAGGCCTGAGTAAACGAAGGTTTTGCTAATTTCTTACTCAAAATATATTAAAGGGGCTAATACCCCCAAAAATTATTTTTTACCACATAATCTAGAGCTAAATACTTAGTGTTGGCAATTTTCAGAGAATTTTGATTTGTTGAAAATTTTCCAAAAATAAAAAATCATTGTTATCATAACTTGATGTTTGTACTTAAAAAATGGGTTTTAAATTTAACGTAAACTTACTGTTTAGTTAATGTGCCTGGTAAAGCGACTCAGACACCCGTGTATTATCATTACTAAAATACTTATTGTAATTAAATATAGAAAGTATTGGAAGACATTTTGAATGAATATATACCTAGGCTAACTTTATTTTTCTGGCAGGCAACAAGATGCATTTTTTGCTTTGAATGGCAAATAAGCTGATAAATTACAGAAAATTTTATGAGCAACTATCAGTGCTAACAAGATGATACAATGGAATGACTACTTTTGGCCTTGGATGTTAAAATGGGTATTCAGGCATAAAAACTAAAAAAATCACAATTTAAGAATAGAATAATATAAAAACAGAATATAAGAAAATGAAGTTAATGCCATTTAGGCTGAAAAGTAACATTCTGTATTACAATAGTCTTTAGAATAAAAGTATTGAATTAGGCACAGAAAGATTACTGGTTCATAAGAAAAGTAACAGCATAGTTAGTTCATGCCTAATAGTTTTGTGCCCTAAAACCCCAATAACTAACTAACTAATAGTTAGCTATTGATTGGCCTACTCTGATGTTAAGCAACCTGTTACCGGTATTTTAAATAAACATGCATTTGTATATTATGCGAGATTATTACAAAATAAATAGTTTTCTCTGTGATCCACTGATAGTTGATCAAGTAAAGCTTCAATGTCTTCGAAATTAACAGTTTCTAATCTCTTCGTTTACTGGAAAAATGAAACGCATGCACAGCCTTCTTACCTTAGTATCACAATTTCACATGCTTCTCTTTGATATTCAATACTATCAGATAATGTAAGATGACCAACCTTAATCATATTAACAATAAAAAATATTTGAAAATTTTCTGAAAAATTCAATTTGCCAACACTATTAAGTATTAATACTACACTAAAATGACCGTTTAAAAAATTATACCTTGTAAGTGTGATTTTACACGAATTTTTCAATTTTTTTTATCAAGAAATTTGCGAAAATTGGCGTTTTTGGAAATTTCTTAAATCGGCTTTACCTGTTTCTTTTTTGTTCCACATATATACTAGAGCATTGTACCAATCTAAAATGGCCCTTTATAACATCGTGTCTTGAAAGTGTGCGCAAATATACACACATAAATATGCCTTCCAAAATTAATCCCTTTCTTGGTTAATAGCATATTTAGACCGAACCACTTGCCCAAATTACAAAACAAAATATAGAGGATTTACAGAAAAGGCTAGGTACCGAGTACGTCAATAATGGAAAATAATTTTTTGGGTCAAAATCCTCGGAAGGTCAGGGGGCACAAAGATTGTCCCCATGTTATTTCTTATGGGAGATTTTTGCCGATGGGACCTAGCTCGAAAAATATTAAGTTTGACAATTTTTTTTCGGGTCATGGTGGACCCAATATTTTTTTCTGTTAAGTTCTAAATTCATAACTAGTTTGCCTGAATGAAATATTTTTTGAGTACCTACTCATAGGCTAGCGGGTGAATACCCCTTTAAGCATAGGCCTAATGGATTTAGAATTGTGTGTGTGCATGTATATTGTGTGGTCTGTCTGGTTTTATATAAGTTTATGACTTTGATAACTTTGTTTGATATCATGCAAAATAATACATAATACCTAACCCTTATCTTAAGTGGAATCAATCGCATTTTTCTATTTTCTCAAACATGCAACTAAGACAAAGTATAGCCTAATGAAGGGCTTTGAAACCTGGCTCTATTAGAACATCAAAACTATTTTTTCATATTTTTCTCATCAGGGACACGGCAAATATTGCCTCTTCAAAATAATTTTGAACTTCAGTTCGCCCTAGCACACCATTCAACGTAGGTAGTTGTGTTTTTGTGACATTAATTTAAGTTTTCTATTTAAGGAGTCTGAGAGAAAAAAGTTTTTCCAATTGTTTTTCCTGTGAATTTTTTAGTTAACCGTTATTTTATACCGGTTTGTACCGCCAAACGAAAAAATTTGCATGAAAGACAGGGTTGGAAAAAAAACTTTTTTCTCCCAGTCACCTTCTAGGAAACCAGTTGAAAATTAATGTCACAAAAACCTACATTGAATGGTGTGTGTGCTAAGACGAACTGAAGTTTGAAATTATTTTGATGAGGCAATATTTGCCGTGTGCCCTATGAGGGAAAAAAAATTGTTGTTCTTAGGAGAGCCGTTTTAAAGCCATTCACTATATTTTCACTTAGTTGCATATTTGAGAAAATAGAAAAACGTGATTGATTAACTTAATAGTAGGTACGTTTATCTGTAAAAATAATTGACCGCTTGAACTAGAGACTATCTCTGGCACTAGCTTGGGTGGTTTGGTGTTGTAACACTAGATCCGGTCTGCACCAAAGGATAATCTTGTACGACAAAGAGAATGGAAGATTGATGTTGTGTACAAGCACAAGGAAGAAGTACCTAATAAACATCAGTCTAGAGAGGGCAATACCAGATCGTATGGCCTACCCCTAGGCATCAATGTGTCAATGTCAAGCTTGGATTAGATGGTTTGTGATGGAACTGTGCACACAATAATCCAGACAAAAACACAAGCAAAGCATTTAACAACACCTACCAAGTAGGAATTTTAGGCGTAGGCTACGTTTTGTCGTTTTGCAATGCCAGTAATTTATTTTAAATAGGGATGCACACGATAATCGATATTCTCGATCAATAATAAATAATGGATATTATTTCGATAATCGATAATTAAAATTCATTATCGATTATCGAAATATCAAATTATTTATCAATAGTGGCACAAACTAAACTCTAAAGACGGAGATTATCTCACGTTATGCCATGCACTGGCTAGGCTGATGGTGTCACACTCAAGATTTATGTTTGGAAATGACCTATCAGTCGATAACGGAAGCCAAACACATGACATCGAAGACAGCCAGGCAGTAAATGGAACGTGATTGTATTGTTTTAACTTACACTTGCCACACTTGAGGTTCCACTTAGTATAGGTTGGAACAGGCTTTATTGGTGATATCGATTCGATAATGACATTACCATTTTTATTTTGATAATCGATAATGAAAAAGTATCGATGTGCACCCCTAATTTTAAATATTGTGTGGCCTTCCATAAGATTTTAAAAAGCTATTGAAACCTTTTTCATAAGAAAATGAAGATATCTTTGGACACTCCTCTCCTTACACCCCCACTTTAAAAACATTCAATTTTATTTTCCATGATGGCCTGACACGTTGAAAAAAGGTTAGTGCTTTCTTTACCGGTAAGTATAGGCCTACATCGTGCAACTGGAAATCCAATTTGTTACACCAGCATAAATTTCTAAAGCTTAAGATATTGAGCTAAATTGACATCATTATTTCCCATGATAATAATAAAAAGTTAACTTTATTTGGGAAAAGAAACACAAATATTTTACACAACGGTGCGGTTTGGACAAATAGCTCGCACTTCCACCTAACTCTAGAGAGTGTTGGGAGCAGAACAAGCTTACCTACCTAGGCCTATCCAATGGCAAATTCACAATCTCAATAGGTAGGCTAGGTAACGACAATAATTACAATACACAACTAGTCTTACTTGTTGTCCCAGGGAAAAAAACTAGCCTAACTGCAAAACCTGTAGGACTACAGTAGCCTATCCTAAGAAATGCTTGTCATATCTGTAGTAGGCCTACCCGATTTTTGCATTCTGCATCAATGAGTAGGGCCTAGTTGTGATGCAACTTCAGTGAAAAGTGCATCCCAAGTTAAAACTTTATCATCATCAACATTTTGGCTATCTTCAATATCAAGACATTTAGCCAGCAAACTTAGGTCGATACCATCTAGTTTTAAGTACGGAGGATCAGCAACATCAAGTTCTTTGTACGTAGCCACACGATTCTTGACAACTGAAATTGTATGAGTAATGTGAGGTTTAATGTCATCGTCACCTAAATCATCTAGGTCTGGTATAACGGGTATGTCATCATCAGAGTCGAAGGATGTTTTTGGTCTGTCTGGTTGCCTATCAAGCAGGCCTGAACTGTTGGATGAAGGCACTCTTTTCTTACTCGACTTGATGTCTTCATTAGCCCAACCTCCAGATCTTCTAGCTCGGGGTGGTGGCATAGGCCTAGACTGATTGGGTGCATTCCGCGAAGGGCCTGCGTGAGCGTCATTGGACGAGTTCTCGAAGCGATCTTCCATTGAATCGGTTTGTGAATTTAGAAAGCTTAAGCCCGATCTTCTCCCTTTGCGAGGTGGCGCTTTTTGAGCAGTAGTAAGAAGTTCTTTTTCCCATTCCATTGTCCTGTCATGTGGGTTTTGCAAGTCCTCTCTTCGTTTAACCTGGGGATCAATAAGCGACATTCACATTTAAAGGCATAGGATCAGATAGCATTGTTGGGAACATATGTTAAACCCCTAACTATTTGAAGAATTTGAAAAAAAAAATTAAAGAAATCGGCCCCAATTTACTCGACTGGTGAGCAATTTAGTTAGTTGGTGACGTCACGCGGCGTGACGTAGATGGTGGTCTTCCTCGCCTGGTTCCGAGAGAAGACTGGCGACCGCGTGCGAGCGAGCGCTTCAATGGGCGCACAGTCAAGACTAGTTAGTTGAGTTGAATAGTCAGTGTAACTTTAAACACACTACTTAAAATTTTCTGCTTTTTGTTGTTTGGTGGAAACGTTATGTTTTCAATAAGATCACTTTTGTTTCTAGCCAGAGTATACGTAGACATTTATTCCTTCTTTCCATGCACTATTTTACCTCTCAATTTGACAAAAGAAGACTTTCACGTTTTGATCTTACAGTTCCCCTTTACTTTATTTTCAGACTGTTGACAATTTCATAATCGTATTCACGAAATTTTCGGAACATATTCGGGTATGTCTTAAAAAACAAATTTATCCCGTTTAATTTTCGCTAGACAGGATTTATCTCACAAGACTAGGAGATTTGTCGTTCTTTGGAAAACAGTGAAAATATATAATATTCTGTACTAGCAAATATTTTACTGCATCCATATACATACACAGTGCCATGTTA
Organism: Sweltsa coloradensis; assembly: GCA_024449915.1. Taxonomy (NCBI): domain Eukaryota; kingdom Metazoa; phylum Arthropoda; class Insecta; order Plecoptera; family Chloroperlidae; genus Sweltsa; species Sweltsa coloradensis. The sequence goes on along the minus strand of JAMZAV010000287.1, from coordinate 434,592 downwards.
TCTTGTGGCACCATGTTTATTTTCTTGTGCGACATTGACACTATAGCCTATTTACAACAATATAATACACGTGATTTACACTGTCGAACACATACTCATGCTTAGGAAGCCCTTACATTAGTTTGTAGCCTGCAGTCACTTGCATTACCCATAATACTACAATGATGAATGTAACCACTAATATCATATTCAACAAATTACACTGAAAAATAAAAGCAGTACTCAAAACTAGTGACAAAGACTCCACGCAGACACTGTCAACCCGTAACTGCAGGCGCCGCATGCTAGCAGCGAGCCTCGCCTCGCTACTCGATCCGTTGACCACCACGACCGTCACATGCCCCCGGGCTCGCGTCAAAACAACCCATTGTAGAGGGAGCGGGCATCACCCATAGACGCCAAATATGACGGAATTCTTATTTTTTGTAGGTCTTCTTGAAGATAATAGTTACTTCGTTTTATGTGACAATATGCCTTTAAGGGTCTAGGGTCAAGCGAGGTAAAAATGATACAGAAAACTACACTTTGCTATGTGCAGCTTAATTAGATCTGCTTATGATAAAAATGTATATTCTTATGACATGGAAATTTGATTCTAAATTCAACCGGACCATTTATTTTTAGTTTTTATAGCCATTTACATATTTAAATAAATAAAATGTGCGTATCATTTTTACCCAGCACTTTGGGCAAAAATGATACACGTGTGTTTAAAAATGATACACTGTGTTTTAAGCCCTTAAAAACATAGCTAGAGGTTAGGAAGAGGGAAAATAATGATACACATGGATAATTTGATTAACAATCTACAAAATAGTCATACCGATGTCATTTTTAAATATTGTTTTTCATTTTTGAACGGAACCATTTGTATCCTGGGAAACTGGCCTAGGCCTAGGCCTCCAAGACCTGGCTGCAGACCTTTGATTTGACCTGAGCTCAAAATAAGGCCATCATAATCTTAAGAAGCTTGAAATATTTAAATGGTACTATTCACAATTAATTTAATCCACAAAAAGAGTCTTTAAATTCACCTTGAAAATTGTTTGAGCTGAATTAACATGTGTTTTGGTCAGACATTGACCATATCATTTTTACCCCAAAGAGTGTATCATTTTTGTACCTCAACTTTCAGCTTCAATTCCTGCCACATGGCTCTAGGTAGCAGCACTCTGCAGTGCTTTCTTAGTAAAGTGCAGCATTGACAATGATTGGAAACAGAGAGTGGTAAATTTGAATGAGTAGTGGCAGAGATTTCATTGAAAGTGTAAGCATCCGTGTATAAAGTTTTTTGGCAAGTTTTACAGGCACATTTCAATTAATTATTTCAAGTTTATTGCCATCTACTAACATAGCTACAATTAATATAATATTTAAGACTAAATAATGAGTTATTATTACCAAAGAAAAAAAATGAAAAAAGTTAATAAATACTTATCAAAATGCCACTGTATCATTTTTGCCCAATATTTTGTGTGTATCATTTTTACCTCACGTGACCCTACCTACCTAGAAGTCGTTGTTAACACTTTGTGTGTTGGGAAAACATCTTGGTTGCACTTGCCGGTTGCAACTTGCAAGGGTAGGCTTCTAGTTAAGTTGGTGCTGTTCAACTTTTCAACACTGTTTTTTTCAAAGAAAAACAATAAAAAACAAGAAATAAATGAAGAAGAACTCATTATTAACGATTTATTTAAATACTAATCACTCTGAAAATAGGCCTAGACCCTACCGGTATACCAATTATACAGAATAATGAACACAGATTGAACACAAACACTCGCTTATTTTACTGTTCTTGGTTTGCCATGTTTGCTACTTATGTCTTGATTTTACTTAGGCCTACTACCAACCTTTTTCACTAGGCTAAAATAGGCCCTACTCCACCTACAAAACCTTTAACGTCGCTATTTTAAATATAGGGTAATTCCACACTAAAGTGACCATAACACAAAGAAATGAAATATTTAGGCTACAATTAATGTTTGTCATAGGCCTACATAGAAATGATATTGTATGTTCATAAACATCATTCCCTGAAAATTTCAAAACAAACAAAAATTTTTTTCCATTTTAGGCGGGTTTTTATCGAGAGTATTTATTTTAATCTTTCCCTAAATGCTAATTTTAAAAAAATGTGTTAAAATGAAATAATTTAAGATGACTATTATGAGAACTAAATGCCTCAGGTATTGTTAAACTTAACACTATGGCGTGCTTTAAAAGTGTATTATGTATAACTCCTTTTTCTATGAATCATGTTGATTGAGTTTCGCACTCGTAATTCTGTTACAAAAAAGCACCGTTTTCTCTTTAAAAGGTGAAATAAAGAAGATTATATTTTCATTATTTTTATTTTGTAATGTTAAAGATGGAGCATTAAAAAAATACCCTAATTTATATGAATATATCATTAGTTAATTTAATTTTAGGCATAACAGAATTAATTTAAACCACTGTTAAAACGACTAAAATTATGTTTAAAAATGCAATAGGCCCTACCTATTTACTGACTAATGACATGTTATGTTTTAATTTTTGTGACACTCTTCACATAATTAAACCCTATTTAAATCACAAGCTTAATTCTGTTACAGCCATATGTAATTCTGTTACATCCATGTCGTAATTCTGTTACCACTGTTAAAACAACTAAAATTATGTTTAGGGCCTAAATGTGCCGTACCTATTGTTTGACTAGGCCTAATCAAATTGTGTTTTCATTTTTGTTTTCATTTTTATTTCATTCCTATCTCATTGTAGAGCTATTTAAATCACAAGCGTAATTCTGTTACATCCATATATGTAATAATTCTGTTACGCAATAGGCCTACATTAATTAATATTAAATAAAATGCAAACATATCCTTACAGATGTTAACAACAAAATTTGTATCTAGCCTTTGTTGTACGTGCACAACCAATACAACCTTATTCCAATTTAACTCAATTCACAGGAATTTCTGATTGATTGAACCAACTTTTTACCATGGCTTTTTCTATGTAATTCTGTTACAAAGGACATAGGGTAATTAGCTTTATATCAATTAAATATAAGTATTTTTAAAGAAACTTTTATTGCATTATTAAATGTCAACTTTAAGTTGTTATTTGCAATTATAGCCTAAGATGTGCAATAACTTTCTTACAATAATCAGTATAAATAATTACAAAGTGTTAAATCTGTCTGATTGGTAATTCTGTTACCGTGGAATTTCCCTACAGGCCTAAAGGACTTTCACCACAAAAGGACTTTCGTTTAAAATAGTGATGGAAAGGTTTTGAAGTTTTTTTTGTTACTAGGCCTAGGCCTATAACAGCAAAAACGAGATTATTCTATTTTGGATTTTTTATTATGTTCTTGTAAGGTTACTTGCAGTAAGTAGGCCTACAACATCTCAGCATGGTACGCCTAGACCTAGGCCACGTCACTAGTAGGTACTCGCTGCGTGCGTTTATAAAACAGAATTAAATGAAACATGTAGGCCTAGGCCTATGTGCATTTTTTAATAATATAGGCCTAAAAAGCTCTATTTATAAAATATAGCCCCTACATCATTTGAACTAGCCCTACCGGTAAGTTAGTTATTTAGGCCGTTTTTATTTGAAAAAAAAACAGCGTTGAAAAGTTGGACCGCACCAACTGAACTAGTAGCCTACCAATGCAAGCAACCCGATTGGATTGCGTTTCAAGCACAAAATGTCCTTACTGTAGGCCTAGGTCTGGACGTAGGCTACATAATGTAAGCTTGGTAGGGCATCCGCATAGGCCTACGGGGATATCCAGACTAAGCCTAGGCCTAGGCAAGGTGTGGGAATATGTTTTGCGGTTTACCCCTGCCTAAGCTCACAGTAGGCCGGTACTTTTTCGGTTGGAGTCAGTCAACTTTTTAACACTGTATTTTTCCATTAAAAACTATTCTATGTCATAATTTTACACAGTTACGAATAAAATACTGCACCTACAACACCTATTTTTAAACATAAAGGAGTTTCAAGTTTCAACGCAATAGATGTTTCGTTTAAAATAGCGACGTTAAGAGGTTTAATTTATTACCTATTTTCTTATATTTAATAGGGGGCTTCGCCCCTGGACCCTAAAGACGACACACCTAGTCTTACATAACTTGGCAGCCGCAACTACAACAACTGTGTTAATAATTGAAATAATAATTGACTGACCCAAACCGAAGAACTTACAAAGTTGACTGGTCCCCAACCGAAAAAGTTTAGGCCTAGGCTATCGAATGGTAGGGCCTACGGCCTAATCCCCAGTCTAAACTACAACTAGGTTATTTCAAATCTAGTTTACAGATTCTCTTACCTGTTAATGCCGAAAATGCTAGGCCTACCTGTAGGGTTTGTCTTATCTTATTTACAACAATTTTATAATAACCTTGTGGTCGCCATGACACACAAACAATAGGAAACTGACAGCTGGACCTGCAACAGTTCAGCATTGCCAACCTTGTTCTGACCACCCATGTTCCGTAGTAGTTTTCTTCTTGGAAGTTTTAAAACTAAGAACTAACAAGTTCCAAACACTATTTAAAAATTGCGTGAGAAAATGTTTACCACGTTTTGTAGGTCTAGATTTCTTAAAAATGGATTATTTTAAGAACGCAATAGCTCTCAAAGTTATGCATAATTTTTTCAGGTTGGCAGTGGAAATGCGGCAAAATTAAAATTAACTTTAGGCCTACGTACGAACAAGAGAACAAATGTTACCCATCTTCTCACCGATTGACGATATTTTTCGTTTCTAGTTTTTATTCTTCCTTATTTATAATAAATAATTATTTTGTTATTTTACAATAATCACATTAAGAAAATCAATAGTTTTATTATTTGTTTTTTCATTTCAATTTTATTTGTGTAGGTACTGTACTTTATTGACTTTTCAGTCTTCCTGAATTCACCTGAGCACGATCAGAGTATAGAACATATGGCAGGTTGTGCACAAACCACTACCATCAAATAAACATAAAGTATATCTAAGTAGAGTGTACGCCACTCGGCAGTGGTTACGCCCCCATTGTTTATAATATCGCAAATTTTAATTATGCAAATTTTTTAATTGCCCAATTAATTATTCATATTTTAATTATTCATATATTTTTTAATTATGATTTTTTAATTTTTTTATTATTAATTTTTTAATTATGAATTTTTAATTTCAAGATGGCGAATGCTACACTAGAGTGTGGCCTCTTTAACCTAACTTTTTTTCAAGATGGCGGATACTACACTAGAGGGTGACCACTTTACCAACTTAACCTAACATGATGACGTCCATGCAAACATGTCAAGACTTGTCAAGTTTGGTTGCAAACATGTCAAGACTTGTCAAGACAGGCATTGAGTGACGCCACCATACACAGACTTGTCAGGACATGCATCGAGTGTGTGAAGATGAAGGACTGGGAATCATGCATTCCTAGGGTGAATAAATTTTAAAAAGTCAGACTTATTCATGTGTATAACAAATCTTATTTATTAAAATATATCACATTAGTACATGAAACCACAATTTTTACAGTACATATCAAGCAGTCGCATACATCAACTCCACTTCGCTGTAGATGAATTCACTACCAAGTTCATACACAATTCTTTCTATATCCACAGTGATGTTCTTCTTCTTTTTAACTATACGTTCAATACGGGTCTTCACAAACTCATGAAGACTAACATATGTAGCACATGTCAATTTTGCCATTAAAGACATGCATCATTGTGTTTTTAATTCCCTTAAGAAAATTAAAGTACCACTTGTTTATATCGCGATAGCTCAGTTCAAGATCATGTATAAATGGTGAAACACTTTAGAATATCTTACAAGATTACGGCACGACACTTCTCCAATGTATACGCCATCATTTGAAGATTTGAGTCCCAGCACAATAGTACCGTGATGATTATACACAAACAAGGTATAGGGTCCAATCTCTGTTTCTGGTACATTGTCTGCATCTTCACCCATACTAAAGACGTAATCATTGAGTAGCTCCATTTCACGAGTAAGTTTGACTCCACTCATGAAGATTGAGCTTGAAGTCCTTTTCCTTTTGCACATTGGATTTGTACATATGGTTTTGAAGCACTCTTGCATATGAATCCGACCCTCCAGCATTTTCGTACAACAGTCCATTTAAAAGAAAACACTTTTACAAAGACAAGTTCGTACTTTTTGAGATGGTCCACGTTAGCAGGCGTAGGCTCAGCAACAGTTGTAGTTAAGTCCGATTGAAAATTCATGGTGATGCAGCTGAAGACACTGACTGGTATGCGACTGTCCACGACCAAGCTCAGACGCTGACTGACTGCGCTCTAGACTCCTCGCGCTCTTGAAGGAGCCCCCTAGTGGCAGCTACGCGAAGCTTCGTGAAGCTCCGCCCCTTTCTATTCCATGCATGTCGAAACTTGCAAGTCATGACGTCATACAGACATGTCCAGACTTGCAAGCATACAGACCTGACCAAACATGATGCTTTACAATATATTGAAGGATATTAAGAAAGGAACAATAAATAAATAATAAAACAATAGAGACAAATTTCAAATACAATACACCATTTATTATTTAGTAAACTAGTTAAGCTCCACGACGTGGACAACAATGTTGGTTATTACATAATTTACGTTTTGGTTTTAAACATTTACCAAAATATTTCACAAAAACTTTCTTTGTAAATTTGTCATTATGAGATGGTGTATTTCTATAATACCATAAAAATTCTTGAAGAGAAAATCCTCTTGCTTATGAGTTAAATACAACCACAATATTCACCACACACTTGAGAGGTAAAACTTTGTAGTTCCATATTATTGTAAGTCCATGTAGAGCACTGACGATCAAGAAAGTTGCGATGTTCTTGCACATAGGGTGGGAGTCCGTACTATCAAAAATTCACCGCGTCAAACTTGTCAATAAAGATGGCTACCCAATGGGATCCGGGTTTTCTCTGAGAGTCTGTATTGACGATAAGTACAGCTGGGCGGTTGACATTTCTTGGTAATGTGTCGCAGCAAAAATCCCTGCAAGTAATGGTCGCGTGTAGGCATCACTCAGAAGAGCTTCTTCAAGTTCAACGGTGTACATATTTTCTCAAAATATTCCCAAACGTCTTCGGTAAGAGGCTTCCAGTAATGAAGGGGCAGCGTGGACTCCAGCGCTTATGTTCCTCCTTAGGTTATGTCTGTAGGTAACCACTGGCACAGTTCCACATTGCAATGGACACATGAAACTGTATCATTCCTATGGACATAGTAGAATATCCCGTGGCAGCAAGATCTTCAGGTTTTACATTTACATTTGGAAATTGTTCAAATGTTTTCAGTCTAGCCGAAAATTTCTTCATATTAGTAACGTCCGCATTCTCGAAGCACCATGCAGCAAGTTTAAACACGTTCTGTAATGCACATTTCATTTGTGATCTTTATGATGTGCACAGTAGAATGTAAATACTCCCAGGTGTTTTAGACTCGGACAACCCCAATTCATGCAAATCAACAACATGACGCTCAAGAAATTTTGTCCAGATGTAGAGCTTTTTCTTTTCCTTTTGCATAAGAGTGTTTGTAAGGGTATGGTGCCACAAGTAGAATATTCTTCAATCTTGCATATTCTGTAACACCACTAGACCATTTGATACCATGATGATTATTCTCTGCCCACTGAATTACTTGTCTTGATGCACTCTCAATAAAACTTTCTCAATATGGTGGTTTGAATATCCAGTGTTGAACTTTTAATGTTTGATGACTAAGAATAGCCAATTCCTTGATGATAAATCCGTCACTTGTTGTGAAGCCTTGAAAATCAAGCGTGGCACTCATGATGGATGCTCAAGGAAGACTGAGTAAATCTTCTACCGCCGTGTAATATATTAGTTGTTGTAGTCGCACAATAACGTTACGATGCTGATCTATCTCAAGCAGGTTTTAATCAATTCCGCATATATGATGCAATCCACAGCTTCAGTAAGAGTAGTCTTGAATTTAACCTCTACACGTAGACTTCCATTGCGCTAAGACACCAATGATCGGCACTAGCCGACAAGTCAGGCGTAAGATCAAATGCCATGAGACAATAACCTTGAGGTAATCTTCTCTGTAATATCATTACCTTCATCTTGAAAATGTATTCCAGTGCCTGAATACAGAGTATGATATGCAGACATGAACTGATTAGTATCAAAATTTGGCTGTAAATGGTTTTGACGGAAAGTGTTGTCCATCTGCGTAGAGTGCAATATGATTGCAATCAAAATGTTGAAAATTAAAGGGTTCTTCTTAAAATCTCCGTTCATGCTGAATTCAATACAAACCAATAATGACACGCTTTGGTAATTGACCCATAAAAATATTATCAAGGTTTTACTTTGCACACCTGAAGGTATAGTCATGGTTTTCATGTCTACTCGTTAAGAGGGTATTTTGCATTTGACTTTTTAAGTGTGAGATTATGTGCAAGGAGCACAGATGAATTTACACGGACTCTGCGTACAAGTAACTGTGCATTTATTATCTTTGATTTCACAGGAGTACCATCTTTTGACATAAGATTAAATGAATCTTTAGTCTTGTGAAGTTTTATTCGCATATCAACGCCATTCAATAAAAACCGGTCTTGATTAAATAGATCATGGTGTATATTTCCAATTAGTTGTACAGTAGCACTAGCTTTAGTGAAATTCATGCTTTCTTCATTCCTTTATTATCACAAAGTCTCCATTTTACCAGCTGTGTCCTTGTAAAAGTGCGCGAAGTTAACTGTGAAGATTTTGCCGGTGCATCCATAATTCAAAGGTCTCCATGAAAGCCCTATAGGCATACGTCTGTGATGATGATGAAAAGTTTTCCACCCAAAATACATCTACTTGACCAAAAGCGAATGTAGCCAATTGTTTACAGGGCCACATCAGCCGCAGCGGCCAATGCTGTTCCATCTTCCTTGGTAATTTTAGCATCGACAAGAAGTAGAGTCTGTGCCAGATCAATGTAGTCTTCTCCTTGACAGCTGACAACAAATCAATTGGAGCAGTGTCATTTAATGCTGAAATATTTCATGGTTACCCATTCACCTCGTTCAATGCTTGTTTGTGTGACTGGAAGAGCAAACAGATCAAGTTCTGATTTCACTGAATCACAGGAATGTGTGTGTAAAAAGACATGATTACGAAAATATATCCTTAGCACTAGCAGCAACTTTAGGTTTCTTCGTAAGCTTCTTTCTTGAGGTCTTTACACGGCGAGTGCCAGAAGACGAATGAACGCGATGACGATGTTTCACTCTTTTAAGACCTGCTCCACCCATACGCTCTAGTTTTTCAGTAGCCTTCCGTTTCAAATTTACCCCTGCTTCTTTGAGTCGTGCTTTAAGAGACTCCTTGGCGTTTTTATTTTGTGCCACATCTTCAAGTAAGTTGGCGCCTGTTGTTAATGCTTGATGTCCTAGAGCTCTTGCACCGCTTTTCAATAATGGTAATGCAGCCCGAAAGAGACCGCCTAGGAAACTACCTATGCCATGACCTTTCTGATAACTTGAGCCCTTATAAACACTTACGCCGCTTCCAGCTTGATCAGAATAATATTTTATGTAATGATCCAATGCATTTTGCCTCATTTTTGAAAATTATTATATTTCTTTACACGGAGCGACGACGAAAGTGTAGTATCACCGATGAAGTCCCGACTGAAATGGCAATCGGATGTCCTGTACTGCTCCTTAATCTATTTCAATTGTGCTGAATTCACGCTTGAGAACTGGAAAGTTAGTGCAACGTCAAAAATCCTTTTGATATATCTTCTCCAAAACTGTGCTTTGCATGTTGGGTATTTACCATACGTAACAGAGGTGCGACAGTATCACCTACAATTTGTGGTTCAATGATATCGCAGTAAACAAATATATGATGTGGTGCCCCATCTCCCAAGGTCATACCATGTCTGCAACAGGCTCAATACCGGCATCAATATCAGTTCATATCCCAGTTGACGTGCAGCTCTGGACTAAAATGTAAACTTGAAACTGCTTTACCAATTTCACTCAGTTCCAAGTATGTACCTTTAGTTGTTGTATCAATTTTAAATACACCAATATTAAGAGTGGCAATAGCGTCGTTAACTGCATTTAAAAGTTTACCCGTATTATTGTAGTATCCAGGCATAACTGACGCCTTTTCTATTGTCAGTATCTGTTTACCATTTTCAACATTTGCCATAGTAGCTATGATTTCATTACTACCTTCAATCACGTTCAATAATGTTTGTGGATAGTGAAACTCTGTAAGAGCTACTTCCCACTCCCCGTATAGTCTTATTGGATCTTTCAATTGCGTAATATAGTGTGCTGTTGTATTATTCTCAAATGTTTTCATAGAGCTGTTACTCGGTAGTGTCACATAAAAGCCACTCATTTCAGGTGTATAACTTGAGAAGCAGGTAGCCACGAATTAAATTTCGAGGGATAACCTCTCCACTTGACCAACACTTTCTTTCTGAGCCCTTTGCCTTGGGAATCAACTATTTTATCTATTTTATGTAGTTGTTCTTTTCTCATCTGACTTGCTGCAATTCACTTCATAAAATGTTCCTTCAATTTCTTCTCCTTGTAAGTCCACGATGATATATACTGGAGGCATTCGTGTGATGATTCGTTTGACACGGAATATTTCTTCAGACCAATTCTTCTCAAAGCCTTTTTCAAAAGTAGCTTTCTCTTTGCTTATCCTCACATAGCTTTTTATTGCAAATTTAGGTTCCTGAGACAGTTTTGACATAGGAGACTTATTTAAATTCTTCCATACTTGTAAAATATTGCTATCATTTACATGCACAGGTGCCATTTTTATAGACCTGTGTATGGTGTGATTGTATGCATGTAAGAGCTGTGGCAATACATCAACATAGCGGTACATGTTGTAGTATGTAAAATAACGCCACATTCTTGTTTTCAAAGTCCTGTTTAAGCGTTCCACAATACTCGCTTTGGTGTCCTGGTATTACTGTGATAGTAGTTAATGTTTTTATCTTTGAGAAAACGACTGAAAAGGTTTATTGATAAACTCTTTTCCTTTATCTGTTTGAAGGTTAAGAGGTTTTCTTTTATCTTGTGACACAATTTTCTCAAATGCTCGAGTGACTTCAACACCAGTTTTATTACGTAGAGGAATTGCCCATGCATATTTACTAAATACATCAATTACTGTGAGTAAATACTTGTAGTTGTCATTATTTTTCTGAAGTGATTGCATATCGTTGAGATCGGCTTGCCATAAATCATCTATGTTGTTGACATTGTACTTGTTGCGTGGAAATCTTTTTCTCAAGGGTCTGTGAAGTGTGTAAGCATCTTGGGTTTGAAGCCATTTAACGACGTCAGTTTTGGAAACACTTTTATTTGTTGCTTTCCATAATGCATCTGCAGATGAGAATCCACCAGGGTGCGAGGGATCATTGTAGATTTTTGAAAGAAGTTGACGTGTCTTGGCTTTCATTTTCTAGAATTTAAAACGTTGCCAGGGTTGATAACGCTTTGTTTTATTCTTTTTTGGAGCAAGAATCTTTGACGATGTAGGTGTACTCTCTTTAGAGTGCAATTGTTGAATGAATTCTCTACGTCTAGCATTAACTATATATTCTTGAGGCATATTAAGTTCTGCCAAAACACTAGCAAATGTCTCCCAGCCAAGAGGTGAACTTTCTTTCCTATTACGCACTACATCAGATATGAGATCAATGATTGATGTACCATGAAGTTTTTTCCCACGTACACTGACACTTCCTAATATATCCCAATTTATAATTTCAGCACTGTGTAGGTTATCATACAATAACTCGGCTACCTTCTTACTCTTTATGGGAACTGATTTTAGTGTTTGAATTTTTATAAAGTCTTTGACTTGATCTTCTTCATCCTTCTTCATAGTTGTTGCTTCATTTTTCATGTTTTCATCTTCTTTCTCACTTGCTTTTTCACTAATAATAGGTATGGCAATAGGATTACGCAATTCGCTTGTAAAGTGCAGGAATCGTGAAAGTACTTGTTTATACTTTAACCACTTTTCATCATCTGTGAGATGCTTTAGCATTAATATGCGTTCCATTTCCATGTCAAGTGAATTTATAGTATTATTAACAGGATTCTCAGCATGGTGTTGAATGCGCCCTAGTGTATCAGGGTCAATGAGTAACATTTTCTTGGCATGATTCATGATCTAAATAAACTTCCTAGAAGACCGCTTATAAGAGGCGCAAGTAAAAGAGGGAGAAATGCACCACCTGTCTGTTGAAGAATCTTCTTTTTTCTTTTCCAGTTCTCACCGCGACGTACAAGTTTCCGTAACACCTTCTTGTGTCGAGCGAGTCTTCTCTTCTGAGAGTTATTTAGCGATACACGTCCTTTTAAAGTATTGTCAGCACACTCACAGATGGATTTTATAAGGCCTACATCAGCAGCTTTAATAATTGACTTGCGCATGTGAGGACTCGCATGTTGAAGAACACGGAGCAAATCTGCATGGCTCAGTACTGTACTAGACATGATGATCGACTGATTGAATTTGTGTTACTACTCATTGTTTTATAGATTTTTTCGGAAGATACACATAACAAGCCTTATCATCTGGAAATATTGAAGTTCTGAAACGCATAATGTCTGGTGTAGATTGTTTAAAATCAAATAGGAGATATCCGTGTGGTACAGATGTTGCATCTTCAAAGGCTTCGCACACAAATAGAGGGTTGTCAGGGTAAACTTGTCTTGACAAATGACTTATTTGGGCCCGATCACGAGGATTTTTGAAACATACCAAGTAATGAGAGTTTAGAGAAATGTCTCTGCGTCCTTTGCCTTGATGAAACATGTTTTGAGTTAAGAACATGATACTCAAATTTCTATGATGTGATCCTTTGGTAAATAAATCCACAACTCTTGCATCAGCTTCACGCATCATATCGTCTATAACTACTAGCTTAGCACCTTCATGTGGTGAGAAATCTTCAAGTTGTGGTAATCCTTTGTGAAATCGCACAATGTTATTTTCATTTTTCTCGTAGAGATCCTGCCATTCAGAGTAACACCACACCACTTCTGTAATTGGTTTGTTCACGAGAGCTGGTAGATGTTGTATGAATTTTGTAACAAAGTGTGATTTTCCACACCCTGTAGGACCACAAATTAATGCCGTAAATGGATGTTTCCACTGCGGGTCCATGTCATCAACTGAGCTTGTTTTGTACTTACGCTTTCTTATAAAGCATTAATTTAGCCACCTGACTGATATTAGTATGAAAAGCCCCCTCACTACGTCAAAGTTTCAGTCATTTGAGGGGGGTCCTTTTTTTTTATTTAGGGGAAAGGTCCACATGGAGTATGGTGGCGTAACTCCATGCTTGGAAAAACCCCTATATTTACACAAGCAAAGAGTATTTCTACTTATTGGCAATATCTTCATAGTATGTACAACAAGCAATGAGTCTACGCATTTGTGTTATCTTTGGAGTATGTTCAACATTATTTACAAATGCATCTTCATGATATTTACAGGTTCATCTTCAGGATATTTACAACATTATGATTATTATTATCTACATTGAGCATTCTCTTCATTACTGACGCGGTCGTTTGAAGCCATATGGCAAGGTATCAAACTCTTCAATGCGCCGCCTCTTTGTTACGACTGTTCTGTATAGTTTATCCTCTTTACGGCTTACTATTTTGAAGTTGGGGATCCGGGCAATCTTATGGGGGTTGTGAACAGTGACTGGTGGGGCTGCATCAAGTGTCATATTCTTCATTGTTTCGAGGTTCACGATCTTAGATGCAGAATAGTTTAGTGATAATCCTCGAACTTTACAAATAGTCTTTGTTGTCATGTTATTTCCACCACATAGCACCTTATAAGAATAATTCTTGGGACCCCCGCTGACAAACTCAGAGATGTAGGATCCCTCTCCATACTCGGAAAGCTCGTTCGTCATATCCCCGAGGAAGTCACCTACTGCTGGCTCCGTATCACCGGGTCGACTGACAAAAATTATACTATCCGTATCATAGTATAAAATACGGTCACCAAGCATCTCCAGGTAGCTGTAGAGTGTTAATCTTGCCAGGGCTGTAGTGAATGCAGCGATAACAACGTTTGTGGATGCAGAAGGTGTCTCATCGTTTTCATTCTCAGTCCACGCTATTAACATCTTTGTTTCTGAGAGAGGTTCACAACTTCTGACATCGTTTTGTGGATTACCAAGTATTTCAACCATGTCTTCATACGAGTCCACTATTTTATGTTTAGTAAGGTCGTTCCTCTGCCCAAATTTCCCCCATAACGAGTTGAGCATAAGCTTGCTTATAGCTCTTTGCCCTGGATTCAACTTTATCTTTGAAGGATCTAATTTGATCCCTTCACGTTCCTCAAACATTGACACATAGTTGACTTTATCTTCATCGGAAGTGCACCATGAAGGCCAGCCACTTGCCTCAACCTTCATTTTTAAGAAGGTGTTCACATATTTGGCAAAAAGACCTCCTTGTTTGGTTGTGCGACTGTAACATGTGGTCTGGTATTGCCATATTTCAAAGATTTCAGTTATTTTGTAGCCTAACTCAACAGCTTTTTTAACTTCGGTTGACACCCATGTTCCGGTCAGTATACGATCTTCATCTTCATGCATGCAATCTGCTTGAACTCCATCAATGGCACACTGGTTACACAAAGCAAACAGAAGTTTGCCTCCAACGCGCACAGGAAGTACAGGGTGGTATAAGTCTGGTGGAGGTAGCAAGCTGCATTTAATTAGACCCTCGACATAGTCTATATTATTAATGTCGCCACCAACAAAGTCCCTGCATTTATCACCTATATAAATCGTCGGGTGCCCCCGAGGATAGCACCCATACTTATTTATATAGGGGTACAGACTGCATATGTCGAAATAATGGATCTTTTCATTTCCTTTCACTTTGTAGTAGGTCTTCGTGCAATTAGTACGCCCTCCGAAAAAAGCATCTCGAGGGTGAAGTGGTATTTCATGTCTACGAGGATGTTGTTCAAGAAATGCTTTGCAGTCGGCATTGATTTGTTTCAGTCGATTAAATTGACATTCCCACATCTCGATAATTCTGTACCCAGCAGCACTAAGAAGTTGTATTTTTGCTTGAGTTGCCTCCAATCGTTTACCCATTGTTTCTTGTGTGTCCAGGCTTATGACTTTGTCTTGCTCAGGGTAACAGTTGGGACAACCATGAAAATAGCACCCTTGAAATTCGTAAACTGTCTTATTCCCAGCGCCATCATCGTGGTACCCGTCCACTTTGAAACGACCTAGCAACTTAACCTCACTTCCATTTTCAGCAGTTTGTATGTTTATACCTTCACTGTGTGCCAGCCACTGCAACCAGCATAAAGCCACAAAAGACTGGCGGTCTGCCATCCTGTATCCTCCAGGCGGCAGAAGAGGTATCATGTTACCTTCTAGGTAGTTCTTTTTATATACCTGCATGCAGGCTCCAGCGATTGTGATTGCGTCCCAGAATGGGTCTATGCCTGTTGCTGTTAGAAATTCCGTCCTGAAGGTTGAACTAGCTTGACGAAGGATAGTAACATCATCAATACAATAGGTTTTTATTTCCTGCTTAAAGTCAAATATTGAGTTCTGATGCAGCTGCTCATTGTGCCATTGTAGGAATTCGCCGCGATCTTTATTAGACATATGGTCAACGCCATAATATTCAGGGTTAGGCAAAGACCCTACATAATCAAAGTTTTCAGGTCTGTTGAATAGATGCGGAAAATTACCCTTTTTTATGTTATTGGGTAAATTGAAAGTTTTTGGAAAACTTTTAAGTGCCATTGGAATGAAGTTCAGTGTATCTTTGAAGCTAATGTCATTACAGGACATAGTAAGAAGTTTTGCACCGGTCTGGATGATTTCAGGTGCCCAGTCCAGATCTTCCACCATGTGCCGAAGAATAAAGTGGCCGTCATAGCCTTTCATGTTATGGGCAAGTGCCACTATGTTCTTGATACCTGGTCTTCTTTTTCTGCAGTGTGTAATGAATTCTTGCACAGGATGCTCGCCATTAAATATTTTCATCCTGACTTCCCCCGGTGAGCATGCATCACATGCATCTTCAATTGGCAGGTCAATACACGCAACACAACATTGCTGTGAAACTAACAGGTTAGGGACATGCTCCATTACATCTTGATTTGCTTCTGTCGGAGTACATTGAGTTGCTTCGATGTCGTAGAAGATGTACAAGAGATTGTTGTTGTTGTCCTTTGTTTTCTTAGGTTTGGCCGGCAACATATAGCATTTGTGATTTTCGGGGCAGAACTTCCTGCAGAGTTTGCAATATACTTCACCACAAGTATGCTTTTGACGGTCACGCAAATTTACATATTTATAACAATTTGTACATATACGATGTACAGCGCAAACCGTTCTATTTTTAGTATAATTAGGTCTAAGGTGATTGTCGAAACATTCTTTTCCATGGAATTTTCGAAGACATGCGAGACATTTTATTGGAAGTTGTGTATGGTCACAATCTGAAGAACTATAGCATCGTGCACATGCATTTGAGCATTTGTGTCCACCAGCGTGATCAAAACGTACACGACATCGACGACAGTAGAAATGTGTATCGAATGCCGCAGTGACTGAGGTAATCACGTTGTAGTGGTGATCATAGAGAAAGAGGTCAATATTCTCTCTAGGATGGTCAGCGGTGGTGAAGGGGCCTTGAAATAATACTTCACTTCCTTTACGGTCAGTGAACACTGTGATTTGATGGTCAGTCATATATTCTTGAAATAGACGTATTTCTTCAATTCCTCCACCATTTGTGAGATCCACCCCTGCACTGGTGCACATTTGTTGTGCCTTTGTAATGAGAGGCTTTTTCCAGCGGATTAATCTGTCTCGGTGTTCTTTTGGTGTTCCATCAGTTAGGCTTTTGCCCACAACAAGCGCCATAGCCAAACATAACTTATTTTCAGTGTCGTCCTTGTCAATGGCAATTATTCTGGACTTTGCACGTACATATTCTTTGTCCGTAACATACTTTGCAGCGACACGTCTGCCAGCACCATGGGGCATTTCAATATGTGTCAATGTTATTTTGAGTGCCCCTTCCGTTAAGAAATCAGCATTGCTTTGAATGACTTTTTCTATCCCATTCATTATTACCTCTCCATTGAGTTGATCTATCTGACGAAAAGAAATGTATATTGGCTTGTCGGGGGATGCTTCACTGTCAATCTGAATACTGACTCTATCATGTGGATTAATGTTCAAATCGTCAGTCATACTTTCTAGCACATTATTAAATGTCTCTTCAACCCATTGAAGAGGATCCTCACCAAAAGGTATTGGGTCAAAGAGGATAGTATGTCTGTTTCGAGTGTGTTTGTATATCTTTTTGGATGATGAAGAAGCACTTACAAGAGAGAATCCTTTTGTAGTCCTCGGACAATAATTTCCATGATGCTGACTCGCCTGTTGCTGTTGTTGTTTTTGTTGTGGTTGTTGTTGTACTGCTCTCTGCGGCTGAGTCTGCTGGTGTTGCTGTTGTGGAGGTGTTGGTGGGGTGGCGGATACATTACCTCCGGTCTGTATATGACTGGAAGGTTGTGCCCCTGAGGTCGCTGGGGTATCATCATCATCGTTCTTTGGAGCACTGCAAAATTTAAATAAGACAAATGTAAATGTCTATATTTAGACAGTAATAATAACAATTAAAACGTCTTAATTTTCTTGTTAAAATTACATACCATGATTGACATAAAATTATGAAAATGTAAAAATATATACATTAGTACAGAAGAGGGCATCAAACATTGACCCGTAAATAAATGCAAGTTAAATATTAATAAAGTATTTAACCATACACTATTCACATAAATATAATTTTGTGAAAAATGAATTTCATTTATTTTTATTTTTATTTCATTTTTCTTAAATCTCAAGCAAAAATAAATATAGAAACTCTTGTTAAAAATACTGCTGTAATTATACACTACTTTATTGGACATATTATGGAACTTACATATTTCCACTTATCTGAGGTGTTCTAGTGCTAGTGCTGCAAACTGGGGGGTGAGACGTAGAAGGCGTAGCATCCCTGACGCTGCATGTGGTATTGCTACTGATTCTGTTAAATAATAATAGCAAACATAAATAAAAGGTTGTAGATTTTTAATCATGCACAACCATGTTGCAATCTACAAAGAATAAATCTAAAATAATTGTCCATCAAAAAAAAATATATATATATATTAGGTATTTAAAAAATAAATAAATAAACAAAGAACAATTATATGACTTACCGCTTCTGCGTGATCACTTGAGAACTTCCTGAGCTAAAATTATCTAACAGTTGAGCTGAATTTTTCGGGTGACTCAACCATATTAAATCCTCCACAGGAATTTCTTCATCATCATCGACGTCGTCGTGTACTTGTGAGAACATTTGTGTGTCAAATTCGTCTATTGCATCAATTGTTTGAGAATGTGTGGGCTGCGTGCCACTTATTATATTTTCTATACCATCAATATTAGTGTTATTGGTAGATGCTAACACAAGTTCACCTAAAACGTCCATTATTTGAGAATTACTAGCAGGAGTCAGATTTCGCAGCACAGTCTCCCATATATCGTCCATTTTTGAATACTTAATTCACTGCCAATAAGTAAATATAAAATATATACACTTTTAGTAATAATTTGAAAGAAAAAAACACAATGTAATTATGTTAATAAACACAGCAATGTTCGCTATAAAATTGTTTCTTCCAGTTATATAAAGACTTTAGAAAATAACAAGCACGCTCAATGTTTAGCAATACTTTCTAGGAATTAATAATAGCACTTATACACAAATACACTTTACACTTTAACACTGAAGCACTGTGACACACTGACAAAAACTATGCTGATGTGATTTCACTTGAAGCAAGTGATCGAATGATGCTTCTCAAACAACGTGCAGTGGTTTTATGGGCTCATGTGAATCTCCCCTCCTTTGCCTAGGGGCACAAACGGCCACGAATTTTGAACAAAATGCTACCCCCTCCACTTTTATTTTGGTACCCCCTCCACTCTTATTTTGCCTGAGGGCACAAACCGCCAAGCTATTTGAACGAGATGCTACCCCTCCGTCTAAAAACTTTGCCCTAGGCGCTAACTGCCAAAAGCTACAGGTTTGGACTTGAAAACCAGGTCATGGTCGTGTGAACAGAGTCCCTTTACAAAATTTCGGCGCCGCTATTAGAAATCTAAAAGTTTAGATAATAGGTGCAAGTCTGAACAAGTCTGAACCTGAAAAATCATGACATCCACTAGTGTGGTATAGCTCTTTATATTGCATACAATACACTCCTTGTCATATTGAATTTTGATATAATCAGAAGTCTAGACATCGGCGGCACTCTTGTATTGAATTAACAAAGGACACTTCATGAATAGCGCATTCAAGCTTTTAAAAATAATTGGTATAGAATGGTGCAGCCGTCTTTTAAATAATAAGAACATGTCTGGACATGACAATCAAGTCAACTACTTGTGTGGTATTGCTCTTTCGACTGCATACAATACACTTCTTATGAATAGTCTATTGAATTCCTATAATTGGATGTCATTCAATTCCTTTATGAATAGGGGGTTCAATTTGAAAAAAATAATTGCGATGTCTAGACGCCTGTCTGTTGTGTACTATTGAAGTGTATGCTTTCAAAAAGTAAATTAAAACTTGTAAACTTAGATTGCAACTCCAGTCAGTTTCATCTTCAAGTCTAGACAAGTATGAATTGGGTCACGTGAACAGAGACCAAGTGGTAATAACATTTTTTTTTTTTTTTTGAAAACTTATTGTATGACATTGCGGCTCCATTCAAGGTATATAATTGGAAAGCCTAGACGGCAAGCACTTCTGTCTGTGTGATACTGGTCTTGCAAAGTTACAAAATTCACCACTAGGCAGCGCATCGAGTAGTGTCCGTACAGGCTACAGCATGCATATATATCCACTGCGCAGCTTATTCTGCGCATTGACACCGTCATGGTGGGGGTAGGTCATAGTCAAGCTCAAAATTGTCAGTCTCAGGCCAGTCTTCGTCCAGGAAGGACGTACACGATGCTCCGTCCCCAAAAGTTAGGTTCTTGTGTCAAAAATAAAAAGTTAGGTTAAAGCAGTCACACTCTAGTGTAGTGTCCACCATCTTGAAGAAACAAGTCTTGACAGGTTTGCATGACGTCATCATGTTAGGTTAAGTTAGGTTAAAGTGGTCACCCTCTAATGTAGTATCCGCCATCTTGAAAAAAGTTAGGTTAAAGAGGCCACACTCTAGTGTAGCATTCGCCATCTTGAAATTAAAAATTCATAATTAAAAAATTAATAATTAAAAAATTAAAAATTCATAATTAAAAAATATATGAATAATTAAAATATGAATAATTAATTGGGCAATTAAAAAATTTGCATAATTAAAATTTGCATAATTATAACAATGGGGGGCGTAACCACTGCCGAGTGGCGTACACTCTACTATCATAAACTAGGAAGCTTCGCAAACGCTTTTTTTATTCGCGTTGATGGATGAGCATTTTTTTAAAGTTTTTAGTTTGCGTGGGATATCTTTACTTTTGCAAGTGCTTTGTTTTGCTGCCTACGCATTGTAGGTGATTGTTGTCAAGTTTCTATTGTTACTTGTTAATTGTTATTATTTACCGTAAAAAATTTATATTAAAAGCATTATTTCTATGGATTCTGGCTAACTTTTTCAACTTTTTCTTTCAAAAGGTACTACATCACCATAACCTTTATGTCCATGTTTAATATGAACGTTGTAGCCCCATCCGTTTGAACAGAATTGGCCCAAATGGCACAAAAATATCGCACAAAAATTAAAAAACTTATATTAAAAGCTTTATTTCTTTGGATTCTGGCTAACTTTTTCAACTTTTTCTTTCAAAAGGTACTACATCACCATAACCTTAATATCCATGTATAATATGAACGTTGTAGCCCCACCCGTTTGGTCAGAATTGGCCCAAATGGCACGAAAATATCGCACAAAAAATCGTAAAAAATCGTAAAAGTACGATATTCATGAGAAATATTTCTTCGATTGTACCCAAAAACAATACACCTCTAAGTTCAGATATTTCAAAGGTCCCCTCCAATTTTTATCAAGATCGGATATGCCGTTTGCCCGGTAGAGAGCGAACAAACAGACAAAAAACAAACAAAAAAAAAAAAAAAACGAGCTAAATTTTTTGGGGGTCAGTGAAATTGAAGTCTTCGCTTCGCTCATCCAATAAATACAACTACACAAACAATAGGCTTACAAGTCTATAAAATTCATTTAAAAGTAGGCTATGTATAAAGTTAAAATTATGAACATATATTATATTTAGGACAGTACAGGTACTATTTGAACACTATGAATAGAATTTCGAATATATAGCCTAAATTATTTATTAGTAGGCATAGACCTAGACCAATATTAAAACTTTTTGTGGAGCATGAGCACAATATGGATGGACTTTTTTTCTGAATTGTATTCAACTATTATTAATTCCACCTACGGGAGTGTTTCCCGACTATACCTAACCAAATATCGCACGAACACTGACTGCACAATATCATCTTAGGGATACTCATCTGTGTTAACCTGATTAAAATGGCATGTTGAAGTCAGTGGCGGATCCAGGGAAGAAGGGCGGAAGAAGTAGGGGCGTACGCCCCCCTTGATTCCTAAAGAGGGTTACATATTTTTATTATAATATAATGATTACAGCAATGTTGCAACGTGATACTTAACTGTTTGGTAAATCTAATAAAACATCGAAATACCTAATCTAAAGCCATTTAAACACGTTTTGGAATAAACTCCATTTAAGGCTATTGTACTACCTCTGGCCGATAATTTGAAAGTCGAAGAAACATGTCTGAAAAGTTTGCTGAATGAAAGAAGGCCTTTAAAATAACAGAAAAAAAATTGTGAATTTTTTTGGGCGGGACATAACCTCACTTTTGGAAATTAGATTTAGATTTTTTGACAAAAGTGTAGCATACAAGACTCGTTCAAAATTAAATTTTGAGAATCGGTTTTCTGGACATAGTTTCTACACACCTTTAGCTATAACTTGACTATAGCTAAAATAGTTTTCTGAAAATAACAGTTGGTGGACGAATTTTTTTGTCAAACGGTACAAATACGAGTTTTGTACCGTTTGACACGATATCACGAAAATATCGTATTAAAAACCGGAAAAATATCGTAAAAGTACGATTTCTTTAAGAAATATTTTTTCAAGTGTCCCATCATAACATATATGATTTCAGTGATTTTAAACGTTCCTATAAAGTTTCATCAATATCGGAGTAGCCGTTTGCCAAATATCACGAAAATATCGCACTAAAAATCGAAAAAAATCGTAATAGTACGATATTTATGAGAAATATTTCTTTGATTGTACCCAAAAACAATACAGCTCTAAGTTCAGAGATTTCGAAGGTCCCCTTTAATTTTCATCAAGATCGCATATGCCGTTTGCCCGGTAGAGAGCGAACAAACAGACAAAAAAACTAACAAAAACAAAACACCCGAGCTATTTTTCTTGTGGTAAAGTAAGTAAAAAAAAAAAAAACACAAAGTGAAATTGAAGTCTTCGCTTCGCTCATCCAATAAATAATAAAATAAGTGAATAAATGGAAACATTGTCAACAGGCAATAATGTATGCCATTTATTGTCATTGTTATTTATTTTAAAGTAATTTATCATTATGCTCCTGGTAAGCAGCTAGGCAGATCTAATTATGATATTTATTGGATGACGAAGCGAAGACTTCAATTTCACTGACCTCCAAAAAAATTATTTGGGCTGTTTTTTTCATATTATTTTTTTGTCTGTTTGTTTGCGCTCTACCGGGCAAACGGCATAAGTGATCTTGCTGAAAATTTAAGGGGACCTTTGAAATCTCTGAACTTAGACTTGCCACGTTTTTGGGTACAACCGATCAAATATTTCTTATGAGTAATGATTATAGTACTTTTACGATTTTTTTCGATTTTTAATGAGATATTTGCGTGATATTTGGCCCGCGTCCGGGCAAACGGCTACTCCGATCTTGATGAAACTTTATGGGAACGTTTAAAAATCACTGAAATTATATATGTTATGATTTTAGAGACATTTTAAGAAATATTTCTCATAGAAATCGTACTTTTATGATTTTCCCCCCCGATTTTTAATACGATATCTTCGTGATATTTGGGCCGATAATCAACCGTAAAAGCTCATCCATCAACGCGACTGGAAAAGCGTTGGCGAAGAGGCCTCGTTTAATTAACTATATATATATATATATATATGTGTTTTTGAAGGTTTTCGTGGCCGATATGTATTAAAGTAATCGACGGTCAGAGTGACAAGATCCATGACGAAAAACGTAAAGACGGACATGTAATGACTTTCTTGTTTCTTTGACGACAAGCTTTTCAATGACTTTCTTTGAATGGTATTAATTCGTCATGTGTGCAGTGATTTCTTTTGTTGACTTTTGTTGTTTTTTTTCTCTCCATTTTTGTTCTGTATTTATCAATAGTGATTTAGTTTGATGATGAGTGAAATCTCATCGAAACGTCGGCCCAATGATAATATACTTGGCATTGAAACCGAAAAAACGATTTCTTTAATATCTATATGTTATTAAAATTAAATCAAAGTTTAATATAAGGATCCTCTCCTCCCCGCCCTTCGGCCCATAGTTATATGCAGCTAGCCTACCTATCATATTTTATTAATTTCTAACGGCGTCCAGTTCTCTGGACTAAGCTTATAGCAGCCCTAGTCCTATGATCCTATCCCTGAACATATTTGGACGTATATAAATGCCACCCATGAAAACCAAACTTCATAACTATGTCCTCAGATATTATGTAAGGAGTGATTTTCGTAGCCCCGCCCCCCTCCCATGCACCTATCGTCTCGATAAACCACATGTCGCTTCAAACACATGGTCAGTCGCCTGTTACTGGGACGGAAATAGCGATGTCACAGCCTACTGTGACTAAAGCCAAGTAAATGATGATGCACGTGCTAAAATGAGTGTCATGTAGTGAGTGCAAGGCTCACCACGTGGAGGTAAGGTGAAATTGAAACTCTTGCCAAGACGAAGGTAAACTCAACTCAAATCTAACCATTTTGATTGTAGTTTTTCTTGTAGCCACTAACCTAACTATAAGCCCCGAGAATCCACTCACAAAAATATAATATTAATAGTAAACCGAGCTATAATATGTTTGTCTTTATATTATTGTAACACCTCTAACAGTTGTTCGAATTCTCAAAATGTATAAAGCTGAGAGTCGTCTTTTGCATCCTGCCATCTATTTCATTTATCATTAATTTTGGTTATTACTATTAATTGTTTATTATTCTAGGTCAACATAATTTTATTATTATGCCTATATTTGTTTAATAATGTAGTTTTAGGGTTGTGATGGTATTCCCAAAGTCCCGAAGTGTACCCCGCAGCGCCGTATACAGGAATTCATAAAGGGTGGTGGTGGTGGGAGGGGGGGGGGTTATCCAATTAATTTATAGATGTACCAAAGGCTAAGCGGAAAAATTCTCCTTTAAGGTCATTTTGGCGAAAATCTGTGCGTTTTAACGCATCACAATGACCAACTTTTTATCTATTAAAATCCGGTTTTTAATCCAAAAGTTTTCTCTTTCAAGGTTATTTCAGTGAAAATCTGTGCGTTTTAAAGCATCACAATAGCCAATTTTGTATCTACTAAAATCCTCTTTTTCTCAGATGGTAATTTGCTTAAGTATTGCGATAAAACACTGTTATTCTATATTCTCCATTGAGAGGTTAAAGTGCACTTTCACACATTTTTTGTAAAAGGGGGGTTTGTCCCCCACTCCCCCCCCCCCCCCCCGCCTTGGATACGCCACTGGTACCCTGTTAGCAAAAGATTCTGTTACACTGTCACCCTATAGCCGCTTGCAGAGAATATCACAAACAATATCTGGTGATGATATTTTGCATGCATTTGCATTTGCATTGGATGGAATTCATGCCCCTCCAGGTCTAGCTATAGGTATGTTGCGGATAGCACAATTGTAAAGGGATGTCCGAGGGCTGTTTAAGAGGACTCAATCCCTTGCATTCGCATTAACGACTGAGGAAAACCTCGGAAAAAACCTTTAGTCAGGATTGCCGCGGTCTCGACGGGATTTGAACTCGGGACCTTCCGAATCAGAGTCGAGCGCTTGACGCTCGAGCCAACACAGTGTTGGCTGTGTTTAGATAATATCTTATGAAGTGTGTGTGTACTGTGTATGCAGATAAAATATTAAAAAATAGTTTTTAATTCTAGATGTTAGGATTGATGAAAGTTGGTAGTGTATTCGTCACGTCATTATTTGAGTAATTCGCAGGTGATTGTATTCCTCGTAAAGCGCGGATAAACTGACTCTCATGTGGTGGAGGAGGAACACGAACCTGTGAGAGTGGGGGGGGAGGGGCAGGGGGGACTTGTTGAAAATAGTTCCTGGAAGCCGCAAACTCTAAAACAGTTTACAGTATTCAAGCTTGACTCTAAGAATACGCTCTGCTCGTCGCCCTCCTCAGCCTTAGAACTGAAAACGTGTGTGCTCAATGTTATTACGTGTGAAATTAAACACAGAGTGTTACCCTGCTGCATGACCATTTGTTTACTATCACGGATGTTTGTAACTGATCAAAGACAAAATGATAAAATGTTAGTGCTGACAGTATTCGTGCATGCTCTCAAGGCAAATTATGTATGCGTTGAAGAAAGAAATTAAGTTATAGAATCACATAATATCAAAGTGCGAGGTGGTGGGTGATCGGTTGAACCTACTTTATGAAAACGGGAGATGGAAATTTAAACAACGAATTGATTTACTTCAAAACTTAAATCAGTAATAGAACCGTTACTCTTGATTTACCGCTTGTTTGACGCTACCGTTCCTCTCAGATTGACATTCAGAATACATTTAATTTCTTTTGATTCACCGTTAAGTGATCTGCAGCCTTATATTTTAACCAAGTGTGTTATTATTAACTTGCGAGTTTTCTGTCGGTCCGTGATAGCTGTTGTGATTTGGTATCACAAAAAAGCGAGCGTGCTCTACAAATTGATATACACTGCTGGCAGTTACAAAGTTTTCGAAATTTATCGGTGTTATCGGAAATTTAAACCAAATTTTAGGACGTGAATTGTAATTAAGTGTTATTTTGCAGGTGTGGTTGGTGAAAAGTGCGACGATTTCTGACCAAGTGTCATACGCAGATGCCGGCGAGCAACATGACATTGTGACGTTGGTCGAAACAAGTGTCCTTACAACTGAATTTGCTCGAAAGTAACGCAGTTCAAACTTTAATTTAAAAGTTGAGGCGGTTCAAAAAGTGTCTGAATCGAACAGAGCGTAGTTTTTTTTATTGAAAGCTTCTCAAATCGAAGTTGTAATCTTCAAGTGAACGCTGATCAGTAAAGCGACGAGAATCCAGCACTCGTCAACGAGAAAAGTGAGTTTTCGTTCACTCGACGAATTTCTTAAAGTTTTCAAAGTCAAGTTTCTAATGGGCATTCCCACAACACTTGAGTTCAACGACTTCTCTCCCCGTCTCCACGGTGGTAAGTACAACCTAATCATATTCACATTTCTTATTAGCTCAAGATAAAATCTACTCAGGCCTAATTATTAGTTTTCGTTTTAAATTTGTACAACTAAAATAAATGCCACATTTGATAATCATTTACAGTAAAGTTTATTCTGTGATTTTATTGCATTATTATTTTTAATCAATACTTGAAACAAATCATAAAAAATACACCTGCATTCAAACAATCTGCATGGGCTACCCGTTGAAATTAATTGGCCCATTATGCAAAATAACCATGTATATTTTACATGCACGTAATTTTGTTCAAATATTTGATTGCATTATTTATAACACACTTTTGTCATATAGTACCAATGAGTTTAGAATATATATACAAACTTAATGATAATTCTAGCCAATTTTGGTGTATTTGTGTATCTAAAGAATAGTGGTACAGCATAGATTATTGGTCCCTTTTAAATAATGTTTATCTACTTATACCCATATGTTATATTACTCTTTTCTGTTGCTTGTACTGCAGCGTATGTTAGTGTCTTCAAGAAGACTAAAAGCCAGGATTGCCTAGAGCGGACATCGAACCCTCAACCTCCTCGTGTGTGCGTGTGCTATGAACCGACTAGGTCTGTTCTAAAAGAAGCATTATACAGCAAAATGAATTCTATGACACACACTGATCTTTCTTAGATTGTGTTAAAATAATTGAGAACATAAGTCTAGAGGCACAATTTGTCATAATTAGATTTTAAAATTTAGTTCATAACACAACTTTATTTACGGAAAACTCTGAAAAAATGATTATCGATATCTTTAATTGGCACTTACACAATGTGTGAAGACGATTCTCTTCTTGCACACGTATCGTATAGGAGGTTTATTAATTCGATTTCCGCCACCAACAATCCTGGCTAAAGGTTTCAGAGAGATTCATTACTTTGGTTCCTTTAAATAGCCTTTCATTTCTCCTACGTATTCTATCCATATAGCCTGAAAACATAGTCTGTCACCTGTAGTCCTGTACTCGTGTCATACGCAGACGTCGCGCGCATGTCTACCCCACAGAGACAATCTTCTCGGAAGTCTTAATAAAGCTGTTGGTAACGTCTTCGCGCGATGTGATTACATACGTGTCCGAAGTAATGGTATGATTAATTTCTATAATAGTGTTGCATGAGTCGGTATGGCTAACATAGCAATGTTTTGTGAAGTTTTTAACAAAGCTTTGCTGAATAAGTTTCGCCATGTGAATTGTGATTCTAGATTGGAACAACGCATGTTATACGTATCGTTCTACACAACGCGACGCAGTTACACAACATCTTTGAAGTTTATAAATTTGGATACGCCCAATGTTTGTAAATTCACATGCAGACAATTCGGTCACTGTAGTCCTGTATCGTGTCATCGAGAGTTCCCATATTTTACGCAAGAGACTTATCACCATTTGAATAAACTTAGTTTGCGATGTGATTATCGTAAGAATTCACATGAACACGGTCTACCTGTAGTCCTGTACTCGTGTCATACGCAGACGTCGCGCGCATGTCTACCCCACAGAGACAATCTTCTCGGAAGTCTTAATAAAGCTGTTGGTAACCGTCTTCGCGCGATGTGACACACTTGTCTGAAAGTAATTATTACTTATTTTCTTATAATAGAGTGAATTGAGTATGGTATTGGATAACATACTAAATGTAGTTTTTGTGTGTTTTTAAACACAACTTTGCTGATACAATTGAAATCTTTATTCTCGATTGACAACGCTATGTTAAATACGTAATGAAATAAAAAAAAAAGCATAAATACGATGCTTTGATTTTATATAAATTTGATAAACGCCAAATGTTTCGTATTTCACCACACGGAGATTCGGATTCATACGTATCGTTACATTGAGTAAAAAATAAAAATACATCTCATGTTCCATATTCTCGTTTCTAATGACTGACTGAAAGAAGTCCCCAATATTTTGGTAAAAATAAACTTCATGTTGTGATGTTATTTTTTTCGTGAGAATTTATTATGTGAAAACGTCCCGAGTCATACACAAAAATAAATATGTATTGTTAACGCACATGTCTATAATGTGCCACACAATCATTAACTGCATAATAATCACAGGTTTACAGCAGATGCCATATGACACAGGCGAGAGATTTAAGTCCACTGTGAGTTATGAGACAATAATGTTAAAAAGCGTCGAGATTCATTTTAATATATGTTCTACTTTTTAAACAATATTCCACGAGTTGTAAGTGTCCCATATCTGCACCGCCCTTTGCATGAGGTACACGACGTGTTACGGTTGCCCGTCCAACAACGACCATTGAACCAACATTCCAAGAGCTCAATATTAGGTTAATAGCTGGTCTGTGTTTTTAGAGAATAACACGTGCTGAACATAATGACGAAAACCATTAAACGATACCCTATGTATTGGCAGCGCCGCTGAATAAAACGTAATATACTGAATCTCGAAATAGTGGCGGTTACTACCAACAAAAAGCTACAATTTTGTTTTTTTATCTTATGTGTATCAGTGCCAATGGTTTAATTTTCTGTCTTGTAAAATTAAGTAAAATTGACGCCGTGCACACTAATAAAAGTTAAATATACCAGCCAGGTGGCGCCAAAAGATGCCTCATCCTACAGCCAAAGCTCGATTCCTATAGCTGACAAACGCAAGCAAGAACTATGGTGTAAGTTTATCATAAGCTTGTCAAAGATGGCGTGACAAGTTAGGAAAATATCCCCCTCCCTCCTCAAGGCATCACATAGGCCACCGCTCTGCTACTGATCCTCGTTTTAAATTGCAGCATATTTTTCATATTATTGTTACTTTCATTATAGCACTCTTTCTGAACCAGATAATCTTTGATTCCGATGGCGATACATATTATTTTGGGGGTGATCGTTGTAAACCATGTCTTGTGAACCTGGCCCATCCTCTCCTCCCAGTGCGCGAGTTACAGCATTCTGACGCCAAACGACGTTCTCTTATGTGGGGAGGGGGGCGTTCCCACATGACGCGTCTCTGACATAACCTCAAGTACGAATACATCGCCGTATACATCGTGTACATCGTCTGACATAACCTCAAGTACGAATACATCGCCGTATACATCGTGTACATCGTCTGACATAACCTCAAGTACGAATACATCGCCGTATACATCGTGTACATCGTCTGACATAATAATATAGGCCTTCCGAGAGCAAAAGGTAATTAAATCCATTAGGGATATAATTGTTGCTAGAAAGTTGAAACCACCAGATCAAATATACTTTCACACGCGTTTCAGAAAATACAATTTAAAGTGTGCCTAAATCAGTTAGAACTCATGTGTTTGTTGCTCAAAATGAAGAAATGATTTATATTTCATAGATCATTTGATTTAAATCTATTTAAATGATTTAAATAAACAACACCCTGGTAGAAACCATAAGGAAATGTGAATTGGAATATTGTGTTTCGCTAATTTTTCATTAAACTCTTGTGTTAACATTTCTACAAAGTGAATGTTGACTTTGCAAACATTAATGAAGAGCTTTTTCCTTAAATATCAGCTTTGTTTTAAAATAATTTTACATTTTTGAATTGTATTTAATTATGGTACTACAAAATTATTTTAAATCATATAAGGTTTTTTTTATATACTTAAATCCTTAATTTTTTATTGAAGCTAGAAATTGCTCATAAACTCATTTATCTCTAAACCTAAAAAAATGGAGTTTGTGAGTGTTGGTTGTCTGCCCACGCTTACATTAAAAATATATAATTTATATTCAGTTTTTTATTTAACAAAAACAGGTATACACATCATTTAAAGAACATGTAATAATTGTTATTATAAGGTGTTAAGATTAGTATGTTAAACACGCTGACACTTAGGATTCCCTGCTGATTTTTTTTTGTCATGAACTTGTGATAAGTAAGATCTTGCCAAGATCTTGCCAAGAATAGGCCTAATACAAGATCTTACACTAGTATCTTGCCAAGATCTTGTCAAGATTTTTCAGCAGGGTTTATTTGCTGATGTAAAATTTCATCAATTTTTTATATTCATCCATTAAGGAGGGCTACACTGATTGTTGATGATTATTATTTAAACCGATCACTATAATCACTTTTAATTCGCGTACTTACTATTACAAGCTGTTGTTGCATGTAGTGCATATAATCACTGTTAAAACTAATGTTGACGATTATTTTAAAATGTTATTGTTAAAACGTGTATGCTATAACTTATTGCATTGAAGTATGTTTATTCCATATAAAATGTGGAGTTCATGTTGCAACCAAGTTCTTGTCTGTCTCCTATTAATAGGCTATGCAGCCTATGAACCCGAACGTTCGTGGGATTGATAGGTGACACCTCTGAGGTCTTTAACACGGCAAATATTTCGTCTGCAACACGTTTTCAATTTTCTGTAAGCGCTAGGTGCCATTAAATAATGGAAGTTAATGTTGCGTATGACTATATAACTGCAAGGGGTTTTCTACGACATGATATAATATTTATATCGTTTCCTGTCGCGTCACGTTCAGTATAAATGAAATGACCTATGTTTTCAGAAAGTTTTACCGACTTCGTACAGTTGGGTGAAACAATATTATTACACAGGTTATATTATAATAACGTGTCGATAATATTAAAATATATTAAAGGGAAACCAGACTTTTAGCGCACGTGGAAAATCAAATTGTTTTGTCGAATTGTAATTTCATTGTAAAATATTATGGACATTAGTTTTTCCGCTTTTCGTAATCGGTCATACACAAATTATTGTTGGCTCGAGCGCTAAGCGCGCGACTCTGATTCGGGAGGTCTCGGGTTAAAACCCAGTCGAGACCGGCAATCCCGACTGAAGGTTTTTCCCGAAGTTTTCTTAGTCGTTAATGCGAATGCAAGGGATTGTCGGAGATCCCTTCACAATTGTCGTATCCGCATCATACCTACTTGACACCTAAAGAGGGGCATGAATTGCACCCTGGGCAGTGGGCAGGCTTCTCACGAAACGTTATTATTATTACACAATTAATTGAACACGTTTGATCGATATTATAGATTATGTTGATGCCTGTTGTAGAGAACGCAAGTTGAACGTGAACAATCTTATTCTATTAGTCATGTCTAAGAGTAAGACAGTACTCCTTTGTCTTCCTTGGGGCAGAGTTTATCATGAAACGTTTGGTCCTTCAGAAAATATCCTTTGTTGTAATTGCTTTGTACGTGAACTAAAAGACAAATTTACATTTCTAACAGCTATTCTTTAAAGATTACGAAATCGATCATTGTGACATATCTGAATATGTATTGCCCCCTCTCTCCCCTCTCCTCTCTATGTTTCAAAAGTCAGTTTGCCTGAAGGCTAATATAATATAATTTAATATCCTATTAATCTGTGCTTAAATGTATGACGAAACTCACATGTTAAATTATTATTGTTATGATCTTGTAATTAATTCTATTTGTATTAAAATTTGAACCGTATAAAAGAGATGAATGAATATGTATATGAATGACAACCACCCTTATGTATTTAAGCGACGTTTATACGGTAGTTTTAGTAGAGATTTGTGTGCGCTGCCATCTTGGCTGTGACGTCACGGAAGTGCTGCTAGAAACTCGTTTCCACCATGCAGCACATGTTAGCACAGCACCTTCATGGCGCCAACAAAAACAACCGTATATGTTAAATATTAATTAACGTTTTAATATTTTGTAGTGTAGGCCTACTAGTAGTACCCTGTCATAAATTTGTATAAATTTGTATCACGCATTTTAAAGGTTGGATGTAAGAAAAAGACTCACTGGACTTAATCCCGCCTAAGGTCCTTAATCAAGCTCTCTCTCTCTCTCTCTCTCTCTCTCTCTCTCTCTTTCTCTCTCATATTGTCATACTGTGTACCAGTGGCGTATCCAGGAATTCATAAAGGGGAAGAAGGGGGTTTAATCAATTTTTTCATAGATGTGCCGATGGCTAAGTGGGGGGTCGGGGGGGCTTGCCCCCGGAAAAATTATCTTGTTGAAGGTCATTTTGGTGAAAATCTGTGCGTTTTAAAGCATCACAATTGCCAACTTTTTATCTACACAAATCCTGTTTTTAATCCAAAAGTTTTTCTATTTCAAGGTCATTTTGATGAAAATCTGTGCGTTTTAAAGCATCAAAATAACCAACTTTGTATCTACTAAAATCCTCTTTTAGTCAGATGGTAATTTGTAGTTATTTAATTTTCTCCTTTACACTTTTTTTTCAAAAGGGGGGGGTTTTGTCCCCCCTCTCCCCCCCCTTGGATACGCCACTGCTGTGTACCAATAGTCTACATGTTAATTATAGAGGTTGGCTACACTTAAAGGGGCTTCATACTAAGGCTTCATAGCCCTATATGGCACGCCTTTAAGCCAATAAATATCAATATCAAATATCAAATCTCTCTCTCTCTCTCTCTCTCTCTCTCTCTCTCATGACGAACGTTCTCATGTATATCGATTGTAATGTTGTGGGGGTTTCGTCCATGGATAGTGTAGGTATGACGGCGGCCAGCATCTTCTCAACTATCGAAAGTCCTACGCTCGGAGTGGAAGCTAGGTCCTGGCAAGGCAATACCTGAAGATGTTGGCGGATAATTATGTAGTTTGTGTTAAATTGTAAAGCTTTATTTCAAAACCGATTAAGTCCAACTCATAGTAAATTCGGATTAAAACGAAGAAAACTCAGAAAACTGAATCGCAATATATTTTAAAGGTGTTTTGGCAAGTCCGTGCAGCCTAAGTATAAAAATAAATGTGGTTGTTAGTTTTCTTAAAAAAACATTAAGGACATTTGGACTTATTGCGTTTAAAAAAACTATAAATCGACTTCCACAAGTCTCAACATAATATTCGTTACCTATTTGAGCTTAAAATTGTTTATTTATTGATTTTATTATTATTATTATTATTATTATTATTATTGTTATTATTATTATTTTTATTTTTTATTTTTTTTTCTGTTCATGGTATCTTTAATTATTTACTGGCAACTGTCAGGGATCTTCTGTCACCACGTAAAACTGAGTAATTTTCAACAGGCTGTTCAACCCCACGTTGCAGATTACGCGAGTGTTGTGTGGGAATCCACATCACGTCACGAAAATTAAGCAAGTTGAACGCATTCAATACAAATTTTTAAGTTTTCTTTGTTACCAAAATAATATAAATTTTCACCGATCACATTATGCTAGACTTTGTCAAGAACAATCGATTCCAACACTAGCAAATCGTCGTAGTGCAACCGACGTAATTTTCCTGTACAAACTTCTCCATAACATCATCGACACGGACCTTCTTCAAGATATAAACTTTCACATCCCCTTCAAAATTCCATTGACTCGTATTGATGTTTTTAAATTTTCCCCCATCAACCGAATTCAAGGCACCTACAACAAATATTGACATCAACCACATGAAACTTCATTCATTTAAATCAGCTGTTTATGCCAGTTTACCAGCATGACTCATTTATCACTAGTCACATTATCACCTTTTCACCACTTTTGTATTTTATAACCTCAGCTTTTTTTTCTACGTTCATCTTGGGCTTTCAGCCGTTTTATACATTTATAGTTTTGTTATTCATGTTTTGCTTGTTGTATATTGTTGTTTAATTTTTATTTTATAGTACTTGTTCGTGTATTTAATGTTTTGCTTATCGTATATGTATGGTTTTGAATTGATGTATTAATTGTTTATAGTTTTAGTAACCTAACACTTGTGGGTTTTATACCTGTTGTTGGTGACCAAAAACTGTTTATATTTCGTTTTGAAAGAAAATACTTTTCACCATCAAATAGTGCATATTATAATGAAGGGGAGGGGCCGCTAAATTAATTACGCGTACATTAACCGTCTTCAAACAGTGCAAAATCGCATCGTATACGTAACGTATGGTCACTCACTCCCCACACTGAACACTAATTCATCTTCTCCATCGCGACATCCAATTCCTACTTTTAAAGGAACACATAACAAATCTCTCCCGATCGTTCTACAAATCATTAGCATCAAACAACCACACTGAAGTCCGCCGACAACGTCTTTTCCACCCCCTACAGTCTGATATGTACAACCGCCCCCATAGCCAGTTGCGACTTGCCAGATACACTCAAAGCACACAAACGCCCCTGGAGCAGAACTCCGGCTGCCTCGCAAAGTCATCGGTAGCCAAAAATAAGGGAGCTGGTCTAGGGGCCGCTAGTAAGATATTAAACTACTCGTAGCCGATGGTCGCCGTAGAGCCCGATTCTAAACTATCCGCCGAGCCAGGTCCGACTCGAAACTATCCGCAGGCCCGACCCGAAAGTCAGCACAGAAACCCGGTTCTTTCGAAAACTGTACAAATTTATGATGAATTTTAGACTCGGTATGGCTCTGCCGGCGTCATTTTAGACAACAGATTGTGTATTATGATGGTATTTCTTAGTTCAACTAGTATACCGTTGTAACTGGCCCGAAAGCCCGAAGCGGCCCGAACCGTCAAGAAGTTTCAATTTTACGGGCCCAGCCCGGCCCGAAACCCGAAAATAAATCAGAAAAGCTGCCCGGCCTGGGCTTTCGGGCCGTTTGGGGCCAAAATTCCCATCTCTACAGAGCCTAGCTATAGGAGTGCACGGGTACCTGACGGCTCAGCCCTTCTAGCTCCATTCTACGTAATTGCATCTTTAATCATCAGCTGAATGACAAGCCCAAAGCCCATACCCCACATCAAATTCTGCCATTTAATGGCGTAAAAGCGTTCTCGCCTCTGAAAACATTATAATTCTACTTAAATGGTTTTTATCCTTGTTATAAACATTATAATTTTTTTTAAACAAGAAAGGGTAAGGGCAATACACCCGTTACTGTATATAAAGCAAAAGTTAATGCAAACTTATTGCATGCACTCAAACTGAACTGAACAAGAACACAACGCCATATCCAACTAATTTTTTTGTACTTATTGGACTTAATGTGGTTTGAAAAATGCTCCACGTTTGTAAACGAGACTTTACACCCGCCCCCCCCTCACACACTTAGTCTTGTTGCGTTTCGTAACAGAGACGCATGCAGGACGTTCAGAGCTGCCAACTATTGATATTGCAAAAGTTGGACCAAGGTGGGCGGTTCGCTGTCCTATCGACCGGTTGTGAAGAGAGCTAATCAGTAATCATCTCTAAACTAAAACCGAATGATTACTTGACTCATTTGATTCTTATTTCCACCCGTGTCATCATCGAAGCGATGTCTAGGGTTTGAGATCCTCCAGCCTCGTATAGAAGTAGAACGAGTTACCTACGACTCACCAGCGTGCAGACTGCAGATCGGTGGAAACTCAGCTACGGTGGAGGCCTGTAACTTTAGTTTGTAGTGTGGAAACCCTCTCATTGACTCCTTCGGCAACCACGACCATGAACAAACCTTAAAATACAAACGACCTAAGATGGCTTTGGCCTCTCTGGCTAATTATGACTAAATCAACTCAAAGCTTTAACGCAAAGACAATCCTTCAAACACAAATCAGCTTTCGTGACACTATTAACACTCAATTCCGGACAAAGTAAAATAAAGCCAAAGAAAAAAAAATCAAGTACTTCTATAAAAATCAGATTCCCTATAAAGAGCTTATAAGGCTCGAAGTAGGTAAAAGACAATTGTGACCCATGAGGTCACAAGGCAAATGAAGTCGAGTTGTGTGTAGTTTGTGACCTTGAATGGAACAAAATATTATTACAAAATAAATAAATTCGTATTAGTCTACCCACTCAGTCATAACTGATTTTCAGTGGGTCTTTCAACCAAAGTGACCAAGCCAACCCTGTAGGCCGCGACGCAATCGACGAGTGGTATGGACAGTGCGAATATCCGCGGATCAACGCCAGAATCAACAAGCAAACTTGTGGTGTTGCGGGTGAATTTTTTCAAACAAATGACAACTGTCCACCTGCATGACAGGATGGACGGCTGGCAACCCTCAGACGTTCGCCAGGGCTCGACGTTCCAATGCTCAGCATGAATCTTCGGATGTCCCGAGTCCGTTAACGCACGTAATGCACTTGATACTTCAGGAAGTAATCTCTCTTACAGGAGCGAGCATTAGTTAGGTGTATTTTACTAGCAGGAAGTCGTGCTTATTGCGCGGGGCTATTTCAAGATTGTACTATTCCCAGCATGTATAGTGTTTGTTGAGAATAATGCTGGTCTATATCGGTCGAAATACCTGATATTGGTTTGGGAATATTAATATTACTGCGGGAAACATGACAGGGGGGGGGGGGGGAGAGACCTTAGAAGGAGTGTCCAAGGCAAGGCAACGAACCCAAATCATTTTTGTCTTGGTTTATGGTTTACGACAGTTATTTCGGTTCTATTATGGTTCAGTAGGTAATAAAATTACGGTTCACATCAAACACATTCTTATTTTTGTCGTATAGCGGTACTCGTCAATAAGAATGCTTGCCAATTCACGATAACAGTAGGAAATAATTGCAGAGCTTAGCGAAGACTTCAATTTGACTTCTCTGATAAAAATAGCTCGGGTGTTTTTTTGTTTGTTTGTTCGCTCTCTTCCGGGCAAACGGCATACGCGATCTCGATGAAAATTGAAGGAGACTTTCGAAATCTCTGAACTTAGATCTGCCAAGTTTTTTAGTACAGTCGAAGAAATATTTCTCTAAGAATCGTACTTTTAGGGCAAGGATTGGTGAATATGACCTCGCTGCCCCGCATTATTTGCGGCTAGCACATCGAGACGCGTGTAATGCTCGGTCTCCCTCAGACTTTGAAGGCAGACGTGGTTCACTCTTGCTCTTGTCTTTACATAACATGTAGCGTACTCTAATGAAACACGTTAACAATGACGACACAAAACAGTAATCATTGGACAGAAATAGTCAACCAAAAAAGCTCATCCATCAATGCGACTGGAAAAAGC
This sequence comes from Sweltsa coloradensis, assembly GCA_024449915.1. NCBI lineage: Eukaryota > Metazoa > Arthropoda > Insecta > Plecoptera > Chloroperlidae > Sweltsa > Sweltsa coloradensis. The sequence goes on along the minus strand of JAMZAV010000287.1, from coordinate 396,965 downwards.
GTTCGTCTAGTTTTAGGGCAATGTCAACAAAAATACGACATGCAAATCATAGGTGTTGATCGGTTTTTATCGTGAGACTTACGCAAAGACGATCGGTGGGACGGAAAAGTGATGCTTATACAGAGGGTGTATCAACTGCCATGGATTTCTGTGGCCACTGGCCGGTGATACGCACTTTAGTCATTTGAACTTTCCTCGGTACCCCCGGAGGTGTTGAGATTTTACAATTTAAATTGTTATTAAATGCTGTTAATTTAAAAACTGCAATGCAAAAACACATTTAAAATGGATAATAAGCTGTTCGTTTTGGGTGCATTTTGAGGTTGGATTTCGGTTCGGGAGAAATTCCGTTTATTTTGGTTTTCTGTTTTGAAGTATTCTATCAGAACATCAACCGTTCATTGAAAGATGTGTGCATCTCGATACTTACACAATACTTACTTAACTATAAAATATATTTAGTTGTCAAGTCTCGTGGTAAACTTCCCATGTGGTTCATGCTTCACGTGTCAAACGACTCGATTGAATTTCCACACGATTATTTGCCCATTTCACCGTGAGAGATGTTTATTGTTGTGCGTTTCCAGTTGAGCGGTTAGAAAAATAAACATTTTTAAAATATCGGATTTGATTAACTGGGAAGGAATGTCTGGACTCGGAAGTGAGACTAGCAGAAGATGTTTGTTGGTGGTTGTGAGGTGAGCTTGGAAAGTTTGGATTTGATTTGATTTGATTGGATATTGCTTTTTATTTTATTTATTTATTTGTTTAACGTCTATCCTATTCAGTTATAAAAACTGATTTACAAAGGAGGACAACTAAATAAATCTAATTACATAGATGCAGACACAATAATGAACTCATTTAAGTAAATATTTGAATATTATTACAACAATGCATTAAAACTCAACAAATTTGGTAAAAATAACAAGGTAATTAAATGCAATGAATGAATGAATCAAAATAAAAAGGGTGGGGAATGAAAGTGAAAGAAAAGAAGAATGAAAATGAAAAGAAAAAGAAAAAAGAAAAGAAAAGAAAAAGAGAAAAAAAAAAAAAGAAAAAAGAAAAAAAAAGAAAAGAAAAAAAGAAGAAGAAAGAAGAAAGAAAGAAAGAAAGGAAAGGAAAGGAAAGGAAAGGAAAGGAAAGGAAAGGAAAGGAAAGGAAAGGAAAGGAAAGGAAAAAAGAAAGAAAAAGAGAGAAAGAGAAAGAGAAAGAAAGAAAGAAAGAAAGAAAGAAAGAAAAAATCCTGAAAAAAGAAAAACGAAACAAAAAAAACTGATTTATTAGACAATCCTACTCAAACGAATATGAGTGGTGCCAAAAATCAGGAACAGCAAATCAGGGAGTAATCAATCTTTTGCGGAAGAAACCACCGAACGCGAATCTTCATTCTTGTGTTCAATCTTCATTTTTGTGTGCAAATCTTGATAACAATAATTTAGTACAAAAGATCGTGACTCTAATATATAATTATATCAGATATATAAATATTTAAACTTGTTCAAGTCAAAAACTGATCACAGCAATGATACTGGACTCCTAACTCAAGTTGCAAGCTCCACCAGTGGGCGGCAACCAGACAATCTAGGCAGAAAAATATCAATTGAAAATACATTGATTATAATATAATGATATTATCATAATCAAAGCAATAATGAACAAACAAAGAGAACAGCAAAATCATAAAATAAGAACTTATGAAGATAAATTAACATTACACAAACATACAGACAACAACCTACAACTAAAAAGTAAAAATCAATTCTTCTTTGCTCTTTGATTCATTATCATTGCTTCAATTTTACTTTTAAATTGTACAATTCCTAGCTTATTAAACTGGCTTCTTATATCATAAGAAAATTGAATTCCAATAAGATACGCCTCTGTACATAAATGACTTTCTAAATGCTTCAGCATTTAATCTAGGAACTTGCAATGAGTTTATAGAAGTCGAATTTCTATCACGATTATCAATTTGAAAAATATTGGGTAGAATACCTAAATACATACCTTTCAATGCTTTGTATGTATTTACCAGTACGCTATACTTCATTCTTTCTTCGATCGTGAAGCAATCAGATTGTAAATCTTGGCTCATAGGAATTGAATCAAACAGATGGTCAATTCTCTTCTGAAGTACAACATACTTGATAGAAGGTCTTACTGCCCAAACCACTAAACAATTATAAATAATTCTTACTGCCCAAACCACTAAACAATTATAAATAACATAGTGAATATAAGAATCTACAAGTAACCTCAACATTCTCTCTGTTACAAACCTCTTCATTCTACTTATAGTAGAAAACTCAAATTGCTGATGATACCTAATTACATAATACATACATATTCATAATGTTTCTCAAATTTAAATTACAATCTAAGAAATCTCCAAGATATTTAAATTTATACATTCTAGAAATTAACTTACCATTACAATTCAACGTCAAATGAATATCGTTTATGTTCTATCATTAGCCTTATGAAAAATCATAAAATTTGTTTTACTTTAATTAATATCAAATTCCTGAGTTTTAAACCAATCACCCATCCTCTTTAGAACTTCTTGAAGACGTCTTACGACCTCTTCGACATCCACACCTTCTAAATAAAAGACCAATTCATATATAAAATATAGTTGATTCCTCCCATTATAGTAGATATATCATCTATGAAAAGAATAAATAAAAGGGGTCCTAATATTGATCCTTGGGGTACTCCACAAAAAATATTGAATACTTTTGAACTATATTTTGCAAGATTGATAAACATTTTTCTTTTTAAAAAGTAGCCCGCCAAAATTGATTTCAAATAAGGACTTATGTTATACCTGGTTTTAAGTTTTATTAAAAGAGGTAAAAAAAAGTACTGAATCAAATGCTTTCCTAAGATCAATAAAGACAGCTCCAACCTTACCATTCCGTTTGTCAATGCCTTTATATATAAAATCTGTAAATGCTAGAAGGGCACTTTGCGTTGACCTCCCTTTTCTGAAACCATGCTGGTTTGCACTTAAACCTTCAGATGCATCCACTTCATGTAATAACCTCATGTGCAAAATATTTTCAATAATTTTCCCTACAATTGGAAGAGTTGATAGGTCGATAAGATTTCCTATCACTCTTTTTACCTTTACCCTTATAAATAGGTGTTAACCTTGCCAATTTCAGCTGTGTTGGGAAATCACTTACAAGAAAGAAATGGCAAATTAGATACGCTAATAATCCGACTATTGATGCGCATTTCTTGAATACTATGCATGGAATCTCTTGAAGTGTTGCGGAGCTTTTAATTTTAAGGCGTTTTATTGCTGCAATTACTTCCTTATTAGTTTACCTTTGTATGCGGGAGATTCTTTGCTTCTCTTCTATTGGAATCTTTAAACTTACCAATTTCACTGGAAAAATCTACATCGATCACAACAAAACTTTTCTGTAACAAACAGCAAATGTCAGGATTAGATGTGTAGGATACCCCATTCTCAGTCAATGAGGCTATGCTACACTTTTTTCTCTTTGTTACCTTTCAACTTATTATAAACTGACTATAAAGATTTTGAAGAAATATCACTATGAAAAGAAGACAAAATGTTCACGCTTAGAAAAAACGAATCTTATTATTTACCTAATTTCTAACTTTCTTGTATTCCTCCCACGTTGACTGCCTTCTCGAAATTCTGAATTCTTTGCGCAAGTGGTCTGTCCTATGCATGGATTTCCTAATCTATGCTGTTAACCATGGGGCTGGCTTCCCTTTAACTCTTAACTTCAAGGGGTGTGCATGCTCATTTAGAGTTTCCACGATTACTTTAACAAACATTTCTAATTTATCATCTGCACTTACCGCCATACCAATTTGGTCAATGGGACCACTTACAATATCTTCATTTACCAGCTTCCAATCAACATTCTTATAATTTCTAGTATTTACAAAAATAGAAAGACACTTTTGCTTATTAATATTACGAACACAATAAATTTATTCACGATCACTTAATCCTACACTTATAAGACCTGACTGAATAATATTTTCATTGTGATTTACATAAACATAGTCAATTAAAGTAGCGGACCTCTCTCTCATCTCATCAACATCTCATATTAATGCACTTTGGCTATTCGAGACGATGAGTGGTGATAGATGAGGATGAAGTATGGACATAAGGGAGGAGGGGAAACCCGGTACCGGCAAGTAGCCTACTCCTTTCGAAAAGTACCAAGGGGACCAACGGCTGAACGTCCCATCCGAAAGGATGGTGTAACCTTGACAGTCATATAGGTTCCTCCACTAACCCGGACTGCCGAGCTGACGTCGAGGAGAACGAAGCCGTTACACTAGCTCTCGAACCCTCCATCTGCTCTAACCAGCGATATACGTGAGTTTCAGGGCAGAGCGGTCACCCACTCTACCCCTGACCACAACCGAGTTTGCTTAACTACGGTGTTCTAGTAGGAGCCGGTTAAACTACCTCGGCTAAACCGCTGACTACACAAGTTTGGAGTGATAGTCATACTTCAAGAAAGGGGTGTGAAAAGTTTGGACAGTTTCAAAGCTAATCTATTGATAGTATGATAATATTTAAAAATAATTCTGAAGAAATATAAGCTGTTAGTAAATCAATAACATAAGCTGAATTCAGATACAACACAAGATACCATGCTAATTTCTAATTTTATCTATACATTCTTTACAAGCAAGTTTGAAGATAAACAATGACGACCAATACAAATACATTTCAAGGTGAATAAATATCTTATAGCGGAGGATGTTCTCTTTCTTTAATGAACAATTGTTGTCCTATACATATTTTCTATATTATTTGATTCCATTTTATTTATCTTGTTGAACATTTAAAATGTTTTTTTTACTAATTATTTATTTGTTTATTTTATTTATTTATTTATTTATTTATTTATTTATTTAACGTCTATACTATTCAGTTAAAAACAGATTTTTAAAGGAGGACAACAACAACAATAACAACAACAACAAACATTCACACGCTAAACCAAACTAATATGTTCCATACAGACTAATTGCATGGTTATACATTTACCGAATCATTTTTTCTTTAATGAGTTCACTATAAGCCTAAAAATATGTGAACTTACTGACAGTTTCGAGCTAGGTCCCACATCGGCAAGAATCTCACCTCACATTAGAAATAATATGTGCGATGTTCTTTTTTGCGCGGATAGGATACTTGTGAGGGGATGCCCGACGTCCGAGGGCTGTTTGAGAGGACTCAATCCCTTGCATTCGCATTAGCAACTGAGGAAAACCTCGGAAAAACCTTTCAGTCAGGATTTCTGGTAACAACGGGACTCGAGCCCGGGAGCTCCCAAATCAGAGCATCGAGCTTAACGCCAAGCCAAACCTGTCGGCACTTGTGGCTCACTATGATAGTCAATCACATGGCTCACTATGTTGCAAGTTAGTATTATGGCTGGCTCACTATGATAGTCAATCACATGGCTCACTATGTTGCAAGTTAGTATTATGGCTGGCTCACTATGATAGTCAATCACATGGCTCACTATGTTGCAAGTTAGTATTATGGCTGGCTCACTATGATACAAGTCAATCACCTGGCACCCAAATGATGGCATCATTGCTTTGTTATGTAAACATGTGAACTTCACATGCGCTCTCTTGTAACTTAGCCAAGATTTAAAACACAGTTCTAAACTTCCAAATAAAATGCTGAACTATTTTAAGATATCAAACTATAATTGATAGTCTTTTTAACCTCCCGTATCTTATTTCCCACGTAACTCGAAACCGGTGCTGTTATACTAATATATAAACAAAGTCTGATAGATTAACGATGCGCTAGCTTTCAAGCTTGTAAATCTTATTCGGGGGGCCGAAGTTTCAAGTCCTTTATGGGCAATCCTGTCCTGACACAAGATTTTCCTCAAGTTATTCCTGGACCTGGGATTGAGCTGGACATTTCCTCCAACGTAGCCCCTCATCTTAGTCAGTTGTTGGGGGTGCCCCTGGAGACGTTCCTAAGAATCATTGCTTTTGAATTGACGAGGGTAGGCCTACTTGAGATATTTATAAATATCATCCGCTAATATATTACATTCGTTAATATTTTAAGGGGAATCCCTGGACCGAAATATGATTTTTAAAGAATGCAGTAAATAAGTCTGAAAAGTAAATAGAATGAAAGAGGGACCTAATACAAGAGCACGTTATTTTTTGACATTTTTTGACGGGACATAGCCTCAAAATCAACAATTTTAGTCAAATTGCTCTAATCAATCCAGGTAGTTCAAAATTGAACTTTTAGCAGCGGTCGTTTTCTATATTGTTTCTACACTTCTTTATATACAACCATAATAAAAGGTTAATGGTTTTCTATAGTTTCTTGCGTTGTTCGATTTTTTTCGCCCGCCAGTACAATTTCAAATTTTGTACCGTTTGACGAAAAAAATCGTACAACGCCAGAAACTACATACAACCTATTCCCCTTGTATTAAGGTTGTAGATACAGAAGTGTAGGCCTAGAAACAATCCAAACAAATACAAAAATGTGTAAAAAAAAAAAAAAAAACGGCAGTCAAGCTCTCCTTCAAAAGTCTTCGGATGTGAATGCTGTGAGATATAGAAGTTGAGCCAAGCTTTTTATTCTTTCTCCCTAATTTCGCTTTGAAAATAAGTAAGATCATTTCGCCTGTTGACGAGCGCCAAGCCAACGATTTTTGTGGTAAAAAAGTAAAATATTTAAACTCGAAATCATAACAAAAAAATTGCTTGGCCATGAACCAAATTCAATGGCAATTCAATTCAATTAAATTCAATTCAATTCTATTATAAATAATAAATTAATAAATAAATAAATGGCCAATCAATTTTTTAATGATTTTGAGTTTAAATATTTTAGTTTTTTAACACAAAAATCGTTGGCTTGGCGCTCGTCAACAGGCGAAATAATCTTACTTATTTTCAAAGCGAAATTAGGGAGAAAGAATAAAAAGCTTGGCTCAACTTCTATATCTCACAGCATACACAGCCGAAGAAAGGAGAGCTTGACTGCCGTTTTTTTTTTTTTTTTTTCAAATTTTTGTATTTGTTTGGATATTACATATTTTTGTTGTTTGTATGCTATCAAGGCGTGAATGATGGACTTTGAATGATTAAATTTGTTACGTTAAGAGTTGTTTTTTTTACATTTTTGTGCCCACGGTCCCCCCAAAGGTGCCCTTTGTGTTTTAAACGCTAGATATTTATAATGGTCAAGAGCATTTTTAATTTTAAGCTTGTGCAAATTACTACGCCTGAGTAATTACGCGTTTTGATTTTCATTTTGATTTTCCCCGGTCCCAATTGCCCGGTTTTGGTTTTGAAAGCTTAAGTGATTGTGCATGAGGTACATCTGAGTGTGGCCCAAGTTTCAGAGTTCTAAGATGAACCGTTTTCTCTGTGTAGCGTCTTATTCATAAGAGTACCGAATAACCTAGCTTTTGATAATTTTGATTTTCTCCGGTACCCGTTACCCAATTTTGCTTTCCATATTCAAAAGTGATAAAGAATGAGAGATATCAAAGTATATTCCACGTTTGAAACATCTCAGTTGTAGCGTTTTCTGTGAATGATTCATTTCTTAAAGTTCAGATATGTTTTTTGTTATTTTTGGGCCCATGGTCCTCCCCAAATTTAGCCCCTTGTGTTTTGGACGCAAGATATTTATAATGGTTGATAGCATGTTAAATTTCAAGTTTGTACAAATAACCACGCCTTGGTAATTACGTGTTTTGATTATCATCCAAATTTTGATTTTCTCCGGTCCCTGTTACCCGATTTTGGTTTTGAAAGCAAAAGGCACTGCGTCTGAGGTACATCTAAGTGTGGTCCATGTTTCATAGTTCTAAGATTTACCGTTTTCTCTGTAGGGCTCAATATAGCTACGAGGAGAACTAACTCGCCAGCCAGCCAGCCAGCCAGCCGGAAGGATTTTGACGATGTTGAGAGCCTATTTTAACACAGAACGGGTTGTCGGATCGTATTGATTTTTTTTTTGGTAGGTCATGGACCACATACCAGGTCATATACCGAGTTTTAAGATTGTAGCTCTTTCGGGGTGGCGTGTGCAGATAGCTGAAAATCCCCCAACTCGTGTAGCTGTATACATGGCTGGAGTTCGTCATCGCCTTAGCAGACTCGTGCGCTTGACTGCGGGCGACGACCGTCGCCCTAAATACACAAAAAACCGCTGCTCAAAATTCAATTTTTAAACTAGTTGGATTGATTCGGGTTGAGGTTTTGTCCCGTCAAAAAAATTTAAAAAAATGATGTGCTCTTTTATTAAGTCCCTATTTCATTCTACTAACTTTTCAGACGTCTTGACTGTTTTATTTAGAAATCTTATTTAATTCTAGGGATTCCCCTTAAAAGTTTGTGTAAGAACTTGACAAACATTGTATTTATTTATTATAAATTTAGACCATTACTTTGTATATTTTTACCGTACAATTTTATTTCACGTCATTATTATTATTTATTTCAACGTGACATTTAAAAATTACTTTGCTGGTGGTAAGAATTAGAGCATAGCCCCATAACACAAAGTGTCGTACCACCAGGACAATATACACCATACAATAATAGGAATATACAAAACACATTTAACAATATAAAATACATAATAACAATATACTCAATAATCTCAATATTAGAAACACAAAAAAATCACAAAACATTACTCATAGATAACACACATAAATGTAATACAAAAACAATGGCGAGTGTGATTGTGAATTTGAGTGTGAATGTGAATGTAAATATGATTGTATGTGTACGTGTGAGTGAGTGGTATTCGTGTTAACTGATATGATCGTGACTATTCATTAAAGTTATTCTTCGGTCTCTCCGAAATTTATGAAAATCTTCTTCTGTGCGGACCTTATATGACAGAGCATTCCAATCGACAGAAAAAACCTTGCTGATAAAGCGTTGTTCATGCAAAGGGAGGTATCAGAGTAATAGCTCTACCGTATCTGCATGAGCAATAAACAAGCTGTATTCTGGTCAATGGATCTAGGTCGACTAGCCCGTTAAACATTTTCTTCAGAAAAGCAATTCCCAACTCCTTTAGGTAATTTTCATGAGTGAGTAATTACCACAAATCTTGGTTCGTTGTTGCCTATTCAAGTCTTTTCTTTTAGCGATGAATTTTGTCGCTCTATTCTGTAGAGATTCTAATTTGTAAGCATTGGCCTTCGATGTTGGATGCCATGCAGGACAATCATAGGACAGAGGTCTAACTAGACATAAGTACACAGTGCGCTTGACCTGGCTACGTGCACCATGCAAAGTTCTGGATAAAAGCCTAGCCCTAGAAGCTTAGCAGATTTTTTCTTCGCGATTTCAGTCTGAATGTTCCACTTCAAATCCTGAGTTATTGTAATACCTAAGAGCTTAATTTTGATTTCCCGTTTAATATAACAGCCATTAATTTTGAAAACTATTGCAGGTGCGTTTTTGGATTTTGTCAATGTAATGTGACTGCATTTATTGTCGTTAAGTACAACATTTGGTTTAGCTCACACCATAGCTCAATGTTTTCAAGGTCCTTTTGTAAGATATCCACATCAGTTGCTGACTTGATGGTTCTGTAAAGAGTACACCCGTGCGCATATAGTCTTACTTTAGATTCCACACACCTCGGTAGGTCCATAATAAATATGGTGAATAATAAAGGACCAAGTACAGAGCCTTGGGGCACTCCAGATCTAACACGAAAATCAGAAGTCAGCACCATCATCGACAACCTTCATGCTGCGACCTAAAAGTAAACTCTCAATCCTGTCGAAGGTCTTTCCAGATATGTTAAATTCTTGAAGCTTCATGAGAAGTCGTTTGTGGGGAACTCTATCAAACGCTGTCGCCCAGTCCAATGTGATGACTTCCACGCGGCTACTGGCCTCAGAATCAATGGCGTGCTGCCAGTGATCAATTGCTCCTGTCAACATAGTCACACAGGATCTTCTCGGCAGGAACCCATGTTACTCGATATTTATATTCCCCTTACTTCTTTCAAATGATGCCATTGTTGGATGAGCGAAGCGAAGACTTCAAGTTCACTGACCCCCCAAAAAATTAGCTCAGGTGTTTTTTTCTCTTTTTTTCTGTCTGTCTGTCTGTTTGTTCGCGCTCTACCGGTCAAACGGCATATGTGATCTTGATTAAAATTGAAGGGGACCTTCGAAATCTCTGAACTTAGACATGCCACGTGGTACTTTTACGATTTTTTCGATTTTTAGTGCGATATTTTCGTGACATTTGGGCCGATTCTGACCAAACGGGTGGGGCTACAACGTTCATATTTTACATGGACATTAAGATTGTGATGATGTAGAACCTTTTGAAAGAAAAAGTTGAAAAAGTTAGCCAGAATCCATAGAAATAAAGGTTTTAATGTAAGTGTTTTGAGGTATATAATAATTAACAAGTAACTATAGAAAATTGACACCAATCACCTACAATGCGTTCAAAAGGCACTTGCAAAAGTAAAGAGATCCCACGCAAACTAACAACTTACAAAAAAGCTCATCCATCAACGTGACTAAAAAAAGCGTTCGCGAAGCGGCCTAGTGTAAACAAATTGTTAGAAAAATTAAAAGTTGAATCTAAAATGTAATACCCATCCTACATTTGTTTACTTCCATGCTTATGGGAGTAATAATTTTTTTATTGTAGGTATTAAACCTGTTTTGTTTTAGGGTGCAATGTGTGCCCCACTTCAGTTGAACTAGGTATTTATGTTGAGGAAGGAATTTTAAAAAGCTGTGTCTGTGGAAAACTTAGAAGAAAATGTACATTCGGGTTGCCGATGTGAGGCGTCGTGCCGGCAACCAAATGAAAGTACCTCGTTTAAGGCATGAGCTACCTCTAAGGCGCGTCGCTCCAAGTCCTACCATGCAACGCCGGTGTATTGTAAGTCATGGGCTACCTCTAAGGCGCGTCGCTCCAAGTCCTACCATGCAGCGCCGGTGTATTGTAAGTCATGGGCTACCTCTAAGCTGGTTTATTTATCGTCGCGGTCCGACTCCGACTCGACGATTGGGTTGACTGACTGGATTTCCCCACAAAATGCACACGTCTATTTTTAAACGTGTTACACATTTAGGGACCGTATTGCTGGCTTCGTCCTGTTATTCTAAGTCAACCTTGGCAAAGAATTAATTACTCCATCCTAGCGTAATCTACCGTTACATACGATACTCTGATTAGAGGCATAGCGAATATGCATCTTCAGTGTACATATCGGCTTAAGTTGCATTTTATTAATTCCAGAAGTGCTACAACGTCTTGATTATTAAATGCGTAGCTCAGTTGGTGTAACTGTTATGCTGGTATTCCGACATGGATATCGGGAGCGGAGGATGTCATGTAGAAGGCTCTGACTCCCTATGCTACAACACGGAAACGGAGGAACGTTCGTTTCTTCGTTCCTCCCTGCTGCGCTCCGACCAGTGTTGTGACATCTAGATAAATTTATCTAGATAAAATCCGTTATCTATTATCTTATTTTGATACGTTTTTCGTTGTTATTTTTTATTATTAATTAGATAAAATAGTTTATCTTATCCAAACTTTTTAAGCTTTTAGATAACATGTTTTAGATATAATAATAAACAATAATGTAGACAAACATATATCTAATAAAACTTTTAAATGTCTCACTACCCATTGATGATATTTTTATATTTATCGGGTTGTTATGTAGCGGTGGTTTACATGATATTCTTATGTCGACGTTTCGAAGACCATTATGTCTTCTTCTTCAGGACGTGAAATATGATATCATTAGAGGCATGAAAATTTAGCGTTTTAGGTTATTGATGCTAAATCAGTGAGTATAAATTCTTAAAAACGCTACAAAATGCTAAATTTACTGAAAATAAGGTTCACCTATACCAATTGAGAATTGGTTTAGCATTGTATTCTAATGTTTAAAGTGACTACATTGAATTGAAATGTTCCTATAAAGCATAATTTGAAATCATTCCCCATTAAAAATACAAGAAACTCCCCACATTTGGGGTTTTGGTGGAAAGAAGAAAATTAATTATACAAAATGCTAAATTTGGAAAAATTAATGCTAAATATTCAGAATACAAATGCTATTTTTTCATAGCTCTAGATATCATATATTATAATATGATATAAAATCATATCTTCGTCCTGAAGAAGAAGACAAAATGGTCTTCGAAACGTCAACATAAGAATATCATGTATACCACCGCTACATAACAACCCGATAAATATAAAAATATATATCTAATAATTTTTTTAAATGAAAAATACTTTTACTAGTTGTAGTGTGCGTACCCGGGTAATGTCAACTTGTCGAGTCTGAAAAATATTACGATTGGCAAGAAAACTGTTGTTGGGGAAAAAATCTCAATAATTATTTTCTTTTATCTTTCCAAATTTATCTATATAATTATTTTTATCGATTATCTTTTATCTAGATAATTTTCTACGCTTTATCTTTTATCTTATCTTGATAACTTTTTGGAGAATTATCTTAATCTTTATCTAGATAAAAAATAAGGTATCTAATCACAATACTGGCTCCGACGTCCATCTAGCATTAGGGTTACAGGACACTGGGTATTCAATACACAAACGGCCGTACGACAAAAGGTCCAATCGATAATTGGTCAACATATTAAAATGTCCACACTCTATAATATTATGGTTCTGGACATATCAAGATATCTCATATTCGAAATACCCAGTGCTAAATGTCCAATTCGAAATGCCATAGACCGAAATGCCCAATTCGAAAATGTTTAAAATTGAATGTCAGTGTTCTAAGTTACTCGCCATTGTACTGTATCCAAAATGATTTTCGCTAACCTTATAGTCGATTGAGTGGGATCGTCTAATAAACAAGTTTTTTCTTTTCGTTTTTCTTTTTTTATGATTTTTTTCTTTTATTCCTTTCCTTTTCCTTTTTATTTTATTTTATTTATTTTATTTTATTTTATTTTATTTTATTTTATTTTATTTCCTTTTCTTTTCTTTTCTTTTCTTTTTTTCTCCAAACCTTTTTTTTATTTGATAAATTAATTAGATGAGTGAGCGCAGCGAAACGAAGTCTTTATAACGCTACTCGATCGAGCCTTGGCCGTGACCATTGTCTGTATGTTAAATGTCTATGTGTCTGTCTGTCTGTCTGTTTGTCCGGGCTCATACGGCCGAACGGCCAAATAGATTGAGCTGAAATTTTAAACAGACATCCGTGACCAGGTAACTTAGAACTGCTAACAAAATGAGCAATATCCGTTGCGATTTAAGCTCACAAGAAATAAAAATGTGAAAAATTTGAACCTAGATTGCAAATGTTTAAAATACCCATTAGTAAAATAGAACACAGCCTGTGAAAGTTTGCATCAGTTGGACCAAGTCGATGTTTATTATTTTGTTTGTGTCATGCATGGCTTCTGTCAATGCTAACTATCAAGGATACTATTAAACACTTCGTTTGGGCTGGTGATGATCTACAAGAAACAGTGCAATAATGTCAATCTTAAAGTAATATGACGTATATAATTTAATTCATAAACTAGCCTACTTTATTCTAACCTATGCTATAGGAAGTCTAGTGGTACGCTTCCGTTTGCCTAAGCTGTGCATATTAGAACCTTTAGCCAAGAACATGGCTCTGTATACTAATCGTTAAAGGCGAGGAAAGAGACGTATTTTATCTCGCAAACATCAGCTGGTAAGTAGGGAAGTATATTACTTCCCGAAATTAGAATGCGAGCTCTGGCAGTCGTCGTCGGGGACCCCCCATATTCTCTGACGACCTTCCCAACGACGACGACCAGGACAAAAAGAAAGATGACAAAGACGATGACGACCACGACGCGAGAACCCTCCCTTTTCTTTTACCTTTACCCGTGGCTATTTCTGACCAGCACCAGCATGGGATTTGCCTCCCTATATCCTCTAGGCAAGAGTGGTGATTTTTGACCTAGCGGTTGTCGCACCCTTAATCCAAACTTAAACTAAATTGGGACGTATGGGACTAGCCTTTTTTCATAATAGGACGGCGACAACGACGACAAACGGTTGACGCACCCTGAAACCAAAAAACTATAAACCACTTTCTCTGTTCGCCTAGGCCTATTTTTTTTTTGTTTATTTGGATTAAGAACGCGTTAACCGTTAGGTCATTATGCACCACTCTAGCCTAGGGGATGGGGAGGAGGGGCCCGTGCTGGTCAGAACCAGCCATGGGTAAGGGGAGGAAGGGGGATTTCTCACGTCGTGGTCGTCATTGTCTATGTCATCGTTCGTTGTGTCACTGTCACCGTCGTCGGGGAGGTCGTCAAGGGAAGGGGGAGGTGTCCCCGACGACGATTGCCAGAGCTCGCCTCTAGTTTTGGGGAGTATAATATACTTCCCTCTTATTAGCTGATGTTTGCGAAGTGGACCTTTTCTCTTGAATCGTCTTTTACGATTAGCAGAGCCATGCTCTGGGCCAATTCTACCCCGAGCCGAGACGGAATCGTCTTTAATTTTTCATACATTGACGCTGGAGGAAGTACCTGTTCTAGGGGTCATACACCGGCCGTTCCATTGAGCCTGGGGGGTAGCCTATCTGTTCAACAAGGGTCTGTGACCACAAATGTTTGTATAAAGATTATACTAGGGAAACCCCAAAGTCGTTGTTAGACGAGTGAGTGAGCCATGTGTTAAGTACCCGCTAACATTACTTTTCTTTACCCTACCTTAGACCTCCCTAGCCTATCATTGGCTAAAGTGGCGCATTATGGCCGTACAGTTGACGTAAAAACTTAAAAACCCTATTATTTATACCACAATATAATTATCTAACGTAAATCCAATTGATGATCCCGGGTACTCAACACATTTCACTCGTCTAACAACGACTTTGGCGTTTCCCTAGTTAATTGCATTTAATATCCTTTTAGAATTTGTTACCAAAATTGTTGTGTTTTATTTTAATGCATTGCTATTGTAATATTACTATTTCAAATATTTACTTAACTGTAGTTTATTGTTTGTGTCTGCACCTATGTTATGAGATTTATTTAGTTGTCCTCCTTTGTAAATCAGTGTTTTTAACTGAATAGGATAGACGATAAATAAATAAATAAATAGCCCCGAGCATATATATATATATATATATATGCTCGGGGTACTCCTTCACTATTACATACACTATACATGGCACATACCACAACAGGTAAACATTATGTATGCAAGTGGTGCAATAAAATTCCACCATGGGCTCAAAGAAACTCACTTTGCTATACTTCACTCCTGCACCAATGTAAGACGTAACACTACGCAGAACAACTATTTTTTTTAATGGCAAAATTTACCAAAAGGTGCTTATCTTTGTTTAAAAAGTGGCCTGGTAGTAGAAGCAATAAAAATAAGTTACTCCCTTTCTTTTCTGAGAAAGCACAATTTCTGTTCGAAATAATTTCGTACTGAAAGTAGACATGCGCTGTAACTATATTAGTCTTTGTGTACCAAATAATTATGTATCCGTTGTATATTTTGTTCGTCGTAGGTTTTGTTAAATAACAGTAAAAAAACAACGACAATGACAATATGGTTTTTGGATGAGCGTAGCGAGCGTAGCGAGCGAAGCGAAGATTCCATTTCACTACACTGGAGAAAAAATCCGGAATGTTTTTTTTCTTTTTTTTCTTGTATTTTTGTGTGTCTGTTAACACGGTTCCGGCTAAACCGATACTCCGATTGCGATGAAATTTTATCGAGGCCTTCGAAATCTCTGAACTTAGAACTGCCACGTTTTTAGCGCAATCGAAAAATTATTTCTCATGAAAATCGCAATTTTACGATTTTTTTCGATTTTTTTTAAATTTCTTCAGCTTATAACACCTACATGCTTTGTCCGATTTTAATGATTTTTTGACAGAACCTTAATTTTATGAATTTAGGTATTCGTGTGAAAATTGAGCGCAATCAAAAAACTATTTCTCATGAAAATCGAAATTTTACGTTTTTTTTCTTTTTTAAAACAATTCTTTGACTTATAACACCTACATGCTTTATCCTATCGTAATAATTTTTTCACAGAACCTTAATTTTATAAATTCATATATTTGTGTAAAATTTGTGCGCAATCAAATAATTATTTCTTATGAAAATTTCAATATTACGATTTTTTCCTTTTTTTAAATTACAATTAATTTAAAAAAAAAATTAAGTTAATTTTTCATTTAATTTAATTTAATTTAAAAAAAAATCTTCAACTTAGTAATGATTTTTTCACAGAACAACAGAAAATCCGCATAACACATGGCAGCTCAATGCACCAATTACGCTCATCCAACAACGCGGCGGGACTTGAGCGTTTTCCTAGTTATATATTTCACATCAACATAGATTCAATTTGTACACCTATTCCAAACATTTAACTGGGTGAACATTGCTAGCACTTACTTTATCCTTTCAATCGCATTAAAGTACAAATCTATCATGAACGAAATATAGAGAACGAAATCTCCGTGGACAAATTTGTGGACATATTGTCGTGGACAGTCGTGGACGAAATAAAGTGGCTGTTATGAACAATGGACCTTTCAGTCTAGACATTTAAAATTTGACCAAACGTTGAGGACCAATTTGAGCATAGACCATTATGATTGGAGCCAGTGTCCGCTTTTCCTCAGTTGGGTGGGGTGGTTCCATGGCATGAAGACAAACCAGAAATCACAAGATCACAAGATCACAATTGAAGCACTCCCGCATGCTGGTTGCCGTTGGGCACTTTTATTTGTTACTGTCCATAGGCGTGCGCAGAGATTTTCCAATGGGGGGACCACAGGACAGTGGCAAATCTAGGACATAATCATGAGGGGGGGAGGCGATTCGTGCCTGCATATATATATATCCATAAGAAAGGGACCAAGCACGGGGGTATGGGGGGCGAAGCTCCCCAAAAATACAGTGCCGTAGGAAATTTTTTTGGAAAAACATATTTTTAGAGTGCATTTGGTGCGTTTAAAAAAAAAGTGGTGGGTTGAATGCAATTCCGAAATAATGTAGTTTGTGTGCGTCAATTTGTTTTGTCGTCATGTCGAGCTTACATTTCACAGCATACATGGCAATATATTAACGTTTGACATTTCAGAGGTTTGCACGATAAAATAATTTACTATTATTATGAAATAATATGTAATATTTTAAAGAATCATATGGGGGAATGGCGGTGGCGAAGGAGGGACGGGGTCTGGGGCATAGCCCCAGCCGTCGGAGTCGAAAACGTTTTTGGGGTTAACTTTTTGGATGGGGGCTTAAAACGTATGAGATTAAGAATGCCTATTATTTACACTTAATACTTTGAGGCATTTTTGTTATATAACTTATTTTAAAGTGAGATGATGAGAGAAAAAGGTAGGTAAAGGTTTCGGAAAACTAAGTAGATATATTATTAATTTTTTATTTTTAATCAATTATTTTAAGTGAATTTTCATGAACGCTAAGCTTAATGGGGGGGGGGGGGCAAGGCTCCCCCTGCCCCCTCCCCCTGCGCACGCCTATAGACTTACTGTCTGTATGGTGATTTGACCAAACTTTGTGTTAGAACATTAGAACAGTGAAAATACAGACAAACACGGTAAGAACATGTACTATGTATTTGCAAAATCACACGATTCTGGTTATGAATGTGTGTGATTTTTTCCACAAGTAATCGCATATAGTTATTACATCCATAAATGTTGAAGCATAATATACAAATAATATAAAAAATAAATCCTTTCGAAAATAATCGTCCATGTTTTTCATCAAATCGCCATTCAAATCGCAAATCGGCATGGTGTTTTACTACGATACACCAAGAACAAGGTTTGTGTCGTGCATATTTTTGAATGCATAAATTCGCCGGTGTAAACGTCTGAATTTAAGTTATCGGTTCTCTTTGGCGCGTGTTCCAGAAAACGTAATACCCCCCTCCTCCCCCCAACACCCCCAACCACCAATCAGCGTCAGTCAATCGTTTTGACGTCGCCCGGCGCACTCACACCATGCAATTACTCCAAGCTCCGAGGCAACCAACTGTAATGAAATACGATGCAGCCACATGGGAAGCACAGCTAGCGACGTCCACGACTTATATATAGACGTGCACACACACACGCACACGGATTCGCGCTACTTCGGATTACGAGAGAGAGACGTGGTTCACACGTGGATAGGCTACCACGAATAGATCTCAATTCAAAAGAAGCAATTTGTCCACGATATAAAAATATCGTTATCGTGTTTTTCGGCTTTAATTGAAGTGAACGTTGGTTAATTGGGTAGACACAGAGAGCGTGGGGTGAAAATGGAGGGCCGGGACCCGGGGCAAAGATGGTAGAACATAACCTTGGCCGGGACCCGGGGTCCCGGGCAAAGATGGTAGAACAACCGTCGGACCGGGCAAAGAGGTGCACATAACCTGTCCGGGACCGGGCAAAGATGGTAGAACATAACCTGCCCGGGACCCGGGGCAAAGATGGTAGAACATAACCTGTCCGGACCCGGTGGCAAAGATGGAAGAACATAACCTGTCCGGGACCGGGGCAAAGATGGTAGACATAACCTGTCCGGGACCCGGGCAAAGATGGTAGAACATAACCTGCCCGGACCCGGGGCAAAGATGGTTGAACATAACCTGTCCGGGACCCGGGGCAAAGATGGTAGAACATATAACCTATGCAACTTCTCATTTGACATGACTTGCGTTCGTCGTTTTGTGACAAAAACATTTTTGACGGCGTAAAAGCGTAAAGTAACGTCAAAAACACGATGAAAAGTAATTATTTTGTAGAAAAATAATTATATTAGAACTTATGTTAATAGCTTCAGAGAAGTTGCTGATGCTGGCGCGGAGACGAGTTTAGGCGCGCTCAGCTTTCTGTTTTTTTTTTCGGGGAAACGGTTTATAACACCGGTATCAAATCACACTAACGTTAATAAAGAATAAATCTATGCTATCAAGCACGCGTTTTCCTAAATATATCATTGATTTTTAATGAAAAATGATTGAAATCACCGAAATTTACTCCATTTTGGTCAAATTTGGGAATTTATTCCAAGAGTACAAATTTTTATAACTCAAATTTGCATACTGGATATCAACGTTTAAATCAATGAAAAACGCGCAGGTTAATTTGGTTTTGTCGTAAGATAAACGGTTTGGTCGGAATTGGCAGAATTGGAATCCTTGTTTTGGATTTCTCATTCTTTCACGTTTTGGACTTATGTCTCACAATGGATCATTACGGCTTATTTTATGAAACCAATTGCAGATATCAATATAAAAGTACTTTATTAACATCCATGCAAAATTTGGTAATGATATTACTGTATACGTGAAGCGAAGCCACAAATTTGATATTAACTTACACTTGCAAACTAAAATAATACCAGACACTTGCAATCGTCTATGTCTATGATATTGTGTGTCTCGTTGGTCTTATGTGGTTAGCGTATCTGCTTCCAATACTCAAGGTCCAGGGTTCGATTCCCTTCAAAGTCTGAAATTTTTTATCTTCTGATTTGGACTTAAGTCCACTAGTTCTTGTCTTAGGAGTTTGTAAACGGTGACTTTGGAGCCGTCCTAGCAACGAAGCACATAATAAATTCAGAGTTGTTCTGAATCGGCCTTGTTGATTCTGGCATTGATCCGCGGGTGTTCGCACTGTCCATACCACTGATTGCTATATTTCCTATAAAAATATCGATCTTTGGTTGGTTATCGCTCACTCGTCGATTGCGTTGGGGCCAACAGGGTTGGCTTGGTCGCCTTGATTTACTGTCCTCCACTGAAAATCAGTAGTATAACTGAGTGGGTAGACTCCAAATACAATTTATTTATTTATTTTATTTATTTATTAATTGCCTTGTATCTGAGCGCTTGGTCACTTGTTTATGTCATGATGTTGATTATGTGATGACATGACGTGCATGCATACATAATTTGAATGAATACATTTTAATTATATTACTGCTTCTAATACAGAAGATCTTGGGTTCAAATCCCAGTTCAGACCGGTTTTTTATTCTATGTGGTGTGTAAACCAAGCAATCCCCACGGTTACAATCAAAGGTAAACGGCGCCCTCCATGGATAAGTAAACAGCTAATTAAACAAATTCGAACTCGGGATGCACTTCATAAAAAGTGGAAAAAAGTTCCCTCCGACACGAACTGGGAGAATACCGGGTGCTACGTAACACCACCAGGGCCGCGGTGAGAAATGCCCACTCCGACTATGTCTGGGAGCTAGGAAAAGCACAAAACTCGAAACAGTTGTGGAAATACATTCTTTCCAAACGGGGCAGTGCTGCTCCCTTGCATTTTAACATTAACGGAGTAAAGGTGTCACTGAAATTGCCAAGAGCTTTAGCGCAAAGTTCAAAAGTAATTTTTCAGTTCCCTCTGCAAAAAGCAAAAATGTAGGCCCAATATTACCCACATCTCGTACAAATGCTGGCATACCATTCACAAACGTTTATGTCACTTCGTCTGAAGTGTTGGCTGCACTCATAAAATTACGCCCAGGTTCAGCCAGTGGGCCTGATAAGATTCCTTCTCGTGTACTACACGTATGTGCTAGATCCCTTGCTCCGTCTTTGGCCTATCTATTTAACGTTTCTCTAAATTCCGGAACCATACCTCAACAATGGAGAACATCAAATGTGGTGCCAACTTTTAAATCAGTGTTGAGGGATGACAGCAATAACTATCGTCCGAAATCTCTCACATCAGAAGTATGCAAAGTACTGGAGAGAGTTGTATCCAAGCACCTAATTCACCACCTTCAGATAAACCATTTTCTTAACAAACAACAACATGGGTTTATTCAGCGACGCTCTTGTGTCACGATGCTAACTAAGGCTATAGATATGTGTCAACATGCTTTAGACAGTGGAGCGTCGAAGCAAGTTGATGTTGTTACCCTCGACTTTAGCAAAGCGTTCGACCAGGCTCCTCACGAGCATTTATTGATGAAGCTGGAGTCATTGTACAACGTTAAGGGTAAAACACTAGCTTGCATATAATCGATTCTGTGTTACAGGCGTCAAAGGGTTGTTTATGACGGCGTTTCATCTACGGATGTCACTGTCACGTCTGGGGTACCGCAAGGTTCAGTTCTGGGTCCATTGTCATTTGTGATATTTATGCTAGATCTACCGCAGTGTGTTGAATCAAACCTGCTGCAGTATGCAGACGACTGCACATTATTCAGGCCTATCTCCAGTTTAGAGGACATTCACACACTTCAGAGTGATCTATATAATATTAAACTGTGGTGTGATATCAATGAAATGAAACTGAACCCGTCCAAGAGTAATGTGTTAACACTGACCCGTACTAAAGCCATATTAGATCACAATTACAGTATTCAGGAAACTCAGCTACAGCGCTGTAAATCCACAAAACTTTCAGGCCTCAAAATTACAGAAAATCTCAAGTGGAACAAGCATGTGGACGTAGTTCGGGCAAAGGCTTTAAGAACGTTGGGGTTTATTTCCAGGAGCCTCTATGGGTGTCGTTCAAGCGTTGCTCGATCTATGTCCTCACTCTTGTACGACCTATCTTCACTTGGGCCACTCCGGCATGGCACCCTACAGCAAAAGCTAACCTCTGTAAGCTAGAATCTCTTCAAAACCGCGCGACTAAATTCATACAGAGAGGTCGATGTGGTGGATCGGATGATAGATAAGAGAGGAGACGAATCCCAAGTATTGACAACTTCCGAAAACAAACAGATCTCATATTTTCGAAAAAGTGTTTTTGCGAAGTGATTGACCTAAACCCCTTAGAACGAAACAGGTTGTCTTATCAAGACAAGACCTTGGAAACACAGTGTATTTTTGACACCACCTATTGCATGCACAGTTGCGTATCAATCAGGCTTTTACTGTAGATCAACTTCTCTCTGGAAAGCGTTGCCTGCCACTATGAAAGCTAACTCTAATGTGAAACACTTCAGTTCTGTAATAGAAATTGTTAACTAACCCAGCCTCGCGTGAATCTATTCGCAACAATAACATTCAACCAAATCATCCTCAAAATTTAAATTACAATAATCTGATATCTTATCTCTCATAGGTAAGTGTGTAATCTTCTCAATGAATACATTTCGTCAATACCATTAAATTCATCTCGTTGCAGTACAGTAGCCACTTTTTGACAATAATGGTCATAATCATATAATTAATTTAAAAGTTCATCAATACCATAATTACCAGTAAACTCACTTCATTGCAGTACAGTACCCATTTTCTTACATAAACTTACTGGACATAGCAATGCTCGCTTTAACTGGACACTCACTACAGTCTCTTCTTAAGATTAATTGCCTTAAAACTTAAAAGGGTATTTAACCGCTACACTCAAAAAATATATTTCATTCAGGCTAACTAGTAATAAATTTAGCAATTAACAAAAAAAAAATTTGGGGCCACCATGAACTCCCAAAAAATTGTAAAATATGATATTTTTCGAGCTAGGTCCCATCGGCAAAAATCTCCCATAAGAAATAACATGGGGACGATCTTTATGCCCGGTGACCTTGGAGGATTTTGATCCAAAAAATATTGGCCATTATTGACTTACTCTACAGCCTTTTCTGAATATTCTCTATATTTTGTTTTGTAATTTGGGCAAGTAGTTCGGTCAAAATATGCTGATTACCAAGATGGGGTGTGATTTTGGAATGCATATTTTTGCGTGTTTGAGGGTATATTTGGGCACAGTTTCAAGACACGATGTAAAAAGTGGGCATTTTAGATTGGTACTATGCTCTAGTATCTATGTGGACCAAAAAAGAAGATTTAAGAAATTTCCCAAAACACCAATTTTCGCAAATTTCTGGATCAAAAAAATTGAAAAATTCGTGTTAAATCACAGTTACAAGATATCATTTTTTAAACCGTCATTTTAGTGTTGTGCTATAGATCATATGATAAGAAATATTTTTTTTAAGTTAAAAGCCCCTTTCAGTATTTAATTATTAATATTAGTTTATTTCTTAGACTTAGGTAATTTTCTAGTTACTTAATTATTATTATGCTTCCTATGTTTATGTAATTAGCCATAGCGACTATTAATTATAACAAAATCTCATAGCCATACGGCCTGCTAGTACGTGTACAATTCTCTGGGGAAATACAAAAATTGTATGCGCATTAGTTGGCATATTGTTCACCAAATTTGTGTTGTTATATATATATATATATATATGTTATATCGCAGACTTTCACGGATTGAATATGCAGACATTGTATTTTCGGGTAGTCCGTGTGGTTTTATTATTAGTTCCAACGTTTCGGGCAGTTCTCCCTGCCCATCTTCAAGGAAATTTAAAACATTAAACAATATCAAAACACAACAAAACCTTACTTCTTAACAAACACTGCAACTGGATACAAAGACAAAACCAAAAAGCTTAGAAAACATAGGTACTAATGACAACATATTATGAACATCCAGATATTTTAAAAACTGTGAAGACATCAACACACTCTATTACTTTTTAGATGACCTCAGCGTACGAGTAGATGGCTCAAGGGGTTCTTGTTGAGTTTTCTTCCTCTTGTCAACTCTTGTTGTCGGAGGTGGACGGCCTAAATACGTGTCCACAGGGAGAGCTTTTGGTTGAATATTTTGGTTGAAGAGGCGGTGGAGATGGAGAAACGGAAACACAACATGAACACACGGGACGATGCTAAAAGACTTCCAGCCACATGGAAACATGTTTTGCAAGGCTGTCATATTCAACCAAAAGCTCTCCCTGTGGACATGTTTTTAGGCCGTCCACCTCCGACAACAAGAGTTGACAAGAGGAAGAAAACTCAACAAGAACCCCTTGAGCCATCTACTCGTACGCTGGGGTCATCTAAAAAGTAATAGAGTGTGTTGATGTGTTCACAGTTTTTAAAATATCTCTCGCTTCCTCACAGAACCTTTATTTTATGAATTAATATATTCTTGTGAAATTTGAGCGAAATCGAAAATTATTTCTTATGAAAATCACAGTTTTACGATTTTTTTCATACAGACTTTTCAATTTGTACATTGTAAAACGGAAGGGAAATACTGAAGTGGGCGATTTGGAGTTTCGATTTTCGGAATCGACATAGTTTTTTAGTTTGACATGATGTACCGACACTTCCAAATCCCTCAAGGACGAACTCAGATGTCATCTCATTCCTCAAGCGATTTTCCTGGAAAACCACACTTTTCAATTTGTACATTGTTAAACGGAAGAGAAATACTGAAGTTATCGATTTGGGGTTTCGATTTTCGGAATCCTTATAGTTTTCTCGTTCGACATGATGTACCGACACATCCAAATCCCTCAAGGACGAACTCAGATGTCATCTCATTCCTCTAGCCCGCACTTCTACGTTGAGCGCGCTAGTGTACCAGCCGCGCTCGCCGCTCGCCGCAATTTGGATCAGTTGGGACGGCTCTGACGTCACGCGAATACTTTTATTATTATTTTAATAAAACCGAAACTTCCCAACTGATCCAAATCCCAACTGATCCATTTCCCAAGTGATCCAAACCTGGTTTCGGTGCATTTGGATCACTTGGGCTTTGGACCAGTTGGGAATTTAATTATTTTTCAATTTATTTTGGATCACTTGGGTTTTGGATCAGTTGGGATTTGGATCAGTTGGGGCCGTCCCTAATAATAATAATAATAATAATAATAATAATATTTTTATTTTATTTTATTTTTTATTTTTTTTATTGGAAGTACATATTTAAATACATGTTCAGTTCATTATGGAAACAAGTCCCACAAGCCACACAAGCGACTTAGAACTATGTCTATGCAGGGAGACATAATACGAATGTAAAAAGAGTAAAATAGATTGTCGCCGGAGGTTGGTGTTAGGAGCAATAGGGTTTAAGAATGAAGGTTGTTGTTTAGGAAGCCGCACTCACCTTACAGTCACTTGTTGGGCACGGCACAGTATACAGCTCGGCAAAGAAGGGTCCGACATCTTGATTATTCCACTATTATAACATATTATTACTAGTAAACACATGATGATCTATAATAATATTATAATAATAATAATAATAAATAATAATAATAATAATAATAATAATAATAATAATAATAATAATAATAATAATAATAATAATAATAATAATAATAATATTCTATCAAAATGTTATGTCAGACCTATTATTGAGGTATATGCCTTGGAGCCGCTTATCAAGGAGACACGGATTTTGATTGGGATAATACATATTGCCATTCATTGAAAAACTGTAACTACGGATAGGGCTACGACAATAAATTCATGTTTATTTTATAAAAGCAATCATCATATTATATAAATATAGTTATCTGCACTTTTCGGGTTTTTAGCCAAGTTGCACAAATATGAGACGTTAAGCAATATCCAATTAATTAATTAAATTAACAGTAAATTAACTGAAACATTGATTGATTTGTGATGGCTCATGCTAGACGTGTGAGACTGATCGTGGAGGATACGTGTTTGAATCCCGCTACCAGAAGTCCTGACTGAAAGTTTTCCCCGTGATGCGAATGCAAGAGATCGTCCCCTTATCCCTATGTCATACTTATTGTACATTTTTTCTCTTAGCTACATTGCTGTGGGTCATTGTACGAAAAATGATTTTTATCCACAGAGAATTTAGTTCTCTTTTTGTCAAAATATTGACCTAATATAGACCTAACAATTCAATTTCCTGTGTCACAAAATTCCTTCCCAGGTGTTCTCATATTTAGACACAAATACACGGATGTTGGTTCAATGGTTGGTCTAAATCCATCTAGTGATTTGGGCTGTAAGGCGTCCATAAACAATTATTGTTGGAAGGAGTAGGAGAATCCTGTAAAATGTAGACATTTCAGACCATCATATCATATCCCTAGATTTTTTTTTTTAAACTCCAAACTATCACTTATTTGGGGTCAGTTTGATAAAATGTTTAAATACTTCTAAGGATAAAATATGTTAAAACAATATTATGTCATATTTAAGGTGACCATAATATTTTGAATGTTACAAACCGGGACAACTTAAATGTAAGAATATGTACCTTGTACTCCATGGACCATGTCGGGGTCTGGGGCAGAGCCCCAGCCTCTGGAGGCAACATTTTTGTCGAAATACATTTGGTCAAATGCCCAGAAAACAGCTTTCTGACATGAAAATATTAAGTAAAAATTGTTTAATGTGTACATTATTGCAGTCATAAAATCTTTACCGTGTGGTTAAAAAAATAATTATGATAGTACAAAATAAAATACAAGCACTCCGCAGAAAGTAATGCGTGTAGTGTATTGATGAGGGCATCATACTAATAAAGTCCTGATCAATTATAATGAAGATAATTGAAATGCATTGAATTTGAATAATATGCATGATTTAACTTTAAATACATTTTGTCTTTACAACGAAATAATTAGTGTAGGTAATTATCTATAAACAAAATCAATGCAAATAATGACTGAGAAAATTAGGGGTGTGCAAGTCCTGATTTTTTAATTCGAGGCGAGTCCGAGTACTTCGTCTTTTTTTAAATTTCACTATTACTCTTTGACTATATTTTTTCTTTACAATTATGATCAATATTAATTTTAATTTATTGATATGTCTATATGTTGGCTCCAAAAGTGAAAGAGTAACATCTAATTGATTTAAAAATGTAATTTCTCTCTAAATTATTCTAATGATTTAAGCACAAATTTTCTTATGGCTAGCAAGTGGCTTAAAGATATGGACAATATATATTCGACAATTTGTAGTGTTTCTCGATCTCAAACGGGCGTTTGAAACAGTGTGTCTACTAGACTAATCTACTAGATAAGCTTAGGCATATGTATGGTGTACAAGATTTGGCTATTCAGTGGATTGAAGATTTTCTTTCTGAAAGAAAACCGAGTGTAAGGTTTGGTAGATCTCTATCTGATAATAAAAGTTGTGTTCGCGCCAGTTTAAGCCACTCTTGTTTTCACGTAGTATTTTATTTTTTTCACTCCCCTCGTACCCCCCTTGCTTCTCTTATCTCTGTTTGTAAACCTGACCTGGACAGGTCGTTGGCTCGTCCCTATTGCATTCGAACTGCCATAGCATTCAGACCTCATACGGTTTGTCTGTTCTAGACAGTGCATTCGCATTTTCATAGTTGCCTCGAGAGCAACAGCCAACAAGTATTCTTCGTGGTTCACTCATTGACACTTTCTTAACACACACAGTTCAAAAGTGCTTTATACAAATGATAAAAAGTTGATTTTCGTGTGCATTACGTATGTTGTTGTTGTATCATCATTTACTACTTCATCACTGTCGATCCCCCTTCTATCTATCATCTCACTGGGCTAGCCTCTCTTCATAAACCTCATCGACACCTCGCACAAACGGCCAGTTCGCCGTCTCCTCAAGCCTACTGTCTCGAAGCCAAAGGGTAAGCTCGATTGTGATTTGTTTTCTTCATTTTTCCCTCGTATTTATTGGAATCATCGTCTTGGTGCCAAAAAGTTTTTGATAGTGGTGTACCTCAGGGATCGGTATTACGCCCTCTGTTGTTCTTAATCTATATCAATGATGTGATTGCTTGTGCCAACAATTGTTTTGTAAATTTTTATGCAGATGACATTATCTGTAAAAGAAGTTGACGTGGAGTGAAGGAAAGTGAACAGTGTACGGGAAAATGTTGCAATATGGTTAAGAATTAATAAGTTTATAAGTTAAATGTAAACAAATCTAAAAGTATGCTTCTAGGGGTTGGTTAATATGTAAATTATGTATGTAATAATGGTCAAGGTATTTGGATGAGCGTAGCGAGCGAAGCGAAGATTCCATTTCACTACACTGGAGAAAAAAATCCGGAGTGTTTTTTTTTCTTCTTCTTTTTTTTTTATTTTTGGCTGTTTGTTAACACGATTCCGGCTAAACCGATACTCTAATTACAATGAAATTTTATGGAGGCCTTCGAAATCTCTAAACTTTTAAAAAACTGCCACTCTTTTTGAGCGCAAACAAAAATATTTCTCATGAAAATCGCAATTTTACGATTTTTTTCGATTTCTTTTTTAATTTATTTGACTTATTACACCTACATGCTTTTCCGATTTTAAAGAGTTTTTTCACAGAACCATATTTTATGAATTAAGATATTCTTGTGAAATTTGAGCGCAAACGAAAAAATTTTTTCTTATGAAATCGAAATTTTACGTTTTTTGCAGATGACATTATCTGTAAAAGAAGTTGACGTGGAGTGAAGGAAAGTGAACAGTGTACGGGAAAATGTTGCAATATGGTTAAGAATTAATAAGTTTATAAGTTAAATGTAAACAAATCTAAAAGTATGCTTTAGGGGTTGGTTAATATGTAAATTATGTATGTAATAATGGGCAAAGGGATTTAGATGAGCGTAGCGAGCGTAAACGAGCGAAGGAAGATTCCATTTCACTACACTGAAAAAGAAAAAACGGAGTGTTTTTTTTTTCTTCTTTTTTTTGTATTTTTGGCTGTTTGTTAAAACGATTCCGGGTAAACCGATACTCTAATTACAATGAAATTTTATGTAGGCCTTCGAAATCTCTAAACTTAGAACTGCCACTCCTTTGAGCGCAATCAAAAAATTATTTCTCATGAAAATCGCAATTTTACGATTTTTTTCGATTTTTTTTAAATTTATTTGACTTATTACACCTACTGCTTTTTCCGATTTTAATGAGTTTTTCACAGAACCATAATTTTATGAATTAAGATATTCTTGTGAAATTTGAGCGCCCAAACGAAAAATTATTTCTTATGAAAATCGAAATTTTTAAAAGTTTTTTTTTTTCTTTTTTCAAACAATTCTTTGACTTATAACACCTACATGCTTTATCCGATTGTAATAATTTTTTCACAGAACCTTAATTTTATGAATTAATATATTCGTCTGAAATTTGAGCGCAATCGAAAAATTATTTCTTATGGAAATCGCAATTTTACGATTTTTTTCTTTTTTAAAATTAATATTAATTAAAAAACTTAAAAATTAAAGTATATTTTTTATTAAATTAAATTTAAAAAAATCTTCAACTTAGTAATGATTTTTTCACAGAACAACAGAAAATCCGCATAACACATGGCAGCTCAATGCACCAATTACGCTCATGTAACAACGATTAATGGCGAACAGCTTGAAATGGTTAAATCATATAAATATATAGGAATATATTATATAGATAATGAGTTAAATTTTAAGGACCATATCAATTATACTTTTAAAAAATAGGATAAAAGGTGGGGTACTTAAGAAGAATAAGTGAATATCTCTCGTTATGGACCAGGCGTATGGTATACAACACAGTGATTAAACCTCACTTCGAATTTTGTGGATCAATAAACAAACAATAAACAAACAGACTTCAAATTATACAAAACAAAGCTATGAGATCTATTCTGAAATGTAGCAAGACTGTTCCTATTAGAGTTATGTTAACTGCACTTGATTGGTTTTCTGTCGAAGACAATGGATTATTATCCATGGTTTTCACACATAATTAGACGAGTGAGCGTGGCGAATGAGGATTTTATAACGCTACTTGATCGGGCCTTGGCCGTGACCATTGTCTGTATGTTAAATGTCTGTCTGTTTGTCCGGGCTCATACGGCCGAACGGCCAAATAGATTAAGCTGAGATTTTAAAAAGACATCCGTGACCAGGTAACTTATGGCGTATTCCATTGGCATGCACTCAATGCGCACTCGACGAGTGCAAATACGTCATTGCCTCGCCCGGTGCGAAGCAGTGCGCCTGTCAGTGCAGTTCCCAATGGAACACAAAATGTGCAAATCGTGCAAACATGGCGTCCTTTCCAAACGCTGATCAGCTGATGGGAGTAAATAAAAGTGACAATAATGAATAAAATACCTTATCAAAGCATGGACTTAGAATAGTAACTGGATCAAAGGGCCCGACAACAACAACTTTATTCAAAACTAAAATGATAACAAAACAAATTATTAGTCCTAGGCCAAACTTCGGCATAATCATGATTCTTGGCTACACGGAGTATAAGCCTAGGGCCTAGGCCCTAGCTTTAGGCCTAGAGCTAGGACTTTGGGTTTATAAAGCACCATTATAAACCCAAAGGCTAGGACCTAGAGCTAGGGCCTAGCCCCTGGGCTTATAATGGTGCGTTATACCCAAAGCTCTACCTCTAGGCCTAGTCCTATACATACATAATACTCATTGTCTGAATAGCTGCTAATTAACGGCATCGTAAATTATGAAACCCCATAAAATTGTATTGTTCACTTCGTTTGAGTTTAGCATTATTATCTTCTTCATTGCTGCTGTCTGACGTTTCCATATCTCCAACAACAAAAACAAATGTCCCGCGTCAAATTGTTGCACTCGATTTGTCGCACTGACCCTTGAAGCCAGTGCGCATCAGTGCGGGTTTTTATGCACTCGCCGAGTGCAGTGCGTCCAATGGAACACGCGAAAGTTGACGTAATGCGAACTCAAAATCCCAATGGAACATGACAATCGCACTCAGTGCGCACTGAACTGCTTACAAAATGAGCACAATTCATTTCGATTTAAACCTACACGAAATAATAAACTGAGAAATAGGCCTAACATTGTGTAGGAATTCTTTTAACCACGATGGTTTCACCACTTTTGAAAAATCACTGCTTCTTAGATGTTACTCGGTTGCGATGGAGGCAGTGGAAAAAATATTTGTAATGCAGTTATGCAGTGACAAACTAGGTCTATCAAAACTTGCATGTTCAAGGTACCCCTAAATTACCCTGGGAGATTGTGTAAACCTTGCAATCTTTACTCGTATTTTGTGCTGGCTATGTTTTCAATAGTATTGTCACAGTTGATGTAGACTAAACTGCGTTATATGCATTTCAAAACATGTTTAATCTTTTTTTAAATACAATATAAACTACAAAATCTTATCCGACCAGGGGATTGAACCCAGGTCTCCCACATTACGGTCCGGGTGTAAGGGCGCCTTAGCCAACTAGACTAGGGAAACGCCAAAGTCGTTGATAGATGAGTGAGTAAGCCATGTGTTGAATACTTTGTATCATTCCCCATACTGGGCTATTCAGTCTTAGGTATAGGGGAGGAAAAGGGATGTTCCCGGGTACTCAACACATGGCTCAGTCACTCGTCTATCAACGACTTTGGCGTTTCCCTAGTATATCTAATGCCATGTTGCTAGGTTATTTATTAGGAAAAATTGATTATGTAAATAAGGTTCACAAAATTGGTAGAGGAATGCAAGAGGCAATAAAATGTTCTTAGGAAACTGATATTCAAAACGATGGCAAAAATCTACCAGATTTGAGAGAGATCAAAAGAGTTGGAATGTTTAAAAGTAAATTAGGATGTAAAATAGCTGTCAAGCTAAAATAAAGAGCATACAATACAATACAATACAATACAATACAATACAATACAATACAATACAATACAATACAATACAATACAATACAATACAATACTATATAATTCAGTAGTAAGTGGTATTACATGAAAATGTTGATACAAACATTATAGTGACATATTTTTATTATTTGTGCCAAAACAAGTTCAGGAATTCCAAAATGAACACAAATTTGTGTCAAAAAACTGAGGTTAGTATTATTGATATTCAGGGTTGATAAGGTAACGCGATATTTACGTTTTCACACTCGCCCACGACCCGGCACCTCCACTAAAATCATTGAATAATACTCGCACACCCCCAGAGAAAATGAATTATATTCTTGGAAGTGGAAGAACTATTTCAATGTCATTACTGTTAGTATTTATCAGAGGAGTGTATTTTTTCAAGTAAAACATTATCCTTCCACACGGTACAGTTGACTGAATACCGGGACATTTCCCCACCAAAATTGCAAACCGGTAAAAATACGTAATTTTTATGAGTCTCTCGGGACACCGGTACAAGCGTTCTGAGAACGGTACTGTACTGTACGTCTGGTCACCTTTGTCATATTTGTGTAGGAAAGGAACCCATGGTGTATAGGGGACCTACTAAGTTACTTATTGTATATGGATCGTTTGAAGGAATGTCCAGGCAGTGTTTAATGAGATTAATCCCATCGTATGCTAGCGCTGAGCCATCCTAGCCGATAACCAACATAGTATGTAGCACCACGCCTATCTACATGATAACGTTAATTGCGTCCGGTATATCGCATTCGCATATCTCTTGTACACTGAGATGAAAGAAATGTTAATTCAGGTATAAGAGACAATTGAATTTAGCACCTGAGCACTCGTGCAATGCTGCAATCATCAGTTGACTATAGAGTGAGTGAACACGAATGAATCTTGCATGGCCATGTGTACTGTGTAATTATGACAACACTACCAATATTCTTATGCAACTAAGTTTGAAAACTGATGCGAATATTTGCATTCTCTACAGAAATAATTATTATATAATCAATATTGTCAACAATATTTTTATTAATATAAAGTATTTTATACCATGTCAAAATGGCAATTATCCCGAGTGATTTACATTGGGCTACAGTTCAAACCAAAAATCGAAAACCAAAATAAATCGTAGGCCTCTGTCGATATTTGCCTTTAAAAGACACTTTGGTACATCACTATCAACTTTCCGGTAGAATGTACTTATTTCATCTGTGTTTAAGTATTTCAATTTTTTTAAAGTTAATTGTTTTGATTTGATATTGGATCCTTGTAATGTGAAGGATACGGAATCAAGTGGTATTTTATTACTGATTGGAATTGAAATGTAGAAGTACTATTAGAACTTTGTGGACAAACAGCAAATATTTTCCTATGAACTGAGTATCTTACTTCAGTTGTACCTAGAGTACCATTAATGTTCCATTAATTACTCATTACCATTATAGTTTACAGGTGTACCAACTAAAACCAATGCTCGGTTGTCTACATGAATCGCGTTCCGGCGGTTAATGAGAAACCAACATTGTTGAGGTTATGAGATTATGAAACGGATTCGAGACGTTAGTGTGAGCATTGGTTGCATTTGCATCTTGACTTTTGACGACAAAAAATCACATTTTTAATTATGTTCTTAACTAAGATTTTTTTTTTAAAATAACCGTATTTTTATCAATTGGTACCGCCAAATGGAAAAATTCATAGAAATAAAATTTTGAACTTTGTGGATTGGAAGTCTGATGTGTATATAATGGTTTACAGTATGTGTATACAGCGTAAGGATGTTATAGGTCCGACTTTTTGACGAAGGTATAATTGGTACATGAGTCGGCCTCTTTGTAAATTTAGTTTCTTTGAGGGATTATCAGTGTCGATAAAATGAAAATCTGAAGAATAACAGCGAAGATTATTCGCGCCTCAAAGATCTTTAAAAGTCTCAATGTAATTATCATGACACACTTTGCCAAGGTCGACATATTATGTAAAGCAATCACCTCGATGGACGCTTAGATCACAGCATTGATGGTGAAGGGAAGATAATGTGAAAAAGTAAAACATAGAAATGATTGATAGAAAATGCGTGTGTAAAGAGTGAAAATGTTTGCACGAGAGCCCCCTTTGTGGTCTCCTTTGGTTGTTGTTGAGTATGTTGAGTCGTTTCAATTGCATTCAGTAAATAATTCCTTTGGAGCGAATTTGGTACAACGTGAATTTCTTGTGGTATTTCTCTTAGCAGCTTATATTAAAACCAAGAGGAAAGACGAAATTCTTTTACGCAACGGTTTTGATTTCACAATAGCTGTCTGAAAAACTGTATTGAAAAATTGCAAACTTATAAGGTTCCTCGAATAATTTCACAGATCTAAAAATAATGTGATGGAACTGTAAACGAATGGAATGTAATTGGTCTTTCTCAACATACAGTCAAGATGTTGTCATTTGTGATGCGGGAGTCGGGAGGTGGTGAGTTCGATATACTCTTGTCCTGACTGAAATATGTTGCACGGCTTTCACATTCCCGTCGCGTCTAACTTGCTAAAATACGAAACAAAATATTTATATCGACAATGGCAAGTATCCAGAAGTCATGAAAGTCGTCTAAAACTCCTGAATTATACATTAAGTAACCTAGATATAATCATTTGGTAAAATCAATCGGGAAAATAGTTTCTGAAATGTTGGAACCAGCGGCAACCGTCAAGATATTCCTAGAAAAACACAACTTCTATATGCCATCTGTTTTTCAAACGCCATAATTTGTTCGAGGGAAAGCAACAATTGAGTGCAAGGCGATTCAAAGAGAAAATAAAAAATATATTCAAAGTAATACGCTTACTAATAAGCTTCTCTGGGGCCCTTAGTGTCCCTGCTTCCAAAGCAGAAGTTCTCGGGTTCGAATCCCAGCACAGGCAGAACATTTTTAACTAATGATATATGGTATCAAGTACATCGATTTTTGGCTTGGGTTTGTATAAACAGGTGACTTTGACTTGACCTAGCAACTATGGGCACGTTGATTCTGGCGCCGCACGCGGGAAGAATCGTGTTCAGCTTGTTCGGTCGGTGTTTCCTATTTTAAAACTTGTCTCTATAGTTGCCTTTGATCCGACAGAGTTGGCTGGGTCAGCCACAGTAAGCTGTGACGCAGAGGATCTGGTAACTTCGCACCCTCTTTTGTGATCTTTACGGGGTAAATTAAGTTTCAATGTAAGTATGTCTCCACTGAAAATCAATTACGTGACTGAGTGACGGGTAGACTCTAAATATGAATGTATTTATTTATTCTATTTAATCGTCAACCCTGAGATAATATCGTAAAATATGAACGGCGTTTCTGATCATGAATTTGACTATTTTCGCAATTCTGAAAACCTTTCATTTTAAATTTATGTATCATCATCATCGTCATCGTCATCGTCATCGTCATCGTCATCGTCATCGTCATCGTCATCGTCATCGTCATCGTCGTCGTCTTCGTCGTCGTCGTCATCATGGCCTGAGTTGAACTTCAATTTCCTCAAAATGTTCACTTATCATCAATGCTTTCATTTGCACAGAAAACAACACAAAAATGTACACGTTAGTATTTAGGCCTACAACGGCAACGCAAAACACTAATTGTATCAAAAGACCGTATTTGATTTTTAAATTTTGTTGGCACCTTCGAAAACGACAGCTTACTCACATCTGTATCACATAAATTAATCTTTACAATTCCTAGATGATTAAGCGAGCGAAGCGAGCGTTTCCATTTGACTCTGCCGGAAAAATTAGTCACTGGTTTGTTTTTTTTTTTTTTTTTTTTTGTTGTTTTTTTTGTTTGTTTGTATGTCTCGCGATAACGTTCGAACGGAGGCTCGGATCGAGTTGAAATTTTGACCATCCGCAAGCTTTGTTCTCGATTGAATGCCATTAGTTTTGTGGCAAAATCGTTCAAAAAGTTAAAAAGTTACATTAAAGTTAATCGAAAGTTTTTTTTTCAAACTAACCGGCGACAAAATCTGAGATAGCCAAATCATTTAGAATGTCCGTCCGGTCAAGAATATGTAAATTTTATTTTGATCCGATAAGTAGTGTAGATGGAAATTACATTATAACAAAAGTAACGTTGCCGTGGCAACGAAAAGACGCGCGAAGTTTCTATCTAATACACTGCCACCTAGAAGTAATCAAAATACTTAAATACTTTCGAGAAAGCAGTCTATTATTTGTCACCAAAGAGTTTAAATAGTTTTCCCAAGGAGTCAAGGTCCTCTAGATGGCGGTGGATTTTATCCACAAAGTTAAGGTTTTTACACACGGGTTTACCCAAATACCTTGGCAATAATTAATAATATTGGAAACGCAAACGCCATAAATTTTATGTGCAATGTGGGTCTAGCTATAGCACGTGCTCGCTTATCAACGCGTCCAACTGAGCGTTTCCTAGTAAGTAAAATGACAACATAATTTTGAGCAGCGCAACAAAGACTCAAAGTGAGTATCAATTAATGTATTCTCGTTTTAAGACACTATATCTGAAATATCGAACATATATTACAACACACAATATTATTAGGATGCACTCATATTTGACGAAGGCCTGTAAAGTAGCAAATCCTTGAAACCACTGAGAGCATTCTCAACACCCTTAAAAAACAAACCAATAAGCTAACTCAACACACTTAGCAATGTAGGAGAAAAAGCATAAACATTTTGAGGATAAGAATATACCTCATCAAAGAGCAATTCGGCGGTTGCAATAAACATTCACCGAGCGATCAATTAACTCGATTGCTGCACACATCAACATGCTGCTACTTTTAGAGAAACGAAGCTTTTGTAGCGTTTAGGAGGACGTCCTTGTTTTAAATGATAGTGTACTCCGTCTTTGAATACTTTATATCATTTAAATAATATGTCCACAAAGACCATGATCACATTTTTACTTTATCTTGTCAAAATCCACAAATCCAGAACTTCGGTCATGTTATTTACTGATATAACTCTGTCGCCTTATCCGACCTGCGACTTGGGCGCTGAGCTTGGCCCAACTCAAATGCGCGCACTCAGGTATTGATAATTTCTCCTCAACGGTTGGTAATATCATTACCAAATTTTGCATGGATGTTAATATAGTACTTGTATAATGATATCCGCAATTGGTTTAAAAAATAAGCCTTAAAGATCTATTGAGAGACATAAGTCCAAAACGTGAAAAATGGGAAATCTAGAATGTGGATTCCAATTCTGAAAATTCCTACCAAACCGTTTATCTTACGATAAAACCAAAATAATCTGGGCGTTCACATTGATTTAAACGTCTATATTCAGTATGCAAATTTGAGTTTTAAAAATTTATAAACGTAGAATAAATTCCCGAAGTTGACCAAAATGGAGTAAATTTCGGTGATTTCACTAATTTTTAATTCAAAATCAATGAATTAATTTAGGAATACGCGTACTGGATAGCATAGATATATTTGTTATTAACCTTAGTGTGAAATTTGATAACGGTGTTAAAATCCGATTTACGGAAAAACAGAAAGCTGAGCGACTAAACTCGTCTCCGTGCCAGCCTTAGCGACGTGGGTCATAATCATCTACTCTAAGGTCATACTCCTTGACCATCGTTAAATAACTTGAGATATTACTAGATTGCAACATATTGCTTGATCATAATGATAAAATTGATTATGTCCGACTCTTTATCCAATAATGAAGTCTGGTAGGGGGTGGGAGAAAAGTGCAGTACTTTATTGGAAAAAATCAAAATTATAATGTTTGAAGTCAAAACACCAACAGCTGATAATAATCATGATATCAGAGCGATTACAAGCCGCATAATGGATGTGGGTATAATTTGTTTATAAAAGGATAGACATGAAATGCAGATGTGGTAATTTAATTAATTGTGTTAAGTTAGGGCTCATGTGTGTTTGAACTGTGCGAGTGAGTTACAACAATGTTCTTCGATGGAATCCAATAAATTAATATTTGATTTACATATAATCAATTTACACCTACAAGAGTGCTCCCGATTAATGAAATTGAGAAACTAATATTCAGTTATAATTTGTATTCCCTATATTTTAACCTTATTTAATAGCGATTTTCAAAACAGCTTCCAACACTCTACCTCGGATGGATACTTTCTTCCTCTGAGAAGTGAGCATTCTAAGCGTATATTATTATGAAAATGATTACAACTAGGCTAAGAAATTGCTTATATATTGTTTATACGTTGAGGAATGCACTTTCAAAAACTATCCTTTGCCCTGGTACAATCGCTACTTATTTATATAATCCTTAGTTGGGGACTCGCTTATGGGACTCATTTACATTCTAAGAACGTAAATCAAAAGCTTATACTAAACATAATACTGAAGAAGAACAAACTACCGTTCATGAAACTAACACCTTATAGGCCTATGTGTACGCAAATTCTATGTAAAAGTATTATGTGTTCGTATTCGTAACAACCTAAAGCATTACAGAAATGTCTCGTGACATAAATACTAAATCCTAATAATGTCAACCTAATAACTCCATTTGCTAAACTCAAATTAACTCAAAGACACGCAGTCGGTGCTTTATGGCATGTTATTATTATTGCGTATTTTAATTATTCATCAGTATTCTTACATCAACTCAATGTTATTCAGGCCTGGAATACTCTCCGAATGCATCAGGGATGTCTGTGGACAAAGAAAGTTATCAATCTTTCAAGTATGAAGAATACCATTACTAGTATTTAGTATAATCAGCAGCTAGCTATACATCAGTCGATAAAGCCCCTGTCAATGATTGAGAAATGCATATCACCAATTGCATCTGCTTGCTCAATAACTTGCACTCTCTGCCATGCACACAGTGCCTGGCAACAGTCATATTAATTGTGTACTTTGTCTATAGCTGTGAATGGATAAATGAGTGATTTTTTATTTATTTTTAAGCTGTGGTAGACTTAATGCCTATATTTAATACAGAAAGCTAATGCCGTACCATTTATATAGGCCTAGCATTATACGTTTTTCCGGCGGTTTTGACTATAGCTTTTTGTTTACTTTATCTTAGATTAGATATATATGTTAAAAGTGTAAGCTTGTCTCATGTCTAAGTTTTAAAATATATATACATGTATTATACTCTTACGTAATATATTTTCACTTCATTTCATTTGTATATTACTTTTGTATAATTGTAGTATCTTTGTATCGTTAAAATGGTTGGATTCAAGATCAGGCCTCACAGGCCTTAATCCCACCAAGTTAAGACGTTAATCAATCAATTATCAATCAGTCAGTAAATCAATCAAGCAATCAATTAATATTATTCCTTTAACTTGTAAGGCTATTATATTGTATATTATATTATAGCACTCTCACCGATAATTTGAAAGCCAGAGGAAAATGGCTGAAAGTTGTTTGATGAAAGAGGAACTTAGAATGAAAAAGAGAATGAACAATAGGGAAAAAATGGACGGGACATTAGCTCCCGTTTGGTTATTACATGCAAATTTTGGGTCAATAACAAAAGTAAAGTTTAATATAGGTATACAATGCTTAATTTTGAGCAACAACTTTTTTTATTGTTTAAACACACCTTTGTCTCCGCTATGAGTATGAGGGAAAAAAATCATTTCCTGGAATAACGTTTCATGTAAGATATTTTTCGTCCACCGGTTCAAAACTCTTCATGTGACCAAAAAATCGCACAATTCATAAGAGATAATTTTTCGATTGCGCTCAAAAACGTGGCAGTTCTAAGTTAAGAGATTTCGAAGGCCTCCAAAAAATTACATCGCAATTGGAGTATCGGTTTAGCCGGAATCGTGTGGACAAACACACAAAAATACAAAAAAACAAAAAAACAATCCGGATTTTTTTCCGCGGTGTAGTAGAATGGAATCTTTGCTTCGCTCGCTACGCTCACCCAATTAAAAATAAACTCCAACTTTTTTTTTCAGCTTTGATGTCAATTTGGAATCCAAAAACAAACACAAACATAAAAGAAAAAGGAAAAAAATATAATTACAAACATTATTTTAAAGGCAAAATTTTGGTTAAACACTTCTTGAGCGTAAAGTTCTACGAAGACTTTGGGTGCCATTCCCGCCTAAGAAGATGTTTTTATACATTGTCATCCATCACCACTCATAGTCTCTAAAGCCTGAGTAGCATTATAGAGACAAACAGTGGCGTATCCAGAGATTCATAAAGGGGGGGTTCAACCAATTTTTTCATAGATGTGCCGAAGGCTAGTGGGGGGTCTGAGGGGCTTGCCCCCGGAAAAAAATTCTTCTTCAGGTCGTTTTGGTGAAAATCTGTGCGTTTAAAGCATCACAATGACCAACTTTTATGTACTAAATCCAGTTTTTAATCCAAAAGTTTTCTATTTCAAGGTAATTTTGGTGAAAATTTGTGCATTTTAAACACTAAAATCCTGTTTAATCCATTAGTTTGCTCTTTAAGTCATTGGTGAAAATCTGTGCTTTTTAAAGCATCGCAACCAACTTTTTATCTCAAATCATGTTTTATCTAAAAGTTTTCTCTATCAAGGTTATTTTGTGAAAATCTGTGCGTTTTAAAGCATCAAAATAACCAACTTTGTATCTACTAAATCCTCCTTTAGTTAGATGGTAATTGTAGTTGATTTTATTTTCTCCTGTACACTTTTATCAAGGGGGGGGGTTCTCCCCCCTCCCTCCCCTTGGATACGCCACTGGAGACAAAATCATCATCATAGGAAAAGATTTGGTGATCACGTGACACTGCAGCGATGCTAGATAGGAGATGAAAAAACACTTCCTCGATTCATAGGATATCTTGACTATCACTAATAAAAAGCATGTAAATGTAATAAACACTTTTTCACAAATTTTGTGCATATTTTATGTAAATTTTCATATAATCTTAAAGAAAAATTATTTTCATTCAAAAGTAAAAAGGTCTAGTATAACCATAACTTGTATGGGATACTCCCTGCTCATCCCATGATGTGCTACTGACTAAAATCAACGTAGTAGATTATCAACTTAAATTATTGTCCGCCTCCCGTCATTGCGTCATACGATCGTGCACGCCGCCGGCCGGCCGCCAACCTCCACGTGCAGGAAGAGCATGTGCGTTGCCAAGACTGCACAGCGCTACTACCTAGCGGTGCTATGAGCAAGTAGCACAGGCGTCGCGACGCCCTGGAGCACTCTAGCGGTGAGGTGAGGGACTAGCACAGGCGTCGCGACGACCTGGAGCACTCTAGCGGTGAGGTGAGGGACTAGCACAGGCGTCGCGACGACCTAGAGAGGAATAGTAATGGAGATAATGAGCTTCAAAGTTAGAAAATTTCAAGACTTTCAAGATTTCAAGACAAGTTTTAAAATTTCGATATCTAATGTCAAGTTAAATATTGAATCAAATATTGACTAGGGGTTAAAAGATACCAGTTGCAAGGTCAACTCAAATGCCAATTGAAATTATAGGCCTACCTATCTACCCGTGGGTCTATGCCTACAAAATGCTTGGGGAAGGGGTAGAAATTTAGTATTTAATATCAATGAAAAAATTTAATAAGAGGTCGAATTGGGGTTAAAAGATACCAGTTGCAAGGTCAACTAATATATATGTAGACCATATCGACCAAATTGCATAGGCCCTTTGTAGATAATAAATAAATAAATAATATTTTTATACGGCGTACACATTGTAATGTCAAGAATCTCTTACTTTTATGGTAAGAGAATGAAATCGTTTGACAATACTATCGTAATTATTACAAATAAAATTTTATCACAAATAGTTTAGACCATTCGGCTCGTTTTATAGTCTTTTTTCACGCACACATTTTCCCGAAGTCTATTTGAGACAGTGAGTGGTGATAGATGACGATGAAGAAGGACGATTACAATAAAAACATGCGGGATTCGAACTGACGTCCTCGTCGAGCCTAATGCCACCGCGGTCGGTGGTTGTGATTCATTGTGACGTCCAAGATGGCAGTACGGTAATACAGTAACATCGTCAACGCTTGATTAGGCTGCTAATGTAAAGAGAATCTCCGAGGCGGGAATAACTTTTAGTCGGGATTGTCGGTGGTGAGATTCGAACAGTGACCTATAGAATCTGAATGTCATACATTCCGCGTAAACTTCCTCTGTTGTTGTTAGGATTAATAAAATTAACGAGCGCGTTCAAGTTGTTGATAAAAGTGATGTTGGACATTTGAAAACACGTAAATGTGACTAAGCATTCAAGCCATCATTGTTTCCGTTTGAGTAATCTCCAAACCTCGCGGCTTTATAAAACAATCTGTACGTGAAGCTATGAAACTAGTGGTGGCCATTGTGTTGTATCAGATAGTTAGGGAGCAAAGCTTCTCTATACTAAGCGTCACTGTTCTTGTCTGTCTGTCTGTCTGTCTGTCTGTCTGTCTGTCTGTCTGTCTGTCTGTCTGTCTGTCTGTCTGTCTGTCTGTCTGTATGTCTGTCTGTCTGTCTGTCTGTCTGTCTGTCTGTCTGTCCGTCCCTCGTCCGTAGTGCTTGTGCAAATCAGTGCTCCCCTAAAAGTTGGAATATTCATGTGCTCGGCAATACACCTTTAAAAAGATCAATGTCTGTTTGAATACCTGTGTGACAATAGCGATCGCCATAGCGACAACTTCGTAATAAGAAAAACTCGTAGAGCGCAGAAGTAGTAATAACATTTTCGTGTGTCACTGAAGCAAATGTTAGCCCCGGTGGTCTATTTAGTGACTTGTCATTGTAGATTGAGCATGATTTATTATATTTACGAAGATGTCGCTGACGATCGACAGGTGTAGTTGAGTTAGTAAATATACCCCCAGTTGCATCTATTTAAGTATATCGTCAATGTCGATTGATAAGTTTTAGCATGATTGTTCTATTTACAAAGTTATCACACTATCGATAACAAACTGTCGTTTGAGCGACTTGAGTACATCCAGACTGTCTACAAGCCTGGAAAACCTAGGAAAAGTCAGTGAAATAAATAATTGTGATAGAGTAATGGAAATTGTATATATTTTTGGAATTTCCTTATTTTCTTTCAAAAATCTAACCAAAACGAATCTGTTATGAAAAATTTACCCTGGTCCGTCATTATGATGTGCCACTCATTATTTTGTCGAACAAAAGCAGTTCTCAGCCTGGAAAGATAAGGTTTTCAATAAGGAAAACATGGAAATGTCAGGAAATTTGGTTAAAAATAACCTGCAAACGTTTAATTTAATTCTTCGTATTTGAATGCTTTGAAAACCGATAGATAGGAATAGGATATGCCTACGAGACGATGCTACACACGACACTACCATGATCACTGTCACTGGCAATGCTGGCAGAAGGTTTTCAAGTTTTCTCAGACAAAATGTGAATGCTGGGATTAAGATCTGTCAATACACCTTGAACTTTACATAAATAATGTTCCGAGAGAAAAGTGTCTTGCAGAATCAATTATTCATCTGCCTCTCTCTTCAGGTACTAACAAAAGGTAAAGTGTATCGAGAAAGAATATCCAAGGTTTGACTCAATCCCTAGCATACATTTTATTGACCGAAGGAAACCTTAGAAATATCACTTACAGTTTTTACTACCTAGAATTAGTAATGATTGTAACGACTGATTTAGTTCTATGGGCCAAGTAGCATTAAATATTGTCTATACAATGTCGTGTCTGAATAATTAACACTTTCTGATAAAATTAATAACATCAACATACCATTTGTCCATGATTGATTTCATTTTCATTTTAGAAATCAAGTACCAATGAAAATAGTTCAATTCTCGCATTACCCAACTGCCTGTGATAAATATTTGCTTTCAATGTAATATTAGCCCTTGTAAGCAGTGTCGTAACTATGGGGGGGGGGGGCGAGGGGGGCGACCGCCCTTCAAATTTAGTCAGAGGGGTGGCGAGGGGAGGCACAATTTTGTGGCAAGGTTTTTGTAAACTGACAATAAAACTGTCAATATTCACAACTTTATAAATTGTCGACGAAACCACGCAAAAACCTAATAAAACAAACACCATTTGCAATGTTAAAAAAATAAAAGTGTAACTTATTTTTAGGAAATGTATGAAGATCCTCATGGGAGTCAATTATTCTCTATGTAAAAAGTATCTTCTTCTGTGATGTATTTTTAAAACTCACACAAATACTTTACCCTATATGGGAGTTACAAGCACGCTGGTTACTTTCGGGAATTATGGGTAAAGTCTAAAAATAATGGCGATACGCATTTAACCACAATTGCTCTAAGTAACACGCAAGTGACAGTGCAGCCTCCATAGACGACATCTTTGGTGTATTCGGCACCACGAAAATAAAAACGAAATAGTAATTCCTAAATAAGAGGAAAATATGAAATTATTTTCATAACGATCTTAAATTGAACAAAATATCAAAATTCACTGTGTCTTTCTCGATTGGTCTAAAGCGTTTGATAAAGTGCCCGCAACAGTGCGTACAATTTGCTTAGGTGGTTCGAGAGTTTCCTGGTCGGCCGCACACAGTTCGTCCAGTTCAACGGCGAGCGCTCAGAATTCCGGGACGTGCCCTCGGGCGTCATCCAGGGCAGTGTGCTCGGCCCCCTGCTATTTAACGTCTTCGTAGCCGACCTCCCTACCTCGGCAAGGATCCAAATGCTCCAGTACGCTGATGACGTCACCCTGTACTGTATCGTGGTCACCCAAGAGGATGCAGACGCCCTCCAAGCAGACCTAGACGACATTCAGATCTGGTGCGACAAAAATGGCATGTCGCTCAACGCCCTCAAGTGCAAGATGATGGACATCACGCGCGCTCGCACCCCACTTTACTTCATGTACCACCACAAGCGACCTCCGATGGAACGTGCACACCGACATCGTGCGGGCCAAGGCGTTGCAGGTGCTGGGTTTCGCGGCCCGCAACCTGCACGGCTGCACGCCTCGCGTCAAGAGGATGGCCTACCTGTCGCTAGTCAAGCCCTCCATGACTTTCGGCCTCCCCGCCTGGCACCCAACCACCATCGAGAACACTACCAAGCTTGAGAGGGTGCAGAGAAGGGCGCTGCATTTCATACATGGCCGTAACCTCCCCCCACCCTGTGACCAGAAGCAGGTTATGCCAATGACCATGCACCTGCAGTACACAGACCTGGTGTTTTTAAAAGATGCCTCAGCGGTGCCAC
The DNA here is from genome assembly GCA_024449915.1 of Sweltsa coloradensis. Classification (NCBI taxonomy): domain Eukaryota; kingdom Metazoa; phylum Arthropoda; class Insecta; order Plecoptera; family Chloroperlidae; genus Sweltsa; species Sweltsa coloradensis. Next base: position 352,319 of record JAMZAV010000287.1, on the reverse strand, counting down.
TGATTTTGACGTGTGCGCGCGCATCATCCAGGGCCGCGTGTTGAGAGGCGACGATAGTAGGCACCCCCGCCTCCAACCCCCTCCTGCCAAAGGAGTGCTCGGCCGACGTGCTTTTTCTTTCCGAGTTGTTAACCAATGGAACGACCTGCCGCCCGCCCTCAAAGACTGCTCAGTGAGTCATTTCCCTTCCCTGTGCAGGGAGCACTTATGGGAGAACCAACTGCATGTGCTAAATTAGTTAGTTTCACGTGCTTCTTCAAGGCTCTTCGCGGCACGAGATTTCCACAGATTTTGAGTGTTTTAGCAAGATATTTGCTAGCGTCGACGCCGTTTCTTGTTGTTACTTTAACAAACAAGAATAAACAATAAATAAAAAATAAAAATAAAAATCATTGAACAAAATGTTCCCGGAGGTTGTGCCCCCAAAATCCCATGATGAAGTCTACTTGTTAAAGCTTCCGACCTATCAATTGCACAAATGCAGTTGTGTCATGCGAGTATACGGCGTAAACCCAAAACGCAATTATATACCTTTCACTTTCAGTAAACCTAAAACGAAATACAAATCAGGGTATAGGGTATGTACGCTGTATTCGGTGCATATTATTATACTCTTGTAGAACAAATGAGGAAATCCAATGTCTAGTCAAAGCACATAATCTAATTTTGCAATCACACCAATCATCAGTAACAAAATACAAACAACCGTAACAAAATCGTTGAAATCCTTCAATCACATTCTTAGAGTCGGAAAATTTTCCGGGGCAGTGCACCCCGGACTCGCACTAGCTAAAGGGCCTTCCCCCCAGACCCCCCCCCCCCCATTATGCTAAATCATGCTCTTTACTCAGGAGCATACGCCCATAAATACATTTTTGATGAGACCACTGCACACCTGATAATGAGTTGAAATGCCGCCACGGCCAGACCCGCACTAGTTGTGGTTAATAAATTAATTATTAATAATAAATTAAAGTAATATTTGTGGTTTGTTGGATGAGCGAAGCGAAGACTTCAATTTCACTGACCCCCCAAAATATCAAAGGGGCTAAAAACCCAAAAATTATTTTTTACCACGTGATCTATAGCACAATTCCACACTAAAATGACAGTTTAAAAAATTATATCTTGTAACTGTGATTTAACACGAATTTTTGAATTTTTTTTAATCCAGAAATTTGCGAAAATTGGTGTTTTGGGAAATTTCTAAAATCGGCTTTAACCTTCTTCTTTTTTCGTCCACATAGATAGAGCATAGTACCAATCTAAAATTCCCCTTTAGAACATCGTGTCTTGAAACTGTGCCCAAATATACCCTCAAACACGCAAAAATATGCATTCCAAAATCACACCCCATCTTAGTAATAAACATATTTTGACCGAACTACTTGCCCAAATTACAAAACAAAATATAGAGAATTTACAGAAAAGGCTGTAGAGCACGTCAATAATGGCCAATATTTTTTTGGATCAAAATCCTCCAAGGTCACGGGGCATAAAGATCGTCCCCATGTTATTTCTTATGGGAGATTTTTGCCGATGGGACCTAGCTCGAAAAATGTCATGTTTGACAATTTTTTGGGAGGTCATGGTGGCCCCAATAATTTTTCTGTTAGTTGCTAAATTCATTACTAGTTAGCCTGAATGAAATGTATTTTTTGAGTTTAGCAGTTTTTTTTTGTTTGTTTTTCTGTCTGTTCGCTCTCTTGCAAACGGCATTTACCTATATGATCTTGATGAAAATTGGAGGAGATCTTCGAAATATCTGAACTTAGACCTGCTACATTTTTGGGTACAATCGAAGAAATATTTCTCATTAATATCGTACTTTTAAGACTTTTTTCGATTTTTAATGCGATATTTTCGTGATATTTTGGCCGATTCTGACCAAACGGGTGGGGCTACAACGTTCAAATTTCAAGTGATGTATTGCGTTTTGATAGAAAAAGTTCACAAAGTTAGCCAGAATCCACAGAAATAAAAGTTTTAATGTGTTTTCTGATGTGTATAATAACAATTAACAAAAACAATAGAAACTTGACAACAATCACCTACAATGCGTTCAAAAAGTACTTGCAAAAGTAAAGATATTCCACGAAAACTAAAAAGTCACAAGAAAGCTCATCCATCAACGCGACTAAAAAAGCGTTCGCGAAGCGGCCTAGTAGTATAAAAATATTTCCCCAACAATAACAAGGGCTAGTTACGCCACTGTTTGTAAGACATGAGCTATTTTTGACAATTTGTAATTTTGAAAACAGGATACGAGTAATGAAAACACGACACTTCCCTCTACTTTCTTCTAGATTCCAAATATGATATGGGTGGATTTCTTTGTTGAATTGATTATTTGTCAAACTACGAATATTTACTTCACAAAGTTGGGCCAACGCGATCATGTACAGGATCAATGTTTTTATAAAAGTTGAGATGTCACCACAAATATAATAATTGTTAATATTTAATAAAATCCAGGCAGAAATTAAAAAATCCATCCCGATCGGGGGTTCCCATGGGTGGGTTAATGTTAACCACCCGGAAAGTGGGAGACTCGGGTTCGAACCCCGATCGGGATGGATTTTTTAATTTCTGGATTGTATTAAATATTAATTATTCCACCTACGGGAGTGTTTCCCGACTATCCAAATCGAGAAATATTAATAATTGTTATGAGAGAACGTGAGGTTTTACATAAAATATATGACATTATGACTATAAATTTTTATTTGTGTTTTAGCAAGTTTTTATTTTTGTGTATACCAAAACTAAACTACATGGGAACCAATAATACACAGAGGACAGAGGATAGCAATGTTGGAGAGTTCATTGTGAGATGGTGGTTTCAGGTCCAACCTGTTGGTTGCCTTGGTATCGCCGGGCACGACGCCATCATTGGATGCAATTATTATCGGACCTGCGCACTAAGCGTATGAGCAAACGCGGATGTGTGTCATACAATATCCTGCTTTTCTAATTCTCAATTTCACTATTAAAGTGACATTTTATTTATGATTATTGATTATTGCACATAACGGCAAATATGATTTTATGGAGTGCACGAGATTGACTTCTTAAATTTTTTTGAATATTCAAGTTGAAAACCTCATGTGTTGCACTCACAATTTTGTGAGCAACACTGTACTTAAGCAATGACCGAGAGACAAAATCAAATTCAATAATTTTTTACACCGTCCTGGTGATTTTTCTCCGGTTGGGTTCAAGTGTTTTCTGTGTAACTCGAATCAATAGGCCATGTGGCACATGCGATTAGGGTGCCGGCCTGAAGTGTATGTCTCTACGAGGACGTGGGTTCGATGCCGTCCGCGGTGGCACATGCGATTAGGGTGCCGGCCTGAAGTGTATGTCTCTACGAGGACGTGGGTTCGATGTCGTCCGCGGTGGCACATGCGATTAGGGTGCCGGCCTGAAGTGTATGTCTCTACAAGGAGGTGGGTTCGATGTCGTCCGCGGTGGCACATGCGATTAGAGCGTTGGTCCGAAGCGTGTGGTTCTACTAGGACATGTGTTCGATGTCGTCCGCGGTGGCACATGCGATTAGAGCGTTGGTCCGAAGCGTGTGGCTCTACGAGGACGTGGGTTCGATGTCGTCCGCGGTGGCACATGCGATTAGGACGCTAGCCTGAAGCCTATGGCTGACGAGGACGTGAGTTTGTTGTCGATGATCATTGATCACCACTAATCGTCTCTAATAATCATAGTGCATTAATATGAGACGTTAAGTATAATAAAACCCACCATCATCGAACCGATAGAGGTAGCTCGCGTTCACTCGAGGATCAAATGCGTGAGGGCGTTGGTTCGATTTCGGTGACCAGCAATTGTGACAAAACGTTTACCTCAAGGGTGCCCTCAGTCAAACTGGGGATGTTCTGATTGAGTGTTTGGTATTCCTTCGCAACGATCCCCACATCGAACGTCGAACCCTGATCAAGTAAGGTGCACCTAGTCTGCATGGTTTCGTACAACAATATTTTGTTTTTCTGCGTATCTCGTAAGATTAAGAAGCATAAGAAGAATTAAAATACTCGCTATACGAATTGGAATTAGTTCGTTTGCAGGTAAAACTAATTTATGTGGTGGAAACTAGATTAAAAACTCTGGCATTTGAGAGCTAAAATAAAAAAAAGAGCCAGTTGTCAACTCATCATAAGCCGAGACCAATGTCATCAATATAATGCTGTAATCAGGTTAGTTTAATTTAATACAAAAATTGTTGTAGATGCAGTTTTCATTTGTGCTCGACAATATTATTTCTTATAACACCAAGTTTTAATGAGATTGTTCAAAAAAGAAAAGTATGGTTGTGATTATTTGTTGATCTTGTGATTTAGTTCGAAATAAATCATAGGGCATGCGTAGTTTTACTAGGTGCAAACTACTTCGTGTGGGATGATGGATGACTATAATGAACCACGTGATACGAGTGAGCCAATGAAAGTGCAGTGTGCAGTGTCGTTGGGACGCATGCTAGCCACTCGTCATTGCATTGGTGTCGTGCACTCGCAGCGGCCGGATCATTTCGCACATCGTCGTCTGATCGTTTGTTCCGTCGGCCACGCTCCAGGCTACGCTATCGCCGCGACTCTCGCTCATAAACATATTTGTCAGTTTAGTGTGTTCAATCTTGCAATCGTGGCGGGTAACAGCAAACAGCATTCGGGCTGCCGCCAGTACTTTTGGCGCGCAGGTTCGTGGTGCTTACATTTATTCACAGGTAAATAAACTTTTTGATTGTATTATGTATGAATTTGAAACTTATCTGTTATCGACACCTGTTATTTTTAAACTTGAACACACTCATTGCAACTTTAAAGTGTACTTTTTTTATTGTATTATGTGTAAATTTAAAACTTATCTTTTATCGACACCTGTTATTTTTAAACTTGAACACAACTCATAGCAACTTTAAAGTGTACTTTTTTCTTCACGGTTATGATAAATAGTACTTTTTTTATTCGAGCACTTTCAAAATACACAGTAACTGTTGCAAATCGAGCTTGAAACGAGAATATTTTGGTTTGGCAAGGAAATCATGAATCTGTATTTTATCCCACGCCAGCGAAAAAAATATGAACAGTGAGAAAAATTCAAAAATAGATTATAATTTTTTATTTTGAAGCTAATTGTTAAAGCCACGAGATTTTTAGTTTAATTTATATTCCATATTTCTCCAAATTTCTTTTAAAATTATGATTGCTTCAAAACCTCAAAATAAATTTAAAAAAATCACAGATTTATATTATTATATTGTTCTAAATTTATAAACTTTATAACTTTTATTCAGATCTGAAGGAGTTAAAACAATCCCATCAATACGCACTTTGCAAGCAACCTTACCAGCTCTGAAAATTAAATTATTTTATTACAGTCAGTAAGTTCATAAATATTTGGTAAGTCATAATGTGTTGCTCTTGAAATAAGTATAAACAATTGTTCAATATTAGTTTATTAGTGATATATTGAGCGAATCGACAACAGAGCAAGCTCCACAGATGTGAAGGGTAAGGCTTTAATACGGATGCTTACAAAGCCACCTGTTGTTGTTGCAATTCTAAAACACGATTATCTTTCTTTCTATGATAGTCATAAGTTGATGGACATTACATGGTTTGTGTGTTTATTTTAAATGTATATGATAATTATTACAATCTAAGAAGTCTCTGATATTTACCAAACAGGAGAGATTTCGAGCAGGTAAAGTGTTTCTTTGAAAAGTGTGTGTCTTTTATCGCAATACTATTTGTGTTAATCATCCCTGTTTGTGTGGCCAGTGAATAAGTTGCATTTAAACGCATTCATAGTGTGACGGCTATTGCATCGCCCGCTGACCGATAAGTCGAAACATGGCTAAAAAGTTGACTAAATTAAAGAAGTCCCTTTAAATATTGACAGACTCACAATCGTTCATAATATTTCAATTTCTGAACCAAAGAGTAGTCTCTACATCAAGAGTAAAATTAAATGTGTGGCTCGTTGGTCTTGTGGGTAGCGTTTCTGCTTCCAATGCAGAGGGTCCTGGGCTCGATTCCCGCGAAAGTCAGAAGTTTTTTAACTTCTGATTTGGACTTAAGTCCATCAGTTCTTGTCTTAGGAATTTGTAAATGGTGACTTTGGAGCCGTCCTAGCAACGAGGCACATAATAAATCTAAAGTTGTTCTGAATCGGCCTTTTTGATTCTGTTGTTCGTCCGCGGGTGTTCGCACCATACCACTGATTGCTATATTTCCTATTAAAAATATTGATCATTGGTTGGTTATCGACGTTCACTCGTCGATTGCGTCGGGGCCTGCAGGGTTGGCTTGGTCACTTTGGTTTACTGTCCCCCACTGAAAATCAGTTGTGTGACTGAGTGGGTAGACTCTAAATACGGATTTATTTATTTATTCATTTATTTAAATTTTGAGCATTGATTTTTATATGTTGACTGAAGACACCTATAGCTTCCACTTCTGCATGAGATCAAAATATATTTCTGAAATAACAGTTGTGTGCACGAACTTTTTCGTTTGTCGGTACAAAAATCAACCATCTAGTTAAAAAAATTCGTGGACCAACTGTAATTTCAGAAATCATTTTTTCCTTATCAAGAGGTGGTGTTTTGAAAGGTGTTTTCAAACAATATAAAAAAATGTATGGTCAAAATGTCATGTTTCTCTTGATGTAGAGGCTACACTATTGTCTAGATAATGAAATATAATGGCCGTAGTAGAGTTATAAGTCCAGCCTAAATAAAATCAACATATTTTGCTGTTGTATTAAAAGCCCTGTTTCATTCAGATAACTCTCACGGACTTTTAATTTATTGATCCTTGAGTGAATATACAACAATAGGCTTAAACTTGACACGTTCAAAGACAATTTTTGAAATTCAAAAATTAATTCCAAATTCCAAAACTCCATTCCAATACCCATTCTAAAATGAAAATGCATTTTTCATTGTTTTAACAAATAAATTGGTGTTTTAGTATTTTGCGTTATATATCTTTCAAATACGCATTGCTTTATAAACAGAGAATACATGCATAAGTATCCAAGGCTGCATTTAAAATATTTTTATAGCGTTTTTATTGCGTATACTTAGCGGTTTTACTTATACGGAAAACTTAAAAAAGTTTTTGTAACAAAAATGCGATAAATGGAGTGAGCTCTAACAAAATAAGTAGTCCCATGCAAATAATTTCAAATAAATGTGAGCAAAATGTTCATTAATGGAGCCATAAAGTTTATTTAGCAGTTTCGAAATTAGAGCAAACCGATTTATAAAGTTAGCTTAGTCATATCATTTCAAACAAACCAATTCAATTATATGTAATAATCGCATATATTTTGTAAAAGTGTATTTATTTTAACCTAATTTTGCAATTAAAAGTATAGTTAAGGCTATTCCAGAGCACTCTTACCGATATTTTGAAAGTCAACGGAAAATGGCTAAAAGTTGGTTGGATGAAAGATGAACTAGTTTAAAAAGGAAAAAAAATAACTTTTATTTTGGACGAGACAAAAGCTCTATTTTGGCTATTATATGCAAATTTTGGGTCATTACGGAAATGAATGTTTTGGATGCAATATTTAATTTTTAGCTATGATTTTTTTTTATTGCTTCAACACACCATTGTCTCTGGACTGAGTGTAAGGGGAAAGATTTTTCTGAAATAATGTTCGATGTACGATATTTTTTGTCACATGGTACAAAAAAGAGTTTTGAACCGGAACACAAAAAAAAAATCGTTCATCTAAAGTTATTTCATAAAATTAGTTACCCTTGTACTCAGTCCAGAGACAAAGGTGTGTTGAAGCAATAAAAAAAAAATCATAGCAAAAAATTAAATATTGCATCTAAAACATTCATTTCCGTAATGACCCAAAATATGCATATAATGGCCAAAATAGAGCTTTTGTCCCGTCAAAAAAAAAAGTTATTTTTTTCCTTTTTTATTCAAGTTCATCTTTCATCCAACCAACTTTTAGCCATTTTCCGTTGACTTTCAAAATATCGGTAAGAGTGCTCTGGAATAGCCTTAAGAATTTATAAACAAATAATTGATGCAAATATGAATAATGTATTATTAAACAGATATTTATTTTTGGCTGTTAGAATTTCTATTCTACGCAAAATTATAATTATAATCTGTCAATTAATTGTTGATTCGTGTTCTGTTCCCGTTTTTGTATATATTTTTTTTAGAAGAAACGGATAATGCACTATCAAGTTCTACTTTAGAACATTAAATTTCGTCACATTCTGTTTAACTTATTGAAAATTTCAGCGTATTATTCTAATTTATAAAATCTGGTTTTGAAGATGGGCGCTTGATTTTTTTAAAACTTAAATGTTTTTTGCTTAAAATCAATCAAACAAAGAAGAACAATATAACTGACACGCCTGGATTACCGGAACTGATAAAACATAAGAGAACAATAATACTGACACACCTGGGTTACCGGAACTGATAAAACATAAACGAACAATAATACTGACACACCTGGGTTACCGGAACTGATAAAACATAAGAGAACAATAATACTGACACACCTGGGTTACCGGAACTGATAAAACATAATACTGACACGCCTGGGTTACCGGAACTGATAAAACATAAGAGAACAATAATACTGACACACCTGGGTTACCGGAACCGATAAAATCAAATCAAATCAAATCAAATCAAATCAAATCAAATCAAATCATTTTATTCGCCATTATCAAACTTACATTGATTTGGGCTTCGTCATACCAGTACAATACAATACACACACAATACAGACGATACATACAGTAAGTTATACATACATAGGTACACACATAAGATATACATATATACAAGTTATATAATTCAAGTAAAGAGTAAAAACAGTTATTTGGTTTTAAAAAAAAACATAAGAGAACAATAATACTGACACACCTGGGTTACCGGAACTGATTAAACTACAAGAACAATAATACTGACACACCTGGGTTACCGGAACTGATAAAACATAAGAGAACAATAATACTGACACACCTGGGTTACCGGAACTGATAAAACATATGAGAACAATAATACTAACACACCTGGGTTACCGGAACTGATAAAACATAAGAGAACAATAATACTGACACACCTGGGTTACCGGAACTGATAAAACATAATAGAACAATAATACTGACACACCTGGGTTACCGGAACTGATAAAACATAAGAGAACAATAATACTGACACACCTGGGTTACCGGAACTGATAAAACATAAGAGAACAATAATACTGACACACCTGGGTTACCGGAACTGATAAAACATAAGAGAACAGTAATACTGACACACCTGGGTTACCGGAACTGTCATTGACTTTAATATGGTAACTTAGTTGTATGATAAGTACTATAAGTGCGAATTGAATTTGTTATCTAATCATATAATCGTCACTCCTGAGACAAATGCATTTGAAACGCAATAAAAAATCAATGTATGATTTAAACTTTAAATAATGCCCCGAAGGCTCATATAATTGGATGAGCGTAGCGAGCAAAGCGAAAACTTCAATTTAACTCACCCCTCAAAAAATTTAGCTTGAATGTTTTTTTTTTTTTTTTTGTTTTTTTGTTTTGTGTTTCTGTCTGTTTGTTCGCACGATTCCGGGCAAACGGCATATGCGATTTTGATGAAAATTTGAGGGGCCCTTCGAAATCTTTGAACTTAGACTTGCCACGTTTTTGGGTACAATCGAAGAAATATTTCTCATGAATATCGTACTTTTACGATTTTTTTCAATTTTTAGTGCGATATTTTCGTGACATTTGGGCCGATTCTGACCAAACGGGTGGGGCTTGAACGTTCACATTTCACATGGCATTAAGGTAATGGTGATTTTGCTTTTGAATGAAAATGTAAAAAATTATCAGACCCTCATTGAATAAGGTTTTTCAATTACGTTTATTGAGATGATAATACAATTAACAATTACAATAAAACTTGGACAAATTCCTACATGCGTTTGACAAAAGCACTTGATTAAGTAACAGGAGATTCCCACGCAAACTAAATTTTAGCAAAAAAAGTCATCCACAACGATTGGACTTAAGGATACCATATAATAAATATTACATATCCGTTTTTCATACATCTTACACAATAACAAGAACTTGTAAATTTTTAAAATTAAATAGTCTCCTGCACTATGTAAGAATTCCCATTTATTCGCTTTTTCAAGAGGATTTATATTAACGCACGGCGCAGAGACTGGCCCGTTTGAAGGCTCTACCGAATCATTCATTGAATTATAACACAATGTACCCGATGATGCTAGCAGAAACAGAATCCTTATTTTAAAACCTTAGTTATAGTCGAATCACCTTGTTATATATGTGCCGATATTAGTCTTCGAAAGTATGTATCCAATAATATCTAATGAAAATGCATGAATAAAGTTAGTTCTAGTTTTAATCCTATAAATCTACATGTTTCAAGTATTGTCTTAGCCCACACTATATATCTAAACGCACCAAATGCACTCTAAATTTACTGATTTCAAGATGTTGTAGCCTGCGGTGCTCATAATTATGGAGAGCTTCCGACCTCATCTCCTCTGGCCCGGGCTAGCAAATTGGCCCAAGCAGGGTCTGTAATTTAAGGCGATTCAAGAGAAAAGTCCATCTCGCAAACACTCAGCTCTAAGAGCGGATTTCTTACTCCCGAATGCCCAGAGTGGAGCCTTGGCATTGTCGTCGGGGACACTTGCTCTTCCTTGACGAACCCCCGGCGACGATGACATGACACAACGAACGATGACAAAGACGATGAGATCGCGATCGTGAGAAACCCCCCTTCCTCCCCTTATCCATGGCTGGTTCGACCAGCATGGCCCTCCGTCCCTTCCTACGTTAGGCTAGAGGTTGAAATTAATGACCTAAACGGTTTGACGCGTCCTGATCCAAACCAAACAAATAACTCTCCCAAATTGATCTTTGCCCTAGTTCTGCTACTTGCAATAGAGCCTCAACAGGCTGCGCAGCAGGGTTCCATATAAGTTTAGATCCGCCTCTGCTTTTGTTGGAACGTTCGAGTAACGCTTCAAAAACTGTGCATAATGTTTGGTCCTATGGTAACTTCTGCCCTTGATCGTTTATTAGGCACGATCATGGGCAGTCGGTTCTTACAGTGATGGTTCATAGAGCGCGTTCCGAGTAGCATTCAGCGACACAATACTAGTTAGTAGAGACAGCCGAGGTCAACATCTTAAACAAGTAATTAACAGCATTTATGTTTAATAAAAAAAAAAACACACTCAGTCCTAGACACCGATTTTCAGTAGGGGTATTTATTAAACCGTTCAAGGCCAACTGGGCGCGAAGCCATCGACGAGCGAACATGCCAATAGAGCCGTGTATTTAGTAGTAAAACCGCTCAATCAGCTGGACACGATTCCACCGCAGGCAGCACAGAATCAACTAGGCTGATTCGAATCACTCGATTTATTAGTGTTGCTAGGAGGGCCCCAAAGTCACTGTTTATAAATTCCTAAGCCAAGAACTGATGATGTTATGTCTAAATCAGAAGATAAAATCTTCTTCCTACATCGGGAACCGAACTCTGGATCTTCTGCAGTCGAAGCAGAGACGCTAACAACAAGACCAACGAGACTCACAAACCAACGATATCTACAAAATGCTTAGTTTTTTTTGCTACTGTCGCCGACCGAAGTGAGCACTGCTGTGTTTATGGAAACAGGGAGACAGCACCTAGTGACCCGTTAATGACCGACGGGACTCCAAAGTCCATCAGTTTTATTGTTGGATGAGCGAAGCGAAGATTCCATTCCACTACACTGGAGAAAAAAAATTCATGTATATTTTTTTTGTATTGTGTGTTTGTTAACACGATTCCGGCTAAACCGAAACTCCAATTGTAATGAAATTTTCTGGAGGTCTTCGAAATCTCTGAACTTAGAACTGACACGTTTTTGAGCGCATTAAAAATTTATTTCTCATGAATATCGCAATTTTACGATTTTTTCGATTTTTTTTTTAATTTCTTCGACTTATAGCACCTACATGTTTTACCCGATTGTAATGATTTTTTACAGGACCTTTATTTTATGAATTTATATATTCGTGTGAAATTTGAGCGCAATCAAAAAATTATTTCTCATGAAAATCGCAATTTTACGAATTTTTCGATTTTTTTAAACTATCTTCGACTTATAAGACCTACATGCTTTATCTTATTATAATAATTTTTGTACAGAACCTTAATTTGATGAATTAATATATTCGTGTGAAATTTGAGCGCAGTCGAAAAATTATTTCTCATGGAAATTGAAATGTTACTCTTTTTGTTATTTTTTCAAACATTTCTTCGACTTATAACACCTATATGCTTTATCCGATTGTAATGATTTTTTCACAGAACCTTAATGTGAATTAATTTATTCGTGTGAAATTTGAGGTTAATTGAAGAATAATTTTTAACGTGTATCTTAATTTAACTTTTTTTTAAATTAAAATTACATCAAGCAGGCGGTGACCTAACCAAAGAACATCCAAACAAACTCGTGCGTCCTATTACCCGAATTTTTCATTGTTGTCTCCAATATTGTTCTTTGGTAGCTTCGCAAACGCTTTTTCAGGCGCATTGTTGGATGAGCGTAATCGGTGCATTGAGCTGCCATGTGTAATGCAGATCGTATTTAAATTGATTTCGTTTTCCCATTGCTATATGGCCTGCGAGACACGCTTGGTAATATTGTTTTAATTTCAACGACGACGACATGAGAATCAGGGGCGCGTCAACCGGATTGGTTATTTCGCATTTCGCATTCGAACACATGGCAGCTCAATGCACCAATTACGCTCATCCAACAACGCGCCTAAAAAAGCGTTTGCGAAGCTTCCTAGTGGTATAGAATTAACATGGGTAGGATCATAGCTCTATAAGCCTGACGGGACGTTTGAGTCCCACTGCTCCTGAGAACGTAGAGCTATCGCACATAGGATAATATTTACGCCGTGTACATAATTTTTAAACTCTTTTTGTGTAAAAAATTGAAAATATATTAAATTTTTGAAAATAATATATAAAAATCAGAAAATTATAAAGTTGTAATTTTTTATCCGATTTTCAATATTTTTTTGATTAATAAAGATGCTTGTTCTTGAACTGAAATCTTTAAAAAAATTAAAAAGTTGAAAACTGTGGTACATATTCAAAATTCAAAGTTTTCCAAAAAATCTAAAATACAAAAAAAAAGTTTCAAACTAAATTTCTTATTGGACATGTTTGTTTGATGAATAAGTAAAAAAAACAATCAATTTTAATTTTTCTAGGTTCGGTCACTAAAGGGTAAACAAAAAAACTAATTCTCAATGACAATGTTCTATTTCAAAATCACATGGAACACATTTTTTCAATGCAAAACGAGAAATGCACTCATGTGAGCCAAGTACCGGCTCCACGCATTACCAATCCCTTTTCAATCCGAAACGTATATCCAAATTATATTATTGAACTTGATTTGTAATAACATTTTAAAAATATTTATCCAAATTAAAATGTTTTTTAATGATGCTTTGGCACTGGCAGTAATCCGACTTAAAAAAATCGGTTTCCTAATTTGAAAATCTGAATTTTTTTCATTTTAGTTACTTTTTTCCATGATTAGTCAAACAAATAGCCTACATTTTTATTCTTGAATGGTCGATTTTAGCTTTGCGGCTGTCGGGACGCTAATGAGTGCGCGTAGCCTCGCACTTGAACGTATATTCAGTATTGAAAGGACTAGGCCGCTTCGCGAACGTCTATTCCACTCGTGTTGTTGATGAGCGTTTTAGGTCGACAATTTCTATCCGTTTATTACGGTTTCATGTTTTCGTTTGTGCACTTAAACAATCCACTGTGAGCAGGTGCGAGTCAGTGAGAAGACACGCGCCACGTCGTGCAAGCCGCAGAGTTGGTGCGGGGCTGCGAAGTCATAACGATCTCTCGATGCTCTAAAAAGACGACTTTTATTACTAATATTTCTGTGATTGTACCAAAAACCGTAAGGTATTTCGGTTTAGTTATTTCGAACGTTTCCGTAAAGTTTCATCTGGATCGGAGAACAAAAACCCACGGAAAACCCACACACGAGGACTGCTGCAGACAGACAGACAGACAGACAGACAGACAGACAGACAGACAGACAGACAGACAGACAGACAGCACGACAGACACAGACAGTACCCGACGACTTACCGGTCAGACTCAACAGCATGACTGCACAGACGCAGAGTCAGACGATGCACCAACACAGGTAGGTCCTACTGTACAGACAGACAAAGTATCAGCCCACAAAAACGGGCGAGACACCGACGAAAACAGACGTACAGACAGGGCGTAGGCGACGAGACGACGGACACAGAAGCCCGCAAGACGAGACTTCAGAAGCAGACAGACAGAAACGACTACAGAAGCGACTTACGATAGATGATAGATAGTAACGACAGAAAAAAATTACGACATGTCCGATAGTACGTTCCGACTTCGTTTAAACTAGAATCACATTGCTCCCTCGTCTTTTAGAGTCAGATTCGGTATTGACCCTTTCATATTTAGGGTAGGTTCCTCTGTATCTAGACAGGCACGGTTCTAGCCCCAAAAACTTGGGGCGACCCGACTATAAAAGCTGTAACGACCGGGTGTAGGCCGGGGGGGGGGGGGCTCCCAGAATTGCCCCGCAATGTTTTTCGTGCTTTTCAGAATGTGTATTTTGACTGACGGAAATTCTGGATATTTCAAGGGCGTATTTACTATTTGTGGGTATATTTACCGGTACACACAAAAAAATGTACAGGCAAAATGTTTTTATTTAAAGTTAGGCCGCTTCGAGAACGTTTTTTCCAGTCGCGTTGATAAATGAGCTTTTTTTAATATTTCTGTCCAATGATTTCGTTTTTAAAGTGGGATCTCATTACTTTTTCGATAGTTACTTGATATTACTTGTTAATTATGCACCTGTAAAAGGCTTTTATTAAAAACTTTATTTCTATGAATTTTGACCTACTTTTTCAACTTTTTCTTTCAAAGGCACTACATCACCATAATCTTTTTGTCAATGAAAAATATGAACGTTGTTGCCCTACCCGTTTGGTCAGAATCGGCCCAAATGTCATAAAAATATCGTATAAAAAACTGTAAAATAATTCCAAAAAGTACGATTTCTATGAGAAATATTTCATCAAATGTCTCTAAAATCATAACATAAATAATTTCAGTGATTTTAAAAGTTCCCATAAAGTTTAATCGAGATCGGAGTAGCCGTTTGCCAAATATCACGAAAATATCTCATTACAAATCGTAAAAATCGTAAAAGTACGATAATCATAAGAAATATTTGATCGATTGTACCCAAAAACGTGGCAAGTCTAAGTTTGGAGATTTCGAAGATCTCCTCAAATTTTCATCAAGATCGCATATGCCGTTTCCCTGGTAGAGCGCGAAAAAACAGAAAAAAAAGAAAAAACACCCGAGCTAATTTTTTGGGGGGCCTTGAAATTGAAGTCTTCGCTTCGCTCATCCAATAATTTTCATTGTGATCTCACAAACAAGAAAACGTGGATCAAAGCTCAGAAATTTTCATCTTGCAGTTCGTTTGTAAAATGAAAATTTTGTTTATAAAAAAAGTAACAAAAAGCGAAATGAATAATTAGCAACAGTCAATAGATTCATGAATTAATTGCATAATGTATTGATCAGAACAAAATATCACACTTAAAACAATTAACCAATGTCACTTACTTACTATACAACAATTGAGAATTTTCGATTCACACTTCCTCACTAAGTAAGTAAGTGACTTTGGTTAATTGTTTTGAATTAATGATGTGTGATTTTTGTTCTATTTCTTTCCGGGTTAATACGCTTTCCGTTACCGTCTATCAAAAAAAATCAGTCTTAAAATGGCTTTAAAACAAAACTTTACATTGCTATCAACGTACGTTTCACAGTTTATTCCACAGAAATATCTCATGCACAATTTGCAAGCTGAACTGTAAACGCCGATCATTTATTGATAAAACTTATCGATAAGTAGTTCTGTGTTTTCCATTAGCTGCCCGCTAAGCTCGTACTCGCAGGAGATTACTCCGAGATTTAAACACGCTCATCGCGCGTTTTATTCTCCGCGTGGTCGGAAAGCTGCTCTCCCGTCACCACAGGTGATAATGGGATTACTAACATTAGCTCAAGGAACGACATCTTTGATTTGATTGGGTATTAAGTAACGTCTCATATTAATGCACTTTGGCTATTTGAGACGATGAGTGGTGATAGATGAGGGATGAGAATGAAGTATGATGAATAGCAGGGCCGTATTATACCCAATAGGCCAACTAGGCACGTGCCTAAGGCGCCAAGAGAGGGGCGCCTGTGTTCCCCAGTCTCTTGGCGTGATGTTAGCACAAATTAAAATATATATAAAAATGAATTATTAATGACTGGGAGATTGCAAGATTGATTAATTCAAAACATGCATAAAACTGACTTTGCACACATTTGCAGTTTGTTCTGCCCCCCACGACTGCCACAAAAGTAGGGTTAGAAAGTATGCTGAAAAAGTTACTTCGTTAGCATTGCTTAGGGCGCACAGGGCAATGTCATTGTCACATGTATTCTAAACCGAACTCATCAAGTGAGGCTGTGGCGATCGCCGTGCATGATTTTATTGATTTGGACAGAACTCCCACAAGAAGTGATTTAACGAAGCCGTCTACTTCAAACTCAAACTGTCACAACGTCGCTGAAAAATCTGTAAGTGAACGGCATGACAATTTTTTTGTTTTTAATAAAGATCCAGCGACGTTGGTAATCAGTGATTCACTCATAGATTAAATTGCTAAACACGGCATTCTTCAAAACATTGACGGAGATTTAACGGGTTCACTTCATCTTTACTCGGACAAAAATCGATATTTTAGGAAAAACTTGTTACATCGGGAGAATGTCAATGGCGAAGTTGTGTACCGCCACTGGGTGACATACTCGCCAAGGTACAGTGCTTTGCACCCATTGTAAACTTTTTGGTGGAAAGTCACAATTCTCACACGGATATAATGATTGGAAAAATGATGGCAATAGGTTTCGAGAACATTGAAACGTTCAAAGAACACAGAACAAATGTCTTATCATCTATAGATAGAACCAAAACACATGCAAAGAAATTGATACTTAATTAAAAGAGCAGTTGTCAACTAAAATAAAATATTGGCCAGATATATTGAGTCGCATTGTTGCCGTAGTTAAGTTCTTAGCATCATGAGGGCTAGCGTTTCGTATAGTGATAACGAAAAAGTAGGATCGGCTGGAAATGGCAATTACCTAGGGTCTCTAGAACTCGTTGCGGTTTCGCAAGACGTAAAGCGCGTAAGCGCGTGCAGTACTAACGATTCGTCGATTTCGAGTCCATGTGTGTGAGTAATATAAAATAACATTATTAAACGGAAACTATAAAATTACATTTATATACGTAGTACTATTATAAATTGCACAATATTTAACGTAGGACTAGGCCCTAGCAAGCCAAAAAACATTATTTGCGAAAATAGAAAACATTGCATTGTATACACACAATAAACATAACAATATTTTGGATTCCATAGTTGCGTGGGGGGGGGGGGAGGGGCGACCTAAAATTTGTGCCTATGTTCTCATTATTAGTTAAAACGGCCCTGAATAGAAGTAAGGAGGGGAAATAAGGTACCGGCACGTAGCCTACTTCTTTCGAAAAGTACCAAGGGGTCCAACGGCTTGGACGGTGTAACCTTGACAGCCATATAGGTTCCTCCACTAACTCTGACTGCCGAGCAGACGTCGAGGAGAACGAAGCCGTTACATGAGCCCTCGAACCCTCGCGTCTGCTCTAACCTGCGGTATACGATGTGTCTCAGGGGAGAGCCCTGACCACGACCGAAGGCTGCTTAACTTCGATGTTCGAGTGGGAACCAACGGCATCTGTAGAGATCGCAGACATTCGTCGTTGGCTGGTGAGTCTGCAAAGTGCTTCTGTACTTTACTAAAACATATCAATGTTGGTTCGTACGTCAGAGCATAATACTCTCGACATCCATAGACGTACCACCGCACTTCTTGGCTCACACACTAAAGACTTCATGCAGTTCTTGGATTTTGTTAAATCGCAAGTCCATTTCTGCTGTAACGCAATCGAGTACACTGAAATATTATTTTGCTCTCACTTTAGATTTTTCGTTCGTAAATTCTGTTTCCTCACTTTGACTGCTTTTTCAATGTCGAACCTGAAGTCTAATCCTCTTTGGCAAGATGCTATTTCCTCCTCTGTTCTTCGTCGAATCTGGTTCTCGTGATAGTAGGCTCTTTGACTTGTAATACTACTTTGCTTCTTCTCACCGTTCTTTCAAACCTGTTCCATTTCTCTGGGATTTGATAACTTTTATTTTCGATGTTATAAAGCAAGTGCTGAAATCTAATGTTATAGATTGAAGCTCCACCGAGAGAGAATTCAAAGTCCCCATAGTGTCTTCGAGGAAAACGAGCTATAGCAACAATTACGTTGAAGTCCACAAATTGGTTAATTAATCCTCTTGCTTCAGCAGCTTCTTGTTTCTTATCTATAGGGGCATACATTGCACCCTGGACATGTTTCTCTCGAGAAATTTGAAATTTAATTCAATTGTTCAAGTTTACAAAACATATGTTACTTTTCACCAAACTGCACAAGTGTATCCGTTTATTTTTATCATTTTACATACTATTTTATTGTTACACACATTTTCGATATCCATTTACAAATTGCATTTCTAAGACTTTTCTTTTTATTAAATACCGGTTTTGCATACAGAGTAGCTCATGCACTGCACATAATATGTAGGATTCGTCGGGTTCGCTATATAGATATTCGCCACCGACTAACATAATGGAAAATGTCGAGTATTTGTATTGAGCTGTTGTATTTCGTCCCGTCTGAGCTGTTTGCAGCTGAGCGTGTGGGCTAGTTGGCTTGGTCGACGGAAGATTGCGAGAGTAGGATCGGATCCAGCGCCCGAATATTCGTGGACCACCCGACGGTAGCGCGCGCGTCTAGATGTCGTAGTATGTATCATTTCGGAAATGTACCATGATTAGAGGTACGTGAAAATAGCGTTTTGTGAACAGATACTACTTAAAACTAAGGTTTTCCAGTAGCCTACCATTTTATTTTATTTACCATATAGTATCTATAGTTTGTTTATACACATTTTTATTCGATTGATATTAATTCAACATTGATGACATAATTTCTAAATATAAATATAAAAAAAACTTGATGGTACATAAGATTTTGAAGTTGGCCAAAAAATAGATGCTATACAAAACGCTATAAAATGATACTTGAAAATGCTATTTACACGTACCTCTAACCATAATACGAAAAACGTACTCATTGTATTTTCAAAAATTATTATTATTATTATTATTATTATTATTATTATTATTATTATTATTATTATTATTATTATTATTATTATTATTTTTAGCAAAATTTTATATTTTTATGTCAAAACGCAAATAATGTAATATATAAAAAACGGTGTATTGAAGAGTTTCGCGTCCCTTAATAATAGTGGAAAAAATTTGGGAACAAAGCGCATTTTCAATAAGAGTGTAACCGCGCATGAGCCTGTCAATGCGACCCACGTAGGCAGCGAAACGTCAAGCGCGCAATAGTGTTATTACACTCCTAATTACTTGGCGCAATGTCTCGAAAACTGTTCGATTTGTCGCGTACCTACATCTAAGTTGCGAAGACATCAGCAAAACTGAACGGTTCGTGTAAGTGCTGTCGGTATCTATTGAGGTAGAGGTACCCATCTCAAGGTATGACGTATCTCCGCAATCCTGACTGAAACGTTCACCAAGGTTTTCTGCAGTATGTCAGCTTACTGGGTGCCGTCCTCTAAAGAGGGAAATGAATTATACCTGGGAGAATGTAGAAAGGGGTTCGGGAGTCAAATTTGCTATTAAAACACAATTTTAATAACTTTTATGAACACACAATTAATTTTTAAAGTTTGCATTTTTGTTAAGTTGCAGTACACTTTTTCTTTCGCACCATCCAGCCTCACTGCTTTCGACGGCTACCGATAATGAAATTCAGTTTCTAGCGAAGTAGGCCTAGTTCAAAATTACAGTCGGAAATAATATTATGTTTTCCTTTTATGGACGTGTTCGCACGTGGGCTCCCTGGCTCCCTGGTAGTCGTAAAAACACAGGCCGGTTATAGCGCTAACGAGAAGTTTACGATCAAAGCGAATCACGTGTGTATTGGAATTCTCTATAGGCCTAATCTATATGATAGACAAGGCGTTGGACACTAAATAACAATGCTGGCCGATTAACGTATGTGTTGTTTGTTGTGACGCTAATACAGGCTAAAGAGGGAATTGTTCCCTACAATGGCCTTCTCGCCGAGCGGCGAGAAAAAATCATTAAAATAAATAAATAAATGCTGTCCGATAACTAAAGAATCGTTGCTATTTGGTTGTCGATAGAGGTTGGTACGGCTGATGAGAGTCGCCACTGCACCGGGCATCCGGTACGTGTTGGCGTGAGTTTCAGTAAAGAAGGCGAATTATATGGTTTATTTGATTTCTCTTCAACTTCAAGAGGGGTACCCACAAAAAAATGTCTCACAATATTATTAATTTTTTTGTTTTGAGTACGAAAATAAAACAGTTCGCTAATTTTTTTAATTTAAATAAAAGTAAATAAAATTTATAATTAAATAAATAATTAAATAAAAAAAAAATGTATTTAGAGCCTACCCACTCAGTTATATAACTGATTTTCAGTGGGTGACAGTAAATCAAAGCGACCAAGCCAACCCTGTAGGCCTCGACGCAATCGACGAGTGAGCGATAACCAACCAAAGATCGATATTTTTAATAGGAAATATAGCAATCAGTGGTATGGACAGTGCGAACACCCGCGGATCAACGCCAAAATCAACAAGGCCGATTCAGAACAACTCTGAATTTTTATGTGCTTCGTTGCTAAATACAATAATATTATGTGGTTAAACAACATAGTTCTACACTCCATGATGATTTTTCTCGTAAGAAAAAACACATTTTTCATTAATACATTGTCATAATTTTTCGACAGGGAAGTTTCTTAATGCAAGAAAGCTATTTGAGACGATGAGTGGTAATGGATGACGATGATGGACGTTTACTAAAAACCCATGCCTTAAGCGGGATTCGAACACACGTCATCCTCGGAAAACCATACGCTACGGACAAGCGCCGTAATCGTATGTGACAAAGTGAACGGAGGGTGAGACTGAGAGATAAGGGAGGGTGTTTTGTTTTTAAATCTCCTACACGGCACGTGAATGCGACTGTCCCTTGTAGAACAGCAAGTTTGAAGAGGGTGTTTTGTTTTTAAATCTCCTACACGGCACGTGAATGCGACTGTCCCTTGTAGAACAGCAAGTTTGAAGAGGGTGTTTTGTTTTTAAATCTCCTACACGGCACGTGAATGCGACTGTCCCTTGTAGAACAGCAAGTTTGAAGAGGGTGTTTTGTTTTTAAATCTCCTACACGGCACGTGAATGCGACTGTCCCTTGTAGAACAGCAAGTTTGAAGAGGGTGTTTTGTTTTTAAATCTCCTACACGGCACGTGAATGCGACTGTCCCTTGTAGAACAGCAAGTTTGAAGAGGGTGTTTTGTTTTTAAATCTCCTACACGGCACGTGAATGCGACTGTCCCTTGTAGAACAGCAAGTTTGAAGGGGGCCGACGTTTGATGACAAGGAATCTTGTGCGGAATTCCTAAGCCACTGTGATCAGTCTCACCACGCGAGAATACGCGAACATTTGCCAAACCCTTTACTTCTGAGTCTATTACAATAGCCACGGAACAGGACTATTTATAGAAGATCGCATGCTATTCATAGAATGTCCATGGCACTCCCCTCCCACTCTCCTTCTATCTCACTCTTTCTCTTTCCCCAATGTAACGTTTTGTAAAATCATATTATGTAGTTGTTTGTTTTGTATGCAGTAGTTAGTCAACGTTCGTATCGCAATGGAAAATGTTGATATAAACATTCGATTGAAAGCATTCGCGTAACAACAGCAATTGAAGCTAACAATTGTAACACGACAGTAAAATCTTGCCTTGAAAATACCTGACAAGCAAATCGAAATTAAATTCGTTTCCGATTGGGTTAAAATATTATTACTATTGGCCTAAACTTTGTGTATTTTGTAGCCGTGAATATTGGGTATTCTTTCACTGATTTTAATTTATTTTTTTATTTCACAAGAAATATGTTTGTGTAGTATTTTATTTGCTTCATTTGTACTATTGTTAAAAATTTAAAACATCACCATTGTATTATGAGCAACCATGTTTCTCTAAACAATTAAATGGATAACATTGTTAATTGATTTGAGTCTGGGGACTTGGGTTCGAATCTAGTGCATGGCATCAACTCAAAGAATAATATCAATCCAATAATGACTGTATCGAAGTCTACATTAAAAAAACATTTCTCGTTCTAAATGCGCTGTTTATTACGAAGGACGAACGCTTTGTACAGTTGTAGTCAATTACAAGTGATTAAAATCGTAACCGCAGCGCGAATGGCGAGAAAACTTGTTTCTTGCTATCTTTACCCCTACATCTACTTTCCCGCGGGTGGAATCGTGTCCACCTTGGTTGGTCGGTGTTTCCTATTTAAGATTCCGATCTCTGGTTGGTGTCGGTGCCGTCAGGGTTGACTAGGTCTGCTTAAAAATTCAAATTCTCCTATGAAATCAGTTATGTGTCGGACAGGGTAGACTGTAGCCTAAAAAGTATTTCCTGTATGTCCGTCCGTCTTCGCGCGTCACTTCTCACGATAAAAACCGGACACGACCTGGGATGCCCATGAGTTGAACAACGATGATTCATAATGTGTTCAGTGTCCGTGGGAGTCAGGGGCGGAGGAGAGTATCACAAACTTTACTTATAAATACCCGGCACCGCCACCAACTACGAGATTTCACGAACCGAACGTATTTTTAGTATTATCTCCATCTTCATACTCGGCACTTGCACCAACATCAAAGTTTGAACAATGGGAAATAAACTTTTTTTATTTTCTTCTTCAAACGGTGAGAAGTTTCGTACTCTTGCGTGTACGAATTTATTTATGTATTTATTAATCTTGCTACGCGTGGACTTTGACGCGAAAAGTGAAACTGTCGTAAATTTGTAATTCGATCGTCGGATACTTGTTCGTCTAGGGACAATAACTTAAATTAATATTGAAATTGAAAAAATAAAAATAAAAATAAAATAAATTTCATTAATAATAAGGGTCAAGAAATTATTTATTCCTTCTCTAATTACTAAATAGGAAATGATAGGAGAGTGTTATGAGGACTCCTCAACCTCCATCAGCCCAAATAAATAATGTCATCCAATCTTGTTAGGTCGAGAAGTGCGTGTGTTAGTTGGGCCTTCAAAGTCCAACTCGCTATACCTTCCCGTGGTTTGGCCTGTAAGTAGGGGAGTAGTGTATTCCCCAAAACTAAGGGCGAGCTCTGGCCGTTTGGGGTGCGTGTTGCAGAGAGAGCTCTCGCGCAACTTTTTATCACACCTTTCTTCATTCACACAGCCCTTACTCATATCTATTTTCTTCTTTCACTTTTTTCTTCTCCATACTTGCCGGCCCTCTCTGCAACGAGCACTCCTCCGTTCCCACCCAGTTTAGCCCATCCTATCCAACATCCTCACTCCTTCCCATTAAACCCCGCATCTTCCCTTACGTTCCTCCCTTTGGAGGGAAGAAAACATGGTGGTAATCCACAGTTATGGAAAAAGAAAATTTGGAGAATTCCATTACACTTGAAATGGGCACTGATAACTCTACTGTTGAGTGCCCTAAAACAACATTAACTAACTAACTAACTAGTTCTCAGCATTGCGAGGCCCGGAGAGCATATTCCGTAGATTAGCGAATTTCGAAACTTTGTGTTATTACTCTGTGCAAAAGAAAATATAGTAAATTACAATTAACAAATGATTACTATCGAACCAACTCACACCAAATGGCCCACATACTTCAATACGACTATTCTGTTTAGAATTTTGTTCCACTCGTATGCGATATGCGAACCAAGTCGTTAATTTGTGCAAAACAAGCTCTACTATAGCGAAACGATGTTCGTTCTTCCAAGAATCTATGTGTAATAGGCCTACACGCTTAAATGTTGTTGTGCCCTGTCCGACCCAATGATATTTAACATCTAGTAGGCTAGATCCCCTGTCATTGGTCCACTTCCGTGACAATTTGAAGCCATCTTGAAAAGGTCATCCAGTTTGCATGTTAAAGTAGATATGAGCGATTTGTAGCCCAAATATGTTTCATTCCCATGCTGCACAAGCTAAAACCATATCAAACAATCCAGAAAAATACTTAATCGCATCTAAAACATTAAAACGCTAAATCGCCATCTTGAAAAGGTCAGATTGACGCTTCAATTTGCTACGCTCGCGCCTGTGCGGTCGTATTGGAGACTGGGGATCTAGCCTACTATAGATGTTAAATATCATTGGTCCGACCTGACCAGGTTTCCTGTCGCCAACCTGTGTTAATATTGTAACAGATGAAAATTAGTTTAAAATGAAAATATGTCACGTCTTGCGATAAAAACCGAACATGACCTCCGGTTCACGTGCGTTTCTTCGCGAACATTGCCCTTAGACAAGGATGATACAGGCGGGGTTATCACCATCAAAAAGGGTCAATCAAATTAACCCGGCACTTACGCCAAATGGAGTTGAATACATGAGGAAATTTTATTTGTGAAGTCTTCTTTGACAATCTGTAGCTTTTCTCCGTATTTTGGGTGGGCCTACTATACTTATACTCCTCCTCCTCCTCCCACCATTGAGTATTCTGGCACTACTGTGCCTACCCCCGTACGCTACTGGGCTTCACCTACTATACAACCCTTATAAGCCAGACGACGCTGAAGCCGCGTGGTTTGGTTGATTTCCGCGCTGTATTCCGACAATCTCTAGACTCGACGAATCTTTCGATTCCGTCTGATACTTCGATGTCGGAAACACTTCCGACGATAGAAAATTCGTAAACTAACAAAATCCTCAACTTTTTTCTCGAAAACATAGCATCATATTTTGCTAAAATACCGGAATATTTCGTAATTTGTTGGTCCACAGTACACTTATTTGATACTTTTCAAGTTGTTTATTGTTGCACAATACTTTGTTTCCATTATTACCTAGTTATAAATATAGTAATTAACAATATACCTTAAATTTGACGTTGTTCGCGTTCACAAGATAGAAAGAAAAAACACGGCTGCACAAAAACTCGATGCCTTATAAATATGCTGCTGGCAAGTTTCTTCTTACATAAGCATGGCGGTGGACACTAAAGATTTTATAACGAAGTTTCCGATTGGCCCAACACTGGTAAAATCCTAGCCACAGACGCAAGTCACGGATTGATTCCGACAATCAGAAACGAAACTCGATCTACCAAATGTCGGAATTGTTTCTTTATGGACGGAATCAGATTATTCAAAACACGCGGAAGCCGAGTCCAGTCGAGTCTCACCCCTCAGGATCGGAATGCAAAGAATAAATCACCCATGTGGGATGTAAAGGATATAACTAACAAGAAATGATAATAGTAGAGGATCAGAGGAAAGATTGAACATCTGTTACGCACCATCCGACAGATTGATTATAATGATGGTTTTGATTACTTTTTTTTTAACCTAACCCCAAGGTACTTACAAATTACTTATATTAATCTAATTTTCACTTGGTGTGGTGTCATACCTTGCAGGCTCGCTACTCAAAACACTCTTACGATTGACATGCATTGGGAATGTTCTATAAAGTTTATTCTTCGTGAAAACAAATCACTACGTCCCAATATCATGTCGTCTACTGCGTATAGACGTTCAGAAATTGAAAATATTCGGATTGGAATGATCGAAATCCCGCTACCGCTCGGAATACAGAACAAAGCCAAGGTGACGATATGACGATAGATCGGAGTAGCAGTCTCGCTGTGTGACTACTTATCCAGGGACGCAAACACTTGGTTGCGCAGACGACTGACATCGAACTACTCAGAGGTGACAAACTTTCCACCTTTGATTGAAACAAAAGTCTTCGGAATATATATATTTTCTTAAAGTTATTATCATCCTTTTTTTAATCTTTTATTTTCTAATTATTAAAAAATGTGTTATCAGCAACAGGACAAAGCGTGATAATTCTATGGGGCTTATCACACTGCTGTTTTGTGACGCGCGGTCTTGCTAAGTTGCATCTCAATCAGTTGATTCACCTGCACCTGGAGCAGTATGAAGCAACGACGCACTGATTAGTTTGCAGAAGCTATTTCACCCGTACATATTGCTCCCCTCTTTACCGCGTAAAATGTTGTGTTTTACCTTCACAATTATTATGGTGAAACGTTTTAACTGGTTCAAATTTATTTGTTTCGCTCAAATAAAATCAATACACAATAATTGTTTTTTAGTGTAAAATCTTGATTGGGAACTAAAAACTTTAGAACTAATACAGCAAATAGTTTTCTTGATAATCCCCAATTAAAATCTTTAGAAACATTATTGATGATGATTTCATCATGGCAATAATTGTCAATCTTTCGTGCAATAAATAGATAAAAAAAAAAAAAAATCAAAATGGCAATGAGCGTTTCTGCGATGATTTGTGGAATGAGAGATACAACAAATAATTTGAGAGGCGTGTTGTTAATTTCAACACACATTTGTGGAACTTTGGAATTTTGTTTACTGATGGTTAGTCTTGAGTTTGTTATTGTGAAACTATACTTCCTGGTAAAATGCACCGCCTCCATCAAATTACTCATTGCATCACCCTGCTTTGCACCTGAGCTGACGTGTGACTAACAACACTTCGTGGCTAGTCGCTTCATATACAATTATGTGTTGTATCTGTCAATCAATGTCCGGTGATCATGCTAATCACGGAAAGTGCTTGCTTGCTGTGACACGCTAAAACTTGGCCATAAGACTTCCAAAAATATAAATTTACTAATTAGTGATACCTCAGTCATGATTAAAGTGTTATTTTGACACACTGTTTCACACAAGTAGGCATAGTTTAAAATAATACCTAGGTTAGTTGTTCAATACACTCGTAAACTACTACTTACTACTACTACTACTACTACTACTACTACTACTACTACTACTACTACTACTACTACTATACTACTACTACTACACTACTACTACTACTACTACTACTACTACTACTACTACTTACTACTACTACTACTAATACTACTACTACATATACTACAAAATACTTACTACTATAATTCACTACAACTTAAACTACACTACACATACTAACTATATAATAATAATAATAATAATTCAAAACAAAATATAGTAATATGAATTTCAGCTCCAGTAGCTTAGAAGGGCAATAAACAACAATGTGCCTTGTTCGTATCACTTTTAATATTTATATTCTTGAATAGCTTTATTATCCGATGAAAACCAGGTGGTAGATATGATTGCGAAAATGCGAAACATGGAATCTTATTAAGTTTAATCTGTAGGACGACTCAATCATTTTCGTTTATTTGTATGACTCCGCGAATCATCTCCGGATTAAGATGTATCACGCAAAGTTGATGGGAAAAGTTTGATTTAAGACGAGGAGTTGTAACTGTGAATTATTGTGATGTAATTGTAACACCACCACGGCGATAACGAACTCATAACTAGACTCGATATTATCGTGGAAATGTCATTGGGGCGACTTTAATAAGTTAACGAAATCAAAGCAATGTTGTGAGGTTTTCGATGGTAAAATATATTCTCCAATAATTGGAAAACTTTACTTAATCCTTTATAGAGCAATAAGGCGGGACCGAAAATTTTGCTTTTTACCATAACAATTTGAATTCGTGATATTTAAAAGAATTTTAGAACTTATAGACTTTTTCCCTTTGATCGTTTAGGAGTCAAAATGCTGATTTTTATATTCAAAATTGACATCAAATTTTAAAAAATCTAAATAAGAATTTATTTCCCATTTTACAACTTGTTTTACATGTTCAAATTGAATCTACTACAGACAAACAAAATATCTTGGACATCCCTGAAATTTGTGTATTTCTGTGTTTTGATACACAATTTGATTTTTGAACCATAACAAAAATCATTCTTATCGTTAGAATTTAATAAGGAAAAATTCTACCAACTCCGAATAAAACAAGACAGCTTTTTACTCGGGATAAAAGGATGAAAAACTGGCAGATTTAATTGTGTAGATTTTGAAAAGTGATGGTAATTGTATACTTACCGGTGACATATAATGAGGGAAAACTATTACTTAATGCATATCGAACCTAGAACATATGGATTGCTTGATGAATTGATAGTCTTGCCGATTAAACTTACTTATCCACAATTCACACAAGCTTAGAAGCAATGCAGTCAACAATACCAATATTTTTGAGCTTTGCGTAGCCGGCATGTGAAGCTAAGACATAAATTTCACTGCCCCCCCCCCCCCCCCCCCCCCCCCAAAAAAAATGTTTTACTGTGTGTTTGTTCACTCTACTGGACAAATGGCTACTGCGATTTTGACTAGATTGATTCAGAAAATAATCATAGGAATCTTCTTATTCAATCATGCTATGGAAAGTTAAAACATCTTCACAAATTGGGCCCAATGCTTCCAAAAGACATTAAACGTATATGCTCGAAGACTCATTAGCATTATCAAAATTTTATTATTTCGATATTATGTATTGGTCATGTTATAATACGATTATTCAATGCCTCAAAAATGTAAAGTGGAGGTAAAAATCGAAAAAAGTATCCTCCATCGTTTATAACTCAGGGCTAAAGTCAGAGGTTTGGATAGCGTTAAATTTGACGTCACATTTAACGTCAGCTGACGAACGATTAAATTCGTAAGTGAATGACAAACTTGCAATGTTACTGTAAATTAACGTCAAAGTGATATTTAACGATAGCGTAGACCTTAGGGAATCCCCGTCAAGGTGTTAGTTAAGTAAGAAACACTCTAATATTTATATTGTATTTAATTATTTTCACGTTCGTCCAAATGGCTTAATAACTTTCGTTACATCGGCAGCAGGCTTCAGCGAAAATGTTCTAATTGCTCTTGCCAGCAAAAGGTGTTCGTTTAGACTTCTACCTTAGATATGTTGAAACGAGAGAACGCGTGCGTGGTATTTGTTATTACAACAAGAGTAGGTGCATCGGTTGTTTTCATATCACCGCGATCCGTTTGTGGCTTCGTGGTCTATGTATAGTGTTCGGCCTCTTGTGATCCACCCGGGAAAAAAAAACTAGTGATGATACCGAGGTGGTGTGCTTCACTATGCCCGCCCTACTCACGTGACAATGCCTCCACCTCGCGTCTCCACCGTGTTTCACCCGGGAAGAAAGCTAGTGATGATACCGAGGTGGTGTCACTATCCCGCCCTACTCACGTGACAATGCCTCCACCTCGCGTCTCGTTTTCCGCCCTACTTACGTGACAATGCCTCTCGACCTTATTTCGCCTCCAGCTATAAGGAATTCTCCCCGAGGTCTATATTTTTCGCATGTATTTCAGTGGTCCTGTAGAGTGTAGAGATGAGTAAAGGAAGGCTACTTGCCAAATACTATGGGATATTTTTGCCTCGTCGGTGATCGCGGCTGTGGCGTTTAGTAGTCGTAAGATCCCTCGCTGGCCGGGACGTGCCCGTTCACCTGTGTTCATTGTGCCGGATAGTAAAGGCAGCGCGGACGCGACTTGTGCGCAATCAGATGGTTTACTTTTACTCGTCAAAGATATTTCGACACTTTTCAAAATAGCTTCAATACGGATTTTAAACGTTTTTAAAATATATCTGAAGTCTTTTTCCAAATACCGTTCGCGATATTTTAAACCTTTTTCAAAATAACAAGATTTACTAAATTAAAATGTATTTCCATACATTAAGTTCGGTATGTAATGGCCCTTGCAAGGCTAGCGGTTTACTGTCATCGTGTGGTTTTTTACTAACGCCGTTTTGAAGTCTTAACTTTAGCTAAACCTACTTAATTTACGCTTACCTGCTAGTTGCAAAGTAATTCTACATGTAGCCTTAAATCACAATATGTAGATTTAATTTTATCGCCAGTGTGTTGTGTAGTGTTGTTTAAATCTTAATGTTGTGTGGACGTACGCCAAACAGTGACACATCTAATAAAATTCTTACTACCTTTAGATTTGTAGGAACATAGTTCAACATATTTTCATAACATTCAAAACTTAAGACACATGCATACATTTTATTTTATTTTTCCCTGAGCCTGGAACAGTCTTGCCAAACTATATGTAGACTTCCATAACACGTTTAGACTAACCATCAGAAGAATTACAATCGCGACTATACTCATTGTATATAAAAACTCAAATCAATTACTAAACACAAATAAAGAAGTAATAAATAATATGTATGTAGGTAATTATGTAACTAGATTAAAATGTAAAAATTACGCCATTGTTGGTCACGAATATTTGAATAGGTTTTATTCTATTGCCGGGCAATTATGAATAATCTTTATGGTGCATACTGTGTACATGCACAGAGTCGTCCGAGAAAGTTCCTACACGCGTACATAACTTACTGCGACCAATAACACCGTGTTACGATGACAAGTATTGCTTCGTTAGTGCTTTCAGTGCCCACTTATTGCACGATGAGTTACAGAGGTAATAACTATTTCGACTACAAACTATTACACATAACAACTTCTTTAACGGCCCTAATCTCTATCTAAACGGACACTCACTCACGAGTTTAAATACCATGCCGATGAATAAACGTGACACCCATTTTCGTTTTTTCCCCACATTTATTTGAATTGATTAGCATTCGATTGAAAGTTGGTGGCGTAAATTTAGTAAATATTCTTCCTTTGTATAACTAATGAACCGAAATCTTTGAAAATATTTATATTTTAAGACAGAATGTTTTCTAAACTAAATGAAGTGTATTGTGTTGTGTGTTCAGTGTCTCCACGCAGATGAGCTGTTAGCTGCACGCTCGACCGTGTGCTCAGCTATTTGCATTTCTTCCGGGCGCAAGTATTTCTGTAATACCTTGGCTCAGGGCGCGCGACACTAACGTCAAAGAGAGAGGCCAAGAAAACCATTCCACGGGTCAAACCACTGACAGTTCATACCGACATGTGTTTTGTGAATAAAAATTAATATTTATCCTGGATGTTATCAAGAAATCAAATTCCACAGTTTTTCAAAATCAGTTCTCAACTTTGTGTTAATTTTATGTCGTATACAGTGATTTTACATCAAATTGATTGGTGCAAATCTTTCGGAGTGAAAAATCATTTTTGTTAATAGATGTGCTACATTTCATATGGCGAAATTTGTTACCAACGATGAAGAGAAGATTGTAAAGTTGGAAAGCATCTTCTTCGATTATGTTTTCGTGTGCCGAGTCTCTAAAACATGATACCATTCCATCGTGCAAAGGACGCAATCCTAGATAAAACACGTTGAACGTACGTTTTAGCGCTGCTACAGTACAAGTGCCAAAGATTGATGGTCCTGTTCTCATTAACGACTGATTCCCCTACAATATCCCCTTCCCTCTTCCTATTCCCTTTAACCCTTTTCACAAGGGCGTAAAGCCGAGAAAACCAACTAGAAAATGGGTGATCGTCGCAAGATTACTAAGCAGTTAAGACGTGATCATAAGCAACAACTATCTGAAGTTGACCAAGATAATATCATAAACGAGGAAGGAGCCATGGGCCGTGCGAAGAGTGAACTGCCCGGGACAAGCAAGGAGTCGAAAGATGCGCGCAAGAAGAAACCTAGTAGAGAGCGATGGTTACTAACAAGAAAAACATGGCGCTACATGGCGGATGCCGGGAGACGGTTGATACCAGAAGGGGTGCAAAATCGACCTGAAGATGTCCCCAAAATCGAATCATACTTCCAGCATGTGTGTAACAAGGAGCCCAGGTTTTTGCTTTGGAGGAAGAGTTCTTATCCGGGAGCACTAGGGTTTCGATCTCACTACCGTAAGAACCGCAATCGTAAGAAAGGTGGAAGCTATCGGGAGAAGGCTAGCTCAGCTGACGAGGCTGATGACTACATGCGGGTGAGCAAGGGAGGGACAGAGACGAGAGAAGCAGCTGGTTCCATGGTAATGACACCAACCACTAGTGGGCGATTCGACGTACAACGTTTACGCCAAGAATTCTTGCAAGGCCCATCGACATCCACCACCTCAACAGCTTCAGCGAGAGTTGAGCGACAAGAAAAACCTGAAAGACCAAAATCATTCCTACAAAAATTCACTCGTATATCTAAACCACCTACGAGATCTCCAGATATTGAGGAGGGTGTTCCCTTCTCTTCCCATCATGACTTGAATACACCTCCAGGATCTTTAAACCTGGAGCGGTCTAGAAGTTCGATGAGACAAGACCCTGAATCACGATCCCCTGACGAACTTGAAGAAATTAACCAACAAGAGTTTATTGATACACTCACTCGATATCTGAAGCAAGAGGAGAGAGAGAACGATCAAGACACCACCATAAACGAAGAGAGAAAAAAGGATTGTGAGAATATTGACTTCCAAAAACTATTAGATCAGCTCCGAAAGAACCTAGCTACTGAGTTTTCATCAAAGCGACTTCAAGAACAGTCATCCACAGATCGTTTACATCAGGGTGGAGTAATTAGTACTCGTTCCAATGTTACACCAAGCGTTCATTTTGAGGGAGACCTCCAACAAAAGATGTTACTTGATACCTTAAATCGCTATTTTGGAAAGACCACGAACCGACAAAAAGTAATAAGTGATTTATTGACTGACCGCAAGTTATTAGAAAAGCTATACTTTGATCTGCGACGTACTAGGGGCTTTCGAGGTAGGTCGAGTGGAAATGGAAGTTCCTCCTTTGCACCGCAATACAGGCTTTCTGGAGCCGGAGGGCTAGATCGAAGAAGAGGGGAAGATGTAGAAAAGGAGGTAAATGAAGTTGAAGAATCATCAAGCTGGAAGCGCATAGGAAAACCAGCAAGGAGCTACCGAGAAGGGCATTTCTCTCCACCCCCACTGATCGAAGTACAACATGAAAACGAGCCCGCTTACGACGACGAAGGCACACAAACTGCACAAATCTCTCCTACTATGATCGCAGCTATAGAAGAAGAACTACGGAAAGCACGGGAGAAGGCACGCGAAGACGAGGGTGGGATGCTAAGTCCGGGAGGCACGAGTCGAAGAAGAAGCAGCGTCGACCACGACGACGTGTCGCCGTCTGTCAGCGATACAATCAAAAGATACCTGCGGATGGCGAGGAAGAAAAGTCTTGATTCCGATAAAGTAGATAGGTTCAAAAGGGTGAATTATGATAGGAACTTACGGAACATTAAACCGAAGGGTGAAATAACTAAACCGGGCGACGACGATGGACTGAATAAGGGCGCTCAAACTGACGAGACCTGGATCGATGCGATGAGGGAGCTAAAGCTAATTGACGATATAGTTGAAACATCAGACGTTGATGTGTCGGGGGGTAACGAGGAATTCTCCGGTAGTCGCGTGACTAGTTCGCGTTCAAGCGTTGATATCGAGGACGGACTACTCTCTCCCTTGTCTCCTACCAGTCCTACCCATCATAAAGGTTTCCTCAGTTCAGGGCAAAGTTTTCTGTCAAGTCTATTACATGGTTTGCAACATCACCAAGCCACACAGGCAGGGGCTGCGGCAAATCCCAGTACGGGTGCTTTAAGTGGTCATCCTGCTACAGCTGGAGCCATGCAGAAGTCCAAAAGCTCTTCGAGTGTGGTGCAACACGGAAAGAGCTTGGTGGCGAAGACCATCTGGAGGTCCCGGAGCAAGAGTCAGAACCGCCAGGCCGCTGCTGTTCCGTGTACGTGGACGCCGCAAGTAAGTACCACCAACCCTAGTTTTACTTGTGCTTGAGTGTCTTTGTTGCCAGTGCTAAATGCATATGTTTGTTCACCCGGCGTCAGAAGTAAATCAAGAAGTCTCGTATCTACAATACCCAACCCTGTATTTACTTCTGGCGCCGGGCGAACGTGTAGTTTGTTTTACTATACGTTACTGGTGGCCCGGTGGGGCTCTGCCCTGTTAACGATATATATTGCCAAATTAATAACAAAATAAAATATGTAAGGTTAAGGACCAAATATTATTTTCAGGCGTACTTAAATAATAAAATAATAATTAATATTTTATATTAAATTCATGTTGTATACTCTTGTAAAAATCAATCTTGGAGAATAAATTTTTCCCCTGGACAGTTCGATTGTTTCCGTGACTGCTGCAAAATGACGGAAGCGTTTTCATTAGCGCCATCACTTCTCACTAGCAAATAATTATCTCGCACCTAACAAATGTTGAGGCATTGTATTAAACTATACCTATCACACGCAGATTTTTATGGAGGATGTATCTAGGACAAATGCTATTTCATCTCTAGGGATGCCAAATTGATACCATGTATCAGAATATGTGCAGTAATATTCTCAGTAATCTGGTCGAACTGTGCAATAATCCAATGGTGTTTATGTTAAGCTGTGTTTGTATATGTTGTAAATAATTTGTTTGTGAATTTAGCTGAATGTGGACACTGTGGTAGCAGAAATGCTCAGATAGGCCTACATCGGCATCGCTTTATGTACGGAGGAAAACCGTGTACAAAACTCGGCCCACGTAATTACGCAACAAGTGTGATTGCTGGTAGTAGGAGGCCACTGTTGTCACTAAGACGCGTCTTCCGAACATATAGCTGTTTTGGTTTCCCTCTACTCAACTATTGGGGTTGGGTGTATCTTTAGTAAAGCGTCAATGAGTGAACAGTTGTGCATGAACGTATACTGACTAGTTTGTAGGCACACGCAATTTTTTAGTCCAAAACATCTACGGTTTTATTACACTCTTGGGAGCCAAAATATAAAATATTCGCTTTATAGTCTTTTCCGTCGTAAATATCAGTCTGTTTTACATTAGGATCCCAAAGAAGAAACTGGCAGGTTATCTACAGCGTTGCCCACTACTTTTATTAATCGGTTCACATTTAAAACACGAAATATCCTTGAAAGTTACTTTTCACTCAGATCCATGATGTTGACTGGCCGAATGTTTTAAATAACACTTTCTGGAGGTAAGCTCCGTGATTGAGCTTGTATGCAGCTGTGTGATGAGAAACCTGTGGGCTGTGAACTTAGATTATAAATAGATCAAGTTAATGCCACTATTTTTACACTGGTGTGACATAATCGCACATAAAAATACAAGAGGAAATACTTATAAATAGTCGATTGTGATTGTCGAGAGACTGTTGTCGAACCACACGTCGTATACATGGCTAATGTAGGTCACGGCTTTCAATCCCGCCACCGGCAATCCTGACTAAAGTTTTCCAATGTTGGCGAATGCTGGGATTGATTGATTGACAGCTCTCGGGCATTGCTAATTAGTCGCCTGCTGAGAGAGGGTCTGAGGTGCATACCCTGCAACGAATATCCTTACGAAAAGTTTTGTTTTAGTGACCGGAAACCGTAATCCATGTACTCGTACACTACTTCATCACATCATCACTATGGAATAAAGCTCTCATCGTAGTTCTCAATCAGTTTTGAGAATCCTTCTAGACATTCTTAGTATTTTCAATGTTCAAGTTAGATCATTTTCACTTTTACTTGAAGCATGTTGAAGCGTTTTTGGCTCAACCTTACAAAAACATAATGTCGATGTGTCCATATTATTTAAAAACAAAAAAAATACATTAAAAACCCTTTCAGACACGGCGTCCATGATCATGGACATGAAATTCCGAATTTAAATCTGGGTAAATGATAAGTTTTTCTGTTTGACCACGGTTTTTAAAATTTTTTTGGTGAATTTTAAAAGAAATTTAAAAATCCCCATTTCAATGGAATGAAATTGTACCTTTATAAGAGAAGATTGAAAATATCCGCAACAATTGCTAAAAATGAGAATATATTGGTTTGTCCCGGAAATGTAATATCATCGTAGTATTGCTGTTTTTATAGATAAACAAAATCTAAAATATGCAAAAAAATTCAGAAAAAAATTAGAAAAAATGATTTGATTGCTGAAAATGACTTAATTGGGACCAGTTTAATTCGTGTCTGAAAGGGTTTTTAATATCATCAAATTAAACGGCATTGAATTGAAATGTTGTTATACAAACAGTTGTCTTAAATTATATAGTAAGAACGGACAAACCTTAGTTTTAAGGGGAGGTCTATTGGCTAAACCTACAATGTTTATTTAGATGACTTCATGCCACGTTATCTACTCAACCCATCAAGCAAATTTGTTTGTGAATTATAAGTGTCATGTTTTGATATTACCCTACCAAACTTAACAGCCTAGATTAAAAATTACACCGAAAACAAATTAAAGCTTTTGTTGAATTTTTGGAATTTTTTAATTTTAATTTTTTATTAAAAATATTTCATAATTTTTAAAACTATCCATTCAAATTACTTTGTCTTAGTAGGGGTCTTGTACGCTGCTATGATTGACATATCCTGAAAATTTTATTCTAATTAGTCAAATAGATCCTGGGAAAAGGGGGTATATGTGCGAATTTGTTATATTTTGAGAAAAACAGCTTTAAGGTTAAACATGCTTTTACCTGAGACTTGTATTCTGATAAAACATTGTTTAAAACAGTTTAGCTCCATATTATGACGGGTCATCTGGATCCTCAGCATCATCCACACGTGTTAAGTACCCCCCCCCCCCCCCCCCCCCCCCACACACACACAAAAATCTAAGTGGCAAGTTTTCCAGGCAACCTAGATGGTATTTTTGAGTGTGACACTAGCAGATTACAAAGTCAACTCGACGTTATATGCAAAACCAATTCACAAAACATAAACGAGCAGTCCAATTCCTTTCAAATAAGTTGCATTCAACACAGAAATAGGTATTATAAATAATTTAGTATAATTGGAAAATCATATTTTTGGAGATACCTACCCACAGACCTTTGGAGCGTTTTCAAAACTATATTTTGCTGTTTTAGAATTTTTGGAAAACACTTCGCTATTATTGCGTCCTTCATACACGCCACCCCTTCCTCCGATCATCAATCTCCATCGTCATCAATCAGTGAATTAATCACTCGTTAGTTTATATTAGCCATCATTGCATCTATATTAACTATTCTGACAGACATTAAGCGACAGAAGAATGTCGAAGTGTAACACAATGCCACAATGATTTTGTTTCATGAAGTATTACCGGTACTAAAAATATTACTTTCAAGTTTCAACATAATTATATTTTCATAGATTTAGCCATTCAGGCGCCAAAGTTACTAAAGTCTAGGTAAGGCTAGACTTAAGGGACCATGCCTTTACTCCCTGCAACAAACTGCTTATTGTTGTTGCTCATTGACGTATTTTGTCTATTGTTTCGTAAATTAGACATTTGACTTTTTTTTAAATTATTAATAATATTTGTTCATATTTTAGGCTTTCACGGCTCGGAATATTGCAGTTGCAATGAATTAGTAGGGTCATTTCGCAGCGGCGAATATGTCGAATATGTTTAATATGTCGAATGACACAATTTTTATTGCTTTTTGTACAACATAACCGCGGGAATGTCCAAGGAAATAATAAAGCAAGAGAGTAAATTAAGAGTAAATTATTCAAGATGAATGCTATAATGTTGTTGCCTCATTGAATTACCACTGCACTCAATTTATAAGATATCCCATATACCATTGTATTCTTGGCTTTGAATTGATCACTGGGCAATCAACTTTAGACCAGTAGCTTTACCAAGTGACTTCTCAGAGCTAAACAAAGTGGCTTTTATGCTTGATTGTATACTCGATATCCTATTGGATGATCACATGCTAATAATATCCGCTATTACCCTCGTTAGGCGATTAAGTAGCACACCATTATGGACCCCCACCCCAACCCCCTTTCAGCCACCCACCCCCTACCCCGCTTAAAGTTAGCCACAAAAATCTGGCCATGCACTTAGTGATTTACCTTCATTAGTAGCACAAACACCACACTCTCATCACTTACATACACACACACACACATTAGAAAATATTACGTGATTTGGATCATATTGTAAATGAAAGAGAAAATAATTTCAACAAGCCACGCATTTCAGATGCATTTAATGCCAATTTGCCATTGTGTGAAATCACATCGACGTTTCGATTAATTACAAATCCTCATCACTATAAGGATTAAATCGAAACTAGATTAGTGATTTAAAGATATAGCCCAAACAAAAATTATCAAAGCAATCATTAACACTACCCAAGTGATGAACTTAAAAAATATTCAACAGGCACTGAAAAGAGTGTTTTCGTTTTTTAACGTTTCCTTTGTTTTTTCATCTTTTGCGCAATATATAGTTTGTATAACTTATGTAGTTTTTATTATCATAATTCTATTGTATTGACCCAGATGAGTATGTGTGAAATAACATTGAAACGTCGGTCTAACGACAATACATACGTGGCATTATTACTGAAACACCGACTTTCAACCACGAAAATCTCCACAAACATAGGCCTATATATTATATTATTTTGAATTATTATAATTAATTTTTTTTAAATTTTTATTATATTATAATTATGAATAAATTATTCGGGTAACTCCGTGCATAACACCAAAGTTTCGAGCAGTTTACCCTGCTCCTTTTCAAGGTTAAAAACAAAAGATAAATAATTAAAAATCAAGCGAAATCGACAAAGACGACAAGCAGCCTTCACATTTGAGAACGTTATGATGACCAAAGTACGCGTTTTGCTGGTGATTCTTCAGATAAAATGGCTTCTTCGTCCTATGACTTTAGTGCTGTCAATATATCAATATATTTCATTATATAAATGTATATTATGTTTAACCTTGGTTTTATAGTAGGCAACCATGACGCTGTTATAGAACCATAGACATAAATTTAAAAAGTTCCTCCACCGGGGATTGAACCTGGGACTTCGGCTGTCCAGGCCGATGCTCTTATCAACTGAGCTATGGATAACAGATTTAATGTAACTTAGATCACGCGTTCTAAGCTATTAAAAACATTTATTTTTAATTTTTGACGTTTCGAAAGACTGGCTTTCATTCTCAAGAAGACAGGACATAAAACCAATCAACGCAAGGCATTAGCAACACAATAAAAACATAATATACAAGTCAAACTGTCCTACAAAGACAAACTATAGGTACTTTATAATTCAGCTTCAGTGTATGTGTATATAAAATTAAAATTCATTGAAATGATCATTTTTCGACTTTTGAACAAAACCAAAATTTGTAAAAAAAAATATTTTTAAACATTTTTTTCTCAAAAGTGTGACTGTAGATCCCCATATTTCCACTTTCATGACAACTGTGCAATTCTCAACACTCCTCGGGTACAAATCATTCCTCCAGAGTTGCACGACACATGGTGTGGATTTCTTTCTTTCAAATCGTCTATTACAATCCAATAGACATATTTCATAAGTAACCTAATAAAAATATAGCTCATTTCGTCAGATCAGATCTGTATCTTTTACAAATTATCATATTTGTTTGATGAAGGATCGTCCAAGCCAAACAATTACTTGCTTTGTGAATGTCGATACATTTTCATTCTGTTCGTGGTTCTATTTTCTTTCCTTGGCTATTTATTTTTTCTGTAAAAATATGTTATTATTCATTTCTACTGTTTTTATTACGCTTATTTTCCAATAGTTTTTTTCTTCAATTACGCAGTTTTTGTTTTTAGATATTTTCATATTTATTTATACAACTTATATAAAAAAGGATTAGTCAGTTGGGCTTTTTCCCACTAGGTCGTTATGGTACTGGACAAATTCAGTCGTAATTTGCGTCGTACGCGTGCGTTTTGTTACAATATTAATTTTACTAAGATGTAACTACGAAAAGTATTATTTACTACAAATAATTGTGAACTATTTAAAATTTAAATACATAAAAGTGATGCTAAATTTGTTGAAAAAGACCGTTTAATAGTTCAAAATCATACGTTTAACGTATCACACAAAGAGTACTAAACAAAGACATTGGCCTACAAACGTTTGCACATACTTTACACTTTTAAACATTTAAGATTCAGTTCAAATTATAATAGTGTGTTGATAATACACAAACTTATTTTCAAATGAACAGTAGTTGTATCAATTAATTATCTACAAAACGCCTTACTAGTAGTTGACGTAAAATATTTTATCTCCACTCTCCACCCATCCTTGTCTTACCTGTATAGGAAATACATTATATTTTGCAAGAGTGCTCAGTGAAAATACATTACATTATTGCGTAATCGCTATCTCTAAATATTTACTTTTGGAGTCTATATTCGTAAGAACGTCTGTCTGACCCAGTGAACACTTTGGAGGTTATTTTAGGAGGGGGGAGGTGGATTCAGACTCAGAGTTAATATCTTTGGTTGTGGGGGTGGGGGGAGGGGGGGTCCAATTGAAATAAATTATATTAAGAACGTACTATATCAGGCTCGGATTTGAAGGTAATTTAAATAAGCTAAAACTTGAAATATGCCTCTTCACAAAAAAATAACCAAATTATTTTTATGGAACGTGAGTGAATTGACATGGTTCTCCAGAGGGCTCTGAGGTCGTCGGTCTTACTTTCAAGAATGCAAATTTGAATAATAAAATGCCACGCGAGGGCTAGACGTTTATTTGACTAAAGAAAGAAACAAAGTATTAATAGATTTTGGCTTCAGATTGAGAAAACGCACATTCTCAAGATCCAATTCAACTGATAAATTTCAATCACAATAAATACTCTGAAAACGTCTACATCCGTTCGTATTACCTTACTAACGAGATGACTTCATTACTCGGATACCAACGAGAGACAAATGACTCACGACCCACTCTGGCAAGGTAGACTCGCGAGCCTCGTATGCAGGGACGCCGTTCAACCCCTGGCCTGACCTGAACATTCCCCCTGTCATAAACGCATTTTGACATTTTACTCATTTAAAAATGGAATGTGAACTTTGTTTCGCGTCTATCTAAAAACCACCAATGTACCAAGTAAGTAAGTTCCTGAACATGTAGCTTGTAGAAGCACATGAAGACTCGGGTCTGAAGTGATTCAGCTTTGAAATGTTGTTTGTAACAGGCCAACTTGTTTTATCAAGTGGAGTGATTAGCAGCAGGTTGTTTCTCTTGTCGCTGGTACGCGGCGTTGCACACACACATCAGCCAGGCTTCCAGGGCATTGTTCGCTACCACAACACCTCGACATGGATATGTATTACTCTCTCGCATATTTAGCACTTGTATCACTTGAAAACTGATAAATGGTTAATTGCACTATGCTCGATGACTTCAAATAAATCAAATGAAAATTTCGTAACCTAAGTAAGAAAAGTAAAGAAGAGAAGAAAAGTTTGATTCCATGAATAATAATTTACTCTATTTATCTCTTTTAATCACATCCCTTTTTAAGAGGGACAAAACTGTACACCTGCGCACAGAAGTAAATCGCGGGTTCAACGGCAACATATTTACCTTATATAGCTAGCATCTTTCTTGTCTGTCCGTGTTTCAAGAATGTGGACGAATGTATTTTATTCAATTGTGTTGCTTTCATATAATTGTTCAGTAAATTATATAACTTAAATGAAGCCCACATAGGGTCGATACTACTTGTGTGCGCTGCTTTCAGTTCAAGCAGGGAATTTTTTTTAACCAAATCTATGTAATTAATGAGCTTGAAATAATTTCTTTAAAAATACATAATAAAACAAAAACAATAAACAGAGCACAATATGCAAAAATGCAAGAATGGGTGCAGTACAATAATTGTCAACATTCAGTAAACGATTCACCGTATTACGTTATACGTTCGTAGATGTGT
Source organism: Sweltsa coloradensis (assembly GCA_024449915.1). Classification (NCBI taxonomy): domain Eukaryota; kingdom Metazoa; phylum Arthropoda; class Insecta; order Plecoptera; family Chloroperlidae; genus Sweltsa; species Sweltsa coloradensis. Next base: position 310,313 of record JAMZAV010000287.1, on the reverse strand, counting down.
ACCAGTACCAATCAGCAGTCATACTGGATAATTAGGTTATTATGCCTACCTTATGAGCTGACGACAATAGCGATGTTGTGCAGGTTTGAGGTGGTGTAATGGTCGAAACATCAAACACTGATTCACTCGATCTTTCTGGGTTTCAAAGAAGTAGCATCGTTATAACAATGATTCCATGTTCATTTGTACCCGTTTTTAATTAATAGTCGTGGGAAGCCTGCCCAGGGTGCAATGTATACCCCTCTTCAGGAGTCTAACTAGGTATGATACAGATAGGACAATTGTGAAGGTATTTCCAAGGGCTGTTTGAGAGGACTCAATCCTTGCATTCGCATTAACGAGAGGAAAACCTCGAAAAAACCTTCAGTCAGGATTGCCGATCACGACGAGATTTGAACTCGGGACCTCACGAATCAGAGTCGCTCGAGCGCGTGCTGCAGTGAGTAATGAATACAGCCCTATGAGCGCGGGCAACAATTAGTGATCATGTGAGCTATACACCGAACAAACTGGCGTCATCGGTAACATTGTTTTGTGAAATAAAATCTTCCCGTAGACAACCTCAACGTCTACTACTAATAGGGTGTGAATTTGGTTGAAATAACAAATCCAAGGGCTATTTTATGTGGCTTAGTCTGAAACTTTGTCGAATATATTTATGGAAATTCATGAGAAAAACCTTCAGTAAGGGTTTTAAAGTGTGGGTTTTGATCCAGGTACGTCCCAAAGTATAGTCTCGATGCGTCAGTACGCGAGCAAACAGAAAGAGAAACATCAAGTAAACAGATTTTTGACTAGTACTCGTAGGTTCATCGTCCTACAGATTGTAATTATAACCTTTTTCTGCCACGATTGACTTATGCCTTATAAGTGTGACTTATTTACTATGTGACCATCATTAAACATTATTGTGCCAATATAAAAACGTTTATCAAATTATATTGAAAAAATAAAAAATTACCTTCATTGACCTCTGCCGGCTATGAAATTAATTACAATTATCGAAATATTTTTATTTGAAAGGTTATACTCGTCTCAACCACATCTTCAACCTCAACACCCCTAGACTCACGCTGTTACAAAGATCTCACCGTCTTCCTTCTACCTTCAACAACTTATCTTCCAACAAACTTTATCTTGACATATTCTCTCCGTGCAATGTTTTTAAAAAAGACATCAAAGTCGCTATGCTTTCCCTGTAATGTCTTGTTATCGTGTTTTGTTTCTCATGTATGTGTATTGTGTGATTATTGTATGTTATTAGTTCTCTATTGTTACATGATTCACTTAAAAAAGGTTCGCTGTATTTGAAACTTTCTTAATAAAAAAAAGCTTTGATTAAATATCATGGTTACTAGGTTTCAAAAATACATTTTTTTAAAATTCAATTTTATTACATTTTCATTTAGGGGATGATTAGACTCAACCACCGTATGGGGATTTGAGGGGATTCTTTATGGGTTTTTTTTTTGAATCCGATGGTACTAAATTCGCTTCTGTTGCAATTTGCCCTAGGTCAATTTGGATAGACCCCGGACTAGTATTTGGAATACTCATCTACGAACGTATGACGTATGACATGGTGTATTGTTTGCTGAATGTAGGCAATTGCGAGTTGTATGTGGCCATTATTTACATCTTATAATGTGCTCTGGTATTTGGTTTTTGTTTCATTATGTATTTTTAAAGGGATTCTTTCAAGCACATCATTACATAGATTTGGTTAATATTACGTTAGACGCTTACTGCCCTGCTTGATCTTAGAGCAGTGCACACAAGACTAAACAGTATCGACCCTCTGTGGGCTTCACTTAAGTTTTATAAACATAAATGTAAACAATACAATTGAATAAAATACATTCATACACACATTCTAGAAACAGATACTATGTATACGGACTTAATATTACGTTAGACGCTTACTGCCCTGCTTGATCTTAGAGCAGTGCACACAAGACTAAGCAGTATCGACCCTCTGTGGGCTTCACTTAAGTTTTATAAACATAAATGTAAACAATACAATTGAATAAAATACATTCATACACACATTCTAGAAACAGATACTATGTATACGGACTGACTAGACAGATTGAAAGTAACTATAAGTAAGTGCGCAATAGATGACAGTGACACCTATATGTAGGGTAAATATGTTGCGTTGAACCCGGCGATCTACTTCTGTGCGCGGGTGAACAGTCTGTCCATCTTACAAAGATAAAGGTGAAATACAATACAAGACCAAGTGCGACGTTATTGTAATGTAATTGCCTTTACTTCTGTGCGTCCGCGGTGAACAGTCTGTCCATCTTACAAAGATAAAGGTGAAATACAATACAAGACCAAGTGCGACGTTATTGTAATGTAATTGCCTTATGATGTTGTGCACACGCAAAACCTTATAGATGTTACTCACATCTAGTCATGCATTTCCCTAATTTGGGTGGGTTGAATAACACGTTAAACACACTATAGGCCCGAAGGTATTACGTATATATTTACCGAATACCGTCAAGAGCTTTGAAAATTTATCTGTCAATTTTTCACGTTTTTTGCCCGAATGAAAGCTAGTGCTTTTACTGCTGTGTGTGCTGAAATAGTGATAATTTAACCACTCCAATACAATGATTTAGTTTTTTTTTTAACTTTTAAAAACGAAAATTTGGCATGAAAAGACAAGAAAATAATAGGCCTACATTTCCGCGATGATTGTGATATTTTGTGCGCTTATGTATTAATTTTGAACATGTGACAATAGAGAAAAGAGAATAAAGTTAAAAACAGTAAAACAAATTTATTTCAGGAACAAAACTTAAATTTCCAATTTTAATTCAAGTTAATTAAGAAATTAAAATTAAAAACCAGCATTTCTGTTTATTACGATCAAAGACGTTTTGTTTGTTAAAATTTAATTTTTTAAATGCGAATTCTTGTAGTATTTGGTAGGAAATAACACGTTGTTAAAGATACCCTTCTCATAATGATGAGTCTCCCTGTGTTGAAGCCACGGGTACTTCCGCACTTCCAAGAAGCGTCACCATGCATTTCATTGCATCCACTACTCATTCTGAAATGTCTCTGCCAATTCCCTTCAGTTTTAATAAACCAAACAATGCGATGGTTTTCTATTATTGTTTGTGACACAATTAATCGCTTAAGAGTAGAAACAATTCAGCGCTGTCATTCGAGTCAACCCCACTCTTCTCATTATTTCTACGTCTATTTCTTATGTAAAATCGATCAGCTTTTGTTTTCAAAGATTCTGTCCAGCTCGGGAAGACGTAGTCTCTGTAAAGCGGTGACATGGACAGCTGTTATGGATCAGGGCCCGTTTCGCTCTTGTCCGATTGCTGTAGCCAAAAAATTTTGGAAAGGAATAGGTTCTATATTATTATATTTTTATTGGCGCTACACGCGGATCAGCTTAAGCCATTCACGGGCTGAGCGCGCGGCAGGCTTCGTATAGTGACGGGGGAAACAAACGTAGAGTATGTAATATATATATATATTGATTTCAAACTTAAGAGTAGAACGAAATCTTAAGAGATTTGAAATTGTAAATACATGCCAATCTGAAAGTGCTTTCAAAGTAAGTAACCAGTGGAGCACCAAGTTTTTTTGGGGGGAGGGGGTTAAGGAAGTTTGGGGGGTACCCCCCCCCCCCCTCCCCCCGAGCCAAAAACCCTAACTTCTATGTTTAATACTATATATATATAATAATATATAATATTCTATACAGTTAATAATAATATCGGTCGTGAACACAAAAGCGAGGCTTGGGTGCGGATGCTCGGTGTGTATATATACCCCACAAATACAAAAATTTGTAAAAAAAAAAAAAAAAAAACGGCAGCCACGCTCTCATTCGAAAGTCTTCGGCTTTGAATGCTGTGAGACATAGGAGTTGAGCCAAGCTTCTTTCTCCCTAATTTTGCATTGAAAATAAATAAGATCATTTCTCCTGTTGACGAGCGCCAAGCAAACCATTTTCGTGGGAAAAAGTAAAAAATTTAAACTCCAATCATAACAAAATTGCTTGGCAATTGACGTTAAAGAGTTCTCGTAAAGAACCAAATTCAATAGCCAAGCAATTTTTTATATGATTTTGAGTTTAAATTTTAACTTTTTACCACGAAAATGGTTGGCTTGGCGCTCGTCAACAGGCGAAATGATCTTACTTATTTTCAATGCGAAATTAGGGAGAAAGAATGAAAAGCTTGGCTCAACTTCTATATCTCACAGCATTCACAGCCGAAGACTTTCGAAGGAGAGCTTGGCTGCCGTTTTTTTATTTAACAAATTTTTGTATTTGTGGGGGATATTACAACTTTTTTATGTTTGTTTCCTATCGAGGCGTGGAAGATAGACTTTGAATGATTAAATTTGTTAAGTTGAGAGTTTTTTTTTTTTACTTTTTGGGTCCACGGTCCCCCCAAATTTGCCCCCTTGTGTTTTGGGCGCCAGATATTTAAAATGGTTAAGAGCATGTTTAATTTCAAGTTTGTACAAATTACTACGCCTGAGTAAACACACGTTTTGATTTTCATTTTGATTTTCCCCCGGACCCTATTGCCCGGTTTTGGTTTTTGAAAGCTAAAGATTGTGCATGAGGGATACCTAAGTGTGGTCCAAGTTTCAAAGCTCTACGATGTACAGTTTTCGCTGTATAGCGTCTTATTCATAAGAGTACGGAATTACCTAGCTTTTGATAATTTTGATTTTCTCCGGTACCCATTACCCAATTTTGCTTTCCATATTCAAAAGTGATAAAGAATGAGAGATATCTAAGTGAATTCCACGTTTGAAACTTCTCAGTTGTAGCGTTTTCTTTGAATGATTATTTATTTTCTTAAAGTTCAGAGTTGTTTTTTGACATTTTTGGGACCACGGTCTCCCCAAATTTAGTCCCTTTTGTTTTGGACGCTAGATATTTATAATGGTTAAGAGCATGTTTAATTTCAAGTTTGTACAAATTACCACGCCTTAGTAATTACGTGTTTTGATTATCATCCAAATTTTGATTTTCTCCGGTCCCTGTTACCCGATTTTGGTTTTGAAAGCAAAAGGCACTGCGTCTAGGTACATCTAAGTGTGGTCCAAGTTTCAAAGTTCTAAGATGCACCGTTTTCTCTGTAGGCTAAATTAATCTCCGCGGAGAATTAGCTAGCCAGCTAGCCATCCAGCCGGAAGGATTTCAACGATTTTCAGACACATTTTTAACACTGAACGGGTTATCGGATCAGTTTTTTTTTTTGGTGGGTCATGGACCACATATCAGCTCATATACCGAGTTTCAAGATTTTAAATCTTTCGAGGCGGTGTGTGCAGATAACAGAAAACCCCACAACTCTGGTAGCTGTATACAAGGCCGCGAGTTCGTCGTCTAAGCAGTCGCATGCGCTTGGCTGCGGGCGACGACCGTCGCCCTAGATATATATATATATGAAGTTTTTAAGGCTTTCGTGGCCCGAAGTATTAGAATCACAATTGTAAACATGTCGGGTTATTTCGCCACGTCGATTGACTTACCATGTCAACGTTTCGTCCTGATGACAGGACCCAGAGCGGTCCAGAAACGTTGACATGGGTAAGTCAAATCGACGTGGCGAATAACCGACAATTACATGTGATTCTAATATATATATATATATAGAGAGAGAGAGAGAGAGAGAGAGAGAGAGAGAGTGCAGTTCTTTCGTACGTTTCGGGTCACATGAAGGAAAATCAACATTTTTCCATATCTGTTTTCACCCTCCGAAAGATATCTTAATACTTATGTTTCGGTCGATATTTAAAACTTGTGTTTGACCTAACGGCAAACGGGGTTAAATTCTAAAATTAAATTATGTATTACCTTCCTCTATAGTTCGAAAAGTACGAACGCATATTTTCGGCTTTTCATGATATTTGATTGAGATTTCGAACTTCGTCCAGTCGTACTCAATGCTGTTAAGGCACCTCTGGACGATAATTTGAAAGTCGAAGAAACATGCCTGAAAAGTTTGCTGAATGAAAGAAGGCCTTTAAAATAACAGAAAAAAAATTGTGAATTTTTTTGGGCGGGACATAACTTCACTTTTGGAAATTATATTTAGATTTTTGGACAAAAGTGTACACTACAAACTAGTTCAAAATTTAATTTTGAGAATCGGTTTTCTGGACATAGTTTCTAAACACCTTTAGCTATAACTTGACTATAGCTAAAATAGTTTTCTGAAAATAACAGTTGGTGTACGATTTTTTTTGACAAACGGTACAAAACAGGAAAAAACTCGTATTTGTACCGATCGACAAAAAAAATCGTACACCAACTGTAATTTTCAGAAAACTATTTAAGCTATAGTCAAGTTATAGCTAAAGGTGTTTAGAAACTATGTCCAGAAAACTGATTCTCAAAATTTAATTTTGAACTAGATTTGTAGTGTACACTTTTGTCCAAAAATCTAAATATAATTTCCAAAAGTGAGGTTATGTCCCGCCCAAAAAAATTCACAATTTTTTTTCTGTTATTTTAAAGGCTTTCTTTCATTCAGCAAACTTTTCAGACATGTTTCTTCGACTTTCAAATTATCGGCCAGAGGTGGTACAATAGCCTTAACTAGGAAGCTTCGCAAATGCTTTTTCATGCCCGTTGTTGGATGACCGTAATTGTTTAAAGGGGTTATTTCACTGAAAATGTATAAAAACCCAGCAATTTTGCATTATTATTGTTTTTGTTGTTTTTTAAGTTTACTTTTTTATTTATTGACTACGTCAATTTTTTTATGCTGATAATGCTTAAGCTTAAAGCATTAAATGATTTTTTTCTTTAGCGCTGCATGCTATTTTGCATGGGAAAATGGCTTACCAGTACTGATATTAGGACTAATCTAGGGCTGTATTGAGTGTTATTCATAACAATTTTAGTCAATTTTAAAGAATCCTAGATTAACAGGTTATAAAGGCCCAGTGAATTTATGTAAAATAAATAAACCGAACCTTTAGGCTATGTTACACTCAAATTTACCAAAAACAACATAAATAAACTTTAAATGCTATTATCTCAAAACTTTGATTTATTCTAGCACATTTGCTAACATTTTTTCCTACTTCTTCTACAGTTTTTAAGATAAAAGGATAATTTCTTTTTTAATATGCCCACAAGTTTTTTTTCTGACAAATGCAGGAGACACTTTTTTGATGAGATTTATAGTCTTTTAATTAAAATATGGGAAATACATATTTGTTACAAAAAACATACATTTTCCAACAAAGCAAAGGCAAAAATCATAATTATCAAACAAAACAAAAATTATAAAATCCGTCTGGTGAATGTTTAGATGTATTTTTTTAAATCTAAAACACCTATCACTTTTTTTTTTTTTTAAAAGGAAAATTGTAAAAGCATTAGCATTATCGCAGCATCATAGCAAAATCGTAAAATTGCAATTATTATAAGAAATAATTATTTGATTGCGCTCAAATTTCACACGAATATATTAATTCATAAAATTAGGCTTCTGTGAAAAAATCATTACAATCGGATAAAGTATGTTGGTGTTATAAGTCGAAGAATGTTTTAACTGTCTTGGCTTACCTTTGAGCAACGACGTGTGTATCACTCTCTTTCTCTTCTACACAATATCACCAACAATTCTGCTCCAGATTATCTTTCACAATATGTAAATCTTCTTAATTACAATCATGACAACAACACACGGTCACAATCAACATTAACTTTAAAAATTCTCAAACATAAAACCTCCTTATATAGTAATTCATTTCCTGTTTCTGCTGCCCGAGCATGGAACCTAATTCCTGCAAACGTTCGCATTACTATATCTAAATCAGCATTTAAAAACAAATGTCATTCGTATTTACTTGATTCTTCTTTGTAATACAACAAATTATTTTTAAAAAAAAATAATGTTAATTTTTTGAAAGATTAAATCCTTGTCGGTTTTAATTAGTGTTTCATTTTTGATTATTGATTGTACTTTGTATTTTTTTTTATTGATGCAATTGATGGTTTCAAGTGCTAAAGAAATAATTACATATTTTAAGTTTATTACTTGAACTGTTAATTACACTTCAAACATAATTATATTAAGTGATATTAACCTGCTATTTTACTTGTACTAGTTTTATGTTTTTTATCATTTTTATATCTTTGTATTGTTCACTTGTGTGGTTATTTTTTATTTGTGTAATAATTGTAATTTGTATTGTGCTTGGTTCAGCAGAACAAAAGGCCTCATGGCCTTAAGCTTCGCCAAGCTATAAAATAAAGACTCTTTTATTATTATTATTATTATTATTATTATTATTATTATTATTATTATTATTATTATTATTATTATTATTAAAAATTAAAAAAATCGTATAATTGCGATTTTCATAAGAAATAATTTTTCGGTTTCGCTCAAATTTCACACGAATATATAAATTCATAAAATTAAGGTTCTGTGAAAAAATAATTACAATCGGATAATAAAGCATGTTGTGTTATAAGTCAAAGAATTTTTTTTAAAATAAAAAAAAAATCGTAAAATTCCGATTTTCATGAGAAATAATTTTTCGATCGATTTTTCGAACCGTGCAGTTCTAAGTTTAGAGAATTTGAAGGCCTCCAGAATATTTCATTGCAATTGGAGTGTCGGTTTAGCCGGAATCGTGTTAACCAAACAGACAAAAATACAAAAAAAAAAGAATAAAAAACATTCCGGATTTTTTTTCCAGTGTAGTGAAATGGAATCTTCGCTTCGCTCGCTACGCTCATCCAACACTCTCCTGTTAGATCTTTTGCATTTACTGGAGTGCGAAATGTTTTGGTTTAGGGGGGGCGGGGGAGGGGGGCAGGGAACACAGCCTTCTGATACTATAATGAGTACATACCCATGACAGCATGCTCCTGCGGAGGTCAAAATCGTCCGAACTGCCTTTATTGGCTTTCATTCACTCATGATGCCAGTGACTACAGACGAAGTCGTGGAAGTATTGACCAAAACGCCAAAGGTGGCTCAAAAGTCGATTATAGTGAGCAAATTATAGAATGATGTAGCTTAGTTCACTTCATAACATTAAAAAATAACACTTTATATCCCCCCCCCCCCACCCCCCCCCCCCCCCCCCCAGCTCGACCAAACCAAATCCTGCGTGCGCCAGTGAAGCAACCATTATAATGAATAGACTTCCGAAGTAGGTGTAGTTAAGTTTCAGCTAAACCTACATTAAAAGACTTATTGAGCTACTTAGTAAGTCGCCTAGCAGTCACTGGCCATGTTTCAAACGAAACAGCATAATTGCACCGGTGACTTTGTAGTTACTTCGAAACTATTCTTGATAAAAGCATATTGTTAATAGGCTCGACTACTAAAAAATCAATTCAAATTACTCTCACAATTCTCACATTAAAAATGTTGACAGAAAGTTCAAGTTTGAAATAAAAGTCACACTATTGGTCAAGCAAATTCAGGTACTTTTAATTCGCAAAGAAAGTAATTTAAAAAACTAGGAAGCTTCGCAAACGCTTTTTCAGGTGCGTTGTTGGATGAGCGTATGTTTTTTTAAACGTAAAATTGCGATTTTCATGGAAATTATTTTTCGATTGCGCTCAAATTTCACACAAATATATGAATTCATTAAGTTAAGGTTCTGTGAAAATATCATTACAATCGGATAAAGCATGTAGGTGTTATAAGTCGAAGATTTTTTTTTTTAACAAAAAAGCGTAAAATTGCGATTTTCATGAGAAATTATTTTTCGATCAAGCTCAAATTTCGGAACAATATATTTATTCATTAAAATTAAGGTTCTGTGAAAAAATATTACAATCGAATAAAGCATGTAGGTGTTATAAGTCGAAGAAATTTTAAAAATCGAAAAAATCGTAAAATTGCGATTTTTATGAGAAATAATTTTTCAATTGCGCTCAAAAACGTGGCAGTTCTAAGTTCAGAGATTTCGAAGGCCTCCAGAAAATTTCATCGCAATTGGAGTATCGGTTTAGCCGGAATCGTGTTAACAAACAGACAAAGAAAAAGAAAAAAAATAAAAAAAATAAAAAAAACACTACGGATTTTTTTCTCCAGTGTAGTGAAATGGAATCTTCGCTTCCCTCGCTACGCTCGCTACGCTCATCCAATAACGTTAATTGAGTATTCGTTTATTCAGATTACGGCTAATTGGTTGAATATATCCATTGACAATAACCGACAGTGTTGGCCCAACGTTACAAGCGCGAGATTGTTTTCTAGCTAGTCCCCTGAAGAGGGTCACACACAAAAATTACAGTACTACAAATTACATTTAAACAAAAAATGAAAATGAATGTACCATTTACCTACTTCGCGACTCATCACCACCTTTGAATACCAATTTATTCTTATACTTAGTTGAATTTGGGAAAGAAAAGTGACGGGCAACAACTCACTTCGATCTGCTTTGCGATGGGTTGACCAGGTTTCAGTCAATAATTTTAAAAATGTACAAACAATCCCTCAAGGAATACAACAAATGACACTCATCTATTTATTATAAGTTATATTTTTAGAATATAAAATGATATAATTTCTGCTTTTTATTTATCCAAATATAGCTAAAATGTAAGGATTTGGCACAATTTTCCAAATTATTCAGATGTGGTTCTATGGTTTTGGTTATGGTGGTGATTATAAAAAATGTACTTATTTTAATGCTTTGCAAAAATTCATGCCGTGATACATTATTAAGGGACATTGAAAACCTCAGAAATTGTGCCACCAATGAAGTTTATTTTAAATAATGGGTACCTAGAACTTTACAATTTTGAATATAATTTTTAAATACTTTTTGTGGGAAGAATGCCCAAGGTGCAATGCACCTCCCCTCTTCAGGTGTCTAACTAGGTATGTAACGGATAGGACAATTGTGAAGGGATGTCCGTTAACGAATGAGGAAACCTCGGAAAAAATCCATCATACAGGATTGCTGGTCTCGACGGGATTTGAAACAAAGACCTCCCGAATCAGAGTCGCCCGCTTAACGCTCAAGCCAAAACTGTCCGAAATTCTCATTATTGTGTATTAGAGACCCACCCCCAACTACAGTGGCCACATATCTAATCATCTGTATCGTCGAAAAAAAGCTAGTACAATAATGAATTTACAATAATGCAGAAAGCGTAAATGATGAGACGAAGTCTCAAAACATAATCAGTGTCTCGAGTAGTAGTACAGTGTAACGCGTGTGCGTGTGTTTCAGGGTCACTGCGTGTGGAGCAACGTGGCTGGACGACAGGTGACTCTCAGTGAGACTACTCTGCGTCTAGTGTAACGCGTGTGCGTGTGTTTCAGGGTCACTGCGTGTGGAGCAACGTGGCTGGACGACAGGTGACTCTCAGTGAGACTACTCTGCGTCTAGTGTAACGCGTGTGCGTGTGTTTCAGGGTCACTGCGTGTGGAGCAACGTGGCTGGACGACAGGTGACTCTCAGTGAGACTACTTTGCTTGATCTCAGCGATGTGGAACGCAGGGTGCTTCAGAAGGTGGCGATAGACAAGCTTCAGGCTCTCAACTTCGGAGTAAACGTCAAGGTGCCCAGTGGTAAGTCTTTAACCGATAACTTGCTAGTGTTATTAGTGATTCATTTAGAGTGAAAACTACTTTCACAAAAGCGCGCAAATAGTATTATGAAACACTTTTTCCCAATACTCTAAAGAATAATGTGTGGTATGATACTTTTTAAGACCAAGGGAATTGTTTTTGCGTTTCGACGCTTTAAACACGGCCGACTTCTATTTTTTCAACTTACACATCTGAATGTTTTAATTACTACATCTCTAAAATTATTGAACCGTTTGATCTTAATGTGGTTGTATTGAGAAATTTTAATTTAAATGATGCCTTGCTTGTGTATTTTGCTCAGAGGTACAGGTATAGTCCGATATTAAAACAAGTAGACCTGGCACACATGAAATTTTAGTGTTGCAGTGGTTTCGTTTCACTCTGGGGTCACAATAATTTTAATATTTTTTGGGTAGAAAGGCATTTATATAATGATCCATTTCTAATCGAATGCCTATCTTAAATTAAAGCTGACCGCTTAAAGGACGAGTCTTGTCTTGAAGTCGTAATAGCTATTTTCTACCATGTAGGCTTACTGTTCTACGCAAGTAGAAAAAAGAACTGTCAAAATCGATCGAACGAAATCGGATTTATTTACATTTAAACTAGCTTGCGCGAAGACTACGTGTGACGTCACTTGGGAGAAAGAAACGAGCTCGGCCGGTCGCCCGCTAACTCTACTTTCAGTCACAGCGAGGGAGAAGGTATCGTTTAGAGGCGATCACACCATTGTGTGATCTATGGTGAACTTTGGAAAACATATGTTAATTTTTCATTCGATGACACTAAAGCACAAGGCACAAGAACAGTTTTCTGATAAATTTTCATTACCCGAGTGTTCGCCGCTACCTGGCTATCGGTATGCGGGCGGACTCACGCCAAGTGACGTATTCCTCAGAAGGGTATGTCCAACGAGGCGCGCGAATAGCTTCAAAACTTGTTGGCCGATTTCGTTGTATTTTTTTTTTATCTCTGTGATAACATAACTCTTTTAAAAATTCAAATGATGTTTGAAGAGTGGACTGGGCCTTTAAGAGAAGTCGCTGAGGCTGGCGAGGAGACGAGTTTAACCGCTCATCAGCTGTCTGGATTGTCCGGGTAAACGGTTAATAACATCGGTGTCGTATTTCACACTTACAATAATAAAGAATCAATCCAGGACATCCAGTACGCGTTTTCCTAAATTAATTCATTGATTTTGAATTTTTTAAACGTTAAATCTCCGTAATTTACTCAATTTTGGTCAACTTCGGGAATTTATTCCAAGTGTACAGATTTTTTAACGCAAATTTCCATACTGGACATTAACGTGTTAATCAATGTGAACGCGTAGGTTTATTTGGTGAATCGTAAGATAAACGGTTTGATGGGAATTTCTTGAATTGAAATCCATGTTTTAGATTTCCCACGTTTTGGACATATGTCTCGCAATGGATCATTATGACTCTTTTTTTGCAACCAAATGTGGATATCAATATAAAAGTAGTTCATTAGAATTCATAGAAAATTTGGTAATTATATTGAGAACCGTTCAGCAGAAATCATCAACACCTGAGTGTGCGCATTTAAATTGGGCCAAGCTAAGCTGAAAAAAGGCTCTTAAACTCGTCTCTACATGACATATTTTAGCTATTCCAAGTACTAAGTTCCAAGTTTTAGTTCTATCATACAACCACTTCAAACTTGCTTCAAATTGTGTATTCATTTATTTAAAATGGGGAACACTCAATTAAACATCATATCTTTGGTACGTCAAGTTAATGTTTTCTTAATTTGACTAAAGGCAGCCCGACCAATAAAATGATTTGTTTACTCTTACCTTACCCAAATGAAACAATTTGACTTCAATGTACGTGAAGAGCTATTTATTTTGTTCATACTTTTTTATATATTTTTTTAATTTGAAGGTCTATGATATATTTAATTACAGACATCAATCGAAAATTTCGATATCGATATATCAAAATTGTATTATTTGCGTAGAATATAAAATCCTCAGACATTGTTTTCCTTCTACGAACAATATGTGGTACGAAGGATTGATGTGGCCAGTCCATTATCACTGACGTAAAATGACCCGGCACCTCCACCAAGCGTAGAAGGCGAATTCTATACATAACAAATAATAGGTCTATGATTATATAGGCTACCCGGCGCCTCCACCAAGCGTAGAAGGCGAATTCTATACATAACTAATAGGGCTATGATTATATAGGCTACCCGGCACCTCCACCAAGCGTAGAATGCGAATTCTATACATAACTAATAGGTCTATGAATCTACAGGCTACCCGGCACCTCCACCAAGCGTAGAATGCGAATTCTATACATAACTATTAGGTCTATGATTCTACAGGCTACCCGGCACCTCCACCAAGCGTAGAATGCGAATTCTATACATAACTAATAGGGTCTATGATTATATAGGCTACCCGGCACCTCCACCAAGCGTAGAAGGCGAATTCTATACATAACTATTAGGTCTATGATTCTGGGCTAGTCGGCACCTTCACCTTTCAAGCACGTGATCTAATATTTTAAGATTGGTTGGATGTGCTTTTTAAATATTCAATACTAGCATGGCCAGTTTTCTTTGACCCGACTTCTTCATCGTACAACTTCCTGAACCATTGAAAATAAGTAAATACTCCCACATACATCAACGCGACTCAAAATCAGCAAACATTCCAATAAATCATTTTTAAAGAAATTTTTATGTGATATTCGTGGATAACAACTTCTCTATCGTAATAAAGTGGAGTTGCCAAGATAGTTTGGCAAGGCAGAATCTGAGCTCTGGATGCGTGGGGTTGTGTCCAGCCTGCCAGGGTCGTAGTGCTAGGAGGGTGGGGTTTGATTGTTTGATGCTTTCCCCCTCTGCCCAATATCAGAAGAATGGTTTTAATAATATTTAGTAGCACAATGTTCTATGTGGCATACTGTACATAATTATGTAGGCCCTATATATGGCAAGATTTTGTAAACTGACAGTATGTGGATATACACACTTTTATACATTTTTGACACAAGCGCTCTAAAAACTAGTAAAAAATTTATCTGTTTGCAATGAAAATTATAAAAAATAAATGTGGTGTTTTGCGCCCCAGACCTCCTACTCTATCAGGACGTACTTTTCCCGAAATGAGAGTTTCGTATGCAGTTCTACAAATGTCTTAATATAAACCACAAAATTTATCCCCCCCTGCCCCCCTCCCCCCGAATCGAAATCCTGGTTACGCCCCTGCAGCCAGCATCGATTTTTATTATTTAATTAATAGCATCAAGACCCAAAAATTCATTTTTTGAGGGAGTGGGTCTACTTTTCATTTCGTTATTTCTAAATATCGATATTAATAATATTCCCGTCGCCTCGAAATGTCGATTTCTTTGCCGTCTTATATTTTTGTTAACGTTCTTATAAGTAACTGTGACCGACGCATTGACGTGTATTCTCCTTAACCAGTGTAGCCTGCACTTGACTGGGCATGTGCAGATATATGCGAAAGTGCTGGACACATTTGTGTCTTTTAATTATTTTTACATATTCAAATGTTACTTAAGGAGGGACACCGGTGAAAAGGAGGTAAAAAACGAAAAAGTAACAAAAATTAAAAGATGTGTTTTTTGCTTTGACTAATTCTAGAGTGTAAAAAAAGGTTTTACATTTTTTTTAGTTTTTTTATGGTATATTATATATATATATATTTTTATACTGTATGTATTATTATATGTATATATATATTTATATTTATGGTTTTACATAGTTTTCTGTTTTTGTTGTTTTTTTGTTTTGTATATTATATTTATATATATATTTTTATATATATGTTTATTTTTATTGATTAATTAAATATAAATTGTACTTATAATATTGTATTGTAATTTCGTTCATTGTTCATTATCCCCGGGTTTTTTCTAAACCACGTATTACATATCCGAAAATTCGACAATTTCTGAACGATTATTCCGCATGAGCTGATTTTTTTTGGTTCTTTATGGTACGTGTACCTACAAATCTATGTATTTTATTTAACATTAATTATGGAAAATAATTTGCATGATTATTATTTCTCATATATTATATATTTATCTTGATGATGTGCCAATCAAAATATATAAGTAAGAACTTTAAGCCAATACACTTAATCATACTGCAGAGTCAGTAGAAGATTTTAAAATTAAGTTGAGACATTTATGTCAAAGGGTATAGAAAAAATGGATTTTTTAGTCATTGATGGTTTTAGGGGTAGTTTTAGGGGGTTTTGGAGGTTAAAATATTGAAAATGTTGAAAATGGTCTGGTACATTTTCAATTTGTTTTGTTGTTTTCCACTTATCCTGAAAGTATGATGAAGATTGCATTACAGGCATAGAATTTGGAATTTACCTAAGCCTAACCAAAGCGTTGAATACACTGTGTTTGAAGCTCCAAACGAAGAAAAAATCCGCGTATTTTGCAAGAAATGGACACAATTTAAACCCTAAACATTATAAGTAGTTTATACTACCTACATACAAGACTTGTTTAATAAGGCGCCGTGGAAAGAAGTTAATTTGCACTTGTAATAAATTACGTAAACTTTATTTTAGTTTCAAATAACATCATTTGACTTAATTCGTGATGAAATAAACATTTTTAATTTTTATGAAAATACTATTTTTTTGCATATAATGCCGCAGTGTTTCGAATGCGAACGAACCACATTTCGAAGTAAACCTATGAATAACTAGGGAAACGCCAAAGTCGTTGTTAAACGAGTGAGTGAGCCAAGTGTTTTGACTTCTAAAACCGGACCGTCTGGTCACCTTACAGGACTCACTCTGCTTGCCACAATAATTATTTAAATTGAACATTCAAAATGCGAATCGTATTTAAAACGTATTAGCGTGAAACATTAACAAATTTCCAAGATAAAACGAAATTACCTAATTTTTATTTCCCATTTAACACCCCTCAAAAATAATATGTGGGTGTAAAAATAAGAAAAAGTTAGAACTGACGGGTATCAAACCCCATCCATCCGTGCGGTAGGCTAAATGGTTACCACTAGGCCATGCAGGCCACGTCAACCACGTCCCGCTAACTGCTACGAAACAAATGCCATTGATATTATTAAAAATCACATTTTTATTTATTGTAGGCTTAAATCGCAGTGGATCAAGCTGATTTTGTTAACAGTTCTTAGTAAACTCGTACCGGATGTCTGTTTAAAATTTCAGCGCAATCTGTTCAGCGGTTCGGCTGATTTTCGACGTACAGACAGACAGAATCACAGAATGAGAGCCGTTTGAGTTGAATGGAGACACTCAGTCGCTCCGCTCCCTCGATTAACTAGGGAAACGCCAAAGTCGTTGTTAAACGAGTGAGTTAGTGAGCCAAGTGTTGAGTACCGGGAACATCCCTTTCCTCCCCTATACCTAAGGATCTAGCCCAGTATGAGGAATGATACCGGGTACTCAACACATGGCTCACTCACTCGTTTAACAACGACTTTGGCGTTTCCCTAGATATTTAAATTGAACATTTGAAATGCGAATCGTGTTCAAAACGTATTAGCGTGAAACATTAACAAATATCCAAGATAAACAAAATCACCTAAGTTTTATTTCCCATTTAACACCCTCAAAAATAATATGTGGGTGTAAAAATATAAAAAAAGTTCGAGCTAACGGGTATCGAACTTCAACCCTCCGTGTGGTAGGCTAAATGCTTACCAATAGGCCATGCAAGCCACGTAGATGTGGTCCCGATAGCTGCTACTAAACAAATGCTATCGATATTTTAAAAATCACATTTTTTTTTTGTAGGATTAAATCGCAATGGATCTAGTTGATTTTGTTAGCAGTTCTCAATAATTTCGTACCGGATGTCTGTTTAAAATTTCAGCCCAATCTGTTCAGCGGTTCGGCTGATTTTCGACGTACAGACAGACAGACAGATAGACAGACAGAATCACAGAATGAGAGCCGTTTGAGTTGAATGGAGACACTCAGTCGCTCCGCTCCCTCGTTTAATGATCGCATCACAAGCGCCGTATGCAAAAGTTGAAAATTAAAGTATGTAAACTTTCCTAACAACATCCGTTCAATTTCGTCTGTTACACTTGTCACTTAACTTTTCAGACTAAAAATAACTTTGGCGCCAGAAGTGCTATTACCCGCGCGCGAGTGTATATACATGCTTGTCGCCAGTACCCTGAACGAACCGAACTTGTGTTACGGACTTTTCATATGCTTTACGTTCACATTACGTTCATTTCTATACTATTGTGTTTGTACAATGTAAAACTGATGGACAACTTCATGAAAACTATCAGATCTAAAGGCCGTCCCATGTTACACCATGCAGTTTAGTTAAGTGTTTTTTATATTTGTGTATTATGATAATTCTTTCCGTTATTGTTAGGAATTCTAATTTTTTCAAGTAACTTGTTATTATTCTAGTATAAACATTCTTATCAAATATTGTTTTGATATGTTAGGGATATAAGTTAACATGGTTATTTGGCCAGTGCGAACACATCAGTGTGCTATACTAAAACACCAATCTTTAAGATTGCAATATACATGTTGTATATCGATATTGATTGCAATGAAGCGTCAAATGTGTCCATACTAAACCATGTTTGGATATTATCCGAAAGGAAATAAATATCGCTATTTATCTTCGTCGGGAAATAAAGATCTATTTTTAAATTTATTCGCGCAACGATTTATTTTTTCAGACACTCTTAAAGTGGCCCTCGCCAAGCCACCGTTTCCTATCTGTTAGCAACAAATTCTCCTTGTTAAGGGTTTAGGAACTCTTTATTTGACACATAAAGCGGTATCAAAGGAAATAAGCTGATGGAAATGCTTCCTTCAAGCGGGTCATGCACTCCAGCTGCTAAGTCCACAAGTGTTACACCACGCGTATCAGACATTTATCGAATCACCCTCGGAATAATAACTTAAAGTCCGTGAAAGAGGGCTTTTAGTATAACAGCAAAATATACTTTTTTTTAATATTTCGGGGCGGAACATTACCTTACTCACTATTGGACATTATATGGAAGATGTAGGACAGTGGACACACTGTACCAAGTGCAAAATTAAATTTGGGTATCGACTATTTTAAAGTTGTTTCAAAACATCTTAACTCTTGAGCTTATTAAAAAAGGTGTCAAACGGGTCATTTTTCAGCGTCGCGTGTTTACACTTACTAGTGTGTGAGTTGGACGTTTCGGAACTACTGTGGGTTCCATCTTCAGGACGACTGCTTGTTGAAAGTGCGTTTGCTCGTTGCCTCTCTCGTTCGGGATCGTGTTTGAATGCCTTGACCAATGGCAATGGGGCTGGTCACGTGATTGTCACGTGATGCGAGTGCTTGTGCCGCTGCAGCCTGGCTGGTAGATGTTACTCCCCCTTGTTGTGCCGCTGATTGTCACGTGATGCGAGTGCTTGTGCCGCTGCAGCCTGGCTGGTAGATGTTACTCCCCCTTGTTGTGCCGCTGATTGTCACGTGATGCGAGTGCTTGTGCCGCTGCAGCCTGGCTGGTAGATGTTACTCCCCCTTGTTGTGCCGCTGATTGTCACGTGATGCTAGTGCTTGTCTGCTTGTGTTGATGACAGGAGTCCACGTTTATCGTCTCCGTTGAAGTTGTTGGGATTTCTCGAATTAGTCTGGGCCAGAAACGTGGGGTCGAACGAAGTACTCTGGTGTCTCCAAACATGATATGGTGGTTAACGTCACCATGTGTTCTAACTCATGTTTGGCAACCGCAGACTTTGTGTCGTAACCTTTTGCACAGTGAGCTTTGTGTTCTTTTATTCTCGTGGTGATGTTTCGTGCAGTTTGACCAATACACACTTCACCACGTTTGCACGGGATTTCTTACACGCCTGAGGTCACTAGGGGGAACTGGTCTTTTATCGGTTTATCTTAAATAGATTTCTAAAAAAAAAACAGTTTGTGGTTTATACCCCGCCCATTTTTTTAATGCTGTTGTATTAAAAACTCTCTTTCATTCAGACAACTTGTCAGCCATGTTTCTTCGAGTTTCAAATTATCGGTCATGGAACGATAAAAAACCTTGTAGAGACTCACTCTGCTAAAGTCCACAGAGTGTCTGACAATATTCACTCGGTTAAAATTTCGTACAGCATTACAAATAATTATTGATCGTTTACATATTTTGTACTAATAATTGTTTCTACACTTTAAAAATCTATATCTAGTTGTTGTAGTATATTAATCAAGTACAAATAATATTCACGACTAACGTGAAAAACAGTCTTAACTACATAGACCTGCTAGGAAAACGCCAAAGTCGTTGTTAGACGAGTGAGCGAGACAAGTTTTTTCTGGCATTCGTTCGTCGTCGGCAACCCCTTTTCTTCCCTTGACGACCTCCCCGACGACGCCGACCATGACAACACGAACGATGACATAGACAATGACGACCACTACGTGAGAACCCCCACCCCCTTCCTTCCACCCCTTACCCGTGGCTGGTTCGGACAGAGCATCAGCTGAAAAACTGGCCTATTATAGGCTAGAGTGGCGCATGGCTCCCTTATACCCTACCAACTGAAGCCTATATAGGCAATCTCCGTTAGGTCGACATTGAAGATAGGCCTCTCCATCTTCTCTCTCCTGCCAACACTCTTCTCTTTTCACCACAATCCATCCTCCTCGCTGTTTCACATCTTTTCTCACACTATTCTGCCATCGTTGCCTCGGTCTTCCCCTTGGTCTGCTACCTGGAATTTCCAATTCCATCATCCTTCTCGGCAATCTCACTCTTTCATCCTTTTGACATGTCCGAACCACTTTAATCTTCTCCCTCCAAGTTGCTCCATTAAATTTCTAACGCCTACTTGATCTCGGATATCCTCATTCCGTATTCGGTCCCATCTAGTCTTACGGCTTACCTACAATGCTTCTCAAAAACTTCATATCTACAGCCTGCACAAGGCTCGCATCCACTGTTGTCATATTCCAAGTCTCCAAATCAAATCAAATCAAATCAAATTTTATTTTCTTACTTACAGTTTACAGTTTACAGACATGTACATAGCACAGAACATTAAGTTATTAGTAAGAAAGAAAAGCCCAACTAAGACTAATTGTCTTGTGTTTGGGCTGTGTTAGAAAAATAGTTACTTATACTACATGGCCGCCATAATACAATACAGTGAGTGATACAATATAATAAGTAGATGAGGAAAGAAAGGACAGGTTTATGATAGGAACATTTCACCTAATTCTATATACATTTTCTCTTAATTTTAAAATAATATGAAATATAAAATATAAAATATAAAGTATATAATATAAAATATCAGACATTAACTTAGAAATAAAGTTATAATATAATTTATTCCACTCAAATCAAATTTATGTCAACTGTGACCTAAAACTAATTCTAAAACTAATTCTAAAACTAATACTGCTACTACTAAGTTACTACTACTACTACTACTACTAATTCTAATTTCTATATTGTGTAGCTATATGTTTTTCTATTTAGGTTACGTACTTCCACACTTTTTGAATATGTTATTCATTGCAATTAGATCTTCCAAATGTTGTCTGTCATGCTCTAGTAGCCAGGTTTTAATTTTTGTTTTAAATTTAATAAGGCTGTTTTCATTTCGAATATTTGTAGGTAAAGAGTTAAAAATTCTTGGTGCTAAGAACTCAGAATGGTTTTGGCCGGTAGTTGAGTTTTTTCTGGGTATGTTCAGAATTTTTCCACAGAGATTACGGGTTGAGTAGTGAGGGTGGTCAATGTTTTTGTATGTGTACTGTTTGGGGTTTTTGAATATATGTATTAGCACCGTAATTGTATATAGTTGCCTAAGATCTAAGATATTAAGGGTAGTGTATAATAAATTACTAGGGAAGGTCATTGGTTGATGTAAGATAACTTTGAGGATTCTCTTTTGTGCTATAAGAATCTTCTCCAGATGAGTTACTGCATAATATGTCAGTGTTGGAACAAAATAGGTCTAGTAGATGGTAACCTTGCACTTCTTTGGTACTTCTCTGTTCCATATGAGGTCTCGGATAGATTGGAACAATCCAACAACTTGCTGCGTCCTTCTTCCTATCTCTGGTTGAATCCTTCCATCGCATGCTACTATACTCCCCACGTATACTTAAAATTATCCAATGAATTTAAATGCGAAATGTTACCGGGTACTCAACACATGGCTCGTTCACTCGTCTAACAACGACTTTGGCGTTTTCCTAGTGATAATAAAATCCAAACCCTGCAAAAACTAAAAATAACGAAATACGCTTTTTAGAAATTGTTTCTCTGCATTGAGGTTGATTGTTGTTTAAAGTTTCAACGATATGTAATTTCACATAATTCTCAATAAAACATAGTCTTACAGTTATAGGCATACTTAATTTATTAAACGCCATTATAGATTATAGAACATATTCTATGAAATGGATCAAACACTACGGAAAACACAGCCTGTACGAAGTAGCTAAGATTGCAAGGTTTACTCAATTTACCAGAATAATTTTTAAAAACCTTGTGCGTGCGATTCAGTACACCTAAGCCCACCAAGCATTCACCGCCTTCCATTCAAAACATGATTTGATAAAAATTTCTTCAAGAATAAAAACCATTGTCGTTATTTATTATTATTATTATTATTATTATTATTATTATTATTATTATTATTATTATTATTATTATTATTTTATTATTTATATTTTAATAATTTATTTACATTTAATTTTTAAATTTTAATTATATTCTTCCAGAAATTAAAGAATTAGATTCATTTAGAGATATAAAAATTAAATTAAAGACATATTTGCTTCAAAACAATATTATAGTTGAGTGAGGAAATTGTGGTTATGTGATTTTTATATTTTATGTTTTTTCAGGTATTTATCAATTTTCTTCTATTATGTTCATTCATAAATTTACTTACTCATAATGTCAACTTTATATAATTATCACATTGTTTATACTCACATGTCGGTAATTTCAATAAATCAAATTTCAATTATATTAGGTTAAGTGTTCAGAAATGAATAATCCTTATCTTTAATAACATAGTTCCACAGATAAGCTGCATGCGCAGTTGTGGAAGGTCGAATGTATGAAATGTGTAAGGTTTTGAAAGAAAAAATGTATCTACAATCATAAAATAAAAAATTATTATTATTATTATTATTATTATTATTATTATTATTATTATTATTATTATTATTATTATTATTATTATTATTATTATTATTATTATTATTATTATTATTATTATTATTATTAAATAAATAAGAAATAAGAGTTAAAGATCTACAGAATATCAAATGCCAGATCAGTCCAGTAATTGCTTTATTAATAAATTTATCGATTAAAGAAGGGGTTGTTCCAGAATTCTTGAAAACATCGGTAGTAAGGCCGGTCTACAAAAAGGAAGCCACTACGAATATTCGAATTATCGTCCAATCGCATTATTATCGGTTGTTAATAAAATAATGGAACGGTATGTGGCTGGATGCTTGAGCGATTACCTGTCCAAATTTGATATTATTAGTAAAAACCAATTTGGCTTCCAGAAAAAGAAAAGCACTTCTGACCTTCTATTAAAATTCTCGAATCTTGTAAATACAAAGTTAAATGACAATTTTCATGTTGTGTGCATGTTTGTAGATTTTACTAAAGCGTTTGATACTCTAAATCACAAGAAATTGTTGTTAGCTTTGGAAAATGTTGGGGTAAGAGGCCCCTTACTACAATGGTTCAAGAGCTATTTGAAAAATAGGAAGTTAGTTGTGAAAATCGGCAACGTTTACAGCGTGACTAAATTAATAAAATCAGGGGTGCACAAGGATCAATTTTAGGGCCATTATTGTACTTGATATATGTAAATGGGATGACGCGATATTTTAAAAAATGTTATGCGTATTTCTTTGCCGATGATTCAGCACTCGTTGCGGTACATAAGATACTGGCAACTGCGGTAAGTTATTTACAAGAAGACTACGTTAATTTGTTGAGATGGACGCACGACGGTGGGTTGATTGTAAATGCATTAAAAACTAAGATAGTACACATATCCAGTCCATTAAATGTTGACCATAACTCATTAGTTGAAGTCGTATCACATTCAGTTGATTGTTTGCACAATAACGTTACCTTAAGTAATAATTACTTAGTAGTAATTCCACAATTATTGTGGAATTAACTGCACTTGTAAACAAATTATTGAGTCAGTGTTTAGTCATGTGTACCTTGGTATTGAAATTGACAAGTGCTTTTCGTGGGAAAATCATATCATTATAAGTTATTTTAATCGGATTCGCCCATATGCAGCACAATTATACCACTTACGGTACATTCTCCCTTACAACTTACTGCGAACGGTTTATATTTCTTTAGTTGAGTCAATCATCTATTATGCTGTGTTGGCCTGGGGAAATGCCTCAAATGTGTACATAAATCAAATTTCAAACTTGCAGATAAAGATTTTAAAAACTATCCTTCCTAATCACATAACTGAGCGGTGTTCCTCAAATGAACTTTTCGAAATAACTGGTTTGCTCCCTGTAAATAAGTTGTTTACGTATAGGTTAATCTTAAGTTATTATTATAGTAATGAGTATAAAATCGAAATCGACCATAACATCTCCACAAGAACGAAGGCCGCTAATAACTTTCGAGTTCCACTTTGTGTAAACAAATATGGTGAAAGGTCGTTAAAAACTAGAGGTACCGCAGAGTTTCAATTTATTGCCTAAAGAACTAAAAGATTTAGATAAAATTAGTAAAGTTAAGTTAAAAGTAAAAGAATTTCTCTTGTTTAATGACGTTTAATTTTGTATGACGTTCTAATTTTGTATTACATTTATCTAATATTATTATTTATTTAGTTGTTATATGTACTATTTTAATGTGCTGGCTGAATGTATTCATAATTGATGATAATTTGGCAACTGCCCAATGTGTTTACGATTATTGACATATTGTATCGATTATATTATATTATTTAGTATTTAGTATAATGTCCTGTGTCTGACATAATTTGATATTGATTTTTATGCTCTTACATTGTCCGTAATTTTGTATATTATAATTAGCCCACAGACAAGCTTCTCATGAAGCTTTGTGGGTGATCGAATCAAAAAGAATATGTTTGATGTGTAATGATATGCTTTATTATTAATAAAACAAAAAAAACAAAAAATAATTATTATTATTATTATTATTATTATTATTATTATTATTATTATTATTATTATTATTATTTTTATTATTATTATTATTATTATTATTATTATTATTATTATTATTATTATTATTATTATTATTATTTTTATTATTATTGGGTCTCCAGAAAATTTGAGATTAAATGGTAAAGGAATTTGCCGAAAATGTCAACAACAACCACAAAACTAATTCCTGATGATTGATTAACATTTTAGTGCATACTGTTTAACTGTTCGGCCGTTTCGTATCAAACTCAAGAGATGTAAACAACACAGAAATGAGCCCGAAACAAATATTTTGGAGTGTCCATATTAAACACATTGTTTGTAGTAATTAGAATAAATCATTAAGTATCTCCATAAATAATCTAGTACCTAAGTCAATAAAAGTGCGGGAAGCAATGTATGCGAGCCAACTCCAAGAATAGCTTAACACGCTGTAATAAAACATTTTTAACGTCATTACAATAAGTTGATTTTGATTAAACTTTCCGAAACATCACATCCGACATCTATATCGCCATCGCTGTGTGGCAACGAGCTATAGTTCTCGGGTGTAAATAAATAAAATAAATAAATTTTATTTAGAGTCTGCCCACTCAGTTATATAACTGATTTTCAGTGGGGGACTTTAAATCAAAGCGACCAAGCCAACCCTGCAGGCCCCGACGCAATCGACGAGTGAGCGATAACCAACCAAAGATCGATATTTTAATAGGAAATATAGCAATCAGTGGTATGGACATTGCGAACACCCGCGAATCAACGCCAGAATCAACAAGGCCGATTCAGAACAACTCTGAAATTTATTATGTGCTTCGTTGCTAGGACGGCTCCAAAGTCACCGTTTACAAACTCCTAAGACACGAACTGATGGACTTAAGTCCAAATCAGAAGTTAAAAAACTTCTGACTTTAGCGGGAATCGAACCCTGGACCTTCTGCATTGGAAGCAGATACGCTAACAACAAGACCAACGAGCCACACAACAAGACCAACGAGCCACACACAAGACCAACGAGCCACACAAAAGACTGTCGTCATTGTCACTCGACCTGGCGTTTGGTTGCCCGCTGTAGGGTACACGTCAGAGCTAATCGCTGTGTGGCAACGAGCTATACTTCTCGGGTGTGTCACTCGACCTGGCGTTTGGTTGCCCGCTGTAGGGTACACGTCAGAGCTAATCGCTGTGTGGCAACGAGCTATACTTCTCGGGTGTGTCACTCGACCTGGCGTTTGGTTGCCCGCTGTAGGGTACACGTCAGAGCTAATCGCTGTGTGGCAACGAGCTATACTTCTCGGGTGTGTCACTCGACCTGGCGTTTGGTTGCCCGCTGTAGGGTACACGTCAGAGCTAATCGCTGTGTGGCAACGAGCTATACTTCTCGGGTGTGTCACTCGACCTGGCGTTTTGGTTGCGCGCTGTAGGGTACACGTCAGAGCTAATCGCTGTGTGGCAACGAGCTATACTTCTCGGGTGTGTCACTCGACCTGGCGTTTGGTTGCGCGCTGTAGGGTACACGTCAGAGCTAATCGCTGTGTGGCAACGAGCTATACTTCTCGGGTGTGTCACTCGACCTGGCGTTTGGTTGCGCGCTGTAGGGTACACGTCAGAGCTAATCGCTGTGTGGCAACGAGCTATACTTCTCGGGTGTGTCACTCGACCTGGCGTTTGGTTGCCCGCTGTAGGGTACACGTCAGAGCTAATCGCTGTGTGGCAACGAGCTATACTTCTCGGGTGTGTCACTCGACCTGGCGTTTGGTTGCCTGCTGTAGGGTACACGTCAGAGCTAATCGCTGTGACCCTCTTCAGGTGACTTGTTGCTGTGGCTGACGACCGACAAGTTATCACATGCGTTATTGTATCTACAAAGTTGTCGCTGACGACTGACAAGTTATCACATGCGTTACTGTATTTACAAAGTAGTCACTGACGACCGACAAGTTATCACATGCGTTATTGTATCTACAAAGTTGTCGCTGACGACCGACAAGTTGTCACATGCGTTATTGTATTTACAAAGTTGTCGCTGACGACCGACAAGTTGTCACATGCGTTATTGTATTTACAAAGTTGTTGCTGTCGATCAATTACTGTCGCACGAGTAAGCAAATAGACCCCTAGCACAGCAAGGCAAGTAATTCTTTATTGGATGAGCGAAGCGAAGACTTCAATTTCACTGACCCCCAAAAAATTTAGCTCGGGTGTTTTTTTTTGTTTGTTTGTTTGTTTGTTTGTTTGTTTGTTTGTTTGTTTGTTAGTTTGTTTGTTTGTTTTTCTGCCTGTTTGTTTGCTCTCTACCAGGCAAACGGTACATCCGATCTTGATGAAAATTGGAGGGGACCTTCGAAATTTCTAAACTTAGAGGTGTATTGTTTTTGGGTACAATCGAAGAAATATTTCTTGAGTATATCGTACTTTTACGATTTCTTTCGATTTTAAGTGCGATATTTTCGTGACATTTAGGCCGATTTTGACCAAACGGGTGGGGCTACAACGTTCATATTATACATGGACATTAAGGTAATGGTGATGTAGTACCTTTAGAAAGAAAAAGTTGAAAAAGTTAGTCAGAATCCATAGAAATAAAGCTTTTAATATAAGTTTTTTACGGTAAATAATAACAATTAACAAGTAATAATAGAAACTTGACAACAGTCGCCTACATTACAATGCGTAGGCAGCAAAGCAAAGCACTTGCAAAAGTAAAGAGATCCCACGCAAACTAAAAACTTAAAAAAAGCTCATCCATCAACGCGACTAAAAAAAGCGTTTGCGAAGCTTCCTAGTATCTTTTAACACGTTGGATGTGTTTACAACTCTGAAGTAAACATTGTTATTGTTATCGATCAACTATGTTGTCCTTTGTCTAGAGTTGTTCAAAAATTGTGATTTAAATAACTTATTTGCGAATTAAAAAAAAATTGCGTTCTTGATAAGATTTGTATTTATTAGCTTCAAATCAGCTCTCAATTTTCCATATTACAAATTGTATGCAAATTAAATCCTTGATAAATTAACATGTACATTCCAGTGAAAGAATAACGCAAATTCTGTTTCCATAATTTGAACACTAAAAATCTCCATCAATTGACATTTACAAAAATAAAACATTCCAATTTTTTAGATTAGATTTTACACTTCTGTTAACAAAGAAAACTTTAAAGTGGTATTCAACCACTAAACTTAAAAAATATAGTTCATTTAGACTGGCTAGTTATTAATTTACAAAGTGACAGAAAAAATATTTGGTCCACCGTTAACCGAAAAAAATTGCCAAACTTAATCATTTTCGAGCAAAAATCTCCCATAAGAAATAACATGGGGACTATCTTTGAGCCTCGTGACCTTAAAGGATTTTGTTTTTAAAAAAATGGCTTTCATTGGCGTACTCGGTTATGGTTTCTGTAAATACTCTTTAAGTTTTGATTTTGTAATTTGGGCAAGGGGTTCGGCCAAAATATACTGAGTACCTAGAGAAAGTATAATTTTGGAACGCAATTTGCGTGTTTGGGTGTATATCTGTGCACAGTTTCAAGACACAGTGTTCTTAATGCCAATTTTTGATTGGTATATAATGCTCTAGTATTTACGTGAATCAAAAATAAACAGGTTGAAGCCGAGTTTAGAAATTCACCTAAACGCAAATTTTCGCCAATTTCAGGATCAAAAAGTTATTAAAATTCGTGTAAAGTCATAAATGTAAAAGTTTTTTTTTAACTGGCGTTATTTTAGTGTAGACTGTAGAATTATGCTCAAGATTCTGTGGTAAAACATTATTTTTGGGGGTAATAGCCCGTCTTATAAACAACAGCATTCAAATTTTCAAAAATAATACCGTTAAACAATCAAACTATTTTCATTTATGCAATGCATTTACTCTTGAATTTTAATAAATAACTTAAAATATTTCTCGAATGAAACAAAGAAAAACAAATATGATTGTATGTATGCCTAGCAAAATACGATCACTATCGTAAGTGTGCATAAGTGTGTGTACTTGTGATGTAGGCCCATGTATTTTTAAAAAAAAATCTGTAATTATTTTATTTTTTACTGGTCATTTCATCATAAACGGATGTATCGTAAGTTATGTTTTTTCTCTTGCATGCATGTCCAACACACACATACAACATGTTCTCGTCGTTACAAGACAAGAACGACGTTCAAGCTACGCATGCATGTCCAACACAAACATACAACATGTTCTCGTCGTTACAAGACAAGAACGACGTTCAAGCTACGCATGCATGTCCAACACACACATACAACATGTTCTCGTCGTTACAAGACAAGAACGACGTTCAAGCTACGCATGCATGTCCAACACACACATACAACATGTTCTCGTCGTCACAAGACAAGAACGACGTTCAAGCTACGCATGCATGTCCAACACACACATACAACATGTTCTCGTCGTCACAAGACAAGAACGACGTTCAAGCTACGCATGCATGTCCAACACACACATACAACATGTTCTCGTCGTTACAAGACAAGAACGACGTTCAAGCTACGCATGCATGTCCAACACACACATACAACATGTTCTCGTCGTTACAAGACAAGAACGACGTTCAAGCTACGCATGCATGTCCAACACACACATACAACATGTTCTCGTCGTCACAAGACAAGAACGACGTTCCAGCGGAGGAAGTGTTCTAGTACCGTTGAACAAACACAAATCAGTACACCAAAGTTAACCGCAGATGTACAATTTACAGAATGAGATCAGTTAATAAATAAAATATTGTTTCGAAACTGTCTTATATTAGCATTTCTGGCCGGGAAATCCTTCAATCCTTCTTTATCCGTAAACTTTATTTTGTTTAGTCGTATTACTACCGCAGAATTTCTAAATGCCCCACTCAAATAATTTAAGTATAAGTAAGTTAGTATAAGTATTTTTCAATCTGTTTTTTTTTTTGCAAAAGTTCAGATATAAGTAGGTGTTCTCGTGTCTCTTTTTGGTCATTGTTCGCTCGTCGACGGTGTCGGCGCCTGCAGGTTTGGCTTGGTTGGCTTTAAATTACTGTTCCCCACTGAAAATCAGTTACGTGACTGAGTTGGTAGACACAAAATACGATTTTTTTATTTTTTTTATTTACATAAGATTGTTTATTGCTACAATGTATTCTAGTTTTAATTGATAATGTGTGTGATAGTTCGTAATCTAAATAAAATACCATACTCTGTATACTGGAAGTCTAAATATATATTGATATTTAGTTATTTAATAATAAATCGTACCTTGATATTGAAGTTGTGATTTCAATAATATTGAGCAATCATCAGCCTCATTATTCTCTCAACAATAAACATTTTACAAGTGATTTGTTTGTAATAGATGACGCCTACGCTGGCTAGGCTACTCACGTGCCATGCTGCAGCGTCTCCGCGCTCTCGCGTGTCACAGATAAGAGTCCGCGTACTGGACGCAGATCGTAACGACCAGGCGAAACAGTATACACAATAGGAAAGCCTTTAGCGTCTTCTGTATCTCCCTGGCAGGGATCAAATGGACTAGACTTCAACCTGGTATTGATTTGCTGTACGAATGGTGTCGGATTTGGTTATTGAATCTTCTAGGACGTGTCTGATTGCTTGAAAAACGTGGCTCATTCCTATTCTCATTCTCAATTTTACGTCATCAGTCATCGGTGATGTCAGAAGCAATGAACGAAGGGTCCAGATCGAGACTGACAACAAGAATAAAAATTGACATGAAAATACCACACTCGTTTTAATTCTTAAAAAATGGCGGCCTCGGGAGACGATCAAAATAAAACACTTCCAAATCACGTTGAATAACCAAATAAGTTATTGAATGTAATTAATAATATAGAAATAAATAGTACAGAGTCAAATTTGGTATGGAAACGTTATGTAAACACTTTAAAGAACTGTTAAGATCACAATCAGTCGGCCACCTGCATGTGTCAACTCCACGGCTGTTCGTGCGTTTGTTTTGATATTAATACCATTGTTGATACTTCCCAACAGGAAACGACTGGAAGTTACACTTCTAGTACCGAGACCGAGACCGAGACAGAGACTGAGACTGAGACTGAGACTGAGACTGGAATAAGAATGAGAATATAGTTCAGTCACGTCCTTAGTGTGTTAAGTGCTTCACTTTATCCTCTACAAACAAAAGGAAACGGTTACATTTTTATTTCTGTGTATAGTTATGTCCTTCAGCGTGTGAATGAAATTAGAGATCTTAATTGGAATTTCTTTTGCAACAAATTTGTCATTGGATGAGCGAAGCGAAGACTTCAATTTGACTTTTGTGTTTTTTTGTTTGTTTTTTACTTACGTTACCCCAAGAAAAATAGCTCGGGTGTTTTGTTTTTGTTAGTTTTTTTGTCTGTTTGTTCGTTCTCTACCGGGCAAACGGCATAATGCGATCTTGATGAAAATTGGAGGGGACCTTCGAAATCTCTGAACTTAGAGCTGTATTGTTTTTGAGTACAATCGAAGAAATATTTCTCATAAATATCGTACTTTTACGATTTTTTTCGATTTTTAGTGCGATATTTTCGTGATATTTGGTAAACGGCTACTCCAATATTGATAAAACTTAAGGAGAACGTTTAAAATCACTAAAATCATATATGTTATGATTTTAGAGACATTTGAAAAAATATTTCTTATAGAAATCGTACTTTTACGATTTTTTCTCCGGTTTTTAATACGATATTTTCGTGATATTTGGGCCGATTTTGACCAAACGGGTGGGGCTACAACGTTCATATTTTACATTGACATAAAGATTATGGTGATGTAGTGCCTCTTGAAAGAAAAAGTTGAAAAAGTTGGTCAAAATTCATAGAAATAAAGGTTTTAATATAAGCCTTTTACAGGTGTATAATGAACAAGTAATATCAAGTAACGATAGAAAAAGTAAGGAGATTCCACATAAAAACGTAATCATTGGACAGAAATATTCCAAAATGGCTCATCCATCAACGCGACTGGAAAAAGCGTTCGCGAAGCGGCCTAGTTTATTGTATGAGCGAAACGAAGACTTCAATTTCACTGACCCCCAAAAAATTTAGCTCCAATGTTTTTTTTTAATTTAATTTTATTTTTGTTTAGCAGGATTCCGGGCAAACGGCATAAGCGATCTTGATGAAAATTGGAGGGGACCTTCGAAATCTCTAAACTTAGAGGTGTATTGTTTTTGGGTACAATCGAAGAAATATTTCTCATGAATATCGTACTTTTACGATTTTTTTCGATTTTTAGTGCGATATTTTCGTGTCATTTGGGCCGATTCTGACCAAACAGGTGGGGCTACAACGTTCATATTATACATGGACATTAAGGTTATGGTGGTGTAGTACCTTTTGAAAGAAAAGTTTTGAAAAATTAGCCAGAATCCATAGAAATAAAGCTTTTAATTAGTTTTTTACGGTTTAGTGT
The DNA here is from genome assembly GCA_024449915.1 of Sweltsa coloradensis. Lineage (NCBI taxonomy): Eukaryota > Metazoa > Arthropoda > Insecta > Plecoptera > Chloroperlidae > Sweltsa > Sweltsa coloradensis. The sequence continues at coordinate 278,083 of JAMZAV010000287.1, read as the reverse complement.
GAAATTTTTGTGCCATTTGGACCGATTCTGACCAAACGGGTGGGGCTACAATTCGTTCATATTATACATGGACATTAAGGTTACGGTGATGTAGTATCTTTTGAAAGAAAAAGTTGGAAAAATTAGCCAGAATCCATAGAAATAAAGCTTTTTAATATAAGTTTTTTACGGTTAATAATAACATTTGACAAGTAACAAAAGAAACATGACAACAATCACCTACAATACATAGGCAGCAAAGCAAAACACTTGCAAAAGTAAAGATATCCCACGCAAACTAAAAACTTAAAAAAGCTCATCCATCAACGCGGCGGGACTTTAGCGTTTTCCTAGTTTAATAAACATATCAAAGTTCCCAAAGCACATAATTGAGCGAGCGTAGCGAGCGTCTCTACTTACCTCTTATGGCTATAATGTCTTTTTTTTTGTTTTTTCTTCTGTTACTGCTTCGGTACAGGTCGCACCGTTTCTCTGATCGACCTGGAATTTTGCACACATGTACATACCGCCTATGCGGGTTGCTGTATAGTTTTTGAACAAAATCCGATCGTTGGTTATAAAAAATAAAAATAAATAATTAAATAAAAATGTTCCGATCGTTATGAAATTTTGCAGGGTCAATAAGTACAACATTCTCTCCTATTTGACAAATTTTCAGCGAAATCGGTCAAGACCTTAAAGATTATTGTATGTAACATTATGGGAATGTCGTACTCGGGTCGTGTTGCACGTACCGGTGCTCGCTCAACAACGCGACGGGACTTTAGCGTTTTCCTAGTTAAAATGTTACATCTTCAGTTAACGAACATTACGCCTCCTTTACATAACAGTTCTAGTCAGGCCTCAAGCTGAATATGCTACCCAAATTTGGAACCCAAATCGTGTCAAAAATGTGTTATTATAGAGAGAGTCCTAGAACGAATACGAATACGTTATACCACAGAGTTAATTATCTAGGTATGACAGGTGTTCTGGATTCTGATTCTTGAAAGCCGGAGGGAAATTTATGGAGATTGTTTTGCTCTATAAAATTACGAATAACCACAACAACAATCACTCACATACATTCATGTTTAAATTATTTTTATAGTTTTCTTTATGTAACTTTTTTACCGTTAAATAAATTTTTGTGCAGGATGCCCGCTCTAAGGTATACACATCATGATTAAACCGGTGTGACCCTCTTCATAACTAGGTATATTGCGGATAGGACAATTTATTGTGAAGGGATGTCCGAGGGCCATTTAAGAGAACTCAATCCCTTGCATTTGCCTTAACGACTGAGGAAAACCTCGGAAAACCCTTCAGTCAGGATTGCCGGTCTCGACGGGATTTAACCTCGGGACCTCCCGAATCAGAGTCGCTCGAGCCAACAATGTCGGTTGTAACGTAATGTATTGTTTTCAATTGTTACCATGTAATGTTGGGTAAATTGCACTTGTGGGACATTCTGTCCTGTTGTAATGTGAACACAAATAAATAAACAAACACACAAACATTCAGAAAAACTTATCGTCGAATTAAATAAATAACCAATATGTATTTATGAAAATAATCGAAGATGTGTCTAAATACTAGAAAAATTGGAAGTTATAGTTTTCTGTTAGGCAAATTTAAACAAAAATCTTGTCTTCGAATATAAATTTTTAAAATTAATCAACGTGCATCTATAAAATGTAGATGTGTCTAAGTAATGAGAAAACACGGAAGTGAGTTTTCTTACACCGTGAAGGTTTCATTTTGTAATTTTGTATTTGTTTTGTTTGCAACTTCTTTGTAAGTGTTCTAAATCAACAGCAGCGACAATGTCTAGCTTAAGTGTCGACAGACTTGGTGTGATGGCGAAACCTAGCCCTCGAGATAATGCTGCCGACAGTCTAGACATTGTCGCTGCTGTTCAATCATGCATGGTACAACAGCAGCGACAATGTCTAGCTTTAGTGTCGACAGACTTGGTGTGATGGCGAAACCTAGCCCTCGAGATAATGCTGCCGACAGTCTAGACATTGTCGCTGCTGTTCAATCATGCATGGTTCAACAGCAGCGACAATGTCTAGCTTTAGTGTCGACAGACTTGGTGTGATGGCGAAACCTAGCCCTCGAGATAATGCTGCCGACAGTCTAGACATTGTCGCTGCGGTTCAATCATGCTTGGACAAGACATCAAGAAAACATGATTACGTCATCTTGCGCCACATCTCATTTAACCAGATCGGAGATTGAGACGATCAAAAGCCTAAAATGTTATTCTTTTATCAATATTTTGCCTGCAGACAAGGAAAGCTACTGTGCTCTTAGAAAGGATTATATTCACAAATTTTAAAATATTTTGCAACCTGATAGTTACGAATTACTCAAGAAAGATCCACATCTTCATATGAATCTTTGGTGTACCAAACTTTTAAAAAGCATGCAGGTTTTCTAGAAGCCAAATCAAGAACTTATCTAGCACTAACACCGCACTATATTTAAAATCGCCACATGCATATGGCCTACCAAAAATGCATAAACATTTGCTTCCGTTACGCCCAATTGTTAGTTCAAAAATTCTTATTTATTCGGTAATTTATCATCATTTTTATTCCACTTGGAAGAGGTCTCCATTCTTCTGTAACGAATATTAAGGAACTTGTTGAGCTTCTGAAGGATACACAAATCGACAAGGATTCCAAACTGGTGAGCTTGTGGGTAATTTGTCTCCGTCTTTACCTATGAAAGTGACGCTTATTACTCTTGTGCTGTTTCTACTGTCACAGAAAGAACTAAGTTACCACTTAATAGCATAATGGAGCTATTTAGAAATGTGTTTGACAAGCTATTTTTAATTCATATCATATCTTGTCTTGCTATGGGACACTGCCATTCTCCATTACTTGCTGATGTGTACATGGACCACTTAGAAACAAATATTCGGAGTACAAATAATCTGTATGTGATTCTATTGCGAAGATGTGTCGATGATATAATCTGTAGCTATAAAGTTGAAAAGAATTCCTTACATAAAATTCACAATAGACGGAGAAAATCAAGTATGTCTACCGTGTCTTGATGTACTATTACTAGCAACAATTACAGTGTGTCTACGTCTGTATTTATAGGTAACCTACAAACAACAGACCAGTATCTCCATGCTGAGTCCAACCATTCCACTCATATTAAGGAGGGAATACAAAAATGTCTCATATGTCGGGCTCAAGCCATTTGTTCAACTTCAGACAGTTTAAATACGGATGTGTCAAACATAAAAAAAAGCACTAGCTTAAAACGGATATCCAGAGAACATTTCACAGAGATATCTGCAACCTGTTGTAACAAGTGCGTTGGTAGCAACAGATAATGATATTGTGGGTGTTGACAAGACGATTGTTCTTGAGTACCATCCGAATCTGTCAGAGAAGTTAAGACGATTTTTATCTCCATGGTATAAGGACTGTTTTCAAATCTTTAAATTATTTTCGTAGTTTGTTGACTAAAGCTCAACCTTATATAATCCAACTCAATCATCCAAAAACTCTCTATACTCGATACCCTGTGAATGTGGAGCTCTTTTGGAGAAACGAAACGTTTGTTGAAACGAAAATATTCGAGTTAAGGAGCATAAAATAATGTTAACAATCGGAAAGTTGACACTTCAAAATTGAACGAACACATGTTTGACAATCATCATTGTTTCTTGGAACGACGTCTCCATCATTAAACATGAGGCCGATTGGTTCAAACAAAAACTGAAAGAATCTGCATTCATGGCTCATGGCTGTCACACAGGAGATTGTAAACACACCTTGCGCAACATTTCCAGCTTTATGCCAAGATTTCGTACCACAAAAACATGTTTAAGCCTACGCCTATTAGCCTACATCCACTTTTATCAACTATCTACTCTCAACTCTCAACTATCAACTATCACCCAACTATCAACTATCAACTATAAACTATCAACTATCTACTAGGAAAACGCCAGGGTCGTTGCTAGACAAGGGAGTGTGCAAGATTAATTTGTGGCATGATGCATTTCATATGATAGATGTTTAAGCGTAAAATGTATAGGCCCAGCTAGACAGATTCAACCATGGGTATGGGATGCCCATATATGATAAGCATTGCATTAAATGTTGGTCACAGGCCCGTGATAAACAGATAAATCCCAGGCTAAGGGGAAAGGTTATGCAATGTTGGCCCCTAACTCTGCCTCCAGCTACAATGTATGAAACATTGTAGACGATATATTTAGTTTATTTGGATAAAAGGCGCGTCAACCGTTGTCATAGTGCGCCACTCTAGCCTAGGGGGTATGAAGAGGAACATACCATGCTAGTCAGAACCAACCACAGGTAGGGGACGGTATTCTCCCGTCGTGGTCGTCATCGTCTTTGTCATCATTCGTGTTGTTATGGACGTCATCGTCGGAGAGGTAGTCATAGAGAAGGGTGAAGGTCCCGGACGACGATTGTCAGAGCTCGCCTCTAGTATCGGGGAGTATTATACTCCCCCACTTACTAGCTGATGTTTGCGAGGTGGGCTTTGTCTCTTTCCTCGCCTTTTACGATGAGCAGAGCCAATGCTCTGGGCCAAATTCTACCCCGGGCCCAAATGGAAAGACACGATTTAAAGGCCTAGGCCAACAGAAAAATATTGTTTAGTCTATTTGGTTTCTGGGAAGCGTCAACCAAAGGTGCATGCGTCATTTCCTCTTATTCTTTTAGCTCGATATATGAAGAGGGCCTGGTAATTTGTACCGATATAGCTGCGTAGGCTCTTCGTCTCTCAGTGTATTACCTTCGATTGCTTCGATTAACTATCAATGTATTTTCCAGAACATCGTGATCATATTCATATAGTATATTTGCTAAATAAAGATGATATCTATAAATACTACAGTACTTACTTTATGGTATTCCCTAAAACAAGCAGTTGACATGGACTTAAAGTATTCTCATGATTTTTTTACACATCGCGTAAGTTCATTTGTAAACAATCAAAATTAAGGTACTCCAGAGCACTCTTACCGATATTTTGAAAGTCAACGGAATTAATGACTGAAAGTTGGTTGAAGGCTGAAGGTACTTGAGTAAAAAAGACTTTTGGGGTTGGGGATGAGACAATAGCAGAACAGCTTTGTCTCCGCTAAGAGTAAGGGAAAGTGATTTTCTGAAATGTACGATATTTTTCGCCCACCAGTTCAAAACTCTTATTTTGTACCACGTAACACCTCGAACATTATTTCAGAAAATTATTTGCCCTTATACTCGTAGCGGAGACAAAGGTGTATTTAAACAATTAAAACAAATCATAGCTCAAAATTAAGTATTGTTAAGAACTTTACTTGGCATTTGTATATAATGGACAAAATTGTCCGGTCCGGTTCCTTTTATTCAAGTTCCTCTTTTATTCAACCAACTTTCAACCATTTTTCTTGACTTTCAAAATATCGGTAAGAGTGCTCTTGAATAGCCTGACGCCTGTGGCTAATACTGAGGACTTGTTTAATATGTAGTACAAAACAAATGAAAGTTTCAAATTTCTCGCAATCGGTCCAGTCGTTGGGCCGTTTTACCATCACAAGAAGTCCCGTTCGAGTTCGAGTTTCGTTGCCAGACCGTTGCTTCGCTCCCTCGTGATGGAGATGCCCCAAGTATTAAAAGCTATCTTGCACCGGAAATGGAATTCTCGGGCTTATTTTCTTTTCTTAGAAAACTCCTTGTTGGATAAAAACTCTAATATATTATGTTATTTTATGTTTTAACTAATAAAAACGACTTCCCCAGATATTGAGGTACCTACGTTCGATTCTCGGACAAACCTCCCGAATCAGTGTCGCGCGCTCAGCGTTCGAGCCAACACTGTCGGTAACGGCACATGTGTCCTTAGAGCCTATAATGTGCGTAATTATATATTATTATTTTATTCAATAGTAACTAGGAAAACGCTTAAGTCCCGCCGCGTTGATGGATGAGCTTTTTTAAGTTTTTAGTTTGCGTGGGATATCTTTACTTTTGCAAGTGTTTTGCTTTGCTGCCTATGTATTGTAGGTGATTGTTGTCATGTTTCTTTTGTTACTTGTCAAATGCTATTATTTACCGCAAAAAACTTATATTAAAAGCTTTATTTCTATGGATTCTGGCTAATTATTCCAACTTTTTCTTTCAAAAGGTAGGCCTACTACATCACCGTAACCTTAATGCCCATGTATAATATGAACGTTGTAGCCCCACCCGTTTGGTCAGAATCGGTCCAAATGGCACAAAAATTTCACACTAAACCGTAAAAAACTTATATTAAAAGCATTATTTCTATGGATTCTGGCTAATTTTCTCAAATTTTTCTTTCAAAAGGTACTACATCACCATAACCTTAATGTCCATGTATAATATGAACGTTGTAGCCCCACCCGTTTGGTCAGAATCAGCCCAAATGACACGAAAATATCGCACTAAAAATCGAAAAAAATCGTAAAAGTACGATATTCATGAGAAATATTTCTTCGATTGTACTTTAAAACAATACACCTCTAAGTTTAGAGATTTCGAAGGTCCCCTCCAATTTTCATCAAGATCGCTTATGCCGTTTGCCCGGAATCCTGCTAACAAACAGACAAAAATACAAACAAAAAAACAAAAAAACATTGGAGCTAAATTTTTTGGGGGGTCAGTGAAATTGAAGTCTTCGCTTCGCTCATCCAAAAAGTTACATTTAGTCGATAAAGGCCCAGTTTTCATGTTGTTTTTATGAACATTTTAAAATTCTAAGTTTCTATGATAATGGAATTATATCTTCACTAAAACACAAGTTGTAAACTTTCATACCATGTTCTGAACAGAAAACTTTCAGACCCTCAAAGTAGTGAATAGTAATATCAAATGGTGGCCAGTTTAATCAAATGGTGGCCATGTTTATAATGAATGTATTCATCACTTAAATTAAAGTTCCATTTTGGCTTTGGCTTTAGTGAAAACTAGAGCAGTTGCTATTTTAAATGCACACTTTTCCATATGAAAGAACTTTGTTCATTGGCATTATGTGAAGGAACGCGTCAAATACCGTAATAGGCTCTCATCTCAATACTCATCACTCAATCTAATTAGATGACTTCACCAATTATAGACCTTCTAATTTATTTTGTTGGTATTTCTTTTCTTTTCTTTCTTTTTTTTCCTTTTTAATGTTTGGTTCATTAGTAAATATCATTAAATATCCATTTTGAATTTGTTACCAAAATTATTGTATTATTAATCTATTTCAAACGTTGTTGTGTCTGCACTTATTTAATTAGATTTATTTAGTTATCCTTTGTAAACCAGACTTTAACTAAATAGGATAGAAGTGAAATAAATAAATAACAATAAAAATAAAATTAAAATTAACACCTTTATTTTTTACTGTCAAGAGTTCGAGTTCGAGTTGTGTGTTATATTGCGTGCATGGTGTTTTTAAATGAATATTTTTTTTTCTGTGAGAATGAAGCGTTTCAAAGTGCATTATGTGATACTAGGCCGCTTCGCGAATGCTTTTTCAAGTCGCGTTGGTGGATGAGCTTTTTTTAGTATTTCTGTCCATTGATAACTACGTTTTTAGTATAAGTGGGATCTCATTACTTTTTCAAGTTACATTACAAAATTATTTTTGTTAAATTAGGATAATTTTTATAAAGTAGTATTAATTGCTATGGTAATACCAATTAACAATAGAATGTAAAATATCTCGAGGCCCAAAGACATGCTTTTTGTACGCATTGTAAGTGATTGTTGTCAAGTTTCTTAACTTATAGTTACTTGTTAATTACACTTGTAAAAGACATATAATACCTTTATTTCTATTTATTCTGGCTAACTTATTGAACTTTTTTATTCAAAAGGAACTACATCACCATTACCTTATTGTCCATATAAAATAGGAACGTTGTAGCCCCATTCGTTTGGTCAGAATTGCCCCAAATATCACGAAAATATCACATTGAAAATCGAAAAAAAAAACGAAAAAGTAGAATATTCATGAGAAATATTTCTTCGATTGTACACAAAAACGTGTCAGGTCTAAATTCAGAGATGTTGAAGGATCCCTCAAATTTTCATCAATATCGTATGATGCCGTTTTTCCGGTAGAGCGCAAACAAACATTCAAAAAAACACCCGAGCAAATTTGGAGGGGGGGGGGGGGTGTCAGTGAGATTGAAGTCTTCGCTTCGCTCATCCAATGACAAACAAAACGACACAAACAAAACGAAACGCAATTACGGGAATGTGTTGGCGAAGTTTTTTTACAAACTGTTCTCCACCGAGGCCTAATTTTCACTAAATTTACGACAAGAAATCAAATAATAGTATAATATTGCTAACAAAACGTACAACATAACATAAAATCACGAAACCATCATTCTATTTCAGATCCCATCCTCTCCTTGTGTTGGATGTACTTGTGCGCTGAAGATCACGATTTAGTTCTTCACGGGCATCGTCAGTAAAATCTCGTTACTTTTACAAAATGCACTTGTAGACAGATCTAGACCAATGGTCTGTTTGATGACCTTGGTTTCATGCTTCCAATGAGTCCTAGAATGATTTGCAGTGTGTTTTTACAATCTGTCGCGGCTGCAATGCAACGTAAAATGTAGCAATGTTTCGCGTACGCGTGCGTCTCGTTCGCTTCCAGGGATTAGTACTAAAACCAGGGGAGGTTTTATAATACCATACATAACATTATTGCGAGATTCGCGATTAATCTAATGAGACTTTAAGCTGGCACAGAAACAAATCATTCATAATAAATAAAACACTAGGTTGTTTGGCTCGTTGGTCTTGTGGTTATAGCGTCCCTAAGGTCTCGGGTTAGAATCCCACTTCAGACTCGGATATGGAAACCCATCACTCCTCATGACATATCCGTCCCATCATCAAGGCACAAACTAGATTCTAAGGTTGTACCGTTAGGCCACTTCCACTTCCACACCGAACCGATGAGGTTCGTACGATTAAGATCGTGCACATAAATGAATGTGGCTGCTCACACCGACGCGGCCCGACCCGACTTGAATCGACAAGACATTTTCGAAGACACCGTCGTCTTTTTTTTAATTTTTTTTAAATAATACTTTATTGACATATTGGTTAAATATAGATACAAGCAGTTGATAAATAAATATAGAAATTCCTGAGTAGTTAATTCACATACTCTTAACTTTCAAATAATACAGTAAAGATAAATGTTATGTAGGTTGAGTTGGGCAGTGTGGTACATTGGGGAAAAAATAGAAACAAAAAAAACCCACTTATTCTTGCACTCAAAACACAGCAAGACACTGTGAAAAACATAAGAAAAAAAAACAAATAGCACTGAGATAAAAAATGTTTCGTAGAGAACTTCACAATTTTTTTTTTTTATAATAAAATGTCTTTGGGGAGTTTATGTTTATATCTATATGGTAGAGTAAGGTAACTGTATTGACCAAGGTTTGAAATTAGAGTATTTGAGCTATTGTTATAACAAGCACTATAAAAGTTTATGGTTAGGTTAAAAACAAAGTCGAAGATGGTTGGCAAATGGAATAACTCATGGATAACTGAAATGGGTGTGTACTTTGGAATGTTTCCTACCATTCTCAGGCATTTATTTTGGACAATTTGAAGTTTTTTAAAGTTTGACGTCGTCTCGTCTCCCGACCGTCGTGAGGAGATCGTGCATTCAGAGTCTGTCGGATCTGATGCCCCCCACCACACACCCCACCCGCATTTATCTGTGATTCTTCACCCATAACATACGTATTGTAGAGTGCACAGTGTGTGTTTATTATTTTAAATAGTAAATAAATACTGGCCAAATACCAAATAGTGTAAATACTATAAAAATAATAATATCAATAATAATAATTGATTCATAGCAGTTGTCGTAAAAGTTTGCCCCGACTGGGGTTCGAACCCAGAATCTCCAGCTTAACGTGCCATAGCTCTACCAATTGAGCCACGGGGACAACAGAACAAACTTTTACTGAACTGTTAGTTGTTGTGAATGTTGACCCCAATAATTTTAATGGGGATATTGGCGGTTTTAAATTAAGCACAACATGGATTCCGATGATAGGGAGATTACTTTAAACCAACCTCCTTTTACGATGTTAAGGGGAAAGTAAGTAGAATGTAAGAGGGGCTTAACGAAAGAGCGGATTTTTTTTTGTAATTTTTTTGACGGGACATAACCTCGAATCAACAATTGTATTCAAATTACTGGAATCAGTTGCTCAAGTTCAAAATTGAATTTTTAGCATCGGTATTTTGTATATTATTTCTACACTCTTTTATCTACAACCTAAATATAAGTATTATTGGTTTTATATGGTTTCAGGCGTTGCACGATTTTTTCCGTTAAACGGTACAAAATTTGAAATTGTACCGGCAGGCGAAAAAAATTGTGCAACGCAACAAACCATATAAATCCAAAAATCCTTTTATTTAGGTTGTAGATAAAAGAGTGTAGAAATAATATACAAAAACCCGCTGCTAAAAATTCAATTTTGAACTAGAGCAACTGATTCCAGTAATTTGAATACAATTGTTGATTCTGAGGTTATGTCCCGTCAAAAAAACTTCAAAAAAATAATCCGCTCTTTTATTAAACCCCTCTTACATTCTACTTACTTTTCAGACGTCTTTTCTGCATTCTTAAGAAATCATATTTGGGTCTAGGGATTCCCCTTAATAATAATAATAATAATAATAATAATAATAATAATAATAATAAATAATATAATAATAATAATAATAATAATAATAATAATAATAATAATAATAATAATTAAAAATTATTAAATTGTATATTAACTATAAAGATAAAAATAAAAAAATAACACTAATACTAATAATAAGTCCTGGCCAGGCAGACTGCGAGATGATTTGTTCGGCCGATCCCCTTGTGAACACCCTCACGATCCGATTTGTGGAAATGAACTCGAGCTACCATTCATAATATCCGACTTCAGTCTGGTCGGTTCGGTGTGATTCTGGTGTCGCTTGCGGGTGGAATCGTGTCCACCTTGGTCGATCTGTGTTGCTGGTCTCTATAGTTAACCATGGTTCGCTCGTTGATGGAGCCGTTATGAATCGCACCTGTATGCATAGCCGAGTCTGCACTTTTACAGTCTTTACAAGCCCATCGAGGAAAAAAGCATGATAAAGAAACAAAGATTTACTTCAGAATGTTCCTAAATAATTAGTTTTATTCGTGTTCATATATATGATCACTTTGAAGCATAAAATATGCAGCGTGTGCAGTAGACCAATAGTAAGTGGTTTGAACAAAAACTCAATTATATATTCATATTTCAAACTTGATGCTTTCATAATCCGAAATATTAGGAAAATCATAGATTTTACGAGTCGTTTTGCTGTGTTCGTTTGTGTCAACATTAGCTATCTGTACTTACGATCATGTGTTGCGTTCTACTAATGTGTTTGTGTAAGTAGCAGAAAAATCTTCCGAATTCAAAAAAATTGCGATAAAATCATATTTAGGGTCGCCAAAACATTCTGTAACATCCTTGTTAAAGGACAATGCTAAAAAAAGGCATGACATGATCAAAAGAAACGGACGGACAGGAAGGTTATGCTCATCCATATATCCGTCCCTCATATGTCGTATAAGCATCACGTTTCTGTCCGTCCGTCCCTCTGTTTGTAATGTCAAGTGTCACGATCAAAACCGAACATGACGAAAATGATATCCTGTTTCAGCATTGGCTTTCAACAAAGGATATTAAGAATTGTTTCTCGGCGGCAGCTAGCTCTCCCAACCCAGTCGACCGGCACTCCACTATTACTAAATCGACAACAAGGACGACTTCTATAGTATTGAGTAAGCCACCGCGCAATCTTCCAAATCGAGATAAGCATGGCAGTAATTTCATTTTGTATTATGTTCGACTACCTGTTGATAAGTCGCTTCGCTCCCTCTTATGTCTCTCGCGGACACGTGCAGGATTTATTATGTGTGTGTAGGTTCGCTCCCTCTTTGTCGTCTAGGATCACGTGCTGGTTTATCTATTTGTGTAGGTTCGCTCCATCTCGTCTCTCGCGGACACGTGCTGGTTTATTATGTGTGTGTAGGTTCGCTCCCTCTCTGTCTCTCGCGGACACGTGCTGGTTTATTATGTGTGTGTAGGTTCGCTCCCTCTCTGTCTCTCGCGGACACGTGCTGGTTTATTATGTGTGTGAAGGTATCATTTCATCAACTACTCATTCATGTATTCAGTCATTAATTTGATTTATATGAGGCGTCTTTATGAAATCTCTACCGTACAATGAGAATATTTGCATATTCATTAATGTTTTCGTCCGCTGGACTAGGCTAATAACTAACTGAGACGAATATACGAAAACAATTAACTGTAGATTTTTTACTGTCCAGAATAGAGATTGCACAATGTTGACCTTTACACGAAGCTTTAGATTTCAAAATATGTGTTTTATTGCTAGGAATCATGCCTATAACTTTGATGAAACGAGCGACATATCGGAAAATGATTAGCACAAGAATTTTTAATATCCTCTGTCTGTAGTTATTAACCAATCCGGTTCACATTGAGAGCATGAAACTGTTCACCCGGAGTCTTTGTTCCGTGGGTGTGGAGTACATGTTTTAATAATACCCGAGCGACATGCACGCCCCCGCCCGAGAACCTACTGAAATACATAAAACCTGCACGCCTTCGAAACTTAATGATTCAATCACTATATTGGGTTATTTTACGATTGGTTTTTACTTAGCACCACATAAATCCGGAACTTGAGCCATAATGTTTCGCTGTTCGTTTGATAATATAATTGGGTATTTTAAATTTGCCGTTAAATTCAGAAATATGCTTATTTGACGCAGTTCGGTTTTACGATCAAAATTCCACTGGAAGAATTTCACACCCTCGCCTTAATGCAAATAGACCTACCTACATGTTTGAGAAACAAAAACTTAGCACTTTATTATTGCATTACTACTTTTGGCCGTTTAGATGCAACGATTAGACTATAGAAGCACGAAACAAAGTTCACAACATATTCGGGTGAACTGTAATATTATTTTCATTACTAGCAAATATATAGTCTAAGGGTGATTTCTAGTTATTCTAGTCAATTTGACATTGGATTAGTTGGCTCATAGTATCGGTAGTATTAGTTCGTACCTTACTCGGTCCTGTTGTCTCAAACCTTTAACCTTTTCATACCACTCATAACAAAGCTAGCAAAATATCGGCTCAAGATCGGAATTATTATTATGGTTGTGTAGAATGTAGATAATGTTAAATATAGGAACGTAAACACAAATGAAACGTGGCATTGAAACAAAATGCTTACATGTGGTTTCATAGCCTTCAGAATGTCCGTTGTCATATCAGATACCATTAAAATAAAGGAATCTATTGACAGAAATTACTAAACTACCACATTAAACGGATTTAAATTTCATTAAAATCCAAGATCTGCTTGTAGAGTTTTAATTCGGGCTTTTAATTCTTGCAGCCATAAATCATTACTTGTTAATACAACTTGGCATACCTGATGATGGACATCCGAACGCTAATATCATATCCTATTTTCAATATTTATCATTGAAGAATCAGAATAATATGCGTAGTTATTTAAGTGTTTTGACCCAAACCCCCTCCCCATGCATGTCCCACGAAAGTACAAATCAAAATTTATGCACCCCTCCCTGACAAAATTCCTGCGCACGCCCTTGACTTATAACATGTAAACTGTTATCGTATAATATCTTCTCTTGTAGACCAAGGATATTTACATTATCTTATTCCTAACGAACTTTATGCAATGCGAAGTATGACCCGGAATTACATTTTAACTAACTTGCTCCGCATCCCGCCAAAAATATTTAATTGCCACTTTGTTGACCTTTAAACCAGGTGCACTTCGCCAGGGGATCGCGATATAGAGACCACGTGCTAGCGCCGAACCCATATGATCCGGTGATCTAGTTGGACTTGGAGTGTTCTGTGTTCGGTCAAGGAATTGCTCCCAGCATTTGCCTTGAAAAGCGTCTTCACAACCAGTTCGATCTAAGGCCTGAGGTCTAGTCGAATTAATGTGATATTGGGGCATTCGTTTTGAAAACCATTGGACGAGTTGAGAACATACCAATTAAAACACCTACTCGGTAATACAAAACATTACGCCTCACGTCTTACTACGAACGAATTCTTGAATTTGTACATCTCATCATATTTTGAATAAATAAATACGTTTGTTGAGCGAGCGTAGCGAGCGTCTCCACTTGACTCTTATGGCTCGAATGTCTGTTTTTTTTTTCTGTTACTGCTTCGATACAGGTCGCACCGTTTCTCTGATCGACCTGAAATTTTGCACACATGTACATACCACCTATGCGGGTTGCTGTATAGTTTTTGAACAAAATCCGATCGTTGGTTATATATAAAAAAAATAAAATGTTCCGATCGTTATGAAATTTTGCAGGGTCAATAAGTACAACATTCTCTCCTATTTTACAAATTTTCAGCTAAATCGGTCAAGACTTTAAAGACTTATTGGTAATCATATTTCGAAAAATGATGTTGTTCCGATCGTTATGAAATTTGTCAAGGAGGCAGTGCAGAAACAAAGATACACTTTAGAAGACATTTTCCTATAAAAGGCCTAATTGGTATGTAACATTATGGGAATGTCGTACTCGGGTCGTGTTGCACGTACCGGTGCTCGCTCAACAACGCGACGGGACTTTAGCGTTTTCCTAGGATTTAGATTGTATTGCATTAGATAGTAAGTAAGTGTATTGCGATCGTCCATTCGTGTTTTTAAAAACCATATTTAGACTTTAGTAATATTAGCAGTGTTTTGTTTGACGTTCCATTCGTGTTTTTAAAAACCACATTTTGTATAGTTAGTAGATTTATTTGAAAAGTTTCATTTGACGTTCCATTCGTGTATTTAGAAACCATATTTTGTATAGTTAGTAGGTTATATTAAAAAAGTTTTGTTTGACGTTCCATTCGTGTTTTTTAGAAACCATATTTTGTATAGTTAGTAGGTTATATTAGAAAAGTTTTGATGACGTTCCATTCGTGTTTTTAGAAAACCATATTTTGTATAGTTAGTAGGTTATATTAGAAAAGTTTTGTTTTGCGTTCCATTCGTGTTTTAGAAACCATATTTTGTATAGTTAGTAGGTTGAATTGAAAAGTTTTGTTTGACGTTCCATTCAAGTGTTTAGAAACCATATTTTGTATAGTTAGTAGGTTATATTAGAAAAGTTTTGTTTGACGTTCCATTCGTGTTTTTAGAAACCATATTTTGTATAGTTAGTAGGTTTTTATTAGAAAAGTTTTGATGACGTTCCATTCGTGTTTTTAGAAACTATATTTTGTATACTTTGAAGTTTATATTAGAAAAGTTTTGTTTGACGTTCCATTCGTGTTTTTGAAACCATATTTTGTATAGTTAGTAGGTTATACTAGATAAGTTTTGTTTGACGTTCCATTCGTGTTTTTAGAAACAATATTTTGTATAGTTAGTAGGTTATATTAGAAACGTTTTGTTTGACGTTCCATTCCTGTTTTAGAAACCATGTTTTGTATATTTTGTAGGTTATATTAGAAAAGTTGTGTTTGACGATAATTTCAAATTTATTAATCACTTGGATTTTATTCTGCGTGACTAGACAACAGCATTGGCTGCAGAGGCCAATCAAAGTGATCATTATTCTAGGTTACAGAACTGATTTTCATCGGGAAATTCTACAATTTTAAAAACTGGTGGTTAATATTATCTTCATATATAACGCACGATGCAATATTGATTTTGTCTCCGATATCTGCATATTCATTTGAATAATATTGTTAACGTCACTCAAGTCAATGTCTGATAGGCCACTTGCTGAGATTTACCACCATACATTTCATATCATACGCAACGAGCATTTAATACCGTGGAATTGTGTTTTGCAAAATGTATTCTTGGCCGTAGGAAAACTCTAAAGACGATAGACGAGCGATGTGGTTATAGAGCCATGTTTCACCCAGCATTGGACTTTTGATGTTTACATCAACTCTTAAAAACATGGCAGTCCTATTATATTTTATTATGTATGTTAATCAGGTGAAGAAAGCAAAGGTGAAATCAAATAAGCTTTTATTTAAGTAGGTGATGCACAGAGATAAATGATAGAGAAGACATAGGTGATAATAACAATGAATAAAACAAGAAGAAAAGAATACATAAACAAAGCAAAGAGTAACAAGGAGGTTAAAACATAATATTTCAAGATGCTCCGATCTAACAATGTGAAAAGCTGCTTTAGAACATCTTATTATTTAATATATTTTCGTTTCAAAGAAAAAGTGTTACCCTTCAACTAATATTCTGTTACATACAGTGCTTATAACTTTATAAGCAGATTTGTTTTGTATTTGCGTTGTTGGGTAGTTTTACGAATGTGTTTGCCATTTCAGTATATTAGTTTGTTTGATTTGTACTACACATCTTGTATGAATAATGTGCATATTTACATTAGAATCCCCCCCCTAACATAAGTAATCTATATGAACTGTTTTAAATCACGATCTAGATATTAAGGATTGTTTATTCAAATAGTTTCGTAATGACTATATTTTGTTTCCTCTACGGATGAAAAATGTGTCAAATGTATCGATGAAATCCATTACACCTATAACATTGTTGCGTTGTTGCTGTATAGACACAGGGGTTAATTTCTAAAATAATAAGTGAGTGGACGCTTGACAATACCCTTCCTCGGGAGGAGGGGGGGGGGGGGGGAGGGCGAGGTCGTGGGTAGGGTAGGGTAGGCCTACCATATTTGAAAGTGAATTTTGGTGGACAAGCGATTTCAGTCAAATATAGCAGGGGGGTTTGGAGGGCGAGCCCCCCACCTACAGCACCGCAGGCGAAAATTTTAAATCAGGGTTTTTGGAGTGATTTCTGAGCGTTTCAGAAAAAATACGGGACTGAATGCAATACCAAAATACTATCGTTGTGTAGTGCAAAAACCAGAAAACCTTTTTCCAAAAAAGAGTGGGCGGAGGAGTCCGCCCGCGTCCG
Source organism: Sweltsa coloradensis (assembly GCA_024449915.1). NCBI lineage: Eukaryota > Metazoa > Arthropoda > Insecta > Plecoptera > Chloroperlidae > Sweltsa > Sweltsa coloradensis. The sequence goes on along the minus strand of JAMZAV010000287.1, from coordinate 261,020 downwards.
CCCTGAAATTAACTATTGTATAGACAACGAGTGTAGCTGATCTGATTGCACTGGAAACTTAGCCTAAACATTTGTGTTGTATGACCTTATTAGAATGCTTTGAATTACAGTACAATAACTTTTGGCATTGTAATTGAAACGAAATCGGATTTAGATAAAATAGAATTCTTGGCCTATCTCCGATTCGAAAGCGCAATCTTGAGACTTTGAATTCTTCTATTGCATCTAATACTCAGAAAAGGTCTGCCTGATACTCATTCCAAGTCCTTATTCTTTTAATCACACTTGCACAATTAGCAGAGCATTCTCCTATCGCATGTATCATTTAGGAGGGGACGCTGAGCTAGGCCGTACTCAAATGAGCGCGCAGGTGTTGACGATCGCAGCTGAACGGTAAGATATATCATTACCAAATTTGGCACGATTGTTAATAGAGTTCCTTTATATTGATATCCACACTTGGTTTCCAAGAATAAGCCTTAAAAAATCAATGCAAGTCCAAAACGTGAAAACATCGAAAATCGAAAATGGATTTCAGTTTTGGAAATTCATACCAAACCGTTATCTTACGATAAAACCAAATTAACGTGTACGTTTAAATTGATTTAAACGTTGATATTCAGTATGAAAATTTGCGATAAAGAAATCTGTACACTTGGAATAAATTCCCGAAGTTTACCAAAATTGAGTAAATTAGGGAAATTTCACGATTTTACTATTCAACGCCGATGAATTAATCTAAAAATACGCGACCTGGATTTCGTAGATTGATCCTTTATTAACGTTGTTGTGGAATATGATACCGATTTTGTTAACCGTTTACCGGAAAAAAAAAAAAACACAGAAAGCTGAGCGTCTAAACTAGTCGCTGAGGCTGGCGCGGAGACGAGTTTAGGCGATCAGCTTTCTGTTTTTTTTTTTCTTCGGGTAAACGGTTAATAACACCGTTATCAAATTTCACACTTACGTTAATAAAGAATAAATCTACGAGATCCAGTACGCCTATTTGTGAATATATGCATTGATTTTGTATAAAATAATTGTGAAATCACCGAAATTTACTCAATTTTGGTCAACTTCGGGAATTTATTCCAAGTGTAAAGATTTTTTAACTCAAATTTGCATACTGAATATCAACGTTTAAATCAATGTGAACCGCCAGATTAATTTGTTTTTATAGTAAGATAAACGGTTTGGTGGGAATTTCCAGAATTGAAATCCATGTTTTGGATTTCCTAATTTTTCACGTTTTGGACTTATGTCCCTCAATGGATCTTTAAGGCTTATTTTTTGCAACAAATTTCGGATATCAATATAAAAGTACTTTATTAACATTCTTGCAAAATTTGGTAATGATATTACCAACCGTTCAGCAGAAATCAGCAACACCTGAGTGCGCGCATTTGAGTTGGTCCAAGCTCATCGCCCTCGACAAGCGTTTCAGCGTTGAGTGACTAATATTTCGCCCTCGACAAGCGTTTCAGCTTCTTCTAACAATACTTTAGGAAATATGTTTAGCTTTTTACTACCTACGTGCCTGTTAGGGAACCGCAGCCAAGCCGCAATGCTCTACCATACCCAGGCACCTTACACAGCAAGCCGAGTTAGGGTGTTTTCAATGTGTCACCCAGTCATCATGAAACGTGATATGAACTTCAATTAATCTGTCATAATCGGGGGGATTTAGGTACATGACAACACATGCCAAATTTGATTGTGGTACAATTATACCTACTAGGCGAATAAATGGGTTCCGTTAAAACATGCTCAAAATCACTTTCAGGATGTTAGTTTTACTTCAGTACACTACTATTGCCTAATTCGTCAGTTTCAATTGCCCAGCGATTCTAACCAAACGGGTGTGTCTACATCATTCAAATTTTACATTGACATTTACCCTTTATAGGACATGAATTAGTGACTCCAAAATTTGCTTTTTACCTCAACAATTTGAAATTTGTAATTTTTTAGATTTTTTTTATCTTTTAGGGAAAAAAACGCTGATTAAGGATTGCAAATTGACATAAAAGTTGGAAAAAATCAAAAAATCAAAAAATATGTTTATTTAATAAAAAAATTCAATTTTGTATTCTTTTCCCTTTTTTAAGTATGTAAATTGAGTCCTCTACAGGCAAACAAAATATCCGGGACAACCCGGAAATTAGTGTATTTCTGTTTTTTATACACGAATTGATTTTTGATCCATTACAAAAATATTTGTAATCATTAGAATAAGTGGGAAAAAATTGTACCAATTCCGAACAAAACAAAGCAGCTTCTTTACTCGGGCTAAAAGTATGAAAAACATGCAGATTTCATTGTGAAGGTTTTGAAATGTGGTGGGACATGTGTACCAATAACCTATAACGTTAAACCGACAGTTTTGGCTCGGGCGCTAAGCGCCCAACTCTGATTCGGGAGGTCTCGGGTTCGAATCCCGTCGAGTCCGGCAATACTGACTAAAGATTTTTTTCCGAGGTTTTCCTCAGTCGTTAAGGCGAATGCAAGGGATTGAGTCCTCTTAAACAGCCCTCGGACATCCCTTCACAATTTCCTATCCGCACATACCTAGTTCACTTGTAGAAGGGCTAATTGCACCCTACAACAGGTTTCCCACGATAAAAATTTAAATTTATAACGTTATAAGTGCCTTTTGAAAAAAACATTAAAAGTTTAAATAGAAGGCAGTGAAATCGAAGTTTAACCGGCTTTTTATGTAGTAACACAATGTAACTTACCATTACAATCTTTTACAATGTGTATGAAAACGAAGTTGGGGAAGTGTTGCGATATTATAAATTATTGTATTGTCAGTTGGATATACCATATAGCAATAAAACAATACCCATAAAATAATTTAATTGCAACCATTCATTTTGAAATGAAACCTAAAAAGGTATTGAGATCCCACGCATAAAGAGGCTTTTAAAAATACAGCCAAACCTTTTACACTCAAAAGTAGTGAAATTATTTTTTTTAAAAAAAAAGGGTATAGCTAATGAAACAAACTAACTTTCCCCGTGACTGCATCGTTGCAAAGCTTGACAAAATACATTTGCGCAAACTATTTTACATATTTATTTATTTTTGTTAGGATTGCCTATTTTACATGGTATTTTTTAAACATAAACAACAATTATTTTTTTAACAATAGACACTACACCTTATTAAGATGCATGAATTAGTTTCAAACCTACACATTACAAAAAAATGTAAAACAATTCATAATGTCAAAGAAATGTGTGTATTATGTTTATGTGTCATACACCACTGAGCTGATTTTGTTCAGTGTCAGTCGCATCTCAATTCTAGCTACACTCTTACGTCTTTCCATCTTACAACAAGTAGGCCTACTACTAAACATGCTATTTAATCTTTATCCGAAGATTTTCTAGAAGATGCCTATATGTATGTATGTATGTATGTATGTATGTATGTATGTATGTATGTATGTATGTATGTATGTATGTATGTATGTATGTATGTTGATGATGTATGTATGTATGTATGTATGTATGTATGTATGTATGTATGTTGTATGTATGATGTATGTATGTTGTATGTTATAGTATGTATTGTATGTATGTATGTATGTTGTATGTATGTATGTATGTATGTAGGTATGTATGTATGTAGTATGATGATGTATGTAGTATGATGTATGTATTGTTGTGTAAAAAGTTTCAAATTTTTGTACAAATTTTTTTTTACAAAATTTGAAATTTTTTGTGAATACTACATGATAAACCATCAATGAGATTAAAACAGAGTATTCCAAAATTATGTTGTTCAAAATGTTATTCAATACTAGCATGACAAAATGATAGTTTTGGGTGAAAATCATAGTTAAATAGACGTACAATCCACTGAAAATGTCGCTTCAAACGCTTATGTACTCAAACGTGCAATAATTCCGTATTTTATGTAATTGTCCACTGAATGTAGTTTTATAATCTTAAAGGGTTTAAAAATCATAGCGCTAACTGACCAAAATAATTTGTGAATTTACATTTGAATCACATTTTAGTAATATTATTACACTATTTTTGCCATGTCTCTTTCTTTAAACAATGAAATCATATGACCTATTAGAAATTGTTTGTATACAATAGCTAGAACATATTACCTACATATCGGTATAAGAAAAAATAAAATCAATTAACTGTGTCACGAGCTATGTACATTTTAAGATAGTACCGACTAAGCTTTTCAATGATCGCAAATCCAAAAACAAAATGGCTGCTAAAAAACTGCTACCACAATTCGAAGTGACATCCTCCCGAGAGATGTTTCAAAAGGTGCATACTACCACGTGAAGTCAGATTTGAGATGTCAACTGGGTTGAACGAAACTTTTTCCCAAAGGTTCTGGCTCCTGGTCTATCAAAGATCACGATACAATTTACTAGATTGAAAATTAAGAGAGCTTATACAAAATAATATGAAGTGTTGATCCATTTTTTTTTTACTTTTAACTTTTTTACTTCAAAAACTTTAGTATTTACAATGTACACATATCGAGTTCACAGAAAATAGAATTAGATTTTGGGAAGAAGTGAAAAATACACATAAAATCAAACAATCAAAACAAACAAAACATTTGGGGTATACATCATATCACACGTTATATGAGCGTGAGCATTTAAATATAGTATTTAATAGCCAAAAAGGTGCTTGTCAAAATGTTCCAAAATATTTCCTTTTTTGTTAAATTATCTCGCATTTTCCTTAAATCATATTCTGATTATTTTCTGTCTTTTTCATGTTTAATTCACTGACTTTGAAACTATAGGCCTATTTAAATTGAAGAAAATTATACTTGCTATGAACCATATAATTGAGTTGAGCCTTTTTTTGTCATTTAGCTGTAAGTCTGTATGTATAATCTCCTCGTCCGTTGCTTTAAATTCTTTTATTTTGTTAAATGTCCATTTCCATGTTTCTTCCCCTACACACCTGGTAGTTCTGTGAATTAAAGTGTCCTCAAACCCACACAGTTTGCATCTGGCGTCCGGGCTCATTTGTGTTTGAGGCTTTGCAGCGTTTGAGGCTTTGCAGCCTGATGACCAGGAAGAGAGTTCCCTTCCAGGAGGTCGGTAGAAAGCATTGGTGCATGCAGGTTTCTCCACACGCGAGCAATCCCTTTGCGGAAATTTTGTTTCAATAAGTGGTTTGAAGTTAAGGTTTTGTTGTTGGTACAGTTATATCTTTGTGATTTCTCGGAATTTAGCATTTCTCGGGGAAAGTTATCAAGTAATCTACACACTGGTTTAAGGCACTCGGAGACGTCCTCATTTTCGATAGCAGTTTTCAGGATTCCCTACACCCTTGATGCTTAGTAAAATGTTCCTTCCTAGTAGTGAAAAACACTTGGATACGACGGAGTTTTGGACTTAAAAATAGTAACTGGCGTTACTGGACCTGCAACATTATGGGCCGGTGCGTCTGCGATTCTCGTTTCCTGTTTAGGCCTAAACTTATAGCAACAATAAAATTGGCGGCCATTTTAGCACTTCAAAATGTAAATAATTGTGTAAACAGGTGAAAATGGCGACAATGTTTGACAAGTATTTGTTTTTCGGGGCTAGTTTCACAGTACACAAATTAACCAAGAGATGCATATCCATGCACCTTGTAAATCCATGGTCTGACTGACAACCGTTTCGTAGCTGTTCTCGTCTAACTCTATAGAGATGCACACCCCATAAGAAATTTCCTATTGCGAGTTGGATTTTTTGTGTTGTAGCTTGCGAGGCTGGCAGGATTTGTGCTGTAAACCATATTTTACTGAGCACAAATGTATTGATTAGCCATACCTTTTGTATCAAATTCAGATTTCTTTGATAGTATTCTCTTAATTTGGCTTGAGTGATGTTAGTAAGAATTGCTCAATTTTCGTCAATCGTTGCTTGGATATTGATTGGTAGCATTGAATCTGATATCCAGTGTTTAGAGAGACGTGACCTTTGTAAAGTCTGTGATTACTTCCGTGTATTTGATTTCCCATTTACCCAGAGGGATGAGGGCGAATTTTTGTTTGTTGAGGAGGGCTCCCGATGATTTTTCATACTTTGTTGTATTTTCCTTTATAGTTTTAATATCTTCGGGATTCGATATTGCTACCGTTAGGTCGTACGCGTAGGCTCTGACGACAAGCCTCATAGTGTTAAAGGGGATTCCTGTTATCGTGTCGTGAAGAAGTCGTATGAAGGGCTCTAGGGTCAGTACAAACATTGCCATTGACAATGGACATGGGACATCCTTGTCGTATCGATCTTTTTATCATTATCTTGTTTGATAGGAACCCGTTAGTTATGATTTGAGAAGAGCTACGTTTATAACCATTTCGTATACATTGGATGACTATTGGGACAACCAATATATTCAAGCACTTTCCACAAATATTCGTGGGAAACTCTGTCAAAAGCTTTATTGAAATCCAGGCTGATTAAAGCTGCTGCTTCGTTTGGGTTGTTATCAAAATGTATTTTTGTGTTACGAATCGCTGCTAAATTGTCTTCTATTTTTTTGTTTGAGCAGACGGTTTGACCTTCTACAATGTCAAGCGTAATCAAATTTAAACGTCTTGCTAGAATCTTGTTGAAAATTTTAAAATCCGTGATAAGAAGTGTGATTGGTCTAAAATCCTTTATGGTCTTAGGTGTGTTGCATTTTGGTTCAAGAATAATAAGAGTTTGGATACGTCAATGTAGGATTATTTAGAATTTCATTGAACAGGTTTACTAGATCGTTTTTGAGCAGGCCCCAGAAATGTTCATAAACTTCATAGGTTAGGCCATCTGGTCCTGGTGAGCGGTTGTTTTGTTTCTAGCTCTAGTGTTGTGACATCGGATTCCAGAGTCACCGCATTCAGGGGGTTGATTCTGGTATTCATTTACCGTTTATGGCTATTCCTGGCACTTCTTCTTCGAAGATGTTTTTAAACAAGGTTACACTTTCGCGGATAATTTTTTTTTTTGTTTGAAGTTCTTCCCCAGTGGATGTTCTAATTAATTTTGTTATTATTCTCATTTGGCCATTTTTTCGTTCCTTGGCCATGTAATATAAGCTTGACCGCCCCTCTTCTATGACCGACGTAATTTTCGCTCTCACCATCGCTCCTTAAATAATCTTTTCTCTTTGGTTGCATATTTAATTTCCATCTTCATTTATTTTTTATTTTTTTGTTAAACGTTAGACGGGTTCTTATTATCTCATTATGTTTTTCCCAGTCTTGGGCTTTCGTTATCTCGAGAGTTTTAAAATATTGTTTTGCAGCAATTTGCATCAGGTTTAACTGCCCTAGTCCACCATGTAATTAAATTGGGATAGTTTCTTTCTCTGTTTCGGAAAATCGTGTTTAGCTTCGTTTGTTTCGAAGAGAACACGGTTCACTTTCCATGTTCCTAGGCCAATGTGAAGAGGTATATTCGTTACAGCTAGTTGCAAGATTAACGAGTGGTGGTCGCTAAAAGCTACCGGTTTGAGTGTATTGTTGTAAACTGTTTTACTTAAGGATCGTGATGTATATTCTATCTAGGCGAGAGGCTGTGTTTCCCCTCGCGTATGTGAAGTTATTATTTCCCGTATGATTAATGTAAGGTTTTGTAAAGCAACACATTTAATAAACCGACCTGTTTGGTCGGTTGGATTCAAAACACAGTTGAAATCCCCTCCAATTACTATGTATTCGGCTCTCTGTCGTAAATGATATCCCCACAAATACAAAAATTTGTAAAAAAAAAAAAAAAAAAATCAGCCAAGCTCTCCTTCAAAAGTCTTCGGCTGTGAATGCTGTGAGATATAGAAGTTGAGCCAAGCTTTTCATTCTTTCTCCCTAGTTTCGCTTTGAAAAGAAGTAAGATCATTTCGCCTGTTGACGAGCGCCAAGCCAACGATTTTTGTGGTATAAAAGTAAAAATAAAAAAATTGCTTGGCCATGAACCAAATTCAACGGCCAAGCCAATTTTTTTTCGAGTTTAAAATTTTAAGGTAGGCCTATGGCTTTCTACTATTTGTGCAGCACTCGAGCGATGAGGTTCTATAAGGATAACGCGAATGTCACTATGAATATATCAATAAATAATATAAAATGCCTAGGCTAACTGCTTGATAGCAGTTGAAATATTCATATAAGTTACATTCGATAAACCGATTGAATCGCACTCAGCCAAGTCCCCTCCTTCAAAGATCTGATGGTGGAGGAGTGGAAATATAGAAGTGCCAAGCTACTTTTACATTTTTATCCCTATTTCGCTTTTTAGGAAACTGATAATATATTTCAGCATGTGACGGACGAACCGCACGACGATCTCTTTGGTGGTAAAACAAGGTCAAAATGTAAGAAATTGTCGCTTGGGCATCGAACCAAATCATGGGCCAATCATTTTTTTCCAGTTAACATAGTTTAGATGTAGCTGTGGCTCTAACTTTGACGCAGCCCGGCCAATAGAGTGTTTGCTCACGCGTAAGTCCACTATGTATTCATATTGTACTTGTCAAACAACGCCGTAGGCAATAATGTTGATCAGCCGTTGAAATATCATAGTGTAGTATTCAGTGAGCTGCTTGGATCGCACGCCCACGGAGCCATTGATTTCTGCTCCAGTTAGACCATACTTATTTGGAGTGGTCGACCAGCCCGTGGGGCAATAGGAGAGATGTCTCAACCGTTTAGAAGATATTGTATATACTTCGTGATGCTTGGTCAACACGACTTGGGAAATATATGCAGGTTTGCCTCACCGATAAAGACTAGCAGTCTCTGGTATTGAGCTTGGCTCGATACCTACACCCTGCTGCCTCGCAATTATTGTTGCTCCGTTAGAGCTAGTTGTGAGTATTGTGAGCTTGGGCTCGAACCCACGACCCGCTAGCCGGCGCCAATATGAGTGTTTGCTCCACCGTTAGACCAGCTAGTTGTGAGTATTGTGAGCTTGGGCTCGAACCCACGACCCGCTAGCCGGCGCCAATATGAGTGTTTGCTCCACCGTTAGACGATAGCTAGTTGACTTTAAACCCTTTGATGTGAAGATGAACTAATCTCGCTTCGCTTTCCACGAGTTTTATTGGTATTCTGTCGAATTCTTTATCACCGCGTTCCGAGTAACATCCCACTACTGCAGGATAAATAAAGTATTGCATAGTCTGCATACCCCTTACTCTGGCCATTATAAGCTCGGCGAACGGGCGAAGCCAGTTATTTATTAACAAACAAAACACTTTAGTGTATACAAACCACAAAGCACAAATATTTTAACTGAGTTAGATCCAGGTCCGCGGTTAATAACGTATACCAAGACACGTGTCGCAAGTCTAATAAAATTTAAGCATAAAAAAATTTTATGATTTCTCAGATTGTGTACTTGAGTATCGACAAGGTTAATGAGGATGAAAACCCACACCCTGTCCCTTTGCTAATGGTGAAAAATAGCTGTTTATCGCATAATAAAAATATTATCTACTCGAGATTTTAGAAATAGTTGGTTATTGGGATCAAGAAGTGCACAATTCACCAACCCCTTCTTGCAAAAAGATAAAACAGTTGTGAAAAATGGTCATTGAGCTTTAAACGGAAGAATACCAAAATTAAGAAAACTTTTATTGAATACTAAAGAAGTAGATAAACATCATGACCTAAAAGCACAGATTTTCACCAAAATGACTTGAAAGAAAACTTTTGGATTAAAAACAGGATTTTAGTAGATAAAAAGTTGGTCATTGTGATGCTTTAAAACGCACAGATTTTCACAAAAATGACCGTGAAGGAGTAATATTTTTTTTTTGGGGGGGGGGGTACATCTACGAATTAATTTGTTGAACCTCCCCCTTTATGAATTCCTAGATACGCCACTGGTAGTGTATAATTTCAAAATAGAATTTCTCTTGCCGATTTGGTTTTCAGCGGTTTGAGCACAGGTGTACGGCATGCCCTTCAGTTGGCCGCCACTGATGGAAACCTCTCCTTTCCCGTATCGCACACGTTACTGCTTCATTACTGAGTGTTAGTGCTGCAAGGCTCATCGTTAGTGCAGATACTGTTTAAAAGATATGAATTTTTTTAATGGGACGACCAACTTAATGCTAGCCAAACCATTTCGAGAATGGCAACTTTTATTACTTTATTCGTTAGTGATTCGTTAGTGCTGGTAAGTGCTGAAAGGCTTATCGTTAGTGCAGATACCGTTTAAAAGATATGATTTTTTTTAATGCGACGGCCAACTTAATTGCAAGAAGAACTATTTTGAGAAACTGTTTATAACTTTATTCGTTAGTGCTTCGAACCTGGTCTCAAGCATAAGATGCATACATACATGTGTGCAGAGGCGTGGAAATAGGCTGGTGGTCGGCCGCTGAAGAGAAAAAGCAACAGTTAATTTGTTACAAGCTCGGGTACAGAAGTACACAAAAAGGGAGCGAAGCTACTTTATCAACAGTTCGTTGAAGAAGAATACAAAAATAAAGTAATTATGTGCGTCGATCTTTTTGGTGGCGGCGTCGGGTAAAGTTACCATTGAAAAAGGTCAGTTGCTTCTTAGTCGCATTGAAAATGGTGAGGTGCCGGTGGAATGAAATATCGGTACGCCCGGCGGGACATTGCTACTGTACGCGTCTAAGTGCTCCAGGATTAGTACCCCAATCGGATGCTTAACTTGAGTGTTCGACTAAGTCTTCCTCGCTAGTTAAGTGTTGTAGATACTACAGCATTAAGACACCATGATTTCTTCAACATTCCTACTCAAACACTTTTATACTCCGTTAAGAATGATCGTCGAAGTTTATTCTTGTAAGGTGTCATTCGAATTGGCTTCTTCAAAATTCAAGATATATTTTGTCCACGGTAGTAGCACTTGAAAACTAGGGACGACTATCATTCGTTGTACATATTTAGACCTCTGGAAATATGAAATACGTTCGGGTATACTACTTTAATGGACGACGTGATCAGAAGAATCTTTGTTTTTAAATTTCGTTTGAATGTATCAACAGTATACAACATGGTAGTGAAAATGGTAATTAAAGAGTGATTCCACATTGTCACATCGTCAAAGAGCGACAGCTTTTTATAATATGTTGAAAGAATAATATAACAAAGTTATGGTCGATTAGTCGCACGTTTTAGTTACGTTAAAGACGCATCTCAGTAGGGTTTAGTATTAGACTACGGTTTAAACTCGATTTGTTCTGTGTAGACACGCATTTGTATTCAAGCTAACTCTGAGGTAACAACAATTAACATCGAGTTTAAGACTTGGTGCGAATGGCTGAACTCTTAGGGCTCCACCACAAGCGGTTAGCACGGCCGGCATAGAGTGACGATTAGTAGACATCTTTGAGGCCTCACTAGCCGGTTCCCCTAGTACAGGAGAAATTGAGTATTCCTAAGAAGGAACTCAAGATTTCTTAGGCTGTAGTCTACTACTACAAAATGACAAAACATTTGTATCGTCCTTAGAAGTGAAATATCGAACTTTTGTATCAATATTCGAAATGGATCTACTTGACACTGTTGTAGTACTTTTTAGGAGCATTCCTTCGTTGGAGATTTTTTTTAGCAGCCATCTGTTTTTGAGTGCATCATGAAAGCTAAGTTACTACCTTTAATGTAGGATCATGACAGTTGACGATTTTATTTTTCATTGTTTGAGGTAATTATATTCACTATTGTTTCAACCAATTTTAATGGTTTTATTGTTGAAGCAAAATAGTGTAATATTTATAGGATTTAAACAAAATTCACAAATTTTTGGCATTGCGACTTTTTTATTATTAAGGTTTAAAAACAATTCATGATCACGATTTAACAATACATTATGACTTTTTAGTCATTACTTGAAACTGACAATTATTCTGAATATACTTAAATGATTTTCAACAATTATTTGTAATTGGTATTTATAACATTTTTAAAGTAATTCCAACAAACAATTCATGCAAATGGTAAAATCGAACGATATTAACAATGTGTTTTAAAGATTTTTACAGAATAGTCGATTTTATGGGATTTTCAGTTTCAAAAGTGGAAAAAGTTGAAAAGTGCGATTTTCACGTGACAAATCTATTTGATTGCACTTATATTCTTGGAAAGTATCATTTTAGAAATTTTGAATGTTCTCTGAAAATTTAATCTAAATCGGAGCATTTATTTTTCCTTGAAAGCAAAGAAATTAACGCGGATTGTTCAAATAATCAAAAACGTTCAAGGAAATGGTGCAACAATAGTGTTCATTGGGGCTCACAAGCATACAAATTTGTGAAAAGGTACTTTATGACCTAGTCATCAATAATTGATATGGATACATTGAAGATTTTACTCCATTAACTCACTGGAAGTAAAAAAATTAAAATCTTCATTAAAAAACTATTTTACTTGAAAAATTATATTTTTGGAATCTGTTTAATAATCAATAATGGTTTATCATGTAAGTATTCACAGAAGTTTCAATTTTTATAAATAAAATATATTGGGGTCAGTAAAGGTCAAATAGGTCATATTGCGTTTTGTATCATAAATCGTCAAAATTTCGGTTAAATATTACTTTTTTCACTCACCTTTTTTTGTTTTATACTTATGATTAGTGGTAATTTGAATTTTGTCAAAATTCAAAATTCAAAAAAATATTTTTTCAAACGCAAAAGAGAATACAGAAAATGCAAGCACAAATTTAGCCTGAATGATAAATAAATAAGTATTATACTGTTATTGCAATTTATCGACAATTATTTGTATTTGTGAATTTTTAAACTATAAAATACATTTTCGAAAAAATACTTTTTGACTTTTGAGTTTTGACAAAATTTTTACCTGAAATTTAGACTCAATTACCACAAACCATAAGTATAAAACTACAAATGTATGTGAAATAATGATATTTAATCGAAATTTTGATGATTTATGATGAAAAACGCGATATTACCTATTTGACCTTAACTGACACCAATATATTTAATTTACAAAATTGTAAACTATTCGTGTCTTGTGGTTAGCGTATCTGCTTCCAATGCAGAAGGTCCAGGGTTCGATTCCCGCTAATGTCAGAAGTTTTTTAACTTCTGATTTGGACTTAAGTCCATCAGTTCTTGTCTTAGGAGTTTGTAAACGGTGACTTTGGAGCCGTCCTAGCAACGAAGCACATAATAAATTACAGAGTTGTTCTGAATCGGCCTTGTTGATTCTGGCGTTGATTCGCGGGTGTTCGCACTGTCCATACCACTGATTGCTATATTTCCTATTAAAAAATATCGATCTTTGGTTGGTTATCGCTCACTCGTCGATTGCGTCGGGGCCTGCAGAGTTGGCTTGGTCGCTTTGATTTAAAGTCCCCCACTGAAAATCAGTTATATAACTGAGTGGGTAGACTCTAAATAAAAATTAATTTATTTATTTATTTATTTAATGATCAGGATTCACAGATTCCAAAAATATTATTTTACAGTAAAATTGTTTTTATAAAGATTTTTAACTTTTTTTTGGAGTGAAATCTTCAATGTAGCGATAGCAAAATTGATCATTAGGTCATTAAGTACCTTTTCACAAATTGTTATGCTTGTGACCCCCAATTAACTATTGTTTGTGTGTTTTGTATATTGTGTTTCCCTCGGACGTTTTTGATTATTTGAACATGTCCGCGTTAATTTCTTGCTGTCCAGGACAAATGACTGCTCCGATTTAGATTAAATTTTCATAGAACCTTCAAAATCTCTTAAATTATACTTTTCAAGAATGTTAGTGTATCCAAATACATTTGTCACTTCTGCCTAAAGTGTGAGTTGAACCCTTGACCTTTTGCATTGGAAGCAGATCCTCTTAATCTAACCAAAAGACCAACGAGACACAATAAATAATTAATTAATTGATTTTTAAGATTCTTATTTATCATGCACCTTCACCAAGGATAATTAAGAGAAATGTTTTTTTTTAATTTACAAGCTTCACTCCCTTTTGGTTACTCCGGTATTTGTGCTTGATTACGTGGAACAAATTTTAAATATTTATATTGGTGTTGAACATTGATACTTCATGAAAGGTTTCGATGAAGCCAGGAAAAATTCGGTGAATTTATAAATTTAGTTACTGACAACAATAAAACGCATGTTTAAATTCATGTGTAAAATCATTCATAATTTTGCATTTCTTTTACTCATTGGTATTAAAAACTTTTGAATAAAGGTGATTATGGTGAAAGATCGCTATAACACGGCGGTATTACTGATGGACGGTATCGCACGGACTCAAAATGTTATTTTCCTTTCCCGTTCCTACGATTTGAACGGAAGCCTCAAACACTCTAAAGTAGAAACAATAGATTCCTTGAATCATTTCCTACCATGTGTATAGCATGCGATTAAAACCTTAGCAAGCAAGCGTCTCGTCCTTGCGTTGGATCAGATGTATTTTCGTTCATTAAACTCGGGAAGAGTCGAGCTGAAGAATGGCTGTTTTTTTCGAGTCTCTGCCAGTTTGAGACGATTGTTTATTTGAATTTTTCGAATCAGCTGTGAAAGACATAGGGGCCATTGTGAGGTCGAGACACTCGCATTGCTACATCGGTCGGGTGCGACAGGCTCCAACGCTTCAGTGTTCAGACGGAGGAAGAGCCCTTGTTCATTCCCATCTACGGCAATCCTGATCATTTCTTCGTATGTTTTCTTCAGTCGAAGACGAATGCTGTACATTCCTGACCAACTACCCTCACAATTTAGAGTTAGGCATCTGAAGAGAGGGGTTCAAACTTAAAATCATATTTATTACTTTAAAAAAAAGGGCATACGACTATAGAGACGTCTACTAAAACTAGCACAACGACGATACTAGTGAATTAAATAGAAGTCGTACCGACATTTTGAAAGTCAAAGGAAAATGGCTGAAAGTTGGTTGAATAAAAGAGGAACTTGAATAAAATATAAAGTTTTTTGTTTTTTACGTGACGATGTCCATTATTTGCAACTTTTGGGACAATAAGAAAAGGAAAGTTTTAGATGCAATACTTCATTTTGAGCTATGATTTTTGTTTTGTTTGTTTTAACAGACCTTTGTCTCTGCTTCGAGTATAAGGGGAAATGCTTTTCTGACAAAAGTTTGATGTACGATTTTTTTCGTCCACCGGTACAAAACTCTTATTTGTTCCATGTGAAGAAAAAAATCGTACATCGAACATTATTTCAGAAAATTATTTGCCCTTATACTCGTAGCGGAGACAAAGGTGTATTTAAACAATTAAAAAATTACATCTCAAAATTAAAACTTTTCTTTCCTATTTGAACCAAAATTAGCAAATAATGGCCATTGTCACGTAAAAAACAAAAAACTTTTTTTCCATCCGGATATGTAATCGAAATTGTTTCACACTTTGCAATAGACTCATATCCTTTAGTTCCGTTTCATTTATATTGTATTTTTGGATGAGCGAAGCGAAGACTTCAATTTCACTGACCCCCCAAAAAATTTAGATCGTGTGTTTTTTTTTCTGTTTGTTCGCTCTCTACCGGGCAAACGCCATATGCGATCTTGATGAAAATTGGACCCCCCAGGGGACCTTTGAAATCTCTGAACTTAGACTTGCCATGTTTTTTGGTACAATCGAAGAAATATTTCTCATGAATATAGAATTTTTAATGCGATATTTTCGTTACATTTAGACCAATTCTGACCAAACGGGTGGGGCTACAACGTTCATATTTTACATGGACATTAAGGTTATGGTAATGTAGTACCTTTTGAAAGAAAAAGTTGAAAAAGTTAGCCAGAATCCATAGAAATAAAGGTTTTAATATAAGTTTTTTAGGGTATATAATAACAACTAGGAAAACGCTAAAGTCCCGTCGCGTTGTTGAGCGAGCACCGGTTCATGCAACACGACCCGAGTACGACATTCCCATAATGTTATATACCAATAAATCTTTAAGGTCTTGACCGATTTAGCTTAAAATTTGTAAAATAAATGAGAATGTTGTACTTATTGATCCTGCAAAATTTCATAACGATCGGAATATATATATATATATATATTTTTTTTATAACCAACGATCGGATTTTGTTCAAAAACTATACAGCAACCCGCATAGGTGGTATGTACATGTGTGCAAAATTTCAGGTCGATCAGAGAAACGGTGCGACCTGTACCGAAGCAGTAACAGAAAAAAACAGACATTCGAGCCACAAGAGTCAAGTGGAGACGCTCGCTACGCTCGCTCAATTAGGACTAGGAAAACGCTCAGTTGGACGCGTTGTTGAGCGAGCACCGGTACGTGCAACATGACCCTAGTACGACATTCCCATAAGGCCCACCACACAGTGTAGGCCTAACTGGATATTGACCTGTGATTGTTACACTATATACTATTCTAACATCTTTGCATTCTACTATTCAGTCATGCCTTCTAAAGTGTATCTTTGTATCTTCACTGCCTCCTTCATTTTTTAGCATATTTTTCGAATTATGATTACCAATAAGTCTTTAAGGTCTTGATCGATTTAGCTGAAAATTTGGAAAATAGGAGAGAATGTTGTACTTATTGACCCTGCAAAATTTCATCACGATCGGTACATTTTTTTTTTTTATTTTTTTATTTTTTTATTTATTTTTTATTTTTTATAACCAACGATCGGATTTTGTTCAAAAACTATACAGCAACCCGCCTAGGTGGTATGTACATGTGTGCAAAAATTTCAGGTCGATCAGGAGTACGGTGCGACCTGTATCGAAGCAGTAACAGAAAAAAAAAAAAAAAAACAGACATTCGAGCCATAAGAGTCAAGTGGAGACGCTCGCTACGCTCGCTTAATTAACAAGTAATAACAATAGAGACTTGACAACAATCACCTACAATGCGTTCAAAAAGCACTTGCAAAAGTAAAGAGATCCCACGCAAACTAAAAACTTAAAAATGCTCATCCATCAACGCGACTAAAAAAAGCGTTTGCGAAGCTTCCTAGTATTATTGTTCGTCGCAATCACTCTGTCTTGAATAGCTATCCCAAAACCCTTTATCTCTTTATATTTATCCGTTATTAGATAATTATTTGCAGTTATGTGTACGCACGAAAATATGTTGTGTGGTTAAAAACAATTGATTTTCTGAATCTACAATCCAACTCGAGCCAAGGTCAACTCCAATTTCATACAGATTAATTTTTTTACATTTTAGTGAAGACAACTATATTTTTATGAATGTACAAAGTATCGTATATAATAAACTAGGAAAACGCTTAAGTCCCGTCGCGTTGATGGATGAGCTTTTTTTAAAAGTTTTTAGTGTGCGTGGGATCTCTGTACTTCTTCAAGTTCCATTGCAAAATCATTTTGAATAATTTTTTATAAAGTAGTACTAATTGCTATGGTAATTAGAATGTCAAATATCTATAGGGCCGAATATTGCTTTATGAACGCATTGTAGCGGATTGTTGTCAAGTTTCTATAGTAACTTGTTAATTATTGTTCTACACCTCAAAAAACTCATTTTAAAATCTTTATTTTTATGGATTCTGGATAACTTTTTCAACTTTTTCTTTCAAAAGGTACTACAGCACCATAACCTTAATGTCCATATAAAATATGAACGTTGTAGCCCCACCCGTTTGGTCAAAATTTGCCCAAATGTCACGAAAATATCGCAATGAAAATCGAAAAAAATCGTAAAAGTACGATATTCATTAGAAATATTTCTTCGATTGTACCCAAAAACAATACAGGTCTAAGTTTAGAGATTTCGAAGGTCCCCTCTAATTTTCATCAAGATCGCATATACCGTTTGCCCGGTAGAGAGCGAACAGACAAAAAACAAACAAAAACACAAAAAAAAACACCCGAACTAAATTTTTTGGGGGGTCAGTGAAATTAAAGTCTTCGCTTTGCTCATCCAATAAATAAAGTTTTATCCACGAAAATGTTTTTAAAATATAAATTTAGAGTGTGCACTTCAAGTTCAACACGAGAATTGATACAGATTTCGCATTAACACAACAAATTATTGAATTAGCATACAGCCAAGCGTCAAATAGATGAGACTCCAATAATGCAAGCCGGAAATGGCAGAATAAACGTTTTCCTTGTTCTACACATCCTTCCCGTAAATTGGCTATAGAAAAAGAGTTACAAAATGTATCGTCTCTTGGAATGAAACTCAGGTCTTCGCTTTACAAGCTCGCCTTGCCCTTCAACAGGACTAGGTGTTCGAACTGCTGGGGTCTATATGACTGAGTCGGGTAGCCAGACCAGGTGTTCGAACTGCTGGGGTCTATATGACTGAGTCGGGCCAGCCAGACCAGGTGTTCGAACTGCTGGGGTCTAAATATGACTGAGTCGGGTCAGCCAGACCAGGTGTTCGAACTGCTGGGGTCTATATGACTGAGTCGGGTCAGCCAGACCAGGTGTTCGAACTGCTTGGGGTCTATATGACTGAGTCGGGTCAGCCAGACCAGGTGTTCGAACTGCTGGGGTCTTATGACTGAGTCGGGTCAGCCATCAGTCAGGGCTACCTGAAGAGCACAGATCACAACCGCATAGTGGTCGGCGTGTGTTGTTCCGAGGTCGCTAGACTCAGCGTTTCTTCCTCCTCATCCTTCTCTTGCTTCTACAATATGTTATGTCCTCTCACAACTTCACTCGTACCACATGTCCAAATTCTTATCTAAATGTCAGTTCAACAGTGGCGTGTGCTTGTATGCTTGCAGATAGCGTGGATGTGGCACACAAGCCGAAGCGGAGGGCTTACCGCTTGAAGCGCAAGGCTCTTACGACCGGATTCTTCGATACTGCAAGGGGAAAAGATGATAAGGGTGAGTTTATATTCCACTATTTAAGACTTAATGAAGATTCAAGGACGCTATTTAAGTATTATAGACACGTCAATGAGTTTGAGTAATAAAGTTTCTAGCTCTGGGGCTATTCCTATTAATTTTGTTTATTTATACGTGATAAATTTTAGTCGAACAGGAACAAATATTTACATGTACAGAGAAGATTTAATTGTTTTGTAATTTCGGATTTGGGTGACTGGCAGTGCTTATTTTGGCACAAATCAATTTACATAGTATTTTGTACATTCATAGCTGGTTTGTGTTTGTATGTGTACATTATTATGTAAGCCCCTAGTTTTATTTATGTTGCTCTTAGTAATTCTGATTTGTATTACTGACTAGGATAGAAATAAAATACAAATAAACTCCGTGAAATAGTATTACATGAAAATGCGCGTGTATATTTCGATATTCCGTCAATAATTGACTTTCCGTAAAGTATCATGTAAGAAGGCTACTGATTCAGGTTTGTGCCGTTTTGTAGTAAATTTATCTGCAATAACTTATATTATGATTTTGGAGTATGCATTTTTCATATGCTTTGGATAATGATGGTTAAGCTACATCAACCTTGCACTAGCACTAGATTACTTTTCCTACTTTTTTTGTAACGATAACAGCATACAATGTTGCACACAACATTCCACTAAAAATAAACTAATCAAGGCTGGAGTTAAGGCCTATTTGAATGGAAGCATATAAACATACCAATTTTATCTAACCATTCTGAATCAAACATAATTATGGAAGATATGTTTCAATGTGTTTTATGTTGACTTTTTCATGTTTGAGTTGATGATAAAAGCTGAAGTGTAACCCAATGTGGTTGAAAATAGCTAAATGTGGCGGTATTGATTGATTAATTAAGGTATATTTGCATAATAAGTAGAATGTGATCTACGGCCTACGGTACATTTTACAATTTGCACCATGCTCTGACTCATTCAATAATCCAAACCGTTCATTAAATTAGCGCAATACTAAACGCTGTCAGAATTGATTGTAGGACGCAGTTAATGTCACCCTACCCTACCCATGCACTCCCACTCTTCAGAGCGCAGGCAAAGTGCGCCCACTCCCAATCAAGTTTCATGCATTTCAGTGCAAATTCTGCTTTATAAATATCTCGAGCAAGCCAATGTTTATTGCGCTATCCGAACCTGTATCGTTTCGTAAGGCTCCGTTGACATGGGGGAAAACAATCTTTGAGCGTGTATTTTAAGCTCGTCGTTAGTCTGGACATATCCTTAGCTTCAGTAGGATCGATTTGAAAATAACCGTTCCAAAATACTTTAATAAAGATACTTTTTATTGTAATCGTTGTCGGGGTAAATGAGTAATTCTTGGGTTGTGTGGATGCATCACGTATCACATGAATCTTTCAATGAAAAAGAATAAACATAATTGATTCCGTTTTGTGAAATTTAAGTTAACTATTATTAATAATTATCGATGGATGAGCGCTTTTGGTTGAATATTAATAATTTATTGTGGGAAGCCTGCCCAGGGTGCAATTCACGCCCCTCTTTAGGTGTCTAACTAGGTATGTTGCGGATAGGACAATTGTGAAGGGATGTCTATTTCTGTCCTTTTATCACGATTTTATGTCTGTGTTATTTCATGAAAAATACTTCTTTGAATGTACCCAAAACCGAAACATATCTAAGTTCATAGATTTCGAACGTTCCCATAAAGTTTCATCAAGATCGTAGTAGCAGTTTGCCCGGTGAAGAGATAAAAATCGCGGAAAAATCGTATACTAAGACTTTTTTTAAATCGTATACCGTACTAAGATTTTTTTAAATCGTAATAGTACGATATTCAGGAGAAATATTTCTTTGAGAGTATCCAAAAACATGGCAGGTTTAAGTTCAAAGAATTCTAAGGTCCCCTCAAAATATCAGTAAGATCGGAGTAGCCGTTTGACCAGAAGAGAACAAACAAACAGACCAAAAAACTAGCTAAGTTTCTCAGGGTAGGTCTTCGCTGCGCTCATCCGAAAAACATTTTTTGTTATGTTGGCTACATATTTCTAAAATTAATCAATTTTTAGTGTAGTGAAATCTTTATACTATACTTTCCTGTATAAAGTATAATCTTTGGTATAAGAATAAAGAAAGTCAAGAATTTATTCAAGTGAATGTTAGTTGGGTGTCCCCAAAGACATTTTATTATAACCAAATTGTGAAGTTCTCTATGAAACATTTTTTATCTCAGTGATATTTGATTTTTTTTGTTTTTCACAGTGTCTTGCTGCGTTATGAGTGCAAGAATAAGTGTTTTTTTTGTTTCTATCTTTTCCCCAATGTACCACACTGCCCAACTCAACCTACATGACTTATTTTTCTTTACTGTATTATTTGAAAGTTGAAATATGTGAATGAACTACTTAGGAATTTCTATATCTATTTATTAACTGCTTGTATCTATATGTAAACCAATATGTTCAATAAAGTATTATTTAAAAAAATAATAATAATAATGGGTGTACATGATTTATCCGGATAGGGCCGGATTCCGTGGTGGATTTTAAACGGAACATAAAACCATACAAATTTCACAGATACCGGATTCGAAGTCCAGCTTCTGCTTAGTGATGGAACACCTGCTAACTAACTGAAATAGGCATTTAATAACCTATGCTTCACGTTCTGTGGAACCGGCTCTAAATGAACTTGAGCGCAATGTGTTCTCATGTCTTGTATTTTACTCTTGCCCTGCACCCTGCAGTGCGATTCTGTAACGTTCTGTGGAACCGGCTCTAAATGAACTTGAGCTCAATGTGTTCTCATGTCTTGTATTTTACTCTCGATTCTGTAACGTTCTGTGGAACCGGCTCTAAATGAACTTGAGCGCAATGTGTTCTCATGTCTTGTATTTTACTCTCGCCCTGCAGTGCGATTCTGTAACGTTCTGTGGAACCGGCTCTAAATGAACTTGAGCGCAATGTGTTCTCATGTCTTGTATTTTACTCTCGACCTGCAGTGCGATTCTGTAAGGATTTTGTTGTGCTCATTTACCATTATTGTAAATTCTGGCTTAGCCAATCAAAACAAAAGTCGTAACGAAAGCAAGTTAGCAGTAATATATTTTTTTACATCTACATGACCGTGAACCGATAATTAAGCAAGAATTTATAGCGATACCTTTTGATTTTGAATCCTCGTTATCAATCGCTAACTTATCAATCGCAAACAACATCAAAGTGTGTATGATACAGTGATACTCATGCCAAATATCACTTCAAACTTGATTTCGTTACGACTTTTGTTTTGATTGGCTAAGCCAGAATTTACAATAATGGTAAATGAACACAATAAATGATTTTGTTTCAACGATAGCGACATTCATGTTATCCTTACAGAATCACACTGCAGGCTGTGTGAGGCGCTTTCTCTGCACACGACTGTAGATATCAATAGAACCTTCCCGCAGCATGACAGTGATATGAGATACTCGTCAGCTCGAGCGCGTGGACGTTCTCCGCTCTTCTTTTAATTAGGTTAGCTTGTGATTTGCATTATGTCGCTGCATTTCACTTTTTCACTATCCACGAACGCTAGAGCATTACAATCAGACATGATCTATTTCACTATAGTGCACAGGTGGTTTGCAAAAACATTCCTAACGTAAGAGGTGAAGCTATACTTAGAATATCCCTTAGGATCCAAAAGGGTGGAGAACACAAATAATGAAGGGAAGGTGCCACTTGGAAAAGTTATAAGTAATTTCAAATAATACAAAAAAGTGGAACTGCGTCGAATAAAAGAACACGTTACGTTCTAACAAGCCTTTAGTTGGTTTGGATACAGACTGCAACGGACAGGATATTGCATGAAAAGCTAGGTGACATCTTCGAAAGATTTCCACACTTTCTTTTTCTAGTCTTTTTGGGAGCAGGAATCCGTAATTAAAAGTACACCTCTCAATGATTTTGATGTAACTTCCACTCCAAGGCAAACACGTAAATCTGTCGCCCCCTCGGCCTTGAGTAAGTAGAACAACTCAAGCTTTTACTGCAACTTCCTCTTCGTCATTTAGACAACTTCGGATAACAATAATTGTGATGTTTAGATTTCACTTCTCATATTTTGTAAAGAAAATTACCTGATATGCAGTCTTGGGAAGAAAATAAACGCGTTCCATTTCAATAAAAAATTCAACTATTTTGCGGGAAGTTTTAACCAACGATCTCATAACGCCGCGAATTCAGGAGTCACATCAATTGCGGACATAATTACCGGTATGTGTATGCTAATATATTTAGCACTTAGCAGCCTGATGTATAAATCGAATATTATTCTGGTTTGAGAATGAGAACGTACCATCTTTACTTTTCAAGACTTCTTATGTTGAATAACTTGGCCTAACTGATGATGCGTAATAATACGAAGATAATTCAATGTCACTTGATCCCCAATCCAGGATTCGATGATGATGATGATGATGATTTTTGTTGCTTTACGTCTCATTTTGATGCACTAAGGTTATTCGAGACGATAAGTGGTGATAGATGACGATGAAGGACGATTACAAAAAAACATGCATTACGCGCGATTCGAACCCACGTCCTCGAAGAGCCATACGCTTCGGACCAGCGCCATAAACGTGTGTTACCGCGGACGGCCAAGGATTCGAACTCAAACAGTATGAACTATGAGCCATGGTTTGCAAGACCATCCCCTAGATAAGCGACACATTAGTCTACAACAGTAGACAAGATGCTCAACCGAGTACGAAAAACTTGTAATAAGTTTTAGGCGTCGAGAATGGTTATGCCGAAATAGTAAATACTAAACAGGTAGGCTATAAGAAATATGTATTTGTTGAACTTTAACTGCCTTGGCACTTAAATTGTTGACGAAACAGAAATAGTCCAAATGCAAGACACTCACATAAAACTGAAATAAACAATACATTAAATCAAAGTTTTGCATGCCGTAAAATTGAACTCAAATTGAGGGTATAGAAAGGCGATTATGAGATCATAATGGTGTGCGTACGTGGAGTCATAAAAGTGGTTTTACTTCCTTTTTATTGCGTGTTTGTTTCCGCAAATAATAATTGAGACTAGTAAATCGTGCTTCGTGCTTATAAACACGGGCCCGGATCGGACCGGAGACCGCCTACTGCCTAGCCTCGAAACAAGAGCTGCAAGGGTTGCCGGGACGTGGGTTGGAGGGGCGGGGGCAAATGCAATGTGCACATTTCGCTTTTTCTACCATGATTACCATGTACATTCAAACTAGCATCAAGTGCTCATCGTAAAAGTTTTGTCGCTTTCAGTTTTGAGAGGAGTCGCTGTGGCTGGCGCAAGTGCACGCGCTCTGGGTTCAGACTGCAACTCAAAGGTTGCAAATCTAACTACCAAATATCGCAGGAATGATAATAAAGAACATTTCAATTGAAATCCACACTTTGTAACAAAATATTAGTCTTCAAAAGTCGCTGCAAGACATAGGCTCAAAAAGCCAAAGAAAAAAAGAGTTCTCCAAAACATAGGTTTCGATTCGCGAAAGTAAATTACGGAGGTCCAAGGTTTCACTAATTTGTGTTCGAAATCGCTTGGGATTACAGAGTAAAGCGCGTATATACTGGATCTCATAGTTTGATTCTTCACTTACGCTCTCGTGAAATACGGTGCGATTAACCGTTTATTCGAAGAAAAGAAAACAGAAAGCATGATCTGTTAACCTCGCCTACGCACTAGCCTCAGCGACTTCTCATCTTTCAAAAAAGTTATAAATTTGTTTATAAAATGGTAAATTCGTTTTGTAATGTTATTATTTAGTTGTCAAATTTAAAATGAAATCGGTACAGCATAATATGTCATGATACTAAGCCAATCGGGACGCGAGACATAACACCTAAACTTTGTAGGAATTCAAATTAACACATTTTTGTCTTTTACGCCCTTTTGTCACTATATCTCAAGACGGACGCGGCGGAGCTTCGGAGAGTTTTCGATTTTTGTTCAGTATTGCCAACTGAGCCTTGTGCAAATTTTCAGCTAGTTTGGAATTTTGTCCGGGTGAAAACCTATCTTTCCTGCTGCCCGCAATGCGCGCAACTTTCGTCGAGGAGTCCCTAAATATATTTTCTAAAGAATGCAGTAAATACGCCTGCTGGAAAGTACGTAGAATGAAAGAGGGACATAACAAAAGAGGGATCAAATAAATAAAGGGATATAGCCTCAGAATCAACAATTATATTCAAATTGCCCGAATCAATCCAGCAAGTTCAAGTTAATTATTATTAATAGTATTAATATTATTTGTTGAATACATAAGGTGTTTCAACAATTTTGGGCTTAATTGTGTTTTTGTGTTTTTGAATAAGTAACGTTGATTCATAATTGGCAAATCCGCTAGTTTTGATTTGATTTGATTGATTAATTTTTGTATTGTTATTATTATTATTATTATTCTTTTTTATTTCTAAACTAAATGCCTGTTAGCAATCTGTGTTTGTTTTCATGTATTAAACTCGGTTTTTCGGTTTCAATGGAAAAACATATATATATAGGCCTATATGTATATATTAATATGAGACGTTAAGCAATATCCAATCAATCAATCAATGTGTATATTTTATTTATATGTTCTGAAAAACGTATATTGCGCAAAGTATGTGTGGCTCGTTGGGTCTGTGGTTAGCCTACTTGCTTCCAATGCAGAATATTTAGGTCTCGATTCCCGCCAAGGGCAGAAGTTTTTTCACTTTTGATTTGGACTTAAGTCCATCAGTTCTTGTCTTGTTGTTATTTGTAAACGGTGACTTTGGAGCCGTCCTAGCAACGAGGCACATAAAATAATAAATTTAAAGTTGTTCTGAATCGGCCTTGTTGATTATGTCGTTGATCTGCGGGTGACGAGAAGATAAACTACAAGAAGCTGGTGATGTCGGGGTGGGTACCACCCGCTATGGGGGGGGGTCTCCCCGGCATCCGCTAGTCCGTTAACATAAAAATAGGCATATCTGAAAGAAAAGCCGATCTGGAACTGGAAGACCTGAAATGAAATAACTCAAGAGTGGACTTATAATATGGATTGAAATCCAAAAGCGAAAGGCCATTTAATTCCCCCCAACCCGGGTGTATCTTGGACCACTGGGGATACACCCTAAAAAAAACTAGTCCGTCTGGTCAACCCCTGCCGTATAGCCAGACTATAGTGTTAGTGGGGGCACCTGGGCTAGCAAATGGGCCTAAGTGGTAGATGGTACTCGAAAGAGACATCGGCGGCGACCCGTCCACGCGGCAGGGGTAGCCCTGCCAATACGGGTACCGTGGGTGAGTGCATTATAAGCCCCACCGACTCGTCGGTGCGCACACTAACTGGGTTGGACTCACGGGGGCAGTGGTTTCGAGGGCAAGCTATATGCAAGAACCTCTTTGCCATGATGATAGGGGTAGATGTCCCTCGTATCGAAGGAGTGCCTAGTGCACGATTGGGGATGGATACAGGGAGTATTATGGGCTAACGCCTCGGTGATTCCCTCCATCAACACAAACCTGGTCTACATACAATTGAATTGTCCATACTACTGTACCACCATACCACTGTACCACGTGACCATACCACAATATTGGCCTATTTGTAAGATTCCCCTTGTCTATGAGTCCTGACTGACTTATAGTTTTTCCTCTTGAGTCATATTATAAGCCAGGGGATTTCCATTAGGGGAATAATAATATCTTTTCTGAACTTGATAGGGTCCTTCTTATCCCAAAATCTAAACATACATTTTTTGACAAAAGCCCGACTCACGTTTGAAGTGCAATATTTAATAAATCACCACCATCAATTAAAAACTCCAATTAACTTCTACTCTTTAAATATAATTTGAAACACATTCTTCTAAATATAGCTTAAAGGGGTATTCACCCGATTAACTGAAAAAATATATTTCATTCAGGCTAACCAGTTATGAATTTAGGAAGTAACAGAAAAATTATTAGGCCCACCATGGCCCCAAAAAAGATTGTCAAACTTGGTAATTTTCGAGCTTTAAGCTTTTTAGCTTTTTAGCTTTTTTTAATTTCGCTTTCGAGCGAGATCGGTAAAAATCTCCCAAAAGAAATAACATGGGATGTGGACAATCTTTATGTCCTGTGACCTTAGACAATTTTTTAGCCAAAAAATATTGGACATTATTGACGTACTCAATAGCCTTTCCTGTAAATCCGCTATATTTTATCAAGTAATTTGGGCAAGTGGTTCGGTCACAATAAAGTGCATGATTTACTAAGAAAAGATGTGACTTTGGAATGCGTATTTTTATTTTTGCGTGTTTGAGTGTATATTTGTGCATAGTTTCAAGACACGCAGTGTTGTAAAGTAACTGAGTAAAGTAATTGAGTAAAAGTAATTAGTTACTTTTTGAGTAATTGAATTACTATTTCAATTACTTTTATTTTAAGGTAACTGTAACTGTAACTGAATTACTTTTAAAAGTAATTATACTCAGTTTTCAGTTACTTTTTAACAGTTACTTTTGCCAACCATGCTTGTTTACAGTTCAGTAATATAAAATTAAAATTATATCACAACTCTGAAACTAAAACAATATTTTTAATTTTTGATGTTTTTTTATTATTTTTTTTTGTACTTTTAGTATGGAACGAGATTTTTCTGCTGACTCAACTTGCATTCCTATTTCTGAATTTGTCTTGGTCAACATGACAACAATACACCAAAGCAACTGCTAGTTGCAACGAAAAATTGCAATAGATAAACAATTCATTTGAATTCTACTATAGGCCGCTTCGCGAACGCTTTTTCGAATCGCGTTGATTGATGAGCTTTTTATTAAATATTTCTGTCCAATGTTTAAGTTTTTAAGTTGGGATCTCATTACTTTTTTTTATGGTTACTTGATATAACTTGTTAATTATATACTTGTAAAGGCTTCCTTATATTAAAACCTTTATTACTATGAATTTTGACCAGCATTTTTAATTTGTTCTTTCAAGAGGCACTAGGCCTACATCACCATAATATTAATGTCAATGTAAAATATGAACGTTGTAGCCCTACCAGTTTGGTCAGAATCGGCCCAAATGTCACGAAATTATCGTATTATGGACCGGGAAAAAAATCTTAAAAGTACGATTTCTATGAGAAATATTTCTTAAAATGTCTCTAAAATCATATAATTTTAGTAATTTTAAACGTTCCCATAAAGTTTCATCAAGATCGAAGTAGCCGTTTGCTAAATATCACGAAAATATCTCATTAAAAATTTAAAAAAAGTCGAAAAAGTACGATAATTCATAAGAAATATTTGATCGATTGTACCCAAAAACGTGGCAAGTCTAATTCAGAGATTGTGAAAGTCCGATCAAATTTTCATCAAGATCGCATATGCCGTTTGCCAGTTCGAGCGCGAACAAACAGACAAAAATAAAAAAAAAAAAATAAATAAATACATAAATAAAAAACATTTGAGACAAATTTTTTGAGGGGTCAGTCGCTCATCCAAATAGACTAGGAAGCTTCGCAAACACTGTTTTTAGTCGCGTTGATGGATTATTTGGTTTCACCCTCTATGATACTTCGTTAAAACTAATAAAAACTATATTTTCTAATTTTGCAATATTTTCATTAGCAAGGGTTGGTGGTTGCATCATCTGTATTATTATTATTATTATATTATTATTTTTATTAAATTATTATTCACAACTAACAATTATGAATTGTTTTGTTCCATAATGAGTAGGGGTCCAGGAAAGATATTTTTTTAATTGAAAAATTATGGTCATTAAATTCAAATTATGCTTTATTTTGCATTTTCGTTATTTTTTAAAACATCACTAAATGTGCCTTTTCTGTGCGATTAAATTTGGTAAATCTAATAATTAATCCAGGCATGATTGGTAAAGTCAGACAAAGACACTACAAGACACTGACAAAATGGTTGTTTTAGTGGAAAACGGTCATTCAATGAATTTTTTGCGTGATTTTTCTGCAATTAATACTAATAAAACGGTTAGCTTTGCTAATTGGGCGGTAAAAAAATGATAAAAAGCTTTATTTCATGATTTCATACAAAAATGGAAAATTTGTCCTTTTGGTGAGGTTTCAATTTGCATTTTTTAATATCATGAGCTATGAAACCGTATGAAAAACATGTTTCAGGTATTTTTAAGAAATGTAATTTTTTGCTGATTGCGAAATCCCTGGATCCCTAATAAAGAGTAGTAGTAGTAATGAAGGATGTTAGTCTATAAGCCTGAGTTATAAAATATATAACTAGGAAACGCTCAGTTGGACGCGTTGATAAGCGAGCACGTGCTATAGCTAGACCCACATTGCACATTTTTTTAAATTTTAAAATTTACGACGTTCGCGTTTCCAGTATTATTTATTATTGCCAAGGTATTTGGGTAAACCCGTGTTTAAATCTTTACTTTAAAATCCACCGCCATCTAGAGGACCTTGACTCCTTGGGAAAACTTTTTAAACTCTTTGTTGACAATTAATAGACTGCTTCCTCGAAAGTATTTTGATTACTTCTAGTGGCAGTGCATTAGAAACTTCGCGCGTCTTTTCGTTGCCATGGCAACGTTACTTTTGTTATAATGTAATTTCCATCTACACTACTTATCGGATCAAAATAAAATTAACATATTCGTGACCGGACGGACATTCTAAATGATTTGGCTATCTCAGATTTTGTCGCCGTTGAGTTTGAAAAAAAAACTTTCGATTAACTTTAATGTAACTTTTTAACTTTTTGAACGATTTTGCCACAAAACTAATGGCATTCAATCGAGAACAAAGCTTGCGGATGGTGAAAATTTCAACTCGATCCGAGCCTCCGTTCGACCGCTATCATGAGCCAAAAAAGCTGCACGACTTTCCGTTGCCATGGTAACCGTACTTTGTTATAATGTAATTTCCATCTACACTACTTATCGGATCAAAATAAAATTAACATATTCGTGACCGGATGGACATTCTAAATGATTTGGCCATCTCAGATTTTGTCGCCGTGAAGTTTGAAAAAAAAACTTTCGATTAACTTTAATGTAACTTTTTAACTTTTTGAACGATTTTGCCACAAAACTAATGGCATTCAATCGAGAACAAAGCTTGCGGATGGTGAAAATTTCAACTCGATCCGAGCCTCCGTTCGAACGTTATCGCGAGACATACAAACAAAAAAAAAAAAAACAAAAAAAACAAAACAAAACAAAACAAAACAAAACCAGTGACTATTTTTTCCGGCAGAGTCAAATGGAAACGCTCGCTTCGCTCGCTTAATTAATTGTACAAAAAACAGTTTGTGTAATTATTTTTAGAAAAAAAAATCTGTTCGTCATGCTTTTAGTAATGAATTTTTAAGAAAGTAACTTAAAAAGTAACTCAGTTACTTCATAAAGTAACTGTAACTGTAACTGAATTACTTTTGCAAGCAAGTAACTGTAACTGTAACTGAATTACTTTACAAAAGTAACTTTTACAACACTGAAGACACGATCTTATGACGGTCGTTTTAGATTGGTACTTTACTCTAGTACCTATGTGGAACAAAAAATTAGCAGGCTAAAGCCGATGTGAGAAATTCCACATAACGCCAATTTTCGCAAATTTCAGGATAAAAAAATCGTGTAAAATCACATTTACAAGATACACCTCTTAACGGTCTTTTTAGTGTATTATTCAATAGATTAAGTGCTACAAAATATTTTGGGGGGTAATCCTCTGTATGAATACTTTATTCATAGATGATTATTTAATAATTAAACTTTTTGTTTTCACACTTCTTTCACACCACTTTTTTCTTTCGATTTGGCTTTACTAAAAAAACTATATATGGGATGCAGAATGTAAAAATAGACCTTAGGGTTTACATGTTTACGTGTATTTTTAGCTTAGTACAAAAAAAAACAATAAAAATAGTCGCTTATTGTCTAAAAAGACAATTGAGAGGGAAATAATTTGTTTTTGGCCCGATGGTTTCTGTCAGTTTTTCATTTCGCTTCAGCGTGTCTAGCTAGTTTTGCATCAAATAAATTGATTTTTCTACCTTTGGATTCGTATTGTCAACCCGTATGGGATTGGAGAATGCCCTGTAGCTTAAATTACAATGTGCCCGGTTGTTACCATCGCGAAAAGAACCAGTGCGAATGGATCGGTATCACACACACTAGGCCTAGTTAAAGAAAGGACAGTCATAGTACAATCAAAGATTGGTACAATCGTGTAAAGCTAAGTTTTTATTTTACTAACGTCTTAATTTTTTAAAATTATTGTATGATTAATGAATTTGAGACTAATTTATTGCCCTACTGACACTTTGATTGTTGATATGGAATAATGTGTCAGTGTGTGTGATTGCTTTCACGTATAAGAATTCAATCATAGGCGCCGACTTCTTAAAATCTCAGGGGGGGGGGGGCTCAAAAATCACTCGTTGAATAAAAAACTGAGGACATGAAGTTTGGTTTTGATAAAGCCTTTTTGGCCCCATGGCAATCCAAAGTCAGATAAACTACCCTAATGCCTAAATTACGACCCCATTTTTTTAAGATGGTGTTTTTTAAGAGCGAAAATTTTCCGATTAGTCTCATCCTAATTGCACCATTATTCTGCTAATTTGTAAGTTTTGATTTTCCCCACTTTGGATGTAATATAACCATGAGGCTCAAAATTACCGCTCAATTTTTTTCTATTGTTCTAGTTCCAAACATATATTGTATCCCACATTTTTTTTGTAAACCTATAGGCTGCTATAGGCCTACCCCTGCTGACAGCCCATATGGCCGAAAGTTACAATCAGATTCTTTTGAAATGGTGTTATTATGAAAAGAATGGTCAATTTTTCATCTATCCAAGTTCCAATTTTCATCTTAATTTTGTTCATCCGAAAAATTCAGCAATGCTTAAATGATTTGTCCTTTGTCCTTTGGGCAGTTTTGGGGCCCAAAGTTATATTCATTTAAAAAATATATATATTTACGTGAAAAGATAAGTCAATTTCTAGTAAGTCCACGAAATGAAACAATTCTTATCACAATATACACGTTGTTATTTTATTTATTAACACAATTTCGACAGCCTTGGGGCGCAAAGTAACCATAAGCTTTTTAAAGATGGTGTTTTTATGAAAGAGTGAAAAATCTCCAATAGACTTACCATACCAAAAGAAAAACTCTCGTCTCAATTTGCAATTTGCTTATCTATATAATTTGGACTTCTCCCAACTTAAGACAGGCCAGGAATCCAAAGTTTTTGTGTTATTGTTAAAAAGCGTTCTACTGCTTGTTTAAGCAATTTTGATTTTTCAAAACATTGGGAAGTCTTTCCGCCCAAATTTTCCGTCAATTTTTTAAGGAAAATTTCTTACTTTTTCACTAAAGAAAAAATTAGCAACAAGTTTTGAACTTGGCCCTATTCTACCACTCTATCAAGCTTAGATCGATCCCTCACTAAAATACACTGATATCATTCAGGAAATTATGACCGGATGACTAAATCGGGATATTCTCCCCATTTTTAAAAGTATAAAATCTCAGGGGGGCTAATCCCCCCTTAGATTTTTCAAGGGGGGCTCTAGCCCCAGAGCCCCCCCCCCCGTAGTCGGCGCCTATGAATTCAATGATCACTCGTGATGCCCCTGAGGTTGGACAACCACAACCAGTAAGAAATCAAAGGGACTTGTGCACGCTACGACACATCAGTGATTGGCACACACGCACACGCCCCACTCCTTGCTACTGGTCTGTGAATGGATGTACACGTATTCGCTAAGGAATCCCTGAATTACACAAATAGTCGGCCTTGCTCTCCCATATCTCACAATATTTGGAAAGCTCTCCGTCTTGTCGGTTGGTTTTGCTGCTGTCGTAGATGATATCACGTGATTAGGGGGTTAAACCTCCCTACTATCCCTACTGTCTAGCAACACCCCTTCGCCCCGTCCTTTAAAATAAAGATTCGCACTCCTTTCCTGTTTTCAAAACCTTTATAAAGTATATTTCTATCTATGGCATTTACCCCTAACGTACGGTGGACGTATTGACGTATTGAATAATTTGAGCTGATTTGTGTGCGCCCCTCCCTCGGAAAATAGTGACCATGTTAGCATTGTAAAACGAATATGTTTGCTGTATGCTTCGTCTCTACATCAAAAATTAGGTTGAAATTTATTAAAATGTGTAACTTCACTTTCATTTTTTTAGTTTCTAGATCGCAGATAGTTGCTGTAAAACATCGTTTACAGAGTCTCGAGTGCATTTAAAATATGACGAAATAACTGTAGTATATGGTGATTTTTTTTCGCCTCTTGCGAAAAAGTCTCCGGCGGTTGGGGCTCCACCCCAGTCTCCAGCTACCACCCGCAAAATCTGATAAAAAATTACCCCCCCAATCCCCTCTACACAACTGACGAAACGTTCCTACGCGCCTTCTGATATCACATCCGTGTTGTAATTACGATATACGGGTTTCAAAACGTTCCTACGCGCCTACTGACATCACATCCGTGTTGTAATTACGATATACGGGTTTCAAAACGTTCCTACGCGCCTACTGACATCACATCGGTGTTGTTATTACGATATACGGGTTTAACTGCAAGATATTTAATTTTTGTGCATATCAGTTTGTACAATTACCAATCAATACATCAATCACAAAGTAGTTGAGCCATGTGAATTTTATCAGTATTTGTCATCAAAAGTTCGCAAGAGTACGTAGCTTGATTTACTCGAGACATTTTTAGGTTTGACGGGAGCAAATACGGCGACAGCTGTTTTTCACCAATGTACTAAAGTCTCGACATTAATTAGGTCTCGTCTTGAAATTAATGGTTCTCTCGCGATATTTTGAGGACAGGGGGGGTCATTTAACTCAGTGCAAATCTATACTGGTTGAAAAGCAACTGCTGGGAAGTATTATTTAGGAATCAAACCCACAAAGATTTATACGCATGATGCGCCTTTGTATTATATTGACAATGTTTTGTGTAATGACGGAATATCGAAGATAGTAAACTGTTACAAATGTCCGAAATTGTTCCATAAATACACAAACATTACAAGTTAGAACAATTGTGAGAGATCGTTCATAGGTCGCCTTACAAATGTTCGATGTGCAATATTTATAATTGTGAAGATTCCAGAATTTGTTTCTAATTGCGTCTTTGTAGTTTTGTTTCGCGGATGAAAATCACGTCTTTTGTTCCAACATGTACTAATAATCTCAAAATTATATTTGAGAATACAAAATTCGAAATGGTTTATGAAATAACCTCGAAAATATCTTTCTTTCTGTCCTAAAAGCGAAACCTTTTATAACGAGATGTAATTACAAGAAACAGCTCAATATATTATCATTATATTGTTGACTGTTTGCATAATAATGTAGATGTGTAAATAAAAAGGAATCTGTTTTTTACAGTCATGCATATTTCATATAGGGGTGCATAGACCAAATTACAGCTGAGATGTGGACATAAAAGGAATGAGCAGAAGGGTTTCATGAATTCATCTGAATTATAAACTAAATAATGTACTGCCTTATACTTTACTCAGAACAGTATATTACTAGGAAAACGCTAAAGTCCCGTCGCGTTGTTCAGCGAGCACCGGTACGTGCAACACGACCCGAGTACGACATTCCCATAATGTTACATAGAAAATTTGTAAAATAGGAGAGAATGTTGTACTTATTGACCCTGCAAAATTTCATAACGATCGGAACATTTTTTTTTATAACCAACGATCGGATTTTGTTCAAAAACTATACAGTAACCCGCATAGGTGGGGAAGTGGGCAAAATTTCAGGTCGATCAGAGAAACGGTGCGACCTGTACCGAAGCAGTAACAGAAAAAAAAATAACAGACATTCGAGCCATAAGAGTCAAGTGGAGACGCTCGCTACGCTCGCTCAATTATATAGCACTTGCTGAGTCCGTCATATCATATGCCCTACTTGCATGGGGCAATGCTTCATTTTCCAATTTAAAATGTATTATTTTGTTGCAAAACAGAATGGTTTGTTTAACATCGCCTTATACGAAAAGTCACAACAAATGACTAATCGACTATCTTGTTACGTTCTCATGTAAATGCACTCTTCATCTACTCTAATTGTCAATCACAATGCATATACTCGCGCCAGGACGGAATAACATTTGAAGATACCTACTTATTATAATAAGTACGGGAAAGATCATTAAACATTTATGAGCGCCTTTCAATTTTTTTAAGAGGATAGAACATGCGTTTTAAGCAAGTTCCCGTACATTTCTCGATTTGGTTGGTCGGGAAACACTCCCGTAGGTGAAATTGTTTTTATTTACTACAATTTAGAAATTAAAAAAGTCCGCCCCGACCGGGAGTTGAACCCGGGTCTCCCGCATTTCAGACGAGCGTCTTAACCACTAGACCATCAGGACGCATAATACGCATAATAATGCAACTACAATTCAGAGATTAAAATGTACCCGTCCTGATGGTCTATTGGTTTTAAGACGTTCGTCTGGAATGCGGGAGACCCGGGTTCAACTCCCGGTCGGGGCGGACTTATTTAATTTCTAAGTAGTAAATAAAAATATTTTTAAAAAAGTTCCCGTTCGTTCGATCTACTGACACCACAGTTATTTACCTTTTTGGGTAGTTGTCAAGGAAGCAGAAACATGGGGCTCTGACATATTTATTTTTCAAATAAGCAGAAACATAGTCTTTAAGTTTTTGGATTTTCTAAGAAGCTAAAATGGCTCACATTTGGTATGTCATACCATGACATGCTCTAAGTAAACACTAGTCAAAAGTTTTTTTAATAACTAGAATATTAATTCAATGATTTTCTAAAAAGACTAAAATTAAATGTGGATTTTCATGTATGCTTTTACAATATTCATTTCTATTGCGCGATCTCGTGCAACTGCATGATAAGTAGAGGGATTTTCGTTTTATTAAGCGTAGATTTTTAAATGTTTCTTTTCATTTCATTTGACAGACGGGGGATCGGCAGGAGGGTTCGTTTTCGGGATATCGCTCGGGCAGTGTGTTGAAAACGACCGCGCCTCTCGAGGCTCGCGGAGTGAAGGATGTTATCAAGGCCGTGCTGAGGAGGAGCTCGCCGATCTGCGGCGGCAGTCCCACCATGGAAGTCGCAGTAGCTTCAGCTCGCTGATCGAGACAGCCAGGGCTGAGGAGGTAGGTGCAAACCATATCACCGTCGACCAGGTCCCAAGTACGTCCGTACAGGCAGCTGAGAGTAGTGCCATACACCATCATGGGGGACAAAGCGTCAATCTGACCTTTTCAAGATGGCGATTTGGCGTTTCAATTTATGCTTTACATTATGTTTTAAATGGGATTAAGTTTTTTTCTGGATTGTTTGATGTGTTTAGCTTGTGCAGTATGGGAATGCACAAACAGAAACAAAAAGAAGTTATTGCATAAGAGAATTTAGTAATCATTTGGTGTTAATGGCTAATATGCTCACCTGTCAACCTAACGGCCATTTTGAACAATATTTGGGCTACAAATCGCTCCCATCTACTTTAACTTGCAAACTGACCTTTTCACGATGGCTTCAAATTGTCACAGTAGTGGATCAATGACTGGGGATCTAGCCTACTACAGATGTTGAATTCATTGGTTTGAACGCGGTGTCAGTTTACCAACGGAAGTTGAAAGAAAAGTCCTTGCATGCCAACTTTGACAATATAAGTTCCGTTAAATAGCATTTTTTTTTTATGAAAATATTCTATAGTAACAAAAATAATGTCGGTTTTAACTGAGTATAATTATATGGAAAGCAAATGAGTAGACAATCTGGCGTGAGCGATGCAGCTAACATAGTGTGTTCATATTTTATGAAGTTAGGCAGAGGCGGACCAGGACCCCGGGTGTCCTAGGGGCCCCCACCCCCCACATTCGAACATTTTATATTCTATATATTGCTCTACTACGACTTCAAAAATGCTATTTACAATTGCGTAAATGGATGAGCAATTTTTATTTGTTAACAATCCCACATTTTGTAATTGGAACAATGAGGAAATGTGATTTATTTATAATAAGTTTAACTCGAGGTCTACTAAATCCGTTGCCACGCACAGGCTGAATATGTGGATTCGCACGAGCTCCGATACCAGGAGAAGAGCCAGTGAACCTACTCAACTCAAATAGTGTATACATTTGGAGATTTTCCTTAGAAATTTAACCAAGATCGTAGTAGCCTATATTGTCCGGCAGAAAGAGAGTAGAATTACTGAAGGGGAATCCCTAGACCCAAATATGATTTCTAAAGAATGCAGTAAAGACGTCTGAAAAGTAAGTAGAATGTAAGAGGGGCTTAATAAAAGAGGGGATTATTGTTTGAAATTTTTTTGACAAGATATAACCTCAGAATCAACAATTGTATTCAAATTACTGGAATCAGTTGCTCAAGTTCAAAATTGAAGTTTTAGCAGCGGTTTTTTGTATATTATTTTTACATTCCTTTATCTACAACCTAAATATAAGTAGTATTGGTTTTATATGGTTTCAGGCGTTGCACGATTTTTTCCGTTAAACGGTGCAAATAATTGTACCGCAGGAAAAAATTGTGCAACGCAACAAACCATATAAATCCAAAAATCCTTTTATTTAGGTTGTAGATAAAGGAGTGTAGAAATAATATACAAAAAAACCTGCAAAAATTCAATTTTGAAAAAGAGCAACTGATTCCAGTAATTTGAATAAAATTGTTGTTTTTCCGGGTTTTATGTCCCGTAAAAAAAATTTTAAAAAAATAATCCGCCCCCGGTTTTTTTAAAACCCCCTTTCTTTTTTTTATTTTATTTTTTCAGCCCGTCTTTCTGCTTTCCCTTAAGAACCCCATTTTTGGGCCCCCTAGGGTTTCCCCCCTTTAATGAGA
Source organism: Sweltsa coloradensis (assembly GCA_024449915.1). Lineage (NCBI taxonomy): Eukaryota > Metazoa > Arthropoda > Insecta > Plecoptera > Chloroperlidae > Sweltsa > Sweltsa coloradensis. Next base: position 223,341 of record JAMZAV010000287.1, on the reverse strand, counting down.
CTAAAGAGGTATTTTTTTTTGGGATTGCTCTCACAGTGGTTTTAAAGTAGGGTTTTTAATACATGATTGGAGCATCCGATTGATTTTGGAAAAAGGGAGTTTTGGGGTAAACTTTAAAAAGAAACAAAAAAAGAAAACAAAAAAACCACACTGTTTTTGTTATTGAAGCCCTTTAAAACCCCCTCGCTTCACTCCCCCGGGAACAGACTGGTTTCGTTTTCCCCCCAACCCGCTTTCCCCTCACAAAGACAAATTTTTGCTTAAAGGGTTTTTAAAGAAAGGGTTTTGAGCCCCCCGGGAAACCGTATTTTCCCAAAAACCGCAAATTTATCTCCTTTCTTTCATTTTGAAAAAAGGGCCCCCCCTTTAAAAAACCAATGAAAAAAACCCCCAAATAAAAAAGTTCGATTGCAGGGAAAAAACAAAAAAAATCAAAAAATATTTTTTCCAAACAAAAATAGGCCCCTTTAAGTTTGGGGGGAAAAGGAAGGGGCCCACGCTAAATTTAAATACCCCCCTCTGAGTTTCCCCAAAAAACACAATAAATTTAAAACTAAAAAACAAACAGCTTTTTTATTAAAAAGTACAAAAATTTGAAAATAATAATTTTTTAAATCAAACATTTCAAAACCCCAAAAAAAAAAAATCCAAAAAACCAAAAATTTTAGCATATTAAAAAATTCACATACAGAAACAAATTTTAATTTAAAGCAAAAAATTTCCCAAAACCCTACAAAAAAACTTTAAAAAAAAAAATTTTTCCCAATTTTTTTTTAAAAATTTACATTCCCAAATTGTAAAAAATTTTTCAATAAATTTTTCCAAAACAAAAGTTTTTAAAGGGCCCCAAAAATGGAAGGGGCCCCAATTACAAAATAAAAAAACCAATTTGGCCCCACTAATTAAAATCCATGCAAAAAACCCCAAACCCCAAAAACAACCCCAAAACCTTTTCCCTTTTACCAATGTTTGACCAAACAGTAAATCAGGGAACGTATGGTTAGAGGTAAAACTGGGTTTGAGTAGGGGTTTGGACGCCCCCCGGGGCAGTCTCGGTGTGCCCTAGTAGGGGGGGCTAAACAGACAGTACGGATAAAACAAAATGGTTTAGAGGTAAAATAGGGTGCGTAGGGAGGGTGGGAAAGGCACGGGGGCTGGGCTCTCGGTGTGCCCCTGTTAGGGGGGTTTACGACAGAAAAAGGGCCCCATGATTTTATGGTGTGAGGGACAAAGGTGACTTTGGGGGCCCGGTGACGCCCCCCCCGGGGGCTAGTTTCTCGGTGGGGCCTACAAAGTCCCCCTGACAAAAACAGAAACGGCATAAAGGGTTTTGGTTAGAGGTGCCCTGGGTTTGAGAAAAGGGACGGTGCCCGCGCCTGCTAGCCCCTCGGTTTTTCCCTAGCTATTTGGGCTGAACAGACAGTCCCGGGCATGACGGGGGGTTGGAAAAGGGGGTTAAACTAGGTGCTTTAGGGAGGGTTGACGCGCCCCCCCCCCCCCCCCCAGCTCTCGGTGTGACTAGCAAAATTTTTGGGGCAAACGGGACGTACGGCATGCCCAAAAGGGTTTGGGGGGGACGGGTTTAGGGGAAAGGGGACGGGGACCCCCGCCGTCCCTACCCCCCCCGGGGGGCCCTACTATTTGGGTTTGGACAGACATTTACGGCAGGGGACGTTGGTTTTAGGGGGTGACTAGGTGCCCCTTTGGGGAGGGTTTGGACCCCGGCCGTGCTGCTTTTTCGGGGGGGCCCCGCTGGGGGCCCGGGACAGACAGAAAAGGCATGAAAAAATGGGGGGTTAGGGGGGTGATAGGTTGACGTAGGGAACGGGGGGAAACGCGCCGTCCCAAAGGCTCTTTTTTGTAAACTACCCTTAGGGGGCTGACAGACATACGGAAATGACGTATGGTGTAGAGGTAAACGGGTTTAAACGTAGGGAAAGGGGTGACGCGCCCGGTGCTAGCTTTTTCCCGGTGGGACTAGCTATGGGCGGGACAGACGAAACGGGATGAGGGAATGGTGTAGAGGTGACTTTTAAACCGTGGGGGCCGGTAAAGGGGCCCCCGTGCTACTCTCGGTTTTGGACTACCCTTAGTGGGCGCCCAGACGTACGGCATGGGGTTAAAAGGGTTGTAGGGGGTGCCCTAGGCGCCCGAAAGGGACTTGACGCGCGTGCTAGCTCTCGGTGTGATTTAGCAGGGGGCCCGGACAGCAGTGGGAAAATGACGTATGGGGGGGAAAGGGGTTTACTAGCGCCCGTGGGAACGGTGACCCCCCGTGCTAGTTTGGGTGTGACAGCTTAGGGGGGCGCCCCAGCCAGACGGCATGACGTAGGGTGTAAAAAGGTTTAAAACCCTAGGGGGACGAAAGGGAGGGTTTGACGCCCCCGGTAGCTCCCCCGGGGTGTGATACTAGGGGGTTTAAACAGACGTACGGAATGACGTTTTTGGTTGGGTAAAAAGGTGACTAGGTCCCGAAAGGGAGGGGAGCCCGTGCTAGCTCCCCCCGGTTTTGGGACTAGTTTAAGGGGGGTTTGAAGACAGACATAAATGACGTATGGTGTAGGGGTTTGACTAGGTAAAACGTGGGACGGGGGACGCGCCGGGGCCTAGCCTGGTGTGACTAGCTGGGTTGGGGCCCTGACAGACGTACCCCACGGAGTTGGTTTTTAAGGGGGTTGACAAAAGGCAAAGGGGTTAAGGGACTTTTTTACCCCGCCGTGCTAGCTCTGGGTGGGGACAGCAGGGGGGCGGGACGGGCCCGTACGGCATGCCCGAGGGTTTGGTAGAGGTGACTAGGTGACTTTAGGGCGGGGGCCGCCCCCGTGCTAGCTTCTTGTAAACTAGCTGGGTGGGCTGAAAAGAATTTACATCTTTAATTTTTTGGTTTGTAAAGGGACTAGGTTGCGTGGGGACGGGACGCGCCGTCCCAAACCCTTTTGGTGTGACTAGTAGTGGGTTGGACGGGCCCCATTTAGGGCCCCAGAGTTGGGGTAGAGGGGGAATAGGTGACGTGGGGGAACGGGGCCGCCCGTGCTAGCTTGGGGTTTGTGACTAGTAGGGGCCCTGACGGGGACAGTACGGAAGACGTAATGGGGGAAGAGGGACTAGGGGACGTAGGGAGGGTTGGACGCCCGGGTTCCCTTACCCTCTCTTTTGTGACCAGTAGTGGGGGGGGCCCAGACAGTGGGCCCATAAACGAAATTTGGTAAGGTGACTAGGGGGCCCTTTGGGGGACGGGGGACGGGGGCCCGTGCTGCTCTCGGGGGGGGGCCCTACCCTAGTGGGCGACAGACAGAAAACGGCATGCCCGTATGGTGTAGAGGTAACTGGGTGCCCCGTGGGACGGGGGACCCCGGCCGTCCCTTAGCTCCCCCGGTGTGCCCAAATTAGGGGGCTGACAAAACCAGTAGGGCAGGGCGTATGGGGGAGAGGGTGTTTGGGTGGTGGGGGACGGGGGTGCCCCGGTTTGCTAGTTTCCTCGGGGGTGACTATTTTAGGGGCGACAAAAGGGGGGGGGAGGGCCCCATGACGTATGGGGGGGTAGAGGGGGACTAGGTAAACGAAAGGGGAACGGTGACGCGCCGTCCCTAGCCCCTCGGGGGTTGGACTAGCTAGTGGGTTTGGCAAAACGGGAAACGGCATGACGTTTTGGTTTTTAGGGGTTTTGGGACTAGGTAAACCGTAGGGAGGGTTTGACGGCCCCGGGGGCCTAGCTCTGGGTTGTGGTTTAGCTAGTGGGCTGGGGACAGAGGCATGACGTAGGGTTTTTGAAAGAGTGACTATTTTGGCCCGAAAGGGGGACGGTAAGGGGGGGCCGGGGCAAAGCTCCCCCGGGGGTGACTACTAGGGGGCCCGGGGAAAGCCCAGAAAACCCCCAAGGGGACGGTTGGGTGAAAGAGGTGACAAAGGTTGAGTGGGGGACGGTAAACGCGCCCGGGGCCAAAGCTCTCGGTGGGGAAATAGGGGGGGTTTTTGGCCCAAAACAGTAGGGGCCAAGGCCCGAAAAGGGGTTTTAAAAGGTGACTAGTAAACTTTAAGGGGAGGGGTTACCCCCCGCCGGGGTTTTAGCTCCCCGGGTCCCCCTAGTAGGGGGCTGAAAAGCCCAAGTAGGGCCTTTGAGGGGTATGGTTTTTAGTGGGGATTAGGTGGACGTAGGGAGGGGTGCGGCCTTTCTAGCTCCCCTTTGTGCTACCTATGGGCTGACAGACGGGTTCGGAAATGACGTAATGGTATAGGGGGGAAAAACTAGGGGGACGTAGGGCCCGGTGACCCCGGCCCTTTCTAGCTCTCGGTGTAAACTAGTTAGGGGGTTTTGACGGGACAGTACGGCATGAGGGTATGGAAAAGGGGTGATAGGTGACGTGGGGGACGGGGGGGACGCCCCGTGCTAGTCCGGTTTTTCCCTAGGGGGGTTTGGGCTGACAACGTACGGAAAAATGACGTTGGTTGGAAGGTGCCCCTAGGTGAGTGGGGGGACGGTGACGCGCCGTGCTAGCTCTGGGTGGACACCTAGGGGCCCTGAGAGGACAGACAGTAGGGCCCATAAAGGAAATGGGGGTAGAGGTGACTAGGTAAACGTGGGGGAAGGTGACGGGGCCCGGGCTAGCTCCCCCCGGTGTGACAAAGCTGGGGGGTTGGGAAACCCATTACGGAAAGGGAAGTTGGGGGTAGGGGTTTGACTAGGGGGACGTAGGGAGGGTTTGGGGAGGGCCCCCCGGTGCTAGCTTGGGTGTAAATTTTCCTAGGGGGCCCTAAAAGACAGTACGGCATGACGTATGGTGTAGAGGTGACTAGGTGACGTAGGGCCCCGGGGAAGGGGCCGTGCAAACCCTTTCGGGGGGACAGCAAATTTGGGTTTGGCAAAACCAGTCCCGGCATAAAGTAGGGTTTTTGGGAAGGTGACTAGGGGGAACCGAAAGGGACGGTGACGCCCCCGGGGCCTACTTGGGGGTGTGACTACTAGGGGGGCTGACAGACAGTAGGGGCTAAAAGTTTGGTTTGGGAAAGGAGGGGGGACCAAAGGGGGACGTAGGGAGGGTGACCCCGCCCGTGCTGCTTCCGGGGGGTGCCCCAGCTAGGGGCTGCCCAGACATTTAACGGAAATTCCCGTAGGGGTGTAGATTTGACTAGGTGACTTTAGGGAGGGTTTGGACCCCCCGCCGTGCTAGCTTGGGTGGCCCTAGTTTAGGGGGGTTTGGCAGCCCGTAGGGCCCATACGAAATGGGGGGGAAAGGGGTTTGGACTAGGTAAACGAAAAGGGCCCGGGGGACCCCCGGGCCCCCCTACCCTCTGGGTGTGCTAGTTTTTTTGGGCCCCTGGCAGCCCTTAGGGCCCATAAACGTAGGGTTGAAAAGAGGGGGATGGGGAAACGTGGGGAAGGGGTTGCCCGCCCCCCTTTGGCTGGGTTTTTCCCGGGTGGGCCCCTTAGCTATTTGGGCCCCTGACAGACGTACCGGAAATTAAACCCGGTTAGGGTTTGTAAAAGGTTTTGCCCGGGGGCCCCGAAAGGGACGGGGGCCCGCCCCGTGTTTGGCTCCCCCCGGGTTGCCTACCCCTAGTGGCTGACAGACGGGACCCCCAAGGGAAGTTGGTTTTGAGGTTAATTTGGGTGACGTAGGGACGGTGAGGGCCCCGGGTGCTAGCTCGGGGGGGTTTGTCTAGTAGTGGGCTGGGACAGTAACATTGAGGTAGGGATGTAGCGGGGACAAAAGGGTTTTTGCCCGTAGGGCCCCGGTAAACGCCCCCCGTGCTAGCTCTCGGGGGTTTTACCCTAGTGGGTGCCCCGCCCGGAACGGCATAAAGTAGGGGGTTTGTAGAGGGGAAACAAAAGGGGGCCCGAAAAGGGCGGGACGCGCCGTGAAAGCTGCTTTGGGGACTGCTTTTGGGCTGAAAAGACAGAAACGGAATAAACGTTGGTTAGGGGGGGAATGGGTTGACTTGGGGGCCCGGTGACCCCCCCCCGGGGTAGCTCTGGGTGGGGACTAGCTATTTGGGCCTTGGGCCAGAAAACATCAGGACTTTATGATGTAGAGGAAACCTAGGTGCCCGGGGGGAGGGTTTGACGGGGCCGGGGCTGGGTTTCCCCCCGGTGTGACTAGCTAGTGGGCAAACAAAACATTTTAACGGCCAGACGAAAAGGGTTTGAAAGAGGTGCCCTAGGTGCCCGTGGGGCCCGGGGGCCCGCGCCGTCCCTGGTTTTCCGGTGTGATTACCCTAGGGGGCCCGGGGGACAGTAAACCCAGGGGAACGATGGTTTTAAAAGGTGCCCTAGGTTTGGCCCCTTTAGGGGACGGTGCCCGCCCCGTGTTTAGCTCTCGGGGGTGATTTAGCTGGGGGCGACGGGACGTACGGCATGACGTTTTGGGTGTAAGGGTGACTGGGGGGCCGTAGGGACGGGGGACCCCCCGCCGTGCTAGCTTCTTGGTGGTGAAAAGCTAGTGGGCGGGAACAGACAGAAAAAGGCATGACGTAAGGGGTTGAAAGAGGGGGACAAAGGTTTAAACGAAAGGGACGGGGGACGCCCCCCCCTTTTGGCAACTCTCGGGGGTGCCCTAGCTTTTTGGGCTGGACAGACAGCAAACCGGCAGGGCCCGTAGGGTTGAAAAGGGGTTTAAACAGGGGACGTGGGGAACGGGGGGACCGCCGGGGCTAGCCCCCGGTGTGACTACCCTAGGGGGGGGGACGGGCCCCAAAACGGCAGCCCCGTAAATTTTTAGAGGGGGGAATTTAGGGGGACGTGGGGAACCGGTGAGGGCCCCGTGCTAGCTCTCGGTTGGGTTAACTGAAAGGGGGGGCGGAAAGACAGACGGCAGACTTTAATGGGGGGTAGGGGTTTGGACTGGGTGACGTAGGGCCCGGGGGGAGGGCCGCCGTGCTACCCTTCCCGGTTTTTGACTAGTGTGGGCTAAAAACAGACAGTACGGCCCCCTTAAGGTTTGGAAAGAGGTGACTAGGTGACGTGGGGAAACCGGGGGCGCCCCCCGTGGGTTTAGCTCTCGGTTTGGCCCTAGCTATTTTGGGCCGGCCCAAGGACATTTACGGCAAAATTAGGGGGGTAGATTGAAAAGGGTTTAAAGAAGGGGGGTTTGACGCGCCGGGGCTAGCCCCCTGGGGTTGGTGAAAAGCTAGTGGGCGGACGGGCCCGTAGGGCCCATGACTTTATGGTGAAAAGAGGTACCTGGGTTTGAGGGGTGGGGACGGTACGCCCCCCTTTGCTACCCTTCCCCGGGTGTGACTAGCTAGGGGGAAAAGAAGCCAGTAGGGCTTTACGAAATGGTGAAAAGAGGTCTATTTTGACGTGGGGACTTTTGGGACGCGCCGTGCTAGCCCCTGGGTGTAAACTGCTAGGGGGGCGGGCAGACGAAACGGAAATAAAACGAAATGGGGGGGAGGTAAACTGGGTTTGACGTTGGGAAAGGGGGGACGCGCCGGGGCAAGCTTTTGGGTGACTAGTTTAGGGGGGCTGAAAACCCAGAAACCCCATGACGTTATGGGGTAGAGGTAAACCAGGTGACGTAGGGACGGTGACGCGCCGTGCTAGCTTTCTTGTTGGAAAATTTTTTTGGGGGCCCTTGACGGGAAAAGTACGGAAATGACTTAATGGTGTAGGGTGACTGGGGGGAGGGAGGGCCGGTGAGGGCCCCCCGGGGCTAGTCCCCCCGGTGTGACTGTTTAGTGGGGCCTAAACGGGACAGTACGGCAGGACGTTTAAGGGGTTGAAAGGGGTTGACTAGGTTGACTTTGGGGCCCGGTTTGACGCGCCTTTGCTGTTTCTCTGTATAGCCCCCCCCCCTAGGGGGCTGCCCAGCCCAGTACCCCAGTAGGGTAGGGTTGTGAGGTGCCCCTGGGTTTGGACTTAGGGAGGGGTGACGCCCCCCGGGGCAAACTTCGGTGTGACTAGCTAGTGGGCTGACAGACAGTACGGCATAAATTTAGGGGTGTAGGGGACTAGGGGGGACGTGGGGGACGGTGACGCGCCTTTGGCCTCCCCTTGGGTTTGGGACTACCCTAGTGGGCTGACGGGACAGTCCCCCGGAAAATAAAACGTTATGGGGGTAGGGGTGCCTAGGGGGAAGGGGGGAAAGGGTTTAAACGGGGCCGTGTAGCCCCTGGGTGTGCCCTAGCTAGGGGGGGGGCAAGACAGAAACGGCGGGAAGTAGGGTGTGATTTTTGACAGGGGGCCGTGGGAGGGGTTGGCCCGCCCCCTTGCTAGTTCCTCAGGGGGGACTAGTAGGGGGGGTTTGACAGCCCAGACGGCATGACGAAAAATGGGGGGGTAGAGGTAAAACAAAGGTGACTTTGGGGACGGGGGGGACGCGCCGTGCTAGCTCCCCGTGTGGCCCTAGTTTAGGGGGCCCTGACAGACATTTAGGGGCATGCGTATTTTTTGGAGGGACTGGTGACGTGGGACGGGGGGACGCGCCGTGCAAAGCCCCCTGGGGTTTTGCCCTACCTAGGGGGGGCTGACAGACAGTAGGGCCATGCCCTTTTATGGGGGGTAGGGGTTTTGACTGGGCCCCCCCGTGGGGCCCGGGGGACGCCCCGTGTTACCCTCCTCGGTGTGCCCTAGCTATTTGGGCCCCTGACAGAAAAGTAGGGGAAAAGACGAAAGGGGGTAGAGGGGGGAACCTTGGGTGCCCGTAGGGACGGTACGGGGCCCGGGGCTAGTTTCTGGGTTTGGGGATTTAGCTAGTGGGCTGCCCCGGAAAAGTACGGAAATGACTTTATGGTGTAGAGGTAAACTGGGAGTGGGGACGGGGGGACGCCCCCGTGCTAGCTCTCGGTTTTTTGGGACTACCCAGTGGGTGAAAAGGACAGAAACGGCAGGGGAAGTAGGGTTTTAAGAGGGACCAGGTACGTGGGACGGTGACGCGCCGGCTGGGCCTCGGTGGGGAAACTGGGAAAGGGGGCCCTGGGCCCCCAAGTACATCAGGGAGGGTATGGGGGGTAGGGGGTGACTGGGGTGCCCCGAAAGGCCCGGGTGAGGGCCCCCGGGGCTAGCTTCGGTGGGGGCAGCAGGGGGGCGGGGCAGACAGAAAAGGGCCCAAGGCCGTTTTGGTGGAAAGAGGGGGAAAAAAGGTGCCCGGGGGACGGGGGACGCGCCGGGGCTAGCTCTGGGGTGGGACTAGTAGGGGCCCCCTGCCCGACAGAAAGGCCAAAATATTTGGGGGGTAAAAGGTGACTAGGGGGACGTGGGAAAACGGTGCCCGCCCCCCGGGGCTAGCCCCCTCGGTTGCCCCTAAGTGGGTTTGGCGGGACAGAAAGGGCCCAAGACGTATGGTGTAAAAGGTGACAAAGGTACGTAGGGAGGGGGGAGGGCCCCCGTCCCTAGTTCCCGGGGGTGACTATTTTAGGGGGCCTAAACAGACAGAAAACGGCCCCCAGACTTTTATGGTGAAAAAGGGTTTTTGACTAGGTACGTAGGGGGGGGAACGGGGCCCGGGGCTGCCCTCGGTGCCCCCTACCCTTGGGGGGCCGGGCCCAAAAACCTTTAGGCAAGAGTATGTGTAGAGGGAATGGGTGCCCGTGGGGAACGGGGAACGCCCCCGTGCTAGCTTCGGGGGGGGCTAGCTATTTGGGGCCAAAACGGGGACAGAAACGGCAGGGAGTTTGGTTTTTAGAGGTAAAAAAAATAGGTGACGTAGGGCCCCCCCGGGGGGAACGCGCCGTCCCAGTTTCCTCGGGGGTGACAAAGCGGGGGGGCCTCCCAAAAACCGAAAACGGAAAGGGACTTTAGGTGTAGGGGTGTTATGGTAAACCCGTGGGGGCCCGGGGGACGCCCCTTTTGGCTAGTTTTCCCGGTTTTACAAAGGCTAGTGGGGGGGACAGACAGTACGGCATGACGTATTTGGGTAGAGGTGATTTAGGCCCCCGTGGGGGACGGTGACCCCGCCGGGGGCAAACCTCTGGGGGGGTGATAGCTAGGGGGCTAAACAGACAGTAGGGCCCAAAACGAAATGGTTTTAAGAGGGGGCCCCAGGTGCGTGGGGGGACGGGGGGAAACGCGCCGGCTAGCCCCCCGGTTTTAAACTACCCTGGGTGGGCTAAAAACAGCCAAAAACAGTACGGCATGCCCGGAAATGGTTTTAGGGGTGACAAAGGCCGACGTAGGGCCCGGTTTAAAGCGCCTTTGGCCTACCCCCTTCTTGTGGACTAAGCTAGTGGGCAAACAAAACAGTAAAACTGCCCTTTATGGGGTAGGGGGGACTAGGCGACGTAGGGACGGTTTGGACGCCCCGGGGGCTGCTCTCGGTGTGACTAGCTGTGGGGGGAAGAAGTAGGGCCCATAAAAGATGGGGGGAAAGAGGGTGACTGGGTAAAAGTGGGACGGGGGGACGCGCCGTGTTTAGCTTTTTTTTGGGGCCCTAGCTAGGGGGCCCTGACAGACAGTACGGAATGAAGGAAAGGTTTTAAAAGGTTTGAAAAGGTGACTTTAGGAGGTTTGACGCGCCGGCTAGCTTTTCGGTGGGCCCAACCTAGGGGGCCTGAAAAAGAACAGAAAAGGGCCCAAAAGACGTTGGTGTAAGGTGACTAGGTGCCCTTTTGGGGGAGGGTTTTGGACCCCGCCTTTGCTAGCTCCCCCGGTGGGGGCCCCTAGCTATTGGGTTTGACAGACAGTACGGCAGATTTTAGGGTTGTAGAGGGGGGCCCCTTGGGTGACGTAGGACGGGGGACGCGCCGGCTAGGCCCGGGGTGGGGAATACTAGGGGGGTTTGCCCAGCCCGTTACGGCTGCGATGGTTTTAAGAGGGGGACAGGTGACGAAAGGGAAACGGTGAGGGCGCCGTGCTAGCTCCCGGTGTGCCCTAGTAGGGGCGGCCCGGGGAAGTACGGCATGACGAAAGGGGTTTTGTAGGGGGGTGACTTTTTTGACGTAGGGGGTTTAAAGCGCCGGGGCAAAAGCTCTCTTTTTGGGGCTAGAAAGTGGGTTTGGCGAAGAAAAGGGCAGCCCTTTGGGGGGGGTAGGGGTTTGCAAAGGGGCCCAAAAGGGAGGGTTTTGCCCGGCCCCGTGTAGCTCCGGTTGGAATAGTTTTGGGGCCCCTGAAAAGCCCCAGAAAGGGCCAAAAAAAGGGTTTGGGGGAAAAAGGGGGACAAAGGTTTGACGTAAAGGGCCCCTGACGCGCCGGGGCTAGCTCTCGGTTTTGCCCTACTTTGGGTTTTGGACAAACATTACGGAAATGCCCTTTAGGGGTGTAGAGGTGAAAAGGGGAGGGTGGGCCCGGGTGAGGGCCCCCTTGCTACCCCCTGGGTGTAAACTAGCTAGGGGGCTGACAGAAAAGTAGGGCCCAGACGTATGGTGTAATGGTACTGGGCCCAAACGTAGGGAGGGGTGACGCGCCGTGCTGGGTTTTCCTCGGGTGACTAGCTGGGGCGAAGACGTAGGGCCCAGGGAACGGGGGGGTGTAGGGTGACAGGGGGACGGGGAGGGGGTGACGCCCCGGGGCTACCCCTTGGGTTTGTGCCCTTAGCTGGGGCGACAGACAAAAAGGGGCAGGGACGAATGGGGGAAAGGGGGTGACTAGGTGACGTAGGGGAGGGTGACCCCCGCCGTGTTTTACCCTTTTGGGTTTTCTTTTGGGAAAACTCTTGGGGAAATTTCTATTTCGGAATTGGTAAAGTTTGAGAAATTTGAAAGATAAAAACGCCCAAACAAAACCCTTTCCCTTTTTTGGAACCCTTTGGCCCCCGGCGTCCTTTTTCCCTGGTTTGACCCTATCAATTTCCCATTTTTTATCATCCCCTGCTCTAAACCCCCCGGCTGGTTTTGGTTTTGGGGGGGGAGATGATCCCTTTTTCATTAAAATAAAAATGCTTTAAATTTCTGGGGTTGAGAATGGGAAATTATTAGTTTTTAAAAAACCTAGGAAAAAAGCAAAGCCCCCGCCGGGGTGTGGATAAAGCTTTTTTTTTTTTGTAAGTTTTTTTTTGTTTGGGGGTTTTTTTTGCTTTTTTTTTTACACTTTTCCTTTCCCCAAGTGCTTTTTGAGTGAATGTGGTGTTTGTTGTAATTTTTCCTTATTTTTTATTTTTTAAAATTGGTATTAAACCTCAAAAAACTCATTTTTTAAAAACCTTTTTTTTTTCGGATTCGGGAAAAACCCTTTTTCAATTTTTTTCTTTCAAAAGGTAACACTACACCCCAAAAACCTTTAATTTTCCATGTGAAACCCTAAAACTTTTTGGTTACCCCCCACCCGTTTGGTAAAAATGGGCCCCAAAATGGGGCCGAAAATTCGCACAAAAAAAGGAAAAAAAATTTTAAAAACCCTTTTTTTTTATAGTTTTCTAGTTATTTTTTTTAAAATTTTTCCCCTTTTAAAAAAGGTACTACATCACCAAAAATTTTAAAATGTCCATGTGAAATTTTAAAACGTTGTCCCCCAAACCCGTTTGGTCATAATGGGCCCCAAAATGGGGAGGGAAAATTCGCACTAAAAATGGGAAAAAAATCTTTAAAGTACAATTTTTCATGAAAAATTTATTTCTTCGTTGAAAACTAAAAAAAACAATACCCCCCCTTAAGGTTCAAGAAAAACGAAGTCCCCTAAAAATTTCCTCAAAATCGTTTAAATCCCCCGTAGCCCGAATCCTGCTAACAAACAGACAAAAAAAACAAAAAACATTGGAGCTAAATTTTTTGGGGGGTCAGTGAAATTGAACTCTTCGCTCCGCTCATCCAATTAAACATCAATGAAAAACCTTTTTTGAGGCCGCCTACGAGGGACAGTGTTGCTCTCCCGAGAGAAACATTTTTCTCTTTGGGAAATGTTCAATCTTGCTTTTGCTGTTAATGCTGTAAATGAAATATTGAAAATGAAGACTCGCGAAAAGAAATTCACGAAATTCGCTATTTTTGAACTCTATGAAATACCCATCAAATCTTTCTTTGTAAAGTATTATTGTTTGGTTGATAAATTAATTTTTTAAGTGTTCACTTGTCCATTCCTTCATTTACATATCAACATCCACTTTTGAACAGTGACACACTACTTTATGTTTCTAAATGCAGTGGCAAAACGCCAAATACTTTAAAGGTTCGCGTCCTGTGTACTTAGTCCGTCTTCAAAGATTTTTTTAATAAATCAATTGAAATAATACTCTGTTGAAACAAGGAATTAGACGTCTCTTCACTTTAAACTATGTTTATCGTTCTACAAATCGGAGAATATCACTTCAGAGCGTATTTTTATACTTTCGTTTAAAAAATCATCTAAGTGGCCGATTTATAGCCGTTCTAAAATGATTTCAGAGAGGATGTTTAGAATGTTTATTAGTTTTGATAGACAGATGTTTGCGAGCCACAGGCGACAGAATGTGTAAATGCTCAGCACATATCAATCACATCTCGACAGGATTAGCCTCTCGTAAGTGTTGCTACTTTGGCATTCGTTCCTCGTTACAATATCCCTCCCTACACTCCCCCGTCCCTCACCGACCGACGCGGCTCATGCGCAACGCGTGTGGTCACGGGTTCGAATCCCGTCAACGGAAATCATGATGAATTTTTCCGAGGTTTTTCTTAGGCCAAAGGCTGGGATTGAGTTCCCTTCCAGCTCAAGGACATTCTCTTCACAACCCTATAACCAGTGCTTAAATTGTGCTGGTACGCAGAGATACCGTTCCACTACATACGGCGTACCTTTTTCCTGGATATGAGTGGTGGACTTTGGCGTTTTACTTACGTAGTTATATACATCGCTATTATAGTTTACAGTCGTGTTATATTTCTGGAGTTTTCGTATTTTTACTTAAATTAATCTCTAAAACTCATTAATCGAACCTATAAAATCAAAAAAGTCTGGGGCCAAACCCCAGACACCCAGGTTGTCATTGCAATCTGTAGCGTTGAAATTAGAAAATCTGCAATTTTTTCTCAATCAGCCAAATGACAGTCTGGAAAAATATGGTTTTCAATCTGAAAAAGTCAGGGAATTTGGTAACCTAAAATAAGTCGACACTCTGGGGATATAAAGTCGCATAGCGTACCACTACCTGTAGTAAATCACCTAAAGAGGGTCACACCGGGTAAAACTGATAAAGCGGAATGTATAAAGTCGCATAGCGTACCACTACCTGTAGTAAATCACCTAAAGAGGGTCACACCGGGTAAAACTGATAAAGCGGAATGTATAAAGTCGCATAGCGTACCACTGCCTGTAGTAAATCACCTAAAGAGGGTCACACCGGGTAAAACTGATAAAGCACAGATCCCAACAGAAGAGTTGACGTGTTACGGCTGTGAGAGTTTTTGAAGTAAACATACATGTAATTACTGAATAGTGCTGCAATTTGTTTCATCTTTCTCGGTAAATGTACAGGATAAACATGAGAGATATTGTAACTGGCTACTTCTGTATCAACAAGCCCCGCATAAGGGCCACGGCATGGGTATTTTGTAATCGTCCGTCGTCATCTATCGCCACTCATCGTCTTGGATAGCCTAGGCAAAATATCATCACACTACATATCATCATCCAAAACAACGCAACAAGAACCCCTCCTCCCCCTCCCCCCCCCCCTTAAACGTCTCGCAACCACCCCAGAGGGGGGAAGGGGGGGTGCTTAGTCTTGTGTCAATGTGTGGGGGGGTTCACAGTCATATTTCATCTGACACTTATTGCACTCCGTATAATTAATAATATTTATAATTACATATATGAAACAATTATATACTACAGTCAAGATTTTTTGCAGTAATATGGTTTTCAAGGTTTGAACAGAAGAATGAAGTTTCACGTTCGGTGATTTTTTCCGTGAAATTTTATTTTTTTTTGTTTTTGCCTTTTCCTGATTTTTTTGGGAAAACCCTCGATATTCTTTTAGAGGGGGTCGCAATAAATTTTTTGTTTTTTTCCTAGTTTTTTACCCTTTTTTTTATTTTGATCATTTTCATTCTTTTTTTCACTTGTTTTTGCAGTATACAATCTAATATGTTAAACAATTGTTGTCTCCTATGATTGTTTTTTGAAATATTTCTTTTTCAAATTTGTTTTTCGAAAATTTTTGCTTTTTTTCCTTATTTTGTCAAATTTTTTAGTTATTATTTTTCTTTTTCGTTATCCTTTTTTGAAAAATCTTTTTTTTTAACTGAATCGGATTGACGCTAAAAGAACAAACTTTATTTTATTGTTACGAAAAAAATGTGGCTACCATTTTTCAAACACTAGAAAAGTTTTTTATCAGTGAAATATTGTGCCATATAACTTGATTTTTATAGCGAGGTTGGGGGAGGGAACATTATTCTCGTGACTAAGAGAAAGGGGGGTTTCACCCGATTTATATTTTTCTAGAAATTAAACGAAAATAACTAATTTGAGGGGCAACCTGGGGTCTACTAAGTGACAACAGACGATCGTCAGCGAAGCGACAACTTTAGTGAGAAGAGCAAGTGAGAATTGTCTCCTCGAATTTTCATCATACCAAATGAAATAGTAACTACTTATATGTGCTATATGTAGTCATTTATTACGTTGAGGAAATATTGGCAGACGGCATTACAAATGTTAAATGTGTAATTGGTGCCAACACACAGCTTGTAAGCTTGTGTATAGTTGCAGTCAGATGCGTGCAGCGTTGAGCCAAGCGTATAGGTATAAGCATTTTATTGGCAATAATTACACATTTTACACCGTCCGCCCTTAAATAAACAACTACATACAGCAAATGAAAGTAATAACTATGCTCTCGCTTTTCTCATTAGGTTGTTTCGTTCGACTATTGTCACAATTAGTAAATAGACCCCCGGCCTACGCGCCATATTGACTGAAGGAAAATTACCTCGGTCAATGTTTCGGACAGGATTGCCGGCGACCTTCCTCATTCGGTTCCGTGCGTTACATCGGGTAATTCCGAGGAAGTCCCCAGCCCCAACGTACACTCGCTCTAAATTTAAATTAATTAACTGTTTCTTATGGGCAGTGAAAGAATTTACCAACAGGTTTGTTTCGTTTAGGTGTAGGCCTTCAAATCAAATCACACTCCACTCCACCGAGGATACACAGTACAGTACACTAGATTCGCCCACATCGAACTGTCAAACTACTAACATATAATAAAACAACAAATTGTACTGTTGAAGGCACTAAATGAGTCAAAATTAATCGTATAGGTCTACTATCAGACCATTTGTTTGGAACATAAAACCGACATAAAACTTAATTAGTGCTTATTCCATTTGAGTACCCTATGCATTTGTCATCATCACAAAATATAGTCCCACACATATAAAATACTCCGAATCGGTTTCTAATGCGTAATATAGTAGGCTATTAATTGATTTAAGGAGATATATTGATTGCCAATGCAGGAATGTGTCTTTTATCAGGTTTCAATCTATTTCTCTTCAAATTTTGCGCCTAAATTTCTACACCTACATTCTACACGACATTTTAGAGCTCGTGAAGAAATGCTACACTTTACACTACGCTTTTTAGACTTTGTGAGTCTACACTAGTGTAAAGTGTAGAAACCAAACAAAGCTTATATTGACAGTAACACGTACAGTCACCCATTACTAAGCTTGATGAGTAACCGACCGGCCAGTAACAAACACCACCGCGTGCAATCTGCACCTGTGATTACGAAGCTCATTGTCTAGGACCAGAATAGCATATTATTAAATCGTATGCGATATGGAGCCTGGACTAGTTTTTGATGTATTGTATTCCATTCCATTCAACAAGGTGATTTAATTATTATCCGTTCACATTCCTGCATCACACGTCAAAGGTTAACCAACGGTTGGAACACAAATAATACGTGTAATTGGAATTGCATGCTTGTTTGTAGGTCGTACAATGTTTTGTAATTAAACCGACAACAAAAAACTCTTAATTCCCCGACAGCGACAGGAAAAAACGCTTTGTATGCATAAGCAAAGCAGCCGAAGTTAGTGTTATATCCCCTACAAGTACAAAAAATTGTAAAAATTAAAATTTAAAAAAAAACGGCAGCCAAGCTCTCCTTCAAAAGTCTTCGGCTGTGAATGCTGTGAGATATAGAAGTTGAGCCAAGCTTTTCATTCTTTTTCCATAGTTTCGCATTGAAAAGAAGTAAGATCATTTCGCCTGTTGACGAGCGCCATACCAACCATTTTCGTGGTATAAAAGTAAAATTTTTAAACTCAAAATCATTTTAAAAAATTGCTTGGCCATTAAATTTGGTTCATTACGAGAACTCTAAAAAGTCAATGGCCAAGCAATTTTTTTTTATAATTTCGAGTTTAAAAATTTTCGCGCTTGGCTACGGGCGAACGTCCGTCGCCATGTTTGGTGCCTTTCCATTCATGTTGTTCCCATTTATAATGTTAGGACATGACTTGTACCTACGACGGCTTTAAAATAATCATACAATGAAAAAATTAGACCTTAGGCGACAATTAATGTTTACTTTCAACGGCGACCAAAATAAATCCACATTTCGTTTTGGGAGAATATCGATTTTGACTGTTTTAATTCATGTAAATTAATAATTGTTTAATAATTATAATTTTTCGTGGGAACCCTGCCCAGGGTGTCTAACTTGGTAATTTTTGGACTATGGATAATTGTGATGGGATGTCCAAATCCCTTCCCTTGCATTCGCATTTACGACTGAGGAAAACCACGGAAAAAGCTTTAGTCAAGGTTTGCCGGTCTCGACAGAATTTGAACCAGGGACTTCCCGAATCAGAACACTGTGGGTAATGCTAAGAAACAGAATTGTTGTTCACCCCTCTGTCGGGTCAGATGACGATGTGTCACCTTACATAGTAGGATACAGCATATTATGTGGTTATGAAGTGAGCGCGGTCGTCAACCTAAGATTTCGCGTGGTCACGAATATCACGATTCTGGTGGCCGCATCGAACCTGTGCTGGTCTTGTTTCCCATGCACCTATTCAACTGCATGAAAACCAACTATTAATAACTTGCAATGCCGTTTCTACTTTGGCATGGAATACACTCAATATTACACGCGGTGCACTACTGTCCTTCCCCGCCGGAGTTTACACCACCGTTTCAGGTAGTTTTCGCTGTACACCCCTGGAGCAAAGTCCAGTAGAGCAATTATCTCTATTCAAACTCGAGCACCGGAACAGCAATATTCAGATTAGTGAATACGATAATGCACTGCTTGTTCAGTTCCATTATACAGGTAATCCGATAATTCCCATGCGGTGAACATTTTATAACGATAATTTTATTTTGTTTGGTGTTTTGTATTGCTGCTTTTTCTCTTTGAAAAAAACTCAATCGTAAGAGTATTTATTTTACTATATTTCAAATTTGTTAATATTTCTCAGATTATGATTTTGATCTTGTTTCTACGACAAATGCAGTACTGTACGAAGATACGGGTCCCAGTTGAGAATATTTTAAAATTATAATAATTGCATAAAGCCTACTTTCATAGCAAAGCAAGCAACATCTCCACACACAAAACCTAATTAAATATCATAGTTATGTGTATCGCATTTAACATTTGCATTTGGTGCGTGAATTTGTGTATCAATAAAATGTTAAATACTTTTTTGCAGTCCCTCTTTGAAATACTCATGCATTGCTTATTGGTGATAAATAATGAATTGCATTAACCACCATGTAATTCAAGGGAGTTCACAGTGATATGCCTACCTCGTTTCCAGGCCTGGATTTTTACATACATACTACAGCAGAGCAAGAGCCGACGGGAAGACCAATAACAAAATGTTGTTATGCAGCGTTTCATTATTAGGAGTACAACGTAGACACATTGCTCACACAATTGCTGGACTTATGTTCAGTCTGGGTACATCGTATATAACACAATGAAAAAAAAATAACAATAAAATGCACTTATAGTTGATTATAAGTCTAACAGTTTTTGTTATTCGTAAAATTGCTTTCTTTTCGTCGTACATAAAAAAACAAAAAAACGTTTTTCATCAAATTCGGAGCTTTTTCTAAATTTCGCATAACTTTTGACAATTTTCTACTATTAGGCAATTTTTTTATAAATGTACTAGGCAATAAGACGGTAAATAAATACAGGTATAGCTATTGTGTTTTGACATTCATTGTGTATGCAAGTTTGACATTCTTTTCGCTAAATTGGCCCGATCGTTCCAGGAAGACGGCAAATACAGCGGTCACTTGTCTCTCATCATATCTATGGCTGTCCAAAACGGGGGGAAATCGTTCTGGCGTTGGTGTAAACTGTAGATCGGCGTGCATTTCATCCTCAAAGACAAGTTTCGAACACGCATTTTCAATGCAACTGAATGTGCACGTGTATTGATCATGAACGCTTCTTCCGTCGGCTTGTACAACAACAAACAGTAGGCCTACTGGTATACATTCTTTACGATTACTGTCCGAAGAACTATTACATCAAATATTTCCCAAATTAGATAAAAACAATGGTTCGTCGCCGTAACTATAGTAAACAAACATTGTTTTATAGCGTTGTGTACAATCAGTGGGGCTATGCTATTAGTAAACAGTTATAATTGATTGGGCAATTATTAATAAGAATATTATCGAGCGGGCTTTAGTAATACCTCTGCGACATATCACCACTAAATATAGACGGGGGGGGGGGGGGGGGGGGCTGCTCATATGTGGGTAAACTAGCGTTTACCTCGAAAACAGGTGAAGAGAGAGGAGAGAATTTGTTGCTGTTTTTTTATTGTTGTTGTTTATTAACGCTTCCTAGATAATTGAAATGACATTTATTATTCAAACCTTGACAATTACGCAGGGTGCGAATTGACGGGGGGGATGGGGGATTTCCCCCCTCTGGTAATTTCATCCCTGGCTCTGTTTTACTGAAAGGTATCCCCGCCGGGGATGGCTAAATCCCCACCTCTGGATTCCCATCTCATCTCATAACTTATCAAGTGATTTTATCTCGTAATGTTAATAAATAATGCGTCAATTTACACATATTCCTTTCAAAATAATACCTTCAGATCACTTCTAATGCCATCTCGAGGGGAATAATACTCCAAAAATTTTCCTCAGATCGCTTCTAAAGCCATCTCGAGGGCAATAATGCCCTATAAATTTCCCACAGATTGCTTCTAATGCCATCTCGAGGGCAATAATACCCCCAAAAATTTTCCTCAGATCGCTTCTAAGTCATCTCGAGGGCAATTATACCCCCAAAATAATTTGCCTCCGGCGGCTGGGGCTTCGCCCCAGACCCCTAGCAGTCCACACAGATACTAGGAATTGGCCGTCCCCCTCTCTGCAAACCCGTCAATTCGCACCCTGCAATTACGAATAAAACAGGGTCCATAACTTGGCTTCCCCACATTCGAATTTCAAACCGAAAATAGTTTCATATTTTTGCACTTTTTTGCACCCAAATCTTGATTTTTGCACCCCCTTCATTTCGCTGCATTTTGCTTTTCAAATTGGGGGAGCCAAGTTAATGGTGGCTACCCTACTTTTGAAATTGGACTTAAAACCAAGCCCATATTTATGCACCGTTTACGCACCTTTTTGCAACCTACTTTTTTATTTTTGCGCACATCCCCATTCGCAAGAATTTGCAATTTAAAATGGGGGAGCCAAGGTAATGGTGGCTCCCCCACTTTCGAAATCGGACTTAAAACCTAGGCCATATTTATGCACCATTTATGTACCGTACCTTTTTACACCCTACTTTTTTTATTTTTGCACCCCTACCAATTCGAAAGAATTAGAACTCCAAAGTGTGTTTGCCAAATTATTGCTTTTTTTAAAGTCCATTTGGAGAAGTGAAACCGGGCTCTTAATTAGCAGCTAATGATGCACTCTTAATGCCAAGTCCTGATTTTTGCATCCCTAAACTGTAGAATCTACAAGGGGTGAAATATTAAATAAATAAACGTTAAACGTAAGTAAACGTTTTTCACAATCAAGTAAAGGAAGTCAAAATAACTAACCGTGGGTTACTTGTTCCAGTATCTGAGCGAGACCCTTCTTTTAATTACATCCGCTCCGGCTTGCGGGCAATGGATAATCCCTAGAATATACTGGTAATTCAAATAGTGAAGTAGTCAATAAAATCACACATTTTATAAACTATATTTTTATAAAATTCTTACTTGAAATTGTGTTTAGCTGACAGATAGCTTACATTGACGAATCTGTCACTTTTTTGTTTTTCTTGTAGCTCATTTTTTAGCCGATCTAAATTGCAAAAATAAATGGCTCAAAATTGAGCTACAAGAAAAACAAAAAAAGTGGTATATTGTTTAATGTATTATCTGTCAGCAAAACACAATTTCAATAACTTTTTATAAAAATATAGTATATAAAAAGTGTGTTATTGACTAATTCAATATTTGAATTACCAGTGTTTCCTAGGGAGTATTCATTTACCGCAATCCGGAGCGGAAGTAATTAAAAGGAGGGTTTCGCTCAGGTACTGGGACATGTAAGCCACGGTTTGAGTATAAATTAGCAGCTCTAAATTCTCTCTCAAATTGCCAAGTCCTGATTTCTGCACCCCTAAACTATAGAATCTACAGTAGGGTGAAATATAAAATAAATAAACAAATAAGAATTCGATTTCTAAAGTAGGATCTTTTTTCAATATCATGTAACAGAATTTAAAAATGACTAGACTATAAATTAACAGCTATGAATACCGTCTTAAATTGCCAAGTCCTGATATTGGCAACCCTAAAACTATAGAATCTACAAAGGGGTAAAATATTAAATAAATGAACAAATAAGAATTCGATTTCCAAAGTAGGAACGTTTTTCAAAACCATGTAACAAAAGTCAAAATATCTGGCCTCTAAAAATTAAAATTAACAATTAAACAACAACAATTACAATTAAACAATTGAAATTAGCAGCTCTAAATTCTCTCTCAAATTGCCAAGTCCTGATGTTTGCATCCCTAAACTAAAGAATCTACAGTGGGGTAAAATATGAAATAAATAAACAAGAAAGAGTTCGAAATTCAAAGAAGGATCGTTTTTCAAAATCAAGTAACAGAAGTTAAAACTACTGGGCTCTAAATTAGCAGCTATTAATGCTCTATGAAACTGCCAAAACCTGATTTTTGCGCCCTTTTTCTATAGAATCTAAAGGGGGTGAAATATGAAATAAATAATATGCAAATAAGAATTTGATTTCCATAGGAAGATTGTTTTTCAAAATCTTGTTACAGAAGTCATAAAGACTAGGCTCTAAACAAGCATCTATGAATCCTCTTTTAAATTGCCAAGTCCTGATTTTTACACCCCTAAACTGTAAAATCAACAGTGGGGTGAAATATTAAATAAATTTCCAAATAAGAATTACATTTCCAAAGTAGGATTGTTTTTCAAAATCATGTAATAGAAGTCAACATGACTGGGTTCTAAATAAGTAGCTATGAATTCCCTCCTAGATTTCCAACTCCTGATTATTGCACCTCTTTAACTATAGAATCTGCAGGTGGGGTGAAATATGAAATAAATAATCAAATAATAATATGACTTCCGAAGTAGGATCGTTTTCAAAAATCGTGTAACAGAAGTCAAAATGACTAGGCCCTAAAGAAGCATCTTATATGAATGCTTTTTAAAATGGCCAAGTCCTGATCTTTGCACCCCTTAACTGTAGAATCTACAGTGGGGTGAAATATTAATTGAATAAGCAAAAAAAAATCGATTTCCAAAGTAGGAACGTTTTTCAAAATCATGAAACAGAAGTCAAAATTACTGGGCTCTAAATTAGTAGCTAAAGAATGCTCTCTCAAATTGTCAAGTCTTGATTTTCCACCCTTTACTATAGAATCTACAGTAATGTGAAATTTGAAATAAATAAACGAATACAAATTTGATTTTAAAGTAGGATCGTTTTTCAAAATTATGTCCGAGAAGTCAAAATTACTGAGCTCTTAATTAGCAGCTATAAATGCTCTCTCAAATTGCCAAGTCCTGTTTTGCACTCCTTAACTATAGAATCTACAGTGAGGTGAAATATGAAATAAATAAACAAATAATAATTCGAATTCCAATGAAGGATCGTTTTTCAAAAATCATGTAACAGACGTCAAAATTACTCGACTCTAAACTAGCAACTATAAATGCGCTCTAAAATTGCCAACTCATGATTTTTGCACCTATAATCTATAAAATCTACAGGGTGGAGAAATATGAAATTATTTAGCAAAAGTGAATTTGACAATCAAGGTAGGAACTTGGCAATTTGATAGAGCATTTATAGATGCTAATTTAGAGTTCAGTAATTTTGACTTCTGTTACATAATTTTGATAAACGATCCTTCTTTGGATTTCGAATTATTATTTGTGTATTTATTTCATTTTTCACCTCACTGTAGATTCTATAATTTAGGGGTACAAAAATCAGGACCTGGCAATTTGAGAGAGAATTGATAGCTGCTAATTTAGAGTACAGTAATTTTGACTTCTCTTACATGATTTTGAAAAACGATCCTTCTTTGAATTTGAATTATTACGTGTTTATTTACTTCATATTTTCCACACTGTAGATTCTTTAGTTTAGGGGTGCAAAAATTAGGACATCCCAATTTAAAGAGAGCATTTATAGTTGCTAATTTAGAGACCAGTAATTTTGACTTCTGTTACATGATTTTGAAAAACGATCCTTCTTTGGATTTCGGATTATTATGTGTTTATTTATTTCATATTTCACCTCACTGTAGATTCTATAGTTTAGGGGTGCAAAAGTCAGGACCTGGCAATTTGAATTTGCTAATTTAGAGCACAGTGATTTTGACGGGATTACGGGATATAACCAAGCATACTCGAGCACAGTAAGACACATCTCAGACAAACTGCTTAGGTTATCCCGAGAATAGATATTCCATTTATCAATCTGCTTCAAAATGTTTGCTTTATTTTTAAACAAATTGCTGAGTTATAGAGTTGAACGCATTACCTACCTACATTAGTTTTGAAATAGGTATACATACCGTACCAATTTACGATAGACATCTTTTAAACAGAAATTGTTGATTTGAAACTGTCTAAAAAAACTAACTTCGTTTTGAAATAAGCTTGTGTACTCATATGAAGTCGTATCTATAAATCTAAAAATATGTCTATCTTATCATTTTTGGATAAACGTCGAAAATAAGGAGTCTGAAATGGAATACACTCGGCTATGAGAAATCATGTCAAATCCGTTCATTTATACCTAATAAATTATCACGGGAATTGTGTACTCGAAAGTCATGTGGGGTTATTTCTATTTCTAATGCAGAAGGTCCTGGATATAAGTCCCGATATATAATATGAGGCCGCCTCGCGAACGCATTTCGTAGTCGCCTTAATGAATGAGGCCTATCTGATTTACGTAATTTCACCTATTTTTTTGTTTTACATTTAACCTAAAGTAACACTTTAAAAGCTGCATGACTTTACCCTCCAGCAATGCAAACTTATGGAAATATTGTAACGACTAACGGCCACGGATCGATACGATCTCGCCGCCTCGCACCTCATCTTTCTCCCGCGGAGAGCGAGTAACCCTCACTGCGAGTTCATTTAGTTGCACTCATCCTGTTTGTCCTTGGGATAATTAGGAAGAAGAGTCATCCTGAGATTCTTTGAAAGTTTCGCCAAGATCGGGGTGGCCGTTTGTCCGGTAGGAAGCGATCAAGCGAGCAAAACACTGTTCAAAAGTTGAAAAAAGTTTTAATGTGATTCTTGCGAGAAATAAATCTTTGATTGAACCCTGAAAGGTTCGCTCAAATTAAACAAACAGAAACACATTTTTTCTGGGGATAGTCACATTGACGTTTGCGTTACGTTTGCTTCGCTAATTACGCTCGTCAAAGAATGAAATAGATAATTAATGTATAAATGAATAAATCACATTTTAGTCCCCCACAATTCCCGATTCATACGTGTGTATTGTTTATGTTTACTAGAACACCATCATGAAGCATAGTAGGTTTCAATTTCATTTGATCATCGCACATGAATTCTGTTACTCTGCGGAAAACGTGTTGCGCACTGTTCAAGCAGAGCAGGCCACATCCTGCTCGAATAGCGTTCGTTTGAACCAAACTACCTGCAACAAGCCAACAAGTAGAACTCTCTAAACTCCGGTTTTGAGGGACAGATCTATTTACCAAACATGCATTTGTTTTGCCTTCGCGGCGTCGGGACGAGGAGATACAAGTTTATTAATTAGGAGCCATTCACAATATAAAAACCCTCTCCATCTCAAGATAGAACACACTAACAACCTCCCAATCCCACATCAACAAATCAAGGTCAATCAAACTCTAAGCCATCCCCTAAAATGAGTGAGTGAGTTTGTGAGTGGGTGAGTGGGTGAATGGGTGAGTGAGTGAGTGAGTGAGTGAGTGAGTGAGTGAATGAGTGAGTGATTGAGTGAGTGAGTAAATGAGTGAGTGAGTGGGTAAGTGGTCGGGTTTCCCAATTAATTTGCTTATATAATCTTTCATTATTAGTCGCAGAGTACATTAAAAATACATTGTTGACTCTTGAAGTTGTTTATTTTATAGACAAATATTGACGTATTTTGAGTATTAGGCATAAAAATTTACCAAATCCTTAAAGTTGCAGATAATTCATAAAAATAACAAAATGTCTAGCTTTTAAGTTCGTTTGGTTAGAGTTAATATATGCGTTTATAAGTTTATTTTGAATATCATTATAATTTGAGTTACATAAGTTATTGAGGTTCTTAGATCAAGTTTGGGTAAAGAATATCAGAATACACTTACCCATGCCATTCAGTTTGTTTCGTGTTTTTGATTCGAGTTTATGTTTCCTAAAAAAAAGTCTAGGTTTAATAGATTGCTCGTTCACTCAAAAAACGAAATTCAGATCCAATGAAATATACATACTCGTTTGACAAAGACGAAGTATCCTGTAATGTTAACATGTCTGAAGGATGGTGATAATTTTGACCAAAATTGTTTTCAATGGAAAATATCCGATATTTATTTGAAAGACGTGTTTCGATCGCCAATAAATAAAGGTGAAAAAGGTGATTTTGAATTTGATATCATAACTTTATGGTAATGTGAAAATATTGTAGGTTGTTGTTCAATTGGGTCAACCAGAAACATGCTACAACAATCAAACAAATTAACTGAAATGCCATTAGCCACATGATTGTCTAAGAGACCAATATACTAAAACGATGAAAATCGAGCCAGTAATTCATATTTGAGACCCACAAATTTGTAAACGCGCAAGTAACTTTTGTTATTCACATCTATCATGCAAACACATTTTCTCGTTGGTAACCTTGTACACTATTTTGCTTTGTTATTTCTCTTAAATGTACCCCCATTAAAAGAATTACCAGAACAATGGGTGGTTAGGGATTTAGTTGTCACCACCCACTTTCAAGTGCCTGTAACTTTTGAACGGAAACAGCACAAACAATGCGGTTTGCGGCACAAACCAGCACAAACGTAGCACTAACCGCGTGCAAAGTTTCAAGTCGATCAGAAGAATGGGTGGTTAGTCATTAAGTTGTAACCACCCACTTTCAAGTGCCTGTACCATTTTAACGGAACGGCACAAACGATGCGGTTTGCGGCATAAACCAGCAGAAACGTAGCACTAACCGCGTGCTAAGTCTCAAGTCGATCAGAAGAATGGGTGGTTACAACCTAATGTTCCTCACTCCGGCGGCTTGGGCTTCGCCCCAAACCCCGGTTTGCCCACCCAACCTCGAGGTCAACTTTAGTGTGACCCCCCCCCCCCCCCCCACTAAAAAAATAGTTCCTACGCCACAGCTTGATAAGCATATTTCTTAAGGTTAGCCACATTGCGTATACACCTCGAGATTTTTCCTTTCCGTCTCTTAGTCGGTACGTACAAGATAGACTTGTGACAAAGGGATATTCTTTGGAAGAAAGTTATTATACCATGACCCCATGAGCTAGGTAGGATATGGACGCTAACTTCCGTCCGGGAGTATCCAGTACACTGCGCAAAATGTCATTCCTTGGCTATTTGAAAGTCTTAAATTGATGGCGACATTATTTATTGTGTTATCCTTCATCCAGCCATGTGTTCTGTGGTTTATGTAGACCATCGTTGATGGGCATCACATGTCATAATATATTATTTTCTTAACTTAATCTTCCTGGCACAAACAAACCCTCCCTGACGTGGATAAGTTACCGGCGTCTGTTTTCATACAAGTAACATCACATGATTTGCAAGAATAATTCATTTACATGCATCACAGATTTATGCAAGGCTCCAAATATGAAATTCCAATGTTGCCTCTTCTAAGTTCTCCTTAATAATTTCTATGAACAATCGTCCTATTCTATCTTTTAGTCTAATTAACAAATCATTGAGAACCTATACAATGTACAATGAATGGCATTTTCATTTGATTTGTTAAAGTTTCAATGTAAGGTTGTTTAATATCGCGATCATAATTGTACATGATCATGCTTTGATCGCTTTATTTCCATGGTCGTAACTTGCACACCTAGCTGCCTCCGGGCTGTACTTGGCCAACCAGCGCGCGGATCACGCGACCTTCTTTACATTGTCGTAACATGCTCACACCGGGCTGTCTTGACTAACCAGCGCGCGGCTCACTCGACCTTCTTTACATTGTCGTAACATGCACACACCGGGCTGTCTTGGCCAACCAGCGCGGCTCACTCGACCTTCTATACATTGTCGTAACATGCACACACCGGGCTGTCTTGGCCAACCAGCGCGCGGATCACTTGACCTAACATTGTCGTAACATGCACACACCGAGCTGTCTTGGCTAACCAGCGCGCGGCGCACTCTACCTTCTTTACATTGTCGTAACTTGAACACACCGAGCTATCTTGGCCAACCAGCGCGCGGCGCACTCTACCTTCTTACTACGGTTCCTGTAACGTATGCCCAACGAGACAATTAAGTGCAGATTAGCAGTACTTCACACTTACAGACACTTCGATCCCGATTTCATTTTGCGTTTTTCTAAACTAAGCACTCGCTGGAAATTCTCCAACAAATTATGAATCACTGCTACTTACTTTCGTGAATTGACCTTGTACGAAATTCTTAACTTCAAAGATGATTTAGAAAACAATAATTGCTTTGTCTTTGTCGCCAAATATTTCCTGTTGCCTGCTGCCTGCTGTGATGTTTACAGCTGCATGGTTACGCCACGGAAATGCTTATTATTAGGCTGGGAATTCTGGAAATAGACACAATCAAAGTAAAGCGATACATGATGCTGCCCTCAGAGTACAATATAAATGTAAATACTTGTCATCACTTAGGCTGACAGCAGCCATCAACCTTATTGTTACCAGACCTTCCTAGTTAGCAACTGTTTGTTTTGATAGTTCAGAACATGAGTGTTGAAAAATTTAAGAATTGTTTGGTGGTTATAATTGGATGAGCGAAGCGAGTGAAGCGAATATTCCATTTCACTACACTGGAGAAAAAAATCCGGAATGTTTTTTTTTTCTTTTTTTTCTTTTTGTATTTTTGTCTGTCTGTTAACACGATTCCGGCTAAACCGATACTCCGATTGCGATGAAATTTATGGAGGCCTTCAAAATCTTTGAACTTAGAACTGCCACGTTTTTGAGCGTAATCGAAAAATTATTTCTCATTAAAATCTCTATTTTACGCTTTTTTCGTTTTTAAAAAATTACGCTCATCCAACATCGCGCATGAAAAATCGTTTGCGAAGCTTCCTAGTTACTATACCTGGTTTTTAACAAGCGATTAACAAGCCCAACAGATAACCCACCGTATCCCACTGTCCCATTACCAGATTTTGGAAGTTAAATTTCGTTGGACACCACCATTCAACGTTTAAAATTTAAAAATTCCCGTACTTACAAATAAAATGGTATAATTTTAATTGTGTGCAAATTTGTGAATTGATCTGAAGAAAAACAAATGAACTGTGTAATTACCATTTGACAACCATACAAAAATAAACATTCCGCTAGTAGTAGCCTGGGGTCCGAATAGCCCCCTAGCGTAGAAGTTGATCCGTGTTATGTGGAGTCCTGTCTCCAACTGAATAGGGATTGTTTAGATGCATGGCACTTGAAGGTACTGGGAGCCGTGCTGGCTGTGTCCAAAACAGAGCGCTTGACCGCGCAATGAATGTTTTCTGGGGTTCTCGTGGACCACACGTGGCTAGGAAAGGGTTAAAGAAAAGTTATTTTTAATATTGTTACCATTTATAAATTTGGTTGTTTACACTTTATTTCAATCATAGCAGTTTAAATTATCGTATCGATAAAGTTGAAAAGCATTAATGGTTAATACATTTCCATACTACCTTTTGAACTCATTGTGTATAACTACGTCAATGTATGATACTTATATAATATTACGTGGAGAGAAGTGATCATGTGGTACACGCACATTTTCTGTTGCGCAGAACGAAATCTCCCTGCTGGTGCAATAATATATTGAAGCGCACGAGAAATCCAGAAGTGATTACATTACCTCCTCCTACGGTTTCAGAGCGGGAGCTGTGAGAGTCTGTCGCCGCCAGAGCGCATGGCGGGCAGCGTTCCAGGCCTGCTAGACGCCTTGTCCTGCGGCTCGACGCTTGATCTTGCCATCGGAGATCGGGAGCCAGGGATTCCCCTGATAGTCAAGGCGTCCTTGAAACATCTGGAAACATTCGGCCTCCATACTCTCGGCATCTTTCGAGTCAGCAGTTCCAAGAAGAGGGTTCGACAGGTAAAGTAATAGCATGAAAATCTTTAGTAATATCAACTGTATTTATTTTTTCGTATGCATACATTTTAAGTGGTTTAGCCAATGATATCATTCTGTCTGCATAACTAATACTCTGTCAACGCACGGACTCGGGGCGGAAAGCGAGGTTTTCTCGCAACGAGGTTTTCTCCGCCAAGGATCGAGATAAACGCGTAGTTTTTGGACGCTCCTCCACGAGAAAGGATCGTACGTTTCGATAAAAAAAATTACCCGCGACACGAAAAAAAAATTGCTTTGGGTCAAAAAATAAATAAACGAAAAACGTATTTTTGTGCGTTTTTTACAGCGACGGTTGCAGCGCCCAAAGTATGCGTCGCACTCGAACGGCGACGGTACCGACGCGTTCGAAATCGTTTCGGGTACAAGCACCGTTAAGGGTATTTAACCGCTAAACTCGAAAATATATTTTATTTCAGGCTAACTAGCAATGAATTTAGAAATTAAAGAAAAATTATTGGGGCCACCATGATCTCCCAAAAAATTGTCAACATGAACATTTTCGAGCTAGTCCCATCGGCAAAAATCTCCCATAAGAAATAACATGGGGACGATCTTTATGCCCCGTGACCTTGTGAGGATTTTGATCAAAAAAAATTGGTTATTATTGACGTACTCTTCAGCTTTCTGTAAATTCTTTATATTTTGTTTTGTAATTTGGTCAAGTGGTTTGGTCAAAATATGCTGATTACCAAGATGGGGTGTGATTTTGGATTGCGTTATTTTGCGTGTTTGAGGGTATATTTGGGCAGAGTTTCAAGACACGATGTTATAAAGGGGCATTTTAGATTGGTACTATGCTCTAGTATCTATCTGGACCAAAAAAGAAGCAGGTAAAAGTCGATTCAAGAAATTTCCCGAAACACCAATTTTCGCAAATTCTGATCGAAAAAATTAAAAAAATCGTCTTAAATCACAGTTACAAGATATAATTTTTTAAACGATCATTTCAGTGTAGTATTGTGCTATAGATCACGTGGTAAAAATAATTTTTGGGTTTTCAGCCCCGTTAAGGGTATCGGGCCGACTCTGACACTTTGGCTGGGGCGACGATGAGCATTTTTACTTTGTTGCAACTTCGGTTTAAGACACAAAAAATATAAAAATGATTTCTCCAAATTAATTTTATTGGTTTCTACGTGTGATCATTAGAAAAACGGGAGTCGGTATGATAAAACATTTCCCCAAAAAATCTTCAAATCTTATTTTTGGACATTGTATTTTCTATTTTCAAATTTTCGGAAATTATTGAGTGCAAGGTAGAGCCCCGAATTTAACCAATTACGAAAGCCAATGACTTGACGGACAAGTTAGAAAAAAATGCCCCGATATCTTATTACGGTTGCGTGGGAGAAAATCCCAAATTGGAGATTTTTTTAACATTTTGCAGTGCAAATTTTAAAGCTTAAAATTTTGGCTTCCCTTCGTTCGATTTGAAAACAACACGGCTCATTATGTGGATGCAGGATGAGAGAATTAAAAAAAAATTCTTTGAGTAACTGGGCTCGAACCCGAAGTGGACGCCTTCGAGTTCGATCCGGGACATGTTTCGAAAATTGAATTTTGCATTCAAGGTCATAAAAACATAGTTAACATTTTTTCTAAAATTAGTGGATGGCGGACCTGATGTGTCGGATCTTTACGCAAATTTCTATACCAAACACTACGCATTTTGTTACATTTGTCGATACGTTATGGCTCATAACAAAATGACGATGCATGCCCGTTTTGGCAAAGAAAAAAAAACATTTTTATTTACATGCAATTAAAAAACGACATAAAACGTGTATGCCTTTAACGGTTGGGTTCGCTTTGTCGGCCTATTAAATACATAAAATGGTTGATGATTTCGAAAAACAACATTTCAACCCTTCGTATTGGAACCTAAGTGGGCGTTGTCCGGTCTCTCTCCGTCAGCGAGGTATAGGCGATTAACCGTGCTAAATGTACCGACCGCGGTCCGGAATTATATTCATACTGTAAGAAACTATAATCTTTCCTCTTTGCGTGGATATACATAACTCTGCTCTATCACAAATATTATGACATTTGTTTTGAGTTGAAGTGAACTCTACATTTACACTGTTGCCAAACCTTCCAAACTGCTCATGAAAAAGCACGTAAAAACATTTGTCCGTGGCATCAGCATAACATTTGGTATCTGACTTGCTTTGTGGTACTGTGAGATCACTAGGTTGTACTAGATTATACATTACTATAAAATATCCTTCAATGTTCCAACAAAATCTTGAATGCGAAGTACATTTAGCAACCATGGACGGGCGCGGGGTATGCGGGGATGCCACAGCTGCACACAACGTGGCTGCGTCTCGCTTGGGTTTGCCGCTCAGTCAGACTACATTTGCGACAGGCGCAAACATGGTGTATTTAATCATAATATTTTTAATTTGGAAGCGTAATCGAGAAAAGTAGAATCCCATATTTTCCCCCCCCCCCTTCACGAATTTGATTTGTGAGTTTTTGGTTTAGATTTCTTTTGCGCGAGTCAAAAGATACGGCAGTTCTTTTTCGTCCCATGCAAATTTTTATGGGCGCTGAGAAGAGAGAACCAATTTCCTTCCCCTTTAAAAAACTTGGGTTCCCTATTAAACCCCCCAAAGCCCCAACAAAATGCACTTAAACATTTTTTCTTTAAAAATCTCGCCCATTAAATTTATTCGCTCTTACTACACACCGAGCTTTTCTCATCTTTTTTGGCATTAGCCTTGCAAGAGTGGATAATATGGTAGGGGGCCCCCCCTCTGTGGAATTGTCACGCGCAGGGTGCAAGGTTGAACCTCTAAGGGGCCCCATTTTAATGTCGCTTTGTTGTGGAATTTATATTATTTGTAACCCATTTTACTTTTTTTTCGTGGGGTACGTATTTTTCAAAAAACCTCATCTTCATAAATAAAAATACATATTTAAAAGTTTATTTATCATTTTTAAACAGTTGTAAAAGGCTGTGGGGGGGCTGCTTCGTTTTTTCCCCGGGTAGGCTCGTGATTTCTGTGTTTTTGGAGTGGGAGGCGCCGGCGCTTGTTTTCTTCGGGTAGGCTCGTGCATCTTCGTGTGTGTTGTGAGTGGTGGAGGCGCCGGGCTAGCTTAGTGTTTCTTCGGGTAGGCTCGTGCATCTTCGTGTGTGTTGTGAGTGGTGGAGGCGCCGGGCTAGCTTAGTGTTTCTTCGGGTGGGCTCGTGCACTTGTGTGTGTGTGATGGGGGAGGCCCCTGGCTAGTTTAGTGTTTTTTCGGGGCTGTGTTTTTCGTTGTGTTGTGGGGTGGGGGCGCCGGGTTTGTTAGTGTTTCTTGGGGGTAGGCTCGTGCATCTTCGTGGTGTTGTGAGTGGTGGGGCCCGGGCTGCTTGGGTGTTTCTTCGGGTAGGCTCGTGCATTTCGTGTTTTTTGAGTGTGGGGCCGGCTACTTGTGTTTCTTCGGGTGGCCGTGATTTTCGGTGTGTTGTGAGTGGGGGAGGCCGGGTAGCTTGGTTTTTCTTCGGTAGGCTCGTGCACCTGTGTGTTGTGGTGGGGGAGGCGCCGGGCTAGCTGGTTTTTTTGGGGTAGGCTCGGCATTTTCGTGTTGTTGTGGGGTGGAGGCCCCGGGGCTAGTTTGGGTTTTTTTGGGGTGGGTGGGTGCATTTCGTGGTTTTTGTGATGGTGGGGGGCCCCGGGTAGTTTGGTGTTTCTTCGGGTAGGTCGTGATTTGTGTGTGTTGTGATGGTGGAGGGGGGGGTAGTTTGGTGTTTTCTTGGGGGTGGTCGTGCATCTTCTGTGTTTTTTGTTGGGGAGGCGCCGGGCTAGCTTAGTGTTTCTTGGGGTAGGTTCGGATCTTCGTGGTTTTTGTGAGGGGTGGAGGCCCCCGGGCTGCTTAGGTTTCTTTGGGTAGGCTCGGCATCTTGGTGGTGTTGTGAGTGGTGGAGGGGGGGGGTTAGTTTAGTGTTTTTTCGGGTAGGCTCGGCATCTTGGTTTTGTGGTGGTGGAGGCGCCGGGCTAGCTTGGTGTTTCTTCGGGAGGCTGGCATTTCGGGTGTTGTGAGGGTGGGGGGCGCCGGGGCTAGCTGTTTTTTCTTCGGGTTGTCTGCATCTTGTGTGTGGTAGTGGGAGGCCCCGGGGCTGCTTGTTTTTTCTTCGGTAGGTCGTGCTTTCGTGTGTGTTGTGAGTGGTGGAGGCGCCGGGCTAGCTTAGTGTCCTGTCAGAGTTCTGTCGCTTGCAGCGTTTATTGGTAGACGTGCTTTTTAAATATTAAATACTAGCATGGCCTCCCAGCAAACATTTTTGCGGTGTCCCGCACGTTTCCCGAAGTCTGTCCCGTAATGCCGCTAGTGCGGGACCCGTGCGGGCCCCTTAGGAAGTGTCCTGTGGGCCATGACCCCGGTCCCGTACGGGACTCCCACATTCGTCCCCCTGTGTCCCGAAGTCTAAATTTTTCCCGCGCGCCAAAGCCCCGACCTACCCTTCCTTTATGGGTCCCGGACGGGGCCATAGGTCGCCCCTGTTTCCCGCACGGGGCCCGTCCGGTCCCGCCGGTCCCGCACTCGTCCCCCCGGTTTCCCGGCATTGCTCTAGCGCCATCTAGTAGCCCTCAAAGAACTCAACAGATAAAAACCAAATTTAAAAAAAAATTTTTACGCGATGCCACTTTCTCAATTTTTAACGTTTTTAAAGTAAAGGGGGAAAAGTGCATAGAATATGACAAATTTCAGACTATAAATTTTATTTAAGCAGCCCAACTCGAACCCCCAATGCCTTCTTCCGGAGTCAGACGCTCTATCCCTCGGCTACAGACCTATACGTTTTTGGCGCCTTTGTTGCTTATGAAAGGGGGACCTTGCGTGGATTGCGGAACGAACATTGCAGTCCATTTGATATTGAAAAAGTGTTTTTTGGGCTTTATTAAAACATGATACTTTATAATTTTTAAATCCTACTATCCTCTTCGTTTTTAGGCCCTTTTTTAAAATACTCGATATTAAAACTATGCTGGGGGATATATTCATTGGACGCGGTAGGCCAAAAAAGTAATTTTTTCTTATACTTTTAACCAACGAAGCCTTTAATTCCGCCCCCCCCCCCCCTCACCGCCGCGGGGGCACAAAATTAGGGCGCCCTCGAGTACGGGGTTTTTTTAATCCCGAAAAAGCCCTAGGTTTTTGTGATCGTCCCCTTTTTCGTCATATTACCCATAAACAACTCGAATAGCAAGTGATAAAGGCGTTAAGCATACAAAACACAACAAAATTTTAAAAACTACTTAAATAAAAATTATTC
Organism: Sweltsa coloradensis; assembly: GCA_024449915.1. NCBI lineage: Eukaryota > Metazoa > Arthropoda > Insecta > Plecoptera > Chloroperlidae > Sweltsa > Sweltsa coloradensis. The sequence continues at coordinate 188,393 of JAMZAV010000287.1, read as the reverse complement.
AGTTAAAATTTTATTTAAAATGAGTTCTCTGTTTGTCTAAGCATATTTTTTATTCTCAACATTAAGTTTTTTTATTGATAATTTGGGGGGGGATCAAAATTAGGTTTTTCGGTATTTGTTTTAAAAGGGATATCACGCATAAATTTGCTATGAGGCTACGTATGCACCTCGATTCTCTTCAACATATTTTTTAAAATTGTTTTTTATTTAATTTTTAGAAATAATAAAAAAAAAAAGGAAAAAAGAAGGGAAAAAAAACTCAAAAAAAAACGAAAAAAAAAAAAAAGATTTTTAGACCACAAACTCAAACGAATATGAGGTTTTCCAAAAAATCAGGAAAAGCAAATCAGGGGTAATCAAACTTTTGCGAAATACCGAACCGAAACTTATTTTTTGTTCAACGATAAAAATATAGTACAAAAGATCTTTCTCTAATTAAATTTGCATAAATTATTGGAATTTTATAGGCCCCAAACAAAAATGATCACAGCAAAGATACAGGCACCCAACTAAGTTGAGAGTCCACATGGCCCCGGCAAAAAAACATACCTTCACAGTAAAATAAGTTAATACGATTTTCCGTCTAAAAGGGAAAGATTATTTTTTATTTAATAAGTTTTTTAAGGCCTTCCCTTTTTAGTTTTTAAAAAACGTTGCAATGAAAAGAATAAGAGAATAAATCAAAGGGAAGTATCTACATAAAACTTTTCAAGATTTTTTGAATATAATTTTTTCCACCTTTTGGGGATCCCCAGTTTCCTCGGGGACCCCTGTGGGCTCCGCAGCTTTCCCGAAAAGCCCCCAAAGGGTTTTTCCCTTTAGTTTCCCTCGCGGGACCCGGCGGGTCGTCCCCTAGCTTTCCCGAAAGGGGACCCCTTTAAATTTCCCCGCGGGGCCTTGCGGGTTGTCCCCTAGCTTTCCCCAAAAGGGGTGTCCCGTAAATTTTCCCTCGCGGGGGCCCCCACGGGTTGTCCCGTGTTTTCCCCAAAGGGGGCCTTAGTTCCCTCGCGGGAAACCCCTGCCCGGGTTTTCCGTGTCATTCCCTAACCCCCCATTTACCCGCACTTCCCTTTGGGTTGTCCCCACGGGCCCCCAGTCCAGTTTGCGGGAGCTGTTTTCTTTGACCCCCTTCTTTATCCCCCAAAAATTCCTGAACCCTTTTTAAAAAAAATAAAAACTCCCCCCTACATCAACGCGCTCAAAATCACAAACTTCATAAAACATTTTTAAAGAATTTCCGTGATATTTGTGAAACAACTTTCCATGAATAAAGTGGAGTTGCCAAGATAGTTTGGCAAGGCAGAATCTGAGCTCTGGATGCGTGGGGTTGTGTCCCAGCCTGCATAGCAGCAATAGAAACTAGAGAGCCACTGAACTTTGGTCATGCACAAGTAATAAACCCACTCATACATTGTTTTCTCCCCATAGCTTGATTCTTCCTTGGTAACCACTGATCATCATCTTTTAGAACTTGCTCGCAACTTTTTTGTTAAAAAAAAATAACTTGAGTTGTTTTTGTATTAAGGGTTTAGTAATTATTTTTTTAAACCCAATTTGTTTTAAATTTTTTAACAAAAGGGGTGGGCAATGCTTTTGCCAATTCTTTTTCGGGTGATTGACACCCCAGGGGTTTGTAATTTGAACGTTGTTACTTTAAAAAAGTGGTAGTATAAGGTTTTTACAGTAAAACCCCCATTTAAAAAAAAATTTTATATATATTATATATATATATATATATATATATTTATATATGTAAATTGATTTTCACGAATTGTTATTTTGTTTTGGTTGCCATTGTTTTGGTAAATTTGCCTTGGTGAATCGTAGACAATGTCAAATAGTTATACCTTATATTTAGGGACCCTGAGAAAAAGCAAATAAAAAGTTCCCATTTCGTTATAAAAATTCTTCAATTTCAGTGTATAACGCAAGATAAAGGCATAATTTCATCATAAAAATAGCACTGCAATCACTACCCTTCTGGGAAATGAATACGTATTACACATACAAATATTTAGGCCATATAAAGCTAACTTAATTGGAATTAGCTGGGTGTGTTTGATAATAAATATTTTCAAATGTCATCGTGCCAAAGGAAAGCAAAGTAACAATGAAAAGATTGTGCGGGAAGGTGGCGAATACTGCGAGATAGAACAACTATACGATAAAACATAAATATTGATTTCAATGCCCAATTGTCAAATGAATTGCATATTTTGAAGCTAAAACTTTCAGAATAATCGAGAAAAGTTCCCGATTTCGCTCTAATTTAGCAGAAAAACGTGATTATTGCCTTATTTCGCTAAACCAGTCATATGTAGCATCATTTAGTGAAAAGAGTCAATCACGAAATTTCAGGGTACCTACTCATACTTGAATAGGGAAAATGTGTTTGTAACACATATTTTATTTCATGGTTATCAATGAAACTTGTTCATATTTTTTTAAATCATTTGCTTTCTTCAGGTGTACATTTTGTGGCTCGAGCGAATTTCATTCCTATTTGCTCCTGCTGATCAACCTTTGCTTCTATATTGAACCGTAAAATGATTTTCATTTTATTTCTGTTCAATGGTTAAATTATATAAAAATATAATATAAGATTATCATCATTTTTAATAGTAATTTATCTGGCATGAATGTTTTTTATTACTTTACTAACCATCGAATTTATATCTGTCAGTAATTTTATTATTAAAATAATATTCCTTATCGAATGCTATAGCAGTACAGTGCTGTATTAAAATATCTGCCCTTTGTTTCATTATTGTACCGTTTGATTCAACTACACTTTGCAGATTGGTATCAATATTTTATTATTTTTTTTATTTAAAGAATATCATGAAATAATTTTAGTGAAAATGTTTAAGTTGTGTATACAATTTCAAGGCAAGCCATTTCCGTGTGGTCCAATGTGACATGTTTCTTGTACTCTTCTGTAGCACATCCACGTATAAACGTGCACTGCTGATGATGAAAACATATTTTAACTATAGTCTATATTATGTATCTACGAGAATGGAAATGATTTCTGTAATCTTTATGTAGTTTACGATAAAAGAACACGACTGGTACTCGAACATCGAACCGGGTATCGAACCCAGGTCCGGGGGCTGGCAGCTACTCCGACATTCCTGGTCCTAGATTGATTCAAGCCTGACGTGTGTGATAAGTGCGTGGGCTTAGACCTACGCATCGCGCGGCTGGCCGGGGCTAAATTAGTCACTACCGCTGCGTATGTCTTGCGACTTTCACGATTAGCATCAGGTCACATATTGTTCCGCAGCCAAACACAATTGCAACCAAAGTTTCACGAAGTATGTTTTGATAATCATATTGCTGTAATTATCAGTGGCACATAATGTATTAAACATTCCCATCAGTTACAGTATCATTCTAGGTTTTAAAAACTAATTTACTTAGTTTTCAATCTAGGTATGTTGAATGTAGCAGTCTGCTACTTGAGACATCATGTTTATAAAACTCACATACAGCAATTGAGAAGAGATGTACTTATTGTCACGACCAGTGTTTCGACTTTTGCTCGTAAGTCTTCATTTCTGTCATTACAGTTACTTTCCCTGAAAGTTTGTAATTCTATTGGTTGTATGACATGTATTCTTGAGAATGAAAGCAAAGTCTTTTGAAGCGGCGAAGATTGAAAAAATATTTGTCTTTTGATAACTAATATAACGCGTGATTATTTTTTCAAATCAAGTTTTTAGATATCTATATATTGTGTGTTTTAAACTTGCTTTATAGTAGCGACTATGACGCTGTTATGTTAGTACTTAGACAGAAATTTAAAAAAAGTGACTAAACACACACGTTTAATTAACAATGTACAAATAGACCAAAAATTATGTTTTAAATTGGTGGCCGCATAGCCTCAGTTGGTAAGAGCATAGCCCGGTAAGCTAAAGGTCCCGGTTTCCAACCCCGGTAGTAGTCCCACTTTTTAATTTCTGGCTAGTACTAACATAACATGATGGTTTATATACTCCATGAATAACAGTGCACACAAATAGGCGTTTAATGAAGGTGTGTCTTATTCTCGGTACTCAATTGGCAGAGCTATGGGCGCGTTTAAAGAGCCAGAGGGGTTTCCGGGGTCGATCCCAGTCGGGGGGCATACTTTTTTAAAATTAATACTGCTATCATTTCATATTATGTCCTCAAAGCGGGCTTATGCTGAAATACTTTATATCATAAATATATATAATATATTTATATTAGTACTTAAATAGGCGATAAATTAACAAAGGGTGACTACCCGTGGATCGAACCTGGGACATTAGCCGTCCGGGCTATGCTCTTACCAACTGAGCTATGCAGCCACCAATTTAAAACTGTCTAATTTTTGGTCTGTTTTGTACATGGTTAATAACGTGTGTAGGCAGGTGCGTAGGAACGGGGGGGGATGGGGCGGAAACTCCCCCCCACTTGTTGGCTTGACCCCCCCAGTGGGGGGGTCAAGTCTGGTATGGGTGTCATTTGCTATAACTATGATATAACTTATAGCTTTTAGCTTGTTGGGTGATTTTTCGATTTTTACTACAGTCGGGCTTGCAAACAAAAAGGAAGGTTTTTGTTAAAATGTTTTAGAAAGATTCAGTAAGATACGTGATTTGGCGAGATCTACTAGACTAGCAATCCTGATTTTAGACATGAATATTTCATTTTTGTGTGTGCGTGTTTTCCCTCCCAAGCAGACTGTCGACCGATTTCAGTCAGGTATCAATCTTCATGAAATATTAGCTTCAAATGAAACCCTTATTCACAATTAAAATTCGCCTGAAACGTGTTTCAGGCCACCATCAATGGCACCTTTAAAAAAAAATCTCTCCTACGGCGAAAAACCTCTCCGCCGGCGGGGCTTCGGGCCCAGACCCCGGTTTCCACCCAACCTCATAGTCAAATTTAGTGTGACCCCCCCCCCTCCCCCCCCACTTAAAGAAATAGTTCCTACGCCACTGTGTGTAGGGCAGATTAGGCTGCTTTTGTTAAACTACATATCGAATGGGGGTTGAACTGGAGAAATACAAACCTCTCTTTTGACCAGAGTTTGGGAGAATATATATTTTTAACTTTGCTTTTATAGTAGGCGACTATGACGTTTGATATGTTAGTACTTTAGACGAAAAGTTTAAAGTACTACACTGGTGATCGAACCCGGAACCAGTAGCGCCAAACAGTTAGTTTTTATAATTAGTGGTAAAAAAATAAAATATGGTTCCAAACTAATTGGTTCACCAAGAGGACTCTAGTAGTAAAGTTATACTGAAGTTATGACCATATGCGTTTCATCCTGATTTAATAGCCAGTCTTCTCGATTAGCATAGTTACCAAAGTGAGGCGCAGAGAGAGCCCTAATACAGTCGTCATGCAAAACAGGTTCATACTTCATAGACTGTTATTTTAAGTTTCTATACATACGTAGCACTTTAATTGTTCATAACGAGCAAAATAAAATTTAACATTTTGTAGCATATATTTTCCACAACGTCAGAAAGAAGATAACGAAGGTTAAATTAAATTTAATACTAGGAAAACCTAAGTCCGCCCGCGGTTGAAGGGATGAGCGTTTTTTATAGAGTTTTTTAGTTGTTGGGCGAAGGACCACTTTTCCCCTTTGCAATGCTTTTTTGGAAATGCATTGTAGGTGATTGTTGTCAAGTTTCTATTGTTACTTGTTAATTGTAATTATAAACCCTTAAAAACTCATATTAAAACCTTTATTTTCTGAGTAATTCTGGCTAACTTTTTCATTTTTTTCTTTTCAAAAAGGTACTACTCACCATAACCTTAATGTCCCATTGTGAAATTGACCGTTGTAGCTCACTCGTTTTGGGTCAGAATCGGACCAAATGTCACGAAATATCGCACTAAAAATCGAAAAAAATCGTAAAAGTACGATATTCATGAGAATATTTCTTCGATTGTACCCAAAAACGTGGCGCGGCTAAGTTCATAGATTTTGAATGTCCCCTGCAATTTCATCAGATCGCATATGCCGTTTGGCCGGAATCGTGCGAACAAACAGATAGAAAAAAAACAAAAAAACATTGGAGCTAAATTTTTTGAGGGGTCAGAGAAATTGAAGTCTTCGCTTCGCTCGCTACGCTCATCCAATAATTGAAAGTTTGCCCCAAAGAGTAAGTACACTGTTATAGTTAACAGCATAATACTAGGAAAACGCTAAAGTCCCGCCGCGTTGATGGATGAGCTTTTTAAAGTTTCTAATTTGCGTGGAATATCTTTACTTTCGCAAGTGCTTTGTTTTGTTGCCATACGCATTGTAGGTGATTGTTGTCAGTTTTCTATTGTTTCTTGTCAATTGGTATTATTTACCGTAAAAAACTTATTTAAATAGTCGTTATTTCTATTGGAATTCTGGCTACTTTTTTCAACGTTTTTTCTTTTAAAGGTACTACATCACTATAACCTTAATGTCCAGCGTATAATAATGAACGTTGTAGCCGCCGCCCGTTTGGTCGAATTGGCCCAACTGGCACGAAAATATGCACAAAAAATCGAAAAATGTAAAAATTACGATATTCATGAGAAATATTTCTTCGATTGTACCCAAAAACGTGGCAGTCCTAAGTTCAGAGAGATTTCGTAACGGTCCTGTCAAAACTTTTCATAAAGATCGCATTGTGCCGTTTGCCCGTAGAGAGCGAACAAACGACCAAATTACAAACAAATACAAAAACAAAAAAAAACACCCGACCTAAATTTTTTGGGGGGTCAGTGAAATTGAAGTCTTCGCTTCACTCGCTTCGCTCGCTACGCTCATCCAATAACTGCCAAAATCTCTAGCACATAATGATGTTTCAATGATCATCACTATCTCCTTCGGGGTCGTTGTTATTGTATTCGTACTGGTAATCATCATCATTATCGTTGTATTAATCGGAGTAGGCTAGGTGCCAGTGTACTTTCCCTACCATAAGACTCCAGCCACGCGGGCCACATCCACGTGCTAATGAACATTGATCTCTACTGTCTCAAGGATCGTAGGCCATAACAATGCAAGCGATTGAGATTGAAATAGAGTTCCATTGTAGACTTGTGGGCGTGAGCTATGCACGGACGAAGATGAGAATAGACGACTCCCCGTGACAAGATTCTTACGCTTCGCGCTTGAATGATCGTCAGGTGTTGCAACTATTGCAGATACTGGCAACATCTAGTCTCTTTCTTCTCTGATATATTTAAATTAAGGTCTGTTCTGAAATATATCGTCACCTGTTTAACGGAACCAATTTTAGATGAACACGTGCTGCAGAGGTTACAATACTCCATTTATTAATTTTAGACGAAAAACAATTGAATGAAGGGTATTTTTTCTTCATCGATAAACTACCATATCTCTTTTAGTCCCTTGCATAAGAGGTTGACAATGCTCACTTTTCCGGGCAAGTCCTCACATATATCAAATGAAAGCTTGAAATGTCCCCTTTACAGAAAAGTATGATGTATGATTAAGGCGGGTAGCTTTTGGTCAAAAAAAGGGGGGGTAAGGTCCCAATGTGTAAATTTGAGTTCAAGAAAACAATGGCCGAATAGATGTTCACATATATCAAATGAAAGCTTATAATGACCCCATTACGAAAATGTATGATACATTATTGTGGTGGTTAACTTTTGCTTAAAAAATGGGGGGTAACCCAACAAACACACTGATATCATTAGAAGTTCCCAATCGTGTCATTAATGTTTCACGTCAGTTAGTGGAAGCTGAAAGATATATTTCCGATATCATTACGAGACACATGCAGCATACATCTTTCACTGACTTCCTATGAACATCTTTTTTGAAATCATTAGTTGATACTATTTTTTTTAGTTATAATGTGTTTTTGTAAACATTATGAAAATATTCATAATTTAATACCCATACACACACAATTTATTTCAATTTTTCGTTAAATTCCTAGAATTAAAGATGTCTTTGATTGATATTTTAAAGACATCTTCCCGATGCCATTACGAGACACGTGCTGATTGTATCTTTAACTGACATCCTAAGTACATCTTTTTAAAATCACTGGATGATACACACTTTTTTGTAATAATGTCTTATTTGGATGAGCGTAGCGAAGATTCCATTTCACTACACTGGAGAAAAAAATCCGGAATGTTTTTTTTTTCTTTTTTTTCTTTTTGTATTTTTGTCAGTTTGTTAACACGATTCCGGCTAAACCGAAACTCCAATTGCGATGAAATTTTTATTGTCCAATTATCCAATTAGTAGTTTAAGGGCGCTTCAACGGCAAAGATTATTCGCGCCCCTCCTGATTATGATTATGATTTCGTAAAAAGGTGGTGTATACGTGCCCCACCCAGGGGCGAGCTGTGCACGATTACGAAGACAAGACAATGACGACCGCGACGTGAGAACCCCCTTTCCTCCTCTTACCCGTGGCTGGTTCTGACCAGCATGCGCCCCTCCTCCCCCCCCCCGCCTAGGTTAGAGTGGTGCATTATGACCTAACGGTTGACGCGTCCTTACTCGAAATAAACCAAAAATAAAATCCAAAACAATAATTACTATAGCAAAAAAGCTCATAAAAGCGCTTTTCCCAAAACTTCCACTCAACTTTTATAAAAAAAAAAATTGAAAAGTAGGCCTATACAGACATTACCTAAATTTCAGGTTTAACAACCGTTGTTCTCATTCGATGGGGAACGAAAATTAACGAATTAGGCTTAAGCCAGATTATATCTACCATACAAATCACCGGATGTAATTTTGTTTATGTTTTAACCCATTTTTCACCCATCACTGTTGATTCAATATTCTGGTAATAATCAAATGTTTTTTATGCACATTCTGAATAATACATTCATGATTATGAAAGTTAAAGCAGGTATATTATTTTGTATATTTCACTTCTTAATCATAATTTATGATGCCATTCAATGATAGTTTAAACTTTAAAGATATATTTCCTAATTGCAAAAGTAACATAACATCTTTTTGAAATCATTGATTGATACAATATGTTCTTTTATTTTGTAGGCCTATCTATACAATGATCACATTCTAATTAAGGTGATATTATTTTAAGGAACTTTTTTATTGGGCATGGGAAAAAACTAACTTGTAAGATTTCGAGAATTGCAGAGTTCTAAATTTTTGCTCTCAACTGTCTTCAAACCACAAAAAAGGAAATGAACTGAAACACAAAGTAATTAATACATAAAATAATTAATTCTTAGAAAAGGGGGCCAACAAATATGCTAGAAGACCACGAAGAATTCACAAGTGTTTGTTTTGTAAGAGCGCGCGAACACGCCGCAGACCCTCGCGCGCGTGCTCCATCTCATATGCCGGTAGCGCGGCGGGGATCTCACAGGCACCGTGTCCGAGTGGAGAAGGCGTTCGACTATGGAGGTAGGGGTCCCGGGTTCTAGTCCTGGTCTTGGCGATATAATTTAGATATGTGATTCTTCTCTATACAGGTCGATCAGGTACCGTGGTACACTCTCAGTTAAAACAAAGTTCGTAACTTCGGAGGAAATATTACTTTTATTAAATTTTCTGCCATTGATGGCTTCATTGCGTGGCTACTAGATCGCGCTAGTGTTGCTTCCGGACCGTGATCTCCTATTGACATCATAAGGATATCATTTAACGATATATCTTACCGACGCCATAAAAAAAATTATCTAAAAAATCATAAAAAATGACCTTCTAATGACATCATTACGAACCGTATATGTGGGACATTTAGAGAAACTGAAGACATCGTAATGATATCATAGTGAATCATTAGTGACCTCCTAAAGATATCAGTGAATTCATTACAGTGACCTCTTAAAGATAACATCAAGACTTCACTTTGTTTGCTGGGAAGGTCAAAATGTGTAAATTGGAGTTCAAGTAAACAATGCCCAATTAGATATTTGCATATATCAAATGAAAGCTAGAAGTGGCCCATTACAAAAACGTATGATGTATTATTGGGTCTGGTAGCTTTTGGTCAAAAATGGGGGGTAAGGTCAAAATGTGTAAATTTGAGTTCAAGAAAACAATGCCCGATTACATATTCACATATATCAAATGAAAGCTTTAAATAACCCTTTACAAAAATGTATGATGCATTATTGGGTTTGGTAGCTTTTGGTCAAATGAAGAGGGGAGCGGGGTGGGGGGGCGCAACCATCCAAATAAAATGTAATTTTGAGTTGCAGAAATCAAAGTTAAAGAAACTATTTTTATGTATCAATTGTAAGATTGCATCATAAACAGCACAAAAATATACGGTTGCATATTGTAAGGGTTAATTCTAAGGTCGAAATAGGGGACTTAAAGTCAAAATCTGAATTTTTACTTTGCAATGCATTTGGGGGCAAGTCCACACATATATTAAATGATAGCTTATAACGAGCCCTTTGCTTAAAAGTATGATGTGTAATTGGGACGGGTAGCTTTTGATAAAAAAAGGGGACAATCGCCTTTAAGACAAAATGTGTCGAAATTGCAATGATATTTTGAAAACGTCTTTATACAATATATTGTAATTAAATGATACGAGAGCATTATACTGAATAGCATGGCCAATTTACTGCTGATACCTTTGGTTTAAAAAGGGGGTGTTTTTTTTAAATCCATATAACCGTATTACATTTACCATATAAACACATTTTAAAATACATTCGGAATAGTAAGTTGATGTTACGGTTTTATGAGGGCGTGTCTACATGTATACAAAGTCGTCAAAGTATACAAAGCTCTTATTGGCTTACACGTCTTAACGGGTTGTGATATGGTGAGTGCATTTGCTGGAAAAGGCAAAGTTGGAGCACTGAAAGAAATAATGACATCTTGCAAATATCGAGCATGTTTGAGCCAACTAGGCAAATCTTTGACCATTGGAGAAGAGTTGGTTGCTACTCTAGAAGCTTTTGTCTGCAAGCTGTATTCAGCACAATCTCTCGTCACAGATATAAACGTTGTACGCTATGAATTATTTCTCAACAAGGGGGGGAAATTGATTTTGCTCAACTTCCCCCTTGCAAGGATTGTTTCATTTTACACCTTAAAAGGGCAAACTATCAATCAGCAATTTGGATCCGTTGTATTGAGAGAAACGAAGATATTCCTGGGCCTGTCGGACATGGCTGGAAATTTGATACAGATGGACAACTCGTGGTGGAGTGGATGACTGGATCGCCTGCCCCTGAAGCAGTGATGCAGCTTCTTGCCTGCAAATGTAGTAAGATTTGCAAGCTACCTGATTGACAACGCCTGGATAATAACGTTATGTGCACCGATGCATGCAAACTTAAGGGATGTACCAATATGCCACCAGCAAATGAGAATGAATGTGGTATATCGTCACACAACTTGTAGTCAGACACAGATAGCGAATAGCTAGTTCAAGGTACAGTTCATTAGTAATTTGTTTATATTTCACATAAAATGTAAGACGACTTTGTATACATGTAGACACGCCCTCATAAAACCGTAACAGCAACTTACTATTCCGAATGTATTTTTAAATGCGTTTATATGGTAAATGTAATATGGTTATAATATTTAAAAAAACACACCCTTTTTAAACAAAAGGTATCAGCAATAAAATGGCCATGCTATTCTTAATAATGCTCGTCGTATCATTTAATTACAATATTTTGTATAAAGACGGTTTCACAATATCATTGCAATTTTGACAGATTTTGAAAAAAGGCGATTGTCCTCCCCCCCCCCTTTTTATCAAAAGCTACCTGTCCCAATTATATATCATACTTTTTAGCAAAGGGCTCGTTATAAGCTATCATTTAATAAATGTGTGGACTTGCCCCCACATGCATTGCAACGTAAAAATTCATATTTTGACTTTTAGCCCCCCATTTCGACCCTACAATTAACCCTTACAATATGCAACCGTATATTTGTGTGCTGTTTATGATGCGATTTAAATAATTGATACATAAAATAGTTTCATTAACTTTGATTTCTGTAACCCAAAATACCAATTTATTTGGATGGTTGCCTTCCCCCCCCCCCCCCCCGCTCTCCTCATCAATTGACCAAAATCTACCTAATCCAATAATCAATCATACATTTTTGTAAAGAGGTTATTTAAAGCTTTCATTTGATATATGTGAATATGTAATCGGGCATTGTTTTCTTGACTCAAATTTACACATTTTGACCTTACCCCCCATTTTTTGACCAAAATTAAACTACCTCAATAATGTGTCATACATTTTCGTAATGGGGTCATTTTAAGCTTTCATTTGATATATGTGAACATCTATTCGGCCATTGGTTTCTTGAACTCAAATTTACACATTAGGACCTTACCCCCCCATTTTTGACCAAAAGCTACCCGCCCCAATAATACATCATACTTTTTTGTAAAGGGGACATTTCAAGCTTTCAGTTAATATATGTGAGGACTTGCCCGGAAAAGTGAGCATGAAAAGGCCTATTTTGCCTCTTATGCAAAGGCCTATTTAGCTATGAGCTTGAAACAAGTGTTTAAATTCTTCCCTCTAAAACTGTTGAATCCTTCCCCCCCCCTTCCCCCTATTGTGCTACATTTGCCTACACCAGTTTCATGATTGGAAAATTGACCTATGTGTGTATTTCAATCATAAGTTGACGAATAATAATAGCAGAATAGCAACCGACAAGAAGAAATCTTGTAACGTCGTAACATCTCTTCAAAACTAGTTATTCAATCTGGTTGGCAGTTGTATATGCGCATTGTATGTTCATTCATTAGTTCATGGATTCAATTTAGTCCAGAAAATATATGTACTTGCAGGAGAGTTGATAGGGAATATACCATTTCTGTCTCGGCCTATCTAGTGCGTCCATTGGTGTACGTCGTTTAGCAAAACAATTACCGGTTCTAGTATTTTTTAGGCTAATCAATGCAAATGTACCGAGGTTTAGCAGAATAATAACCGGTTTTTATTTGTTCTTGAATAATCAAGTCAAGTGTACGGGGTTTAGCAGAATGATAATCGGTTCTTATTTGTTGTATTAATGAAGTACAGTGTGTACAGTGTACACAAGAAATTATCGGTCCTAAGCAATTTGTTTTATTGATTATGAGGGTTTGTTCTTCCTCCAAAATCAAGGAGAGCAATACTTTTAACTTTTGAAATGGACTCACATCCATTGATATAATAATATGATGGTGTTTGTGAACCCTAGCTCGCCTCGCCCATCCTACCATCTAGGCACATTCATAAATGGTACAATAATGCCACCCTATACGAATTCCTTCTTTTTGTTTTATTGATTTTTTGGCCACGTACTTGATGTTGGTCTGTATTTGCAGCTGCGAGAAGAATTCGACTGCGGGAAGGAAATTCTGTTGACTCAAGACCACTGCCCCCATGATGTGGCAACGCTGTTGAAGGAGTTCTTCAGGGATCTGCCTGAGCCCCTTCTATGCAGGGACCTCTATACGGCGTTCCTGCAAACTCAAAGTACGTACCTCGCAACAGATCACAACCGGACTGAGTTCCCACAAGTGAAAAAATACATTCAATTATTATTAGCAGTAGGTTTTACTTGCAAATATGAAATTTGGAATTTGGAAGGTTTAGCTATTGAAATAAAGTGCGTTTGCGTCTGATTACCCGTGTAAGTTACATATAACTTAATCTGTCTGATTTGGTCTATGATTCAATGTCAATGCGCTTTGTTATATTTTTGTTTCTATTATACTTATTAGAACTAGAAGCTTTAAAGAATAATATTTTTTAAACATTACATATTATAGTAAATGTAATGGAAATATAAGAATAACGACATCATTAATTTTCATGTCAGTAGAATAAGAAGAACAATCTAAACGTCTGCTCTATTTTCTCTATCTCCAATTGTAATATTATGTAATAATACTTTTTCGTAAATATCCTTTAAAATATATTTAAAGTACAAATAGATGATGTATGCGTGTAAGGAATTATTATCAAATTTTCCATACATAAATTAAACAAAGATGACACATTTTTGTATGTGGAATAAAGAATTGTGGGATAAATAATTGGACGAGCGAAGCGAAGACTTCAATTTCACTGACCTCCTAAAAAATTAACTCGGGTGTTTGTTTGTTTGTTTGTTTGTTTGTTTGTTTGTTTGTTTGTTTGTTTGTTTGTTTGTTTGTTTGTTTGTTTGTTTGTTTGCTTGTTAGTTTGATCTCTACCGAGCAAATGACATATGCTATCTTGATGAAAATTGGAGGGGACCTTTGAAATCTCTGAACTTAGATCCGCCACGTTTTAGGGTACAATCGAAGAAATATTTCTCATGAATATCGTACATTTACGATTTTTTTTGGATTTTTAATGCGATATTTTCGTGACATTTGGGCCGATTCTGACCAAACGGGTGGGGCTACAACGTTACTATTTTACATGGACATGAAGGTAACGGTGATGTAATACTTTTTGAAAGAAAAAGTTGAAAAAGTTAGCCAGAATCTATAGTTTTAATATAAGTTTTTTGAGGTGTATAAAAATTAACAAGTAACTATAGAAACTTGACAACAATCACCTACAATGCGTACAAAAAGCAAGTCTTCGAGCCTCCAAATATATTACTTTCTGTTAGTTGGTATTACCATAGGCAATTAGTACTACTTTATAAAAATTATCCTCATTTAACAAAAATAATTTTGCAATAGAACTTGAAGAAGTAAAGAGATCCCACGCATACTAAAAACTTTAAAAAAGCTCATCCATCAACGCGACTAAAAAAAACGATCGCGAAACGGTCTAGTATTTTAACAATCTCATTGTGTCCAATCCAAATCCCACATGTCTATCAAAATTTCGAGTCACTGTCAATCGTAATAAATGATTGCTCATCTCTCATCCAAAATATATTTTACATTGAGAAAAAAAGACTGAGTGAAAGCCCAACAATGAAATGTCGTGTGTGCAGGGATAAGGAACCGTCGCCTGCAATTCGAGGCCCTACATCACCTGACGCAGCTGCTGCCCGTGCCGAACCGGGACACTCTGTGGGCCCTTCTCAACTTCCTCAGCGTGGTGGCCCAGAACGCGGCGGGACGCAACGACACGTCAGGTAGTACTACGTGCATCTGCAATACCAGTGACCAAACTTTGCACAGATGTTATGGTCATGTTACATGGCATGTCATGGTACAGGCAAAACATTTCAATCACAAAAATTTATAAATAAATAAAATTTCATATCTTGGATTTTTGGATTTTAGTTTATTGTAAAAGCTTCAAAATTTTGGATTTTTTTAATTTGCACGACAACACGCAAAATTGCCTACCAATCAGATATCAATTTCATGTAGGAAAAGTTTGCCACAAAATGTCAAGTAAGTAGAATGCCCTTTTATTTTTATTTTTATTTTATTTTTATACCTTTTTTCTCACTGACAATAATATTTTGGTATTTATTTTGGCAATATATATTATGTATGTATATAATATTTGTATTCAATCCCCGGTGGAGGATTTTTTTTCTGTCATCAACATTAACATAACATCGTCGCATAGTTGACCACTGTACATTGTACAAATGTTTTAACAATATATTTTATGTACTTACTTACTTTGCGAAAAATATTACGCACAATATCTTTTAAAATTAATTTTTATCCCCAACGTTTCCAAAATTGGGTTTTCATTTTCAAGGGAAAATATCCATAAAACTACAGAATAATTATTATAAAAATAAATCAGATCTATAAATATAGTCACCGTCTCGGTGGTCTAGTTAGCTAGGGCGCCTACCTGGAATGTGGGAGACCTGGGTTCTAACCCCGGTCGGGGTGGATTTTTTAATTTCTGAATAGTATTAAATACAAAAAATAAACAAATTGAGACAAACAATCACAAAAATAGAAAATTACAATTGCAGTGACTCACAGCATGTGTGCATGTGCATGCATGCATGTGTATGTTATATATATTTTTTAAAATACTTTCTTTGTTTCATACCCATCCCTTGAATATGAAAACCTAATTTTCTGAAACGTTGGGAATAAAATTAAAATAACATTTTATTTTTATGAATATTGTGCGTGATATTTTCCAAAACATAAGTTATTACAATAAACCAAAACACATCAATTAGAGACAGAAATTACAAAGTGCCTCTACTTGGAGATTAAACCCGGGCCTCTGCTGTCCGGGCAGATGCTCATACCAACTGAGCTATGAAGATAACAGACTAAATTTTGTCTTCTTGTTGGTTTGTTGAAACACGTTGTGCCACTGCTCATTTCACTACACATGAATAATTGAACTCAAGAAATACAAACTATCTCTATATCGCGTACCGACAAAGGTGGCTCAAGCGTAAAGCTCAAGCCTCACTCTTCGGGGGGTCCCGGATTTGAATCCCGTCGAGACCGCAATCCTGACTTTTCATGAAGGATTTTACATGTTAATTTGATGAACTTTTGGAGCATTTATCTCGGAAACTACAGGTTCGATTAGTCTGAAACTTTCACATGTTATAGTCTGTGGTCTAATTGATAACGCATGTCTCAATGTAAATTGTAATATTAATAGTTTGTTTCTGGACTGTATTTAAAAAACTATAGAACAATTTTTTAAATGCATCTAATACAATGGAAAACATAACCAGTACGAAATACGTGTAATTAAGATTACATGATTTACTCAATCTCCCAGCACTATTTGGGGGTACCTTGAGCGTGCAAGATTCGATACACCTTGGTCACTGCATGCAATTTAACAGGCTGACAAATTAAAAATTAAAAATAATCTTAAAAAACAAAAACATTGACTCTAAATTAATTCCTACACATTTGCAGCCTATTTTTCGATTTATTATTCTTGTAGATGTGAATCGCAATGGATCTAGCTGATTTTGTTAGCAGTTCTCAGTTTACTCGTACCAGATGTCTGTTTAAAATTTAAGCGCAATCTATTCAGCGATTTGGCTGATTTTTATAGTACAAACACACCCACACAGCCACACACAGAATGACCGAAGTGCCGTTATAGTTGAATTGTAGACTTAAGTCACTGCGCTCCCTCGTCTAATCAGTAGTAAGAAGGAGCAAATAATTTGCGAACCGTCAAGAGATTAAACTGCGTTACCACTGCAGCTGTGAGTCACAGCATGTGATCAAGGTCGAGACTAATATTGTCTGTTACTGCTGCGACACCAAAACATATCACATCGCCAACGCCAAAGTACTAAATGTTTCAAGATTCCAAAATATGTTTTAGGAAGGTCCATTCATGCGCCCCATTTTGGCTCCACAATTGTTCTGCATCCAGCTGTAGCGTTTACGTACCTTAGACGTCCATCACACTCCCCGTCTCTTCGTCCTCCCAACAGGTGGCCCAGTCGGCGGTCAGTTTAAACAAGGCTTCCGCCCAGGTGTCTACATACACTACATTACCCCCCTTTTTAGACGTGAACTATCCGTGCTGTGTGTACTATATAACTTCAACAGTTCCACGTTATAAATGTTCCAACACCGCATAAATACTGATGAATCCTAAAGCTATACTAAAACTAAAGTCCTAATAAATGTTCCAACACCACATAAGTACCGGTAAGTCCTAAAGCTATACTTAAAACTAAAGTCCTAAAACTAAAAGCTCCTAATGACGCAATTAGTAGTGATAGCGGAGTGGCTTCCTGCACACTCGCTGTGAGCGTCGTGGATCACCATCCCGCATCTTCGTTGTATTAGGTTTCGGTATGTTAGTGGATGTTGTATTGGGGATATCGGTTGATTCCTTGTCAGGCGATGTGTCCAGACTAGGCGAGCTTGTTTCGCGTACATAGTGTCTCACAAATGCAGAGTTACGTGTGTACTCGACGCCCTCCGGTGACTGCAGAACAACCGCACTTCCGTGTTTTGCCACAACTTTATGAGGGGTAGGGTTGAACAGTGTAGTAAGTTTATCTTGCTTATGCTGTTTAACCAACACTTTACCCCCCCCACATGAATGTCTCGTTCAGCTGCCCTTAGTTGCAATTCTCTCAGCTGCAGATGTTCGAACCTCGATCTCGGCGAGGAGGGGTTCCTCGCTGAGTTGCTGAGATCACCCGCCAACGCAAGCCGCTCGTCGTACGATGCTTCCAGGTAGCCCACTCTCGCTTGAAGCGAGGCAAACTCTTTATCCCTCTTCTCGGTGCTGGCCAAGCGAGACTCCAGATTACACACTTTCTCCTCAAGGAACAGTTTGTTTTGCACCAACCACGCAATCTTGCGTTGTCCTCTTTGAGTTTTGAAAGCTCTCGATCGATTTCGGGGAATTTAAAAAGTTTCTGCTTTTGAGATGGGGCTCGAGCCGCAGCTTCCTTTACGTCTTCCTTTTCTGATTCAAGACTTTTGACTTTAAGCTGTATTTCTTGGAGTTGCTGCTTTAGTATCTTTACCTCAGTTTGTCCCCGTTTTGCTTCTTGTAGTTTCGTTGTTAGCTCGGCAACTTGCTGCTCATGTAAAGCAACTACCTCCAAAGCAGAAGCCAGTTCAATCTCCAGCTGAACCTCGCGCTGCTTCTCAGTGACCGCATTTCTATGAGCTTCTAGTTCAGACTCGCGCAGTTCGTATTTCTGCGTCTTCAGGGTTTCTATCTTATTAACATCAGTATCACGATGCAGCTGCAAGATGGTCTTTTTGAGTTCAGTGCGAATAGCATTCTTGATCTTAGTTTTGGTGGGATCAACTCGACTCTGTTCTTGCAGCTCTTCCAATCTGACAGCACATGGTGTGGAGTTCTCTGCTACCCACTGAATATAGTAGTCCTCCTCGGTGTCGTGCAGCCGTGGATGCTTAAGCTGTACTAACCTTGATAGTGGATCTGCTATATTCAATCGACCTGGCTTGTACTTCAAATCATTTTTTACTTTGTCGCGTTTGATAAGCCGCTAGTACTGTACAATTTTATTTTATCATATTTCCACTAGCCACAAATTTGCTTGGCTTGACAAAGGGAGCATGGCCAGCTCGGCTATGTCCGACCTTTGGTCACCCTTATCTGAGCTACAGGCATCCGACACTTGATGCAGTGGGTCAAGACACCTAGTTCTCTAGAAGTTTTCTTTGACAATAAAGGACTGCCATCACTTTTCATGACAAAATTTGTCATGTATAGTCCTGTCATTAAACGTCACCGTTGTGTCCAGACGCCCTAGGGGTATCAAGGGCTTGGATGCACCAAAAGGAAATATGGGTTTCTTATCTATTTCTGACACCCCTTTAACACCCTGTTTTTTTTCATTTTTTTCCATGTTCTTTGAAGCTCCGCTGTCAATGATAAAGTCTACCCTTACCCCCCCCCCCCTCCCCCCAATTAAAAGGTTTACAGTATCAACATTTCCCATTTTGTCTTTTACTTGAAAAATATAGTCATTTTCATTGTCCACCTGATCTAGACATTGAGATTTGTCTTGTTCCTCATCTGAATCTTCTTCGCTCGTTTCAAGTATGTGGACCCACCTTCCCTTACTGGAACGTTGGTTGTTTTACTGACCGCGCCTTGTGAGCTGGCGTTTAACTCTCCATCACTACATTTAGATAGCGCCACGTCCTCGCGTTGCTGCCCAGCCGCCGTACATACTGCCTGGAAGTGTCCCCGCCGGTCGCATTTCGCGCATTTTTTTATCATGCGCCGGACAGTCGGGGTCTCTACCATAATGGCCTACATTATTGCACCGTCTGCAGGCTAGCAATTGATCCCGAACTTTCTACGTTTCTTTCCATTTCTCTGGCCTGTTGTTCAGAATTTTCTAATGCCCTGGCCAACTCTTTAGCCTTCTCATATGTCAGAGCATCCCCTATTTTCAGCAATTCTCGTCTCAACTCGTGAGATCCTATGTGTTCTATTAGCATATCAACTATTTCCCGGTCAGGCGTCTCGTAGTTGCAGTTGATTATTCCCGCCTTAGCCTAGTGAGGAATTGCAAGGAAGTCTCGCCTGACTCGGGCCTCATCTGCCTAAATCTAAATCTCTCAAACGTAAAACTTCTCTTGGGTATGAAATAAGCAGTAAGTGCTTGCATGCAAACGTTGCACTCATCTATTTGTGTGTCCCCACCGCTTCGACTGGTTATTGCGCCTCAGGGAGCGTTCCCCAAACTTCTTGCACCGGTTCCCCTGCGTAATGTAATAACATTGCCTTCTTTTGAGTAGGTTGTGTCACATTTATCGCTATCACAAAGTATTCGAACTCCCTGCACCATCGTGTCCATCTTTGCGATACACTTGACTCGTCCCATATAAGCTCGATGACTCGTCCCCTTGAATATCAAAAGGCTTGATAGCACCTGCTTCAGCCATGTTGAGCTATAGCTACCTACCTACCCCACCAAACAGCCTACTTCAATAAAACACTTTTCTACACAAACAACTTTCGATAACACTGCCAGCCTACTAACAAAAAACAGCACGGACCATAATTATGTCGCCCGCCTGAACACGCACACGGCACTGTCACGTGTTTTTACTTCCCGTTAAGTTTTGCCCCGTCGCCAAACTGTAGCGTTTACGTACCTTTGACGTCCATCACACTCCCGGTCCCTTCGACCTCCCGACAGGTGGCCGAGTCGGCGGTCAGTTGAAACAAGGCCTCCGCCCACGTGTCTACACACACTACACCATCTTGTATGCTTCTCAAATCAAATACAATTTAGTATAGTTCTGTTAAACTTAATGTTTTTGCAGTTATTTATTTTTTGTAAGTTAACATGGCATGATAAAATTTTGAAAATTTTGTAATTTTTGTATACGGTGGATTCCTGCTAGATTTTGGTGTCCATGTTAACAGCACTCTATCTACTGGACCTAGACGTTGGTGTGAAATTTCGTCAAAATCGGACCAGTAGTTAGGCCCCTGAGCATCGAACACACAGACAGACAGACATACAGACATACAGACATACAGACATACAGACATACAGACATACAGACATACAGACATACAGACATACAGACTTACAGACATTCAGACATACAGACCTACAGACACACAAACACACAAACACAGATAAACACAACAAAGTGCCACAAAATTTGCAATAGAGACTTCGTTCGCTCCGCTCACTCGTCCACACAATGAAGAGGGTCCACCAGGTAATTCTGATGTTTGTCGTACAGCGGGCATCCTAGAAAAAGTTGTTCTTTTATACTGCGGAATTCTACTATACCTTGGTCCTTTGCACCTATATGTGTATGACATTGTATTTCATGGCTGTTTTGGATGTTATTATTTTTATGTTTATGTTTTATGTGTTTAAATTGTCGTTCAATTTATCAATGTTAGGTTGAACTAAGTAAATCTAAACTAAAAAATGGTGTTAATCCCTTGATAAACGTATTGTTTTATTGATATTAAGTATTTGTGTTTTACAATGCCTCGTGTTTGCAATCAGGAGAATGGGTGGAGGGTAACAAGATGGACAGCAACAACTTGGCAACTGTGTTTGCTCCGAACATTCTGCACTGTATCAAGCCGGGCTGTGCCAAGGAGCTCAGCTCGGAGCGAGCCGAGGAGAGAAGCGATGTGATCAACGTCATCCGCAGCATGGTCGACCACAACAAGGACCTCTTCCAGGTAACCACCTTGTCTTACTCTCCATCACTGGCTACATACATGCAGCCTCTCCTCCCCTCTCTTCACCCATTTACACCTAGTCACATTGACACAAGTCATGTACCCCCATTCACATTTGCTTTATTTTTGTATTCTCATCACAAAACTAAATGTCATGTATTGTACAGTGGTTCTAACGAAAGAATGTATATATAGCTCGAAATGGTTTTTATATTATATGTTACATCACTATTGTAGTGGTCGGATGACAGGGATTAAACAAATAAACCCGGATAATTACGAAAACTATTTTATTATTCAGTTGCAACATGATGCAATCTGGCTGCTAGGCTCAAGATAAGCAGTTGGTACAACAACTGGGCAGCCAATCTAGTTTTTACTATAACTAGGATGCAGGCGGAGCCATCTCATCTAGTTTCTACGCGCGAATAATCTTTGCCATTGAAGCGCCCTAAAACTACTAATACTAATACTTCTACTAAGATGTGGGCGGAGCCCATATATGATACCCTTCAGGCTTTCTTTCTTTATGAAAGTTTAATGTTAAAGACTAATTCTAGATTTTCTTATATCTATTACGTCTAGGCCCTACTGATAATCAATGAGATAAGCGGGTGGCTTTCTGATGCAAACTGGTCTGTGGTATGGTGGGGCCTCAGGCGGCAAATCATTGATTTTATCATTAACATTTTTGTGATTAAAGTTATTTTTATTATTTTATAAGCATGATTGTCCTGATTTGAACTTACAATCTTGTCATGCGTTTTTGTGTTATTCCCTTTTATTATATCAGGATGATAGTCCTGATTTGGACTTAAACTTTGTCATGCATTTTTGTATTATTACTTTCTACTGTCTCTGGATTACAGTCCTGATTTTGAATGATAGGAGGGGGACAGTTTGAGGATTGTACGTGTTGCCTATTCCTCCTGTAATCTGTACTGTTTTCAGTTGTTACTACGTATGATCTTGGCGTTTCATGATAAAATCCTTTTACTACAGCTCTTTCCCAGGTGTTTCCTGTTCATATCCTGCAGCTATCACCTATCTTCAATGGTGGTAGTGGTCTCGCACTTCGATCGTAATACCATTTTTGACGCATTTGTTTCATTTGCAATTTTGCACACGTTTGCTTCTCCAGTCTTGGCTGCAACATTTTGTCAGTAGCAGGTGGTTTTGTTCGGAGTTGCCTGCTAAACAACAATTGCGCTGGGGAACTATTTACATCTTTTAAAGGAGTATTTCTGTATTCCGATAAGGCTGTTGAGATATCTTTACCTTCCGCATCTGATTTCTTCAGAATTCTCTTTGCGATTTGTACACACCTCTTTGCCATTCCGTTGGATTGGGGGTAGGTTGGACTTGTAGTTGTGATTTTGAAATCCCAGTCTTTTGCAAAACTATGGAATTCAACTGAATAGAATGGCATATTGTCCGAAACTGTTTCCTCAGGTATGCTATGCGTTGCAAACAGTCTTTTGAGTACTTTTATTGTTTCCGAGGCTGTTTTTCCATTCGTCTTTATGATTTCTATCCATTTAGAGAAATAATCTACGACAATCGGGTAGGGGTATCCTTTGAATTCTTGGTAGTCTGTTGCCAATCGTTTCCAAGGTCTGTTGGGGACTGGATGAAGCTTCAAAGGCTCTTTCACATTTTGCCTTTGAAATTTCTCACAAATCCAGCAGTGTGAAACTGTGTCTTCTATTTGCTGCCACATTCCCGGCCAACAGAGAACTTGTCTTGCTCTTGCTTTACACCTCTACATTCCTTGGTGTCCCTCATGGATAGATTTAAGCATCTCGCTTCTCATCTCATGTGGTACCACAAGTTTATCACCCAGGAATAGTAGTCCTCCTGACACTGATTGTTCGCTTTTTGTCTTCCAGTATGGTCTGGCAATTAGATCTACTGATTTTATGTTTTTAGGCCATCCCTCCTTGTGATATTTTCTTTCTTTCTGTAATACCTGGTCAGTGTACGTGTGCTGCTCCGTAGCTTTTCTCTTTTCTTGGCTAACAGGCAGATGTTTTTCCACAGAATGTATTTTGACTTCTAAGTCGGGGTCACTTGGACTTCACGGCCATAAATATACTGGTAGAATTTTTGTGTTCCAAACACGATTCCGTTTAGTTCTTTTTCTATTTGCGCCAAATTACGCTCTGCTGGCGTGAGACTTCTGGATGCATAGGCTATGGGCATCGAGTCTTGTAGCAAGCATGCGCCTAATCCATCTCGTGACGCGTCTGTTTGTAGAACTAGAGGCTTCTTAGGATCAAAGTATCGTAGAATCGAAGCGTTACTCAGTCTCAGTTTTTCTTTCAGTTCAGCCAATGCCAACTCGTGTCTTGGTAGCCAGTTCCTGCTAGAATCTTGTTTCATTAGTTCCCTTAAAGGTGCAGTTGTTGCTGAAAGGTTTGGTAAGAACTGACCTAGGTAAGTTACCATACCTAAGAATCGCCAAAGATCCTCCTTGCAAGTTGGTTTTTCCATGTTTACTATGGCTCGAATTCTCTCTTGATCAGGCATAATTCCTTCGGACGTGATTACATGTCCCACATACTTTACTGAATCAGTCCTTAACCTGACTTTATCTTTGTTGAACTTAACTCCAGTTTCCTTGGCTCGTTCTAGCACTTTGCGTAAACTAGAATCATGCACTTCTACTGTTGCTCCCGCAACTATTAGATCATCAAATGACTTCCACTCCTGGAATATCTCCAAATATTGCTGCCACTTTCTTCTGGAATATTTCCGGAGCCGATCTGATCCCAAAAGGCATGTTTTCAAATCTGTACATACCAAAACATGTGTTAAATGTGCACAGGTCTGCACTTGCACTATCTAATTTTATGTGCCAGAATTCATCCTTCATGTCAAGGACAGAAAACACTTTCATACCATTCATTCGGTTAGCAACATCTTCAGCAGTAGGTATTCTGAAATGTTGCCCGGTTTAGGTGAAGGGGGTCTAAGCATAGACGTAGATTACCATCCTTTTTCTCCACCACCACTAAACTATTCACCCAGTAGGTCGGGAAATCGGCTTTTGTTATTGTTTTCATCTCTTCCAGTTTATCTAGAGTCTCTTTGAGTTTTTGTTGGAGGCTGAAAGAAATTTTTCTGGGAGGATGTATTACCGGTTCTACCCTAGTATCTAGTACAATTTTATACTCCCCTGGAATAGTACCCATCCCTTGAAACAACAATCACCAGAGTTGAGAAATATATCTTTCTTGCTCATGCTAGGCCTTTCTAAAATTTTGTCCTGAATTACAGTCTCAACATCTACTCTTTTGATAAGATTTAATGTTTGACATCCCTTTAGCCATAACAGTGGCTGGGAATTTACCTCTGCAATTATGAACTCTATATTAACTTACTCAACCTCTGGACTACAGTTTTTAGTTGCTTTGCAACAGGCCAAAGTGACCTTTCCTCTAGGCTGTATATCTTATGATTACCAAAGGTTACTAATACTGCATTAGTCCCTTCTAGTTTGTGTTTATGGCTATTATCTAAACTGTCAAATACAGCTGCTGGCAAGATATTCATTTCAGCGCCTGTATCGAGCTTAAATTTTATCTCTCTCCCACCTAGTAGGATGTTAGTATACCATGCAGTTTTACCTGACTGAGTTTTATTAACTTCAGTCACTACATACTCATTCTCATCAAGAACATCTTTCACTTTCTTTTTTTATTAGCAAAACACGCACTGCTAAAATGATTTTGCTTTTTGCAATTAAAACACTCTTTCCCAAAAGCTGGGCACAAAACAGCGTGTCTCCTACCACAGGTTTTACAGTCAAATTCTAGGCCTTCTGATTTTGACTTGTCTTGATCTGATTAACTGTATTTTTAATATTGTCCTTTGCTTGAAGAACTGGCTTTAGGGCAATGCCTAGTAGAGATAATGTTCACCTCACCTGTGTCTGCTTCCCCGCGTAGTTGCTTTACCTGGCGCTGCGACAACTCGGCTGCTCGACATGTGGCGATTGCTTTATCCAGCGAAATGGGGCCTTCTCGGAGGAGTTTCTCCTGTAGTCGCTTGTCCCACATCCCAAATAGTAGCCTTGCACGTGTCTGGTTGTCAGTTTGGTCTACAAACTCACAGATGGCTGCCTTTGTCCTTAGCTCGGTGAGAAAGGTTTCAAAGGGTTGTCCTTCTTTTTGACTTGCTTGAAAGAAGTTGAACTGTTCAATCATCACGTTCACTTTATAGGAAGGCAGTGTTCTTCAAACTTCCGTAGGACTTCATCGTACTTGTTTCGGTCTTCCTCATTTTCATACGTGAAATTGTTATAAATTTGCCGTGCATCAAGGGCCTAACAAATTTATTAGCATTGCAATTTTTCTTCCATCCAGTTTTTTACTGTGCCCTGTGGCTTCTAAATACGTTTTGAAATCTGCTTTCCAAACTCTACATGGCACATTTGGATTGTCTTTGATTTTTAACGGTGTAGGTGCTAAACCTTCCATGTTGTATGGCTGTCCGTTTTAACCTAGCTTTCTAAGGCGTGGTTGTGTATTTTACACCTAATTTTAGCACAACTATTATAATTCACTAAAACTTACTCTCGATCTGACTAACACCATAATATTATATGATATATCACTGTTGTAGTGGTCGGATGACAAGGATTACACAAATAAACACGGATGATTACGAAACTATTTTATTATTCAGTTGCAAGCTACATGATGCAATCTGGCTGCTAGGCTCAAGATAAGCAGTTGGTACAACAACTGGGCAGCCAATCTAGTTTATACAACAACTAGGATGCGGGTGGAGCCATCTCATCTAGTTTTTCTACTTCTACTAAGATGTGGGCGGAGCCCATATATGACAGTTTTCCCAGCATAGCAACTTTGATGTCAAGTCTATATAGCTCAGCGTGGATCTAGGACACGAAGGAAATCCGTGATCTAGCACAGATACTTTTTGCTTGTGTTGGTAAAAGATATTTCTCTTTCATAGACAAAGGCGCGACATTCCTTTTACCGCGTATTTATACTACCCCCCTCCCACTACCACTTGTGACTAAAGCATCTGCATTCTCTCGTTGGAGCTAGTATATTTGATTCGTTGTTGTCATGTCCAACGGCAACTGCTGAATGTAAAATCTGCGACGTTTCTATTTCAACGACAGTCGACATTACTTTTTTGATTTGTTTCATATGCCACTATTGCAACCTTCATACCCCTATAGTAACACAATTTGACAATTTGACCCTTAAGAGTCTTCACTAGACAAATATGACCTTGACACGCCCGTAAGCACTCAAATTCAGATGTACAATTCTCTGGAGAAAAATTGAAACGACATACGTGATTTCTAAAATGCACAAGACACAGATATTTTTGTGCAGAAGAACATACAACAAACAGAATTACTTTATGTAATAAACCCTACTATTCACCATTGTTAAGCGTAAAGTCAACGCGACGGGAGCAACCTCTTCTTGTTCCCGTTGCGTTGACTTTATGCGTAACAATGGTGTATAGTAGGGTTTATTACATACATCAATTCTGTTTGTTGTATGTTGTTCAGCATAAAAATATCTGTGCCTTGTGCATTTTAGAATTCACGTATGAGTTTTCAATTTTTCTCCAGCCTTTGTACATCTGAATTTGAGTGCTTACGAGCGTGCCGTGTACATGTCTGTCCCGTGAACACTCTTAATACCTTATTCGCCTCTTTAATGATAGGCCTATATTTTATCCTATCTATTTTGGACAGTACCGGTGTCGTCTAGACTACCTTACTAACATTGAGTCGTAATTGATCGAACTATGCTTGATATCTTGTTTTAAATAAGTCAAGAAGTCCTTATTATTTGTATCTTAAGAAAATCAGGTTTACTATTTGTGTTGATTCATTCATCAATAGTTTGGTGTAGGTTTTGCATTGAAGTGTGTTGTTATAATGTTGCAGGTGTCCGCCGAGCTCCTGGATGAAGTCTATGTCCACATGATGGACAGCCATCCCGAAGCCTTGGACCTCCTCCTGCGCAAGAGGGACGTGGGGGGAGAAGAGTAAGTCCAAGTCCACGTCCACGCCTCGACGACGACGACCGTGCACCTTACTAAACAAGATCTGTGTTTCTAGATTGGACGATCAGGAAGGAAGCGCTTTGGAGGGTGGTAACAGTGAGAGCACCTTAGACCAGGAGGAGCGAGGGGAGGGGGAGGGGGAGGACTCCCAAGTCAGGAGGGTTTGGTCTCGAGAGGAGTTCTTACACGAGACCGCGGGGATGGGGGGGCCAGACATGGCGATGAGACCCAGGTATTGAGTGGGTGTTCTTGCGTTGCCTAACCGCATGGTGGAGAATGATACTAACATCGACCACACGACACAGAGATTATTTTTCTTTCAAACAAACAAACCCACCAAAGTTGGCTGAGTGGAAAGGAGGCATGGACATATCCAACCCAATCAGTCAACAAGCAAGGTTATGTGGTAGCTAAAAGAAGGAGCAAAGCTAGTTAATCAATAGGGTGTCGCTATGCGTTGATCTTTTAGGTGTCAGCACCGGGTGCGCTTTCATTGTTTTTAATTGTTGTCGCATTCAACACTGGTGGAGGTGCCCCACTCTGAACTTTGAAACTTTCTGTTGTTATTCCCCTGGTCAACACAAACATTCTGCATGTCAGTCAGGCGTCGTGACACACACGGATGCACAGAAAAGTGGTGCTTATATGGAAGCTTTGCACCCTTATTTTGCACACTGACATATTGGATGTAAAGATCTGCTGTAGAAATTTGTTTTCTGTGATAACTTTTGTGGCAAGGTGTTTTTGTCTGCCGGAACAAACTGGTAAATAATTGGTGATTACACTGTCATGAATCAGATCTATTCATACTGTCATTAACTATCAGACATCTTCAGTTTCCCCGATATTAGGGCTTTAAAATACTATGGGTTTCCTAAAAATAACATTTTTAAAATACATTGCCAAAAATTAATTTTTCACTGAATATTATGGAGAAGAAAATTTACTATTTTTGTAATATCTCAACAGTACTACACAATACCGGAAAAGTAATTCAACACATCTTTATGATTTCGTTGGGGCATGGACTGCATCCCAAATATGTTTTAATATTGTAATTGCTCCCTCGCACATACACAAAGAGATAAGGTCTTAAGTTGGTTGGTCGAAACGTCACAAACTAATTCTGAAGTGTTGTTTGCTATAATTGAGATACGAAAAATAAAAATTTGGGAACCACCTTTCTCTTAGCTAGCTGGCTCCAGATATTTTAATATAATGTATGATTTTCAGGATTTGCATTACAATTTGTTTTTTAATTTTATTTTTTGGATGATAAATATTAACATTTCTATCATGCCACCTTCCCGTCGATTTTAAGAAATCATTATTCACACATGGTCGGTAGTTTGGGTGAAGGGTGTTTGGGAACATGGCCGTGGGTGTGGCCGGGGATAAGGTAGCTTGTTCAATGTTCATTCTCTCTAACAGCAAACACCAGATGATAAATGAAGGTATGTATGTACGGTAGTCATCGTTTTTTACTGCGGGAGTAGGCTACATGCCAGTAATGGCACTAAGCGTCTTACCTGTTTATCTGTGTTTATCTCAATGTGTGGGCTAGTACCATTTGCTTGTTTGTAGCTCTCGGTAACATTCGTAACTTTTAATGGACTCTAGATGTATTTATGTGTATTATGGAGATCATTCGTTGTAGCAATTTGTGTAAGTCAAATATTAACACATATTTGAAGTCCCTGCTTATTGTAATTCGTAGATAAGTGTATTGTGTTTAACAAGTATTGAGATAACAGTAGTAAACAGTAATAATAACAGTGATTTGAATAAGATCGGATTGCATAGTATGTGACAAATATTTACACAGGCTGGAATATTACCATATTGTTGACAATACCGGTAGTGTTTCGAATGTGCGTATATTGTGTTAAATACATTAGCACATCGATATGGAGAATCATGGTTTATGTATATTGGCAATTCATAAGACGTATTACATCATTGGTCTGATAATTAGTTATAACAAATTTGCTTTATGTGCGTTTAAAGTAGTGTATAGAGTTTGCCATGTGCTCCACACATAAAATTATAAATTACGATTTCTAAACTTTCTTGTTCAATCAAGTAACTGACCCTTATTGAAAATATAATAATGGTGTGTTGTATGGGTGTACAAAAATATGTCACCTTCTAGAACTAGAAGGAAAATACAAAGATATTATTGTGTTAGAATTTTTGATCTTGAAATTAATGTTTGTTGTTGGTTCGTGTAACTGTTATACACGTCATGTCATACCTTTCTGGTCACTGATACTGTGAGCCATGTTAAAGAGGGTTCGTTGTGTAATGATTTTCGTTTTTGATATAGTATATACTTTGGTATATTTTAGTTTCATGGAATATAACTTGTATTTTGGCATTTTTATCCATCTTTACAATATATTTTGGATGCAATCATAATAGAATTTTGTTTTGTGGACACAAAAATGCAAAACCACGTAATTTTCTTATTATTTACGAATTACATTAAACAATTTTGGATGTTTAATGTTCGGAGTTTTTGGTGGTATAATTACCAATTTTGTGTTTCAATTCAATTTTGGTATTTTCTGACTCATTGATCAATTAATACTTGGTTAAATAAAAACGTTGGTTGATAGCGGTGAGTCCAGAATTCATGGTGCTCTGCCAATCATGAAATTGTTAATTAATTTTATGTACTAATATTTGATCACTGATTATTATACTTTTTTTGATTATTAAATATACATTATTATTATACTTTTCTTGTATACGTAATATGAAAAGCAGTATTTGCCTAAATAGTGATTTGTTTATGCATGTAGGCCGTTAGTGTGTTCAAAGCATGTGAAATCCCAGTAATAATTATACCAGTATTTATTTGTATTTATTATTTGAAACAAGTACGGTACGGTAGTTAAACAATTAGGTTATCTTGCTACACTTCCTAATAAGATTTATGTTCATTGCTAATTGTGATTCACCCTTAAGTATAAGAATATTATTTTAGGATGGAAATACATAAAAGTTGCAACAATGTTGCAAATAGCACCTAGTTATCCTGCTGAGTAAAGAGAAAGAAGTCTGATATTTGATATAATATGCCTCTTGCTTACCTTATCTAATATAATATATATGAGAAAATTAATTCTTCAACAAAGTAGATACTAAACAAAACAGTTTCAACGAGGGATCGTAGTTTCATACATTGTGATGCTCAAAGAAAAACTAAATAACATAGCCTACTCCGCTACTGTATTTTTAAAAGGGAACTCGAGAAAGTATAGGTTTCGATATTGTTGAATAAGTAACTGAAAAAATGTGATGTATTTACAAGAAGTGCAAAATTTAACACACTGCTGGG
Source organism: Sweltsa coloradensis (assembly GCA_024449915.1). Taxonomy (NCBI): domain Eukaryota; kingdom Metazoa; phylum Arthropoda; class Insecta; order Plecoptera; family Chloroperlidae; genus Sweltsa; species Sweltsa coloradensis. The sequence goes on along the minus strand of JAMZAV010000287.1, from coordinate 157,432 downwards.
AAATAGAAAGAAATTGAATAACTGTTTAAACCAATCCACAGATCGATAATGATTATAATATTATTAATATGTACATTATTTGATTGGAACATTTTGCCGCGTCAACTATTTATATTCTTTTGACGTTTCAGTCCAAACTGTATTAGCTATCCCAAAAAACAAGAGATTTAATGTAAAAACTTACAAAAGACCAAATAGATTTGGATGAAATGTCAAAAGACAATTAATAATCGACGCGGCGAAATGTTCCGATCAAATTATGTACATATTTATATTCCGGGACACGAAAGCCTTAAATTTTAAATAATATCAAAAATAATATTAGTGAATGATAAAAATAATTAATGTAAAAGTTTGCCCCGACTGGGGATCTAACCCAGAACCTCCGGTTTTTCGAACCATGCTCTGCCAACTGAGCTATCGGGGCCTAAGACAAAATTTTACTAAATTGATGTACATTGTGATTGTTGAGAGCTATGATATAAATCAAACAGAAGACTGCCATGTTGCTGTCATTACTGAAAGATAACTTAGTTTTGTGCAATGATATTTGACATCTATAGTAGGCTAGATCCCCATGTCTCCAATACGTCCGCACAGGCGCGAGCGTAGCAAATTGAAGCGTCAATCTGACCTATTCAAGATGGCGATTTGCGTTTCAATTTATGCTTTACATTATGTTTTAAATAGGATTAATTATTTTTCTGGATTGTTTTGATATGGTTTTAGCTTGTGCAGCATGGGAATGCACAAACAGAAGCAAAAAGAAGTTATTGCATAAGGGAATTTAGTAATCATTTGGTGTTAATGGCTAATATGCTCACCTGTCAACCTAACAGCCACCTTGAAAAATATTTGGGGTACAAATCGCTACAACATAATTTAACATACAAACTGACCTATTCAAGATGGCTTCTAATTGTCACGCCAGTGGACCAATGACTGGGGATCTAGCCTACTATAGAAGTTAAATATCATTGGTTTTGTGCCAATCACTTCTGGGTAGAATTTAATAACAATATGATGATGCTGGTCATATGTACACAATGGGCAGAATGCCATACATATATTGTGCATTGTACTAGGTGTAGACGGTCTTGGAGCCGTGCTAACGGTGAAGCAAATAAATAAATAAAGTTGTTTCAAACCAGTCTTGCGCGGATGAATCTTGGCCAACCAGCTGTCCTCACCGGATGGCCTTTGTTTGCGTCGGTGCTGATAACTCGGCTGGTTTGGACCTGCTTTAATCACAGTCACCCATTGAAAATCAGTTCAGGATAGGCTACATTCAGGGATTGGAACCGGAACCCGAAACCGTTTTAAACCGTTTCATATTGTAGAAATAAAGGTTCCAATCCCTCTTCTTAATACACATTTTTCTACTTATTAATCGTGAAATTTAATGAAATCAAATATCTTAATAAATAGAAGAATAAGAAATGGAGACTGTAATATTTTCCAATGAATTACCAGGGTAGCCATGTTGCTGCAAGTTGACTGAATTGCTAGAGGCCTACTATGATTAGCACCTGAGGAGCCGTCCATATTGTGGAAAGCTGTGAGACTCTGCTTATTTTCTGAAAGTTCTTTATAATCGCTTTCATAGAGATTTGAAGCAAAAAATTGTGGAAATGTTTATTCATTCATATAAACAAAATACCTTACAATATGAATAATGGCTTAAATAGAATTAATATATCACGAGCTCACATTGTAAACATATTAATACATTCAAGTATTACAGACTGGACTAGGTGAATGAAGGGTGTAGGAATTGATATTTTCTCATAATTTCAACTAAACCTATTCAACATTAATTTTTCTTCACAAATATTGTACAAGCATTTATTTGAACTAAACAAAAACTTGGCATACCTTAATTTGATATAAAACTAGTCGTTTGTTAATGATATTTTGTATTTTAGTTGAGCAAATACCCAGATAAATACAGGGTTGAATCAGAACTGTATTACACTGGTTACCAAACTACATAACATAGTATTACCAGTGTAAGCAGTAAATTTTCATCATGAGCGCATGAAAGCATGGTATACAATATTTATATAGGTGGATCGTTCACTTTTACCAGTAACCATAACATCCTTGTAATCTTGTGCTAACCACCTGTTCTATTAGCTAATGTTCAATTCCATTCCATGTTGTATTGGTGTTTTGTGCTGTGTGTCGTATATCATTGTTGTTTGTGATGTAATGTTATACTTGTGAGAGGAGCATGTATCTTACTGATAACATAATAAATATAAAAACACTCATGTCCAACATATCAATCCCCAATACACTAATACTCTTATTACTCCTACGTAATTTCTTCACGCGTTACATGCAAGCCTAATTGGGTGGTACCAGCCACTGGCAATCCTAACAGAAAACTGAAAAGGTTTTCAATTCCATTCCATGTTGTATTGGTAATTGGTATTTTGTGCTGTGTGTCGTATATCATTGTTGTTTGTGATGTAATGTTATACTTGTGAGAGGAGCATGTATCTTACTGATAACATAATAAATATAAAAACACCCATGTCCAACATATCAATCCCCAATACACGAATACTCTTACTCCTACGTAATTGCTTCACGCGTTACATGCAAGCCTAATTGGGTGGTACCAGCCACTGGCAATCCTAACTGAAAACTGACAAGGTTTTCCTTGAAAAAATAGTGAATGCTAGGATTGAGAGCTATGCAACAAGCCTTGGAGATTCCCTCCCTACTATCATACAACCTGAGTGGCGAGTGGCGGCTCGACACGTGTCCAAGAAGAAATAATAATTTAAAAAAAGGGGGGCCGCGAGCATAAACCGTGTAACTGACAAATAATGGATCTGAGATACGAGCAGTCGTGCGCGGCCGGTAAAGCTAGAAGCCAGGCGTAGACTACTGCAAGCTATCTGTGTGCAGATTGGTAAACTAGGAAGTGAATTATGACTTGAAATAGAACGGCGCGACCACGGCTGGCCGCGCGAGCATAAACCGTGTAACGCGCATTGCACGGTTTAAGCTCGCGGCCCCTCGATCTGGGACTCTGGTGTTTCTCATGGAGATCCTTGGTGTACTTTCCCTTCTTCAGGGCCGGAACACTCTAACTATCTTAACCCCGTAGTTAGATTGTGACCCTGCTGCTGAAACTGTTCTCCAGTACACGTGACTCGTGTGTGTGCAACACTTGTACTGGAATACAGTTTTATCCTCTAGGGTTAGGGTAGCGTCACAATCTACAGTAGTTAGTCTACAGTGATCCGGCCCCCAGATGACTAGCTAGGTATATGAGGACGGTTGGAAGAATTGTCAAATGACTATTTTATAACACTCAACTCAATCTTCAGTCTGGATTGTCGTTGGGCCGGTACTGGACGTAGATTTCTCGTGAGACATGGCCCATGGCAGTGTTGGGGAGTACCTAGTTTCATGTATCTAGACACAAATAACAAATTGTACATGTAACTGAATCTAGATTCTTTTTATTGTGTATCCCCACCATGTTCAGATACAAAGATACAAGGTACTTTTTGTTAAATTAGTTTAAATTTTAATTATTGTTAATACACTTCTAAATACATTCTTCTAATTTAACAAAACTTTAATTTGATAATTTTTTTATGAAACTATCAATTTAATATCCTCTGCCCTAGTACGAATGGCATTCAGTAAAGGGTGAAGAGAGGAAGGGGGGAATCCTTACTTATTGTAGGACGTGGCTAACGAACGACACGTTTGAAACATTGCTGCAGGTATTGAAGAAGATGAGGATTAAAAATAAAATAAATTTGATTATCCAAATTCACAGGAGAATAGTAATGACATTGAACTCGTAACTAAAAATTGTGTAAATCAAGGGGTACATATTCTTACATTTTGTCACAAAATGACCTATGTTTGTAGGTAGGTCTATATTATAGTAAGGAAATATGACAAGAGCATTTTTGTTTAAGTAAATTATTTTAATTTTCTTATTTTATATTCAAAGTGTTCTCATATCCTTCGTCTTATGTCATATGATAAGGTTTATAAAATTGAATTATCGGTATTTATTTTAAAAAGTACCGATGTATCTATGAGCAACTCTACTGAGTTTTTTGTATCTTTACCTAGATACATATTGAAAAATGTAACTTTACCTGTATCTAGATCCATTTGAGCCAAAGTATCTTTACCTATACCTAGATACTTTTAAAAAGTATCTTATACCCAACACTGGCCCATGGGAGCCAGCTTCTGAACTCCGATCGGGATGGATATTTTAACTTCTGAATTGTATTAAATATTCCACCTACGGAAGTGTTTGCCGACAAGACAAATCGAGAAAGGAGCCACTTAACTTATATTTCTCATGATATCGATTGTGCTACATATTCTTGTAAAAGCTGTTAAAAGAGAATTGATAGACAGCCAACAGCGGCAGGTGTTTTTGGTTAAAATGAACATCATGAATTATTTTCACCACCACCACTTTTGAGAAAAATACTATCAAAGATGCCATGTATTTTCATCACCGATTCATGTCTCTCAATTCTCATAACTATGTTTCTATAGTAACCTGCCACTCATTTACATGATCCCAATCTCAAAATTACCTTAATCTAAATGTAAAATTAATTTCTCGGACTATCACCGCATTCAGGCAGCAAAAGCGAACTATGCCTTATATTTTCACAACATACCTGCCTCAGGGACGACGCTAGGGGGGGCGGCCCCCTATAGTGGCCCCCCCAAGGCACAATGAATTTTTATTAACTTTATCTTATTTTAAATAAAACTCAGCATTCAGAATAGAGATTCTAATGCCCCTTGTAATTGTAAGTAGGCTAGGCCTATTAACACATAATTTTCGTTTTTTACAATGGGCCTTAGGTCTTCATCCCTATCAGGTGCACTTTTTCGATATTTCCCTCTCTCTCTTTACTCAGCCTGCAAGCCCTATTCATTGAAGCAGAATAATTATTGGAATTAGATTACATTGCCCATCCTTCCCACCTACAAGCACAGGGTTATTTTTTTATGTCACCTTCCCCTTGTCTGTGTTGAATTTATATTTTAATCTTTTGCCTTTACAAGACTAGAGACAGGCATTTGACAAAGCTCAGTGAACTTAGTGATACAAAACCTATTCTTGTATTATAAACATTTGAAACGTAATTATGTCTTACTGGGAATCATGTTATTTCCAGAAATTATTCGACGAGGGTCCGGTGATAGACTTGCCCCTTATACCGATAGGGAAGCTCAGACTAGTTTCTGTGCGAGTTGGGTGGAAGTGCACGTGCGTAAATGTAGTTCTCAATCCGGCATCCTGCACTTATTCGAAACTAAATGAACTTTTAAAATTTCAGATTAGGCTAGGCCTTGTTGTAGACATGGACTGCGTAGTTCAAAGATTTGGAGTGCAGCACAAAAACATTAGGATTATTGTTCAATTAAGGTAAGAATTTGTACGCACCGACAAATATCTAAAAATTCATATAGATCCACCCATGATTGAGACAATTTAAATATTATGACCGTTCAATTGTTCATGATCCTGCCCCCCCCCCTAGAAAATGCACGACCTTACCTTGGCCCCCCCACTCAAAGAATCCTAGCGTCGTCCCTGACCTGTCAACATGGCGTATACTCTTCCAACACTGTACCCTAACCTTCAGCGGGGCACTGGTGGAGACATCTTGGCATTGTTGCAGAGGCCAACACCACATATTCAATTAGTGAGAAAAATTACTCTGAGATATATATGTACTGATTTTTAACATTTAACACAGTGTGAAACAATGTTTTTTGCTGTACATATAAAAATATGAAATTTGAAAGTACTTTTTAACCAATGCCATTAAATTTATGTATTTTATGCAAATCTTGTTCTTGCCATCGAGGAACCATAGCTCACAACTCACCAATAAAGGTATGGAAATAATCATCTGTGAGAGGAAAGTATAGTGCACTATAAACATTTAATAATATGTATTACATTAATTTATTTTAAGCTCGTTGGGCAAATTTTACATACAAGATCAATCTTTAAAAACACACTAAATCGGGATACTACACACCAATAAAATTATATTGAAAGTTTATGAATTAAGTGTGACAAGCGGGGAGGGGGGGTGTTAATTTTGGCTCCCCAACACACATCCAAACACTCTTGAAATTATGAAAACATCTTCTAAACTTAAGGTGGACTAAATCTAGAGTTTGGAGTACCACTGTACAAGAAGTGCGCCTTAAAGTTTAAGAATAGAGGCCAAGTTACCTTACCTCTTTTAATCCTCCGTCAAGTTGCAGGGAAATGATATAATGAAATGTGGAATTCGCTAGTGCAATCGGGGGGGGGGGGATTCCTCAACCCCAGTGGGAAGTCTATCCCACAGAACACGGATATTTTGCAGTTCTTATGAGGTTGGCAGTCCCACCCTCTTAATGGTTGTTTGCTCAAATTACGTCATTATCTTCATGGACGTTTTTCTTTAGTTGTTCATACTTTTTCCAATAAATTATTATGCCGTTTATCCTATTATTCTACTTCACATATCTACAGTGTGATTTTCTTAATGTGCGAGTACGCTTACATCTGTATACAATGTTAGAACATAATTCTTTATTTCAGGAAGTTAAATTGTAATTTATTTGTAATTTAAACATGTTTTCTGTTTGTTTGATAAATATATTATCAAAGGGTCAATATGTTGTATTTATCTACTAGGGATGTGGGAACGTTTGAAACTCGAACTCGAACTTTTTTTAAGTTCGAGTTCGAAAAAAAAATCAAAGTTTACAAAAAAAAATATGTTCATAATTTGCGGTGGTGTGCGGTCACATATTATTTGACATATCAAAAAATGGTTCTCAGTTTACAGGTTCAAATTTAAAAACAAAAAATGGATGGTGGAGGTGCCGGTCCAGAAGTTACATGCTTTCTTGGTGGAGGTGCCGGTCCAGACTTATCACTATTTTACCTATTATGACGGTTTGATATACCTTTAAGTTGGATTCGAATTCAGATTCGATTGTGTTTAAAATTTTTGTGAAATTCAAACTTCAAAGCTCGATTGTCAAAACAATGAATGTTCGAGTTCGAGTTCGAAGTAAAATAGTGGGTTCGCACAACCCTATCTACCCAACGTATAGCACGAGCAGGTGCTGCCTCTGCCTGTAGCGGGTAACCACATGTGTTGACTCTTCCAGGCACAAAGATCGCGACCGCGGACGAGAGAGGGTCCCAAAGAAGCGCACAGCTGCTCAGGAAGAGCCGCCCTGCCTGGAGCAGGTTGTCAAACTGCTAACCACATGTGTTGACTCTTCCAGGCACAAAGATCGCGACCGCGGACGAGAGAGGGTCCCAAAGAAGCGCACAGCTGCTCAGGAAGAGCCGCCCTCTCTCCAACGACCATCTGACGATGCGTCACCGGCAGGGCCTGCAAAACACTCGCAGGAGTCGGAATCAAGCCTGAAGACGCGTTCTGTGTCCGTAGATAGTGGACATGTCACCTCGTCTGAAGAACTTACCTCCACCTCCGTCATGTTCAAGGTGATCTACTAACAACTACGCGTACTCCCTTAAGGATCTAAAAATAATGTTGTTAGTACTTTACGAAATAATTTCAATGCCTCAAGGTTTAAGTCTAATATCGATTTTGTTCAAATTTGAATCTTTTTTGCTATGATTAATCAAAAAATAAAACATCTTTTCTTAGGGGATTGTGTTTACGTCTTCATTGTCGCCATTAGCAAGGTACTTAGAGTACCCGAAATATTTCCTTATTAAATTATTTTTCTATGATTAAAAGAACAACGAATATTTTAAAGATTACATTTAATTATAACGTCTTCATTGTTGTTATTATATTATCACATTCGTTATTAATCTACACTTGTATTTCTTTCTGTTATTTGACCGATCGATCAGATTTTTCAACTGTCTCTCTCTACCAACTTTTGAAATTGGAACCAACATACAATGGTACCGGATTATTGGCTTTTGACACATCTTACAGTTATCTATTAGGCTTCATATCATATGTATTTATCTAGGGCGACGGTCGTTCGCCCGCAGCCAAGCGCACGCGACTGTTAGAAGGCGATGACTAACTTGATCCTGTTTACTCCTACCCGAGTTGGGGAGTTTTCAGCTATCTGCACACGCCGTCCCGAAAGATTTACAATCTTGAAACTCGGTATATGACTTGATATGTGGTCCATGACATACCAAAAAAAAAATTAGCCCTATCCGATAACCCGTTCTGTGGAAAACCTTCCGGCTGGCTGGGTGGCTAGCTGGGTGGGGGATTCTGACGGAGAGGAATAAGATCCTACAGAGAAAACGGTACATCTTAGAACTATGAAACTTGGACCACACTTAGATGTACCTCAGACTCGTATACTATTGCATTCAAAACCAAAACCAAAACCATTTAAACCATTTAAATTCAAAACCATTAATAAATATCTAACACGTATGGGCTCCATGCGCGAAATTTGGCATGGGGGTAGACAAATATATCAGAATTAATAATCCGCCGAGAGGCAAGCGATATTCTACCCCAACACCCCCTAAATCATCCCCTAAAATTGGAATAATTCATAGCTCTAACCCAAAATTTAATTTTTATTCAAATTAGTTATTAAATTTATGTTTTAATGTGTTTTAACCCAATCGGCCTATTCTCAATATATAAACCACATTTTGTCAACCCCCATCCCTAATAGTTTATATTATTTTTACCTTGATTTCCAGCATTCACCATGAAGGCACCTAATGAGTTATCAGCATGAAATTTGGCACGATGGTACATAATAATATGAAAAATAATAATCCGCCGGGAGGCAAGCGATATTTTACCCCCACTGTTCCCTTCCACCCTTAACTTCGGGGAAAACGTTAGGTCGTATTTAATACAATTTGAATATTGTAATTGCTGATTAAAATTATGCATCAATGTGTTATAATCCAGTCAACAAATCATTCACACAAAAACCCAAGACGACATTAACCATAGCAAATTTAATAAAAAGCATTGTATATTGCCAACTACAGATTGTTAACAAAAACAAAAGATGGTAGCTTTTGTTTTGTTTTGTTTTTGACAACCTGTTTTAAAGGCACTGTGTCCACCTTTTCACGTATTTCACTCCTTGATATGAAACAAACAACAAAAAGATGTAATATCCCCCCCAAATACAAAAATTTGTAAAAAAAAAAAAAAAAAAAACGGCAGCCAAGCTCTCCTTCAAAAGTTTTCGGCTATGAATGCTTGTGAGATATAGAAGTTGAACCAAGCATTTCATTCTTTCTCCCTAGTTTCGCATTGAAAAGAAGTAAGATCATTTCGCCTGTTGACGAGCCAACCATTTTCGTGGTAAAGAAAAGTAACTCAAAATCATAAAAAAAAAAATACTTGGCCATTGACTTTTTAGAGTTCTCGTAATGAACCAAATTCAATAGCCAATTATGTTACTATTATGTTATATACATCTATATATTACGACTGGGCAAAGATATCCATATTTCGATACGATAACGATATGCGATATGTGGGAATATTTTCGATATGGATATTTGAACTCCATGTCGAAATATCGAAATTAATAGGAAAAAATACAAGTAGACCTATACAACATAATTCTTTGTCGCCACCGAGTTTCCATTGCCAGCGCTTTGGCCACAGCTCCATGTTTTGTATACTCTTCCTCCAACCTGCTTCAAATGCGCCCTAACCCACAAACAGTGGCGAATACAAAGGGGCCGGGAGCGGTAGGGCGATCGCCCCCCCCCCCCCCAAAAAAAAAAAAAATTCTTTAAAAATAAAATGTATTATTTACTTGTGCAAACAGCGTAAGCGAACGGCATATATTACAATATATATTTAAGGCCACCCTAGAAAATATGATAATCACGTAGGGCGGTAGAGGAGGGAGAGTGGAGTGAAGTTGGATCGGAATGTGATTGTGCACGCTACAACAGGGAACGGCCTGTTGAGCTACAAGGGCTGCTTGCTTTCAGAATTGTAATCTCGACATGACGACAAAACAAATTGACGCACACAAACTACATTGTTTCGGTGTTGTATTCAGCCCACCACTTTTTTCTAAAACGAACGCACCAAATGCACTCTAAAAACGGGATTTTCAACAATCACCCGGCCTCTTCGCGCATATGCGTCGCTTTCCTCCAGAAGTCCAGCTCATCTCATAGTGCTGTTCTCTTGTTGCAGGTTCTGGACGACCAGGAGCGTAGACAGAGCTCTCCTGTAGTGTCTTCTGGGAGCGGGGTGATCACAGCCAGTCTCAAGATACCCGTCCCAAGCTCGGCTTTCACCCTCCTGGACGATGTGGACATTCCTTACATTGAGGACAACCCTGCTTACACAACCACAGAAGGAGGGCGTCAGCAGATGACTATAGGTCAGTTGAGCGGATGCGGATCTGGGAAATTGTTTTCTGTTCTCAATAAATATTAATTTGCACATTTCCGCAAATACCGTTCAAAAATGTAATGTAATATTAAAAATTAGGTTACTAATTTTGCATTTCTGAGAACCAATCTATAAAATTTTACATAGTTTATTATTTTTATGTTGATTTTAAATATTTTCTTAAACCCTACATTTCATATCATGATGAAATCGAACAGAATACTCTCATGTTGATAATGTCATCAAAATAATATCATAATTTCTGCTTCCCTCCTTTCCCCAAAACTTCGATACGCAGTCTGGCGGGAGAAATTTTTCCCACAGCCAAAGGGTACAGGCTAGCTGTGTCCAGGCTGGGCGCTTACGGAACTGGCGTGCAGTGAAATAAGTAAAATAGAATTTCCTCCTATAAAAAGCGTGAAAAGTCTCTAGTATTGTTGTGTTCCGTTCTGCAGCATATTGACAAATAAAAATATTAACGTATCCTTCCATCAGTTCCCAAAGGAAACCCAATATGTTAGTGTAACTGACAGCTTTGCCAACTTTATGGTTATACTTATACCAACAGACGAAAGGAATGGGGGCGACTATTAGATTTATTTAGTTGTCCTCCCTTGTAAATCAGTGTCTTAACTGAACAGGATAGACGTTAACTTAATTAATTAATCAATTAATAAAAATATAAGAAGATCTGAGTGTATGTAATCGTACGGTCATAAGCAGGGAACGCACCAGCGGCTCCGCTCAGTTCCGTGGCCAGAGTGTGTGAATCATCACTTCGTTCGGTACCTACCGTCCCAAGATGATTGTGCCGCGCACTAGACGCTCCGCTCAGGACCATGCGACCAGGTGCTACACTCGGTTCACCAGTTCCATTCTGTTTCTCGACCTCATAGTAGGACAATTTTTATAAGCAGTGCTCTCTTTAATTGGAACTGTCTTCTACAAGTTGCTTGCTCAGCTCGAGCAATCGAGGATGAACGGGACCGCGCGAAAGAGTGGAAGATACACACTACACATGTACTGGCCGGAGCGGAGCAAGTGCGCGGTGTCTCATATGATTCAGTGCATTTCAATTTGACGCAGAATGCTGTACTGGAAGGAACTGAGCGGAGCCGCTATGGTGCGTTCCCTGCTATAGGCGATACTACCTAACATAGGCTAATAGCTTCCGACAATCCGACCCCCACAGTGCAATGTGGCAGAGTGGTATAGCGCGTTTTAGTTCTATGAGCAAGGTCGGCTGTTCAAATCTTTGTTAGGTCGATATTATTTTACTATCCTATTTAGGACCATGTTTTTCTGCAAATGATTTCATCACATTCGGCCTCGTTGCGGACGCAATTCTACGTCAGAGATAATATATGTGTGGCAAGTACAATACGAAGAGAATCTCGAGGTTCAGTTTGTGCCTCCAACGACCGTGTCGATTGCCGAGTGCATTTAAAACGGAAAGAAGGTCCATGTGTAATGTTGGCCTAGACGTAGGCCTTTGTTCAGCCGTTCAGCACTGGTAGCCTATGGTATTTTGTCAGCACTTCATGAACATAGAACACAACTGGGTCCTTAATTATTATTTTGACGTGAAATAGTTTTTCAATGCATTGTTCAAGAGTCTACTAAGCAACTGACCGTATACGCATTCATACAGACAGCTGACCAACAACCTGTCACATCACTGTAGGCCTACCACTTTCATCAGTGACCGTACGTAACTATTATTACGGCACGCCTAGAGCCAATCAAATCTTTGACCGAACGAATAATTTTGCACTATTATTACCTTTAGCCCATTATAAATCCAAAGTTATTACGGCTGACCGTACGAATATCCACTGCCTTGATTATCACCTTGCTTTAGAAAATCCCGTGAAGGTGTGTGGATTGGAAGCTAACGCACTTGTTTGTTCACTTGTTGTTGTTTGTGTTGTTGTTCACTTTTAACAATTATCTTGAACACGTTCCACAATCCCGCACGTTACTAAAACAATACTGTTTACTATAGCCTCGCCTTCTTTTATATTTCTAGTCGACTCAGATACGCATTTAAAAGTTTGACGTTTCTCCGTTTACTACCCTTGTGTTTACTTCACTTGTACCCGTAGCTGCGGCCATGTTGGAAAATGACGTCATCGGCATTTAACCTTGAGACCGCGAATAATATCTTGTCTCTGGTGTTTCAGGGTTAGTACGTGGAACCACCGTGACCACTCGTACCCGTCGCCAGCGCTCGGCGAGTGGCAGTGACTCCTCGCAAGCCTCAACGGTTCTGCCTGTAACCGGCTCCATGGCACTAGTGCAGGGCTACGACTCGGCCATCGCATCCTCAGCAACCTTCAGCAGCCCCCCTAGGAACACCACCCCCTCAGTCTGCAGTAGTAGTGGAGGGGAAGCAGGTCCTTTCAGCTCCACCCCTTCTTGGGCTTCCACCCCTCCAACCTCTCCCGACGCCACGGTTACCACTGTCAACTACATACCAGATGACCCCCGATTCTCCATGCCTATAAAAGGTGATTTCTTCAATACATTGTTTTGAATTTTGAGTTCCTTCAGGACTGATAAACAAATCAACATAATATATTTACAACACTCGTTTACGTCTTTTGTTTTTTGAGTGGGATACATGCCATTGGATTATAGCCATCACCTCCTACAAGTAGTTAGACACCCTTCACATGCCACTAAATATACGGTAGTAGACATTAGATTCATGTGGTATTGTTGTTCAGGTACACATGGCGAGGAGATGACACAGACGGCCAGGTTTTCCATACCCGCTAAAGGTTCAATGACCTACCAACGTGGAACGTCGGTTACCACCAAAGAGATAGCCCCCGTGATGCTTCAGAAGGTGACCTTCACATCTACTAGCGAGCTGCAGCAGGTGCAGCGTGGAGATGCCAAGTCCAGCTACATCAACTACCACAAGTCGTACTCCCCAGGTGCTTCCGGGGAGCTGCCCAAGAGTGCCAGCACGTCTGCCGTAGTGGTCAACAAGAAGGTGGAGTTCGAACCGGAGAGAGATCGCAAACTAGCCACGAGCATATCTAGTATAGGTGGTGCAGTGATGCGTTCCAAAACAGCAGACATTGAGCGAATGCTTAAGCTACAAAAGGATGTGCCTTCACCAAAGAGTGTTCCACCAGAAAGCTTGGAAGAGAAGAAGAAATACGCCAAGAGAAGGTACACAGATTCCAGGCACCAAACTAGACACATACCTGACGCTGAAAGTCTCCAAGCTGCTCCTAAAACTCCTGTGTCTAGCAGTGACACCCCAACAGCAGCTGTGAGGAGGGGGACCAATCCGGGCCCAGTGTGGAAGAGAAGGGAACTGATAGCAAGTGATCCGAAAGAGCACGAAACATTCTTATAGCTTTATTTTGTATTATATGTTATGTAAAAGAATCAATATCAAGCTGTCCTAAGTGATATTCAAATCTCCCATTATTGAGCCAATGCTATTACTAATATGGCTTTTCCGCGTGATTCTGGTCAGCAGCTCGCAACTCCCTCCATATTTAACTTGCTTGGGTCAAAGCCTTGTGACAAAGTTCAATAAAAAGTCCGTGTGTATCTTTTCTTAGTAAATCATGTGATTAAAGAAGAAACTACACAAGAATGTGTACCTGTAACACGCTATATTATAATGATCAATGGCGCCAAAGATTTACAGCTCTGAGCAAACATTTTCGACATGGTAGCTCTAGAACTGTTGATTTATATTTAATAACAATTATGTGCATTATGCTGTCCAAATGCTAATTTATTTCAATGTTGTTGCATAATCTTCACATACTATCTCCACGCAAAGCTGTAATTCTATGAAAAATATTGTGAAAGAAATATTTTGCCAATAAACTCTTTGCACTTTTTATCTATTCAACCTAAATTACACATTCCTTTCTCGGTATTCCTAATTTCCATTAATTTTCTGCTGAGGAAATCGAGATCGAGTTTTGCGACACACACTTCAGAAACTATTCTCAAAGTAAACTATACGTTTTAGCTATCCAACTGTTCGTGTATAGCTACAGCTACATACTCATACGTTTTGGGCTCAGTTTCATAACTTTATATTATTCCCCAATAAGTTATTCATCTGTCATCAAACCCGAATTTAATTTGTAGTTTTTTCGGGGAAGCCTTTCCAGTTACAATTGTCTCCTTCAGTTCACCCAAGGTTCACCCACTATATTACCAATGCAAACTTGTGGCTTATTAAAAATGTCGGACTCGAAGAAGTCCCAATGTATTATCTTTGGGTTCATCCTTGGCCAGATAAGTCTATACTGAGGGGGAAGAAGGGGTCACGTCATTTTTTAATGTTTTTAGAAAAATGGATTTGAAAGTTTGAGTGGCAACAATAGATCTTCAAACTTGTCAAGCAAGGAAATTCTTATTGCCTGTTAGAAGGCTTCTTAATTGACATAGTAATTGTTAATTGCCTTAGTAATTATACACTCTCTCCATCAGTGGCGTCGGAACAGGGGGGGGCAAGGGGGGCATTGCCCCCCCCTAACTTTCATGCCATGGGGGCATAGGGGGGGCAGATTTAAGAGTTGAAAAATCAAGATTTTTACTCTACTTTTGGGAAAGGCAACGTCGGATGATCCTGTCAACAATTCATTTCCAGGAAGAACGTACCCCATGCCTGAACCGTCTATCCGACTATCTTTATAACCAGCCACCCGTCTTGCATTGTGTACCGGTCACTCGCTTCAGTAAGAGTGGACACGTGACTCAGAGTCACGTCTAATCCAAACATCCCTTTGAATGAATTGCTACAGTTATTGGCAGATCGCAAGTTGGCAGTCGGTTCGCTCGTGTCGCATCATTATGCGTTCTGTCATCTTTGAAGTGGTGTAGTGACTTTGATTATAGCGAAGTGGCAAGTGGGAAGATGTGTAGTGTGAAGTATAAAGTAAAGTAAAGTGTAAGTGTGGGTGTGTGTAGTGTTTCGTGTTTAATGGTGTTAAAGATTAAATTGATATCGTAATTTTAAATATGAAACGTACTAAACAGCCTTCAGTTAGTATTTTTTTTTTAAAAGAGGGTAACACAATAATATGTTTGCCTGTATACTTCGTCAATTCATAAAAAAAATATGTTGTAATTTATTAAAATGGGCCACTTTACGTTAATTTTTTGAGTTTTTAGATCGCAGTAGTTGATGAAAAACATCGTTTACAGCGTCCGAGTGCTGTTAAAACATGACGAAATAGTATAGCGATTTTTTTTCGCCTTGGCGAAAAGGGCCTCCGGCGGCTGGGGCTTTGCCCCAGACCCCAGCTATACCCTACAAAATCTACTAATGGATTTGCCCCCCCCCCCCAACTTTCAAAACGTTCCGACGCGCCTGCTCTCGCCATAATACCTAAAAATAATAAATGCAATCATTAATTACATTTTGTTGTGTGACTTGTCTCCTTTTGACCCCACAAAAAAATGACATCTCTTTAAGCACTTGTAAACATGGGATAGGATTAATGAGTAGGCCTATGGTTTTAGAAACAAATTATTTTATTTTGCCATTATAAAATTATTTTTATCATTAGTTTACTAGATTTAATTAATCGATTGGTTAATTAATTAGCTAACCAGTCAACCATTAACCAACCATATAAAAATAACAACAATGATAAAAATAATTTTATTTTTCCAAAATGAAATAAATAATCTGTAATTAATTAATTAATTAATTAATTAACTAATAACCTGTGACAGTATTACAAAATTAGTTTAGGTTAGAGAAGGGTTGACAGGTTGGGAAGGACAGAAGGCCAGCCTGAAGGGCTGGGGCGACAAAACTTTTCACCTGCTGATAACAACTACAGTAAATTTAAAGTTGTTTGTTACCAAACAAGTATTTTTTTAATTACGCCGTTTTTCCTCGCTTATTCTCTTTTAAACTATCTTTATCATTCTGATTCACAATCATTTGAGTAGAGCTAGGTCCAGCACCAACCATCAATTCCAACCCCATTCCTACGATTTTCTTTGCACGATCACTCGATCATAACTGGACGAAGTACGAAATCTTAATCAAACTACCATGGGAACACTATGCTATGTTTCGAGCTGAAAAGGGGAGTTCGTACTTTTGAAACTACGCGATCATTTTTTCGATTGCTCAAGATAATCTTTTTGTGCATATTCAAAAAAGTGGTAGGGCCTACTAATCCTCGTAGGCTTTTTTCGTCTTCGTACGACAATGGTCACACCTAATTTAAGAATATCGACTAAAAGTTGCCATTTTTGTGGACTTTGAGAACTCGCACGAAAAAAAAAACAGTGACTTAAATCGAAAAAAGGGCTATGTATGAGAAATAATTATTTAGTTATTTATCAGCAGAGTTTAGAAACAGAAAAAGAAAATGTTCATTTCCCTTCATGTATAATCCGAAAAGTACGAAAGTACTGCATTTTGGACGCCGAACGTCCGCAAGTGCACGATGCCACCAGCTATTCTGTTTTTTTTTAAACACGCACTAAATCAGCAGGAACTATTTGAATTGGTGTACAGAGGCGTGCAGACTATGGTTCCGCGGCGCGAGCCGCGCCGGTGCCAAAGCCAAGGGGTGTACCCACCCCCTGGCTTTGGGTGACCCACCCCCACTCACCTCTAAAAAATATAACATGTTCAGGTAATACAAGATAAATTGTTATTAGTTATAACTTCACTTGGTTTGCAAGCTGGATGTAATGGTGTATAGTTGTCAGTGTTGGGTAGGAACGGAACAAAACAGTTCCAGTTCCTAGGAAATAGTTCCTTTTTAAGGAACTAAGGGAGGAACTAGTTCCTTTTTCCAGACAGGAACTAAGGGAGGAACTAGTTCCAATTTTCCAGGAACTGTAACTTATTTTCATAAGTTCCTTTTTTATAACTTGACTGTACAAATTTAAGGAATGAAAGAGTCAAATCATAGTTTACTTACAAAATGAAGGGATTGTAAAATACTCCATTTCCAGGAAATCTAAAATTCGACTCTATTGTTCTAAATTCTTGTCATACCCCCATCCCTATTCCTACACTCAGTGGTCAACCCCCATCCCCCATGGGTTTCTCACCATTATTAGTCGCATTGCCAGCTAAATTTCACCCTTGAGTTTTGAATGATCTTTTGGGTTGTTGCGTTGTGTCGTGTTCACCACCCTTGTTGGTTGCGAAATGTGGAGCAGTGCATCATCAACCCAAAGATCATTCAAAATTTATTCACAAGTCGTGAAAGCCTACATACTCATCCATATATTTAATTCCTCCAAATTTCAAACAGAGTTTATGCATTCTTTGCAAATATTTGGTTTTAAGTAGAAATTTGGATACCTACATTGACCCTCTCGAGAAGATCTAAAGAAAAATGGTTATTTATAAAAAAGGAACTTTTTAGGAACTTAGTTCCATTTGGAAAGGAACTTAGGAACGCCCTAGTTCCTTTTATTTTAGAGGAACTTGGAACTGGAAAGAGTTCCTTTTTCTTATGAGGAACTTGTAACTGTAACTAGTTCCATTTTTAACTGATAGTTGTATAGCAATATCTTGGTAGTTATGTTTATAAAATATCGCTCACTTATCGTTTGGAGAGGCTCGGCCGATCGTAAGTGTACGCGACCAAGAATTGCGTTCAATTACATTCTGTGTTCTAATTACCTTATGATCAAACAGACCATATTTCGAAATTGTATATCCACATAATGATTTTCTCAGTATATTTTAAACGTATCCACAAATTGAAAATGATAATTGGTAAATTTCGTATTAAAATTGAAATAAATAAAAAATATAGCATATATAGCAAATCCTTGGAAAGTTTCCTATAAAATATTGCAAATTTGCAATTAGTAATTTAGTGCCCTCCGTGTCTCAGATCGCACTACAAGCTATCTTAAGGGAAAAAAGGACCCAAAATTTTTTCGCCTCCGGCGGCTGGGGCTTCGCCCCAGACCCCGTGTGGCCAGCAGAAATACATTCACGGGGGTGGGTGTACCCACCAGTATGATCGCGCTCGCGCCGGTCCCTATCAAACCTCTGCACGCCACTGTTGGTGTAACAAACAAACAAACACCACAATACGGAACACTAATCATTCACACACAATCTCATTATGCTCATAGGTTAAAACCATGTTGAACAAAAATGTGCAATGTGGGTAGGCCATGAAGGGACAACTCCGGACAAGTCAGTATTTTCGTATCTACCGCCACTGGTTATGCAACGAGTAACGGCGCACCTAACTAGTCTTGTCTGCACGGTATCTCAACCGGCCCATTAGCTCAGTTGGTTAGAGCGTCGTGCTAATAACGCGAAGGTCTTGGGTTCGATCCCCACATGGGCCAATCTTTTTTTACATTTTGATATTGAAACCCAAGATGTAGTTATTATTCAGGTACACATTCACGTAGTTATTGAAGGCGTAGGCGCTAATTTTTATTGTCACAGTCGTATAATATGCTGGCTTGGGAGGACGTTACTGAAAATACTAGATTCTATAGTTTTTATACCACTGACTTGAAACTTTCAGTGGTTGTTAAGAATTAAAAATGAAGTTGAGGTAGGTAAAAGTTTTTTTTGTTAATTTTACCAAAATTTCAAGCCAGAAATCAAGGAAATACACTCGATCATAAGAAAACAGATAATGTATATAGATTTAGAGATAGAATGTTCAGGAATCTCCATTGCACAATCTAGGTCATTTTTTTTTCATTTGTGTTTTATTGATCATGAAGTGTTGACATTTTAATAATCAAATTAATATATGACACACATGATTTTCTACAAGTAGTAAATCACAATACTGATGCAGAAAACGATCACCTAGATTGTAAGCCTAAGTACCATATGAGCTCTAAAAAAAAAAAACTATTCGGACCAATAAATTAGGAATAAAACGTTTCCCAAATAAGCAATACGTGGTTTAAAAAGAGCGAAGATCATGAACAATGAACGAAATTACAATAACGTATCATAAGTACTATATTTATCCAATCAATAAAAATAAATATATTTTATAAAAATATTATATGAATATTAGATATATAAAAACTACGTCAAACCACAAATAAATATATACTATAAAAAAAACTACCAAATTAAAAAAGCCTTTTCTTTACTTATTAGAATTATTTAAACCATAAAACATTTTTTTATTTTTTGTAACTATTTCGTTTTTCGCCTGTTTTTCAGCAACGTCCTCCCTTATTTGATATAACCAAGCTGATCTGTTGATTTGCTTATGACACTGGCAGTAACCTATCGATCAATGTTCCAAACAACTTTTCTCCACAACGGCGGCAACCTTCTTAGCTTACTTCACAGTGGAGTAAAGATGTCTAACTATAGTGCAAAATGTGATACCAGCATAAAAATTATCAATAATATAGATTTTGTAATAAGAAATTCGAAAATAACTGGCTCCACGATGGGGTCTTATTATTTAACTAATAATTAATTAATTAAAATTAATTAGTTAATTATGTGACACAAATTTCAAAGTGTCAATAAATTAGTCATGTTTGGTATTAATTAAGAGCATTTTTCACCTATAAAAAAAAAAAATTAAAATAAAGAATATATTTAAATATACATATGATAGCTAAATATGTTGATTTTGTTGATGTTTTAGTTTTTGAACCAAAAGATCAACGTTAAAGTAAAATTTTTCTTACCATTGATATCACAGTGTCACAAAAGAGCTGGTTACTATAATTAATATATTTTTTTTAATTTTCAATAATAGTAATTACAATATATTTAACACAAATCTTTTTTCAATTTCAATAATAGAATTACAATAAGTCGTAAAGATGTCTAACTATTGTACAAAATTTGATACTAACTTAAAAATTTATCAATCTTAAAGCTTTTGTAATAAGAAATTTAAAAATAACTGGCTCCAAGCTCAGTGTTTAGTATTTAACTATTAATTGATTTAATTAACATTAATTAGTTAATTTGTGAAGTTAAAGTTGTGTTTGAGAAGACACCTTGATCGCACTTTCACAATTACTCGGCAAAGGACTATGGACATGTTTGGTAAATCAAATAATACTGTACATATTATATTTCTCGTAATTTTACTTTTACTTCAGGCATGCCTAAGTTATTCTTAACTTCATTTTTCATTTATATCAATATATTATAGTCAGCTTAATTAATTTAATTTATATTCATTGAAGTTGTGCAGATAGAATAGTTTAATCTAATGTAGTATGAACGCTGGTGGCTGGGCCCATGTGGTACCGTATAATATTGATAATATGTGCATGTTGCATCTCCATATTGCCAATAAAATATTATTATTATTATTATTATTATTATTATTATTATTATTATTATTATTATTATTATTATTATTATTTAAAATCCTACACTGGCAATAGTTCACTTTAGCCCAGAGATTGGGGACAAAAAAGTCAAATATCAATAAAAGGTGGTTACCAATGTTACAAGAATTGGTATGTGACTAGGTGAGTAGGCCTACGTACCCAAAAGAAAGGGGTTCCCAAGCAACAATGAACAGAAGGTCGAAAAAGGTCAAAAAAATAAAATAACAGGCATAAGTTCCTTTCCAGAATTAAAAGAATGAAACCTCGTTGTTGGTGGAGGTGCCGAGTATTTATATAGTAAGTTTGAGTGAGGCTGACCACACTTCCATCACCATAAGGGTGACAGATACCATTACCAATATTGTCCTTGACAAGCTTGATTGATTTCGCTCGCCGATGATGTCATCGCCTACGGGGCTGGCTTGGTCTTTAAATTTAATGTCCCCCATTGAAAATCAGTTCTGTGACCAGATATATACCACCATGTCTGTGACTGAGTGGGTAGACTCTAAATGTGAATTTAAGTATTTAAATTATTCTTGTTGAACAAATGCATGTCAATTGGAGGTCGTGTTCGGTTTGTTGTATCGTAACGTGAGTCACGTGACACACCGACAGACGGACGGACAGATAGACAGATGGACATAGGCTTATATAAAAGTGAAGAGAGAGTTAACCCTAGCATTCTCCACCCGACTGATGAACTTAAGTCTATGGTAATACCAAAGGTATTATCACAGCCTGATGGGCCCATATCGCCAATCGATGACTGTGTCGCTAAAGTAGCGTCTCCTCTAGACTGTCAATAAATTTAATAAATGCGAATGCACGTGATTGAGTCCTCGGATATTTCCTTCCCAACTATTGAAGGGTCACACTGGGTAATTAAGATGAGTACCCTACAGCGGGCATCCTACAAAAAGTGTTGATTTTTATTTTTTGCTGCGTTACATGCTAAACTATAGTTCAGGTGGTAGTCAGCGGGGCCCAACACCGGAAATCCTGACTAAAGTGTTTTCCTGTGCCTCCCTCAATCAAAAAGCTATTGCCAGTGTTAAGTCCTATACTAGGAATTCCTTTCCATTCCTAGAGCTCCACCAAGGAAACCGAAATTCAAATACACCCTTCCCATCCTTCTCTCCCCTTAATTATCTCTCAGCCTTAATCTAGTATGTCACCTATTCCCCTTTCTCCCCTAACTTCCTTTATAAATGTATCACTTTTGTACACCTTGTCAAAATGACCATACTGTTTTTGTTTGTTTTTACTTATTATGTTAGCTTTACAAATTATGTTCTCCGTTATGTCTGAATGACAACTTGTTTTCTATATTATGTATTTGTTTTCTTGCAACTTATGTGTGTTGTTTGTTGTACCATTGTGACAGGCTAAAGAGGGAATTGTGCCCTACAATGGCCTTCTCGCCTAGCGGCGAGAAAATATCATTTAAATAAATAAATAAATATACTAGGAAGCTTCGCAAACGCTTTTTCAGGCGCGTTGTTGGATGAGCGTAATTGGTGCATTGAGATGCCATTATGATATGTAGATTTTCTCTTGTTCTGTGAAAAAATCATTACTAAGTCAAAGAAATTTTTAAAAAAAACGGAAAAAATCGTAATTTTTTAAAACAAAAATCGTAAAATTGCGATTTTCATGAGAAATAATTTTTCGATTGCGCTCAAATTTCACACGAATATATAAATTCATAAAATTAAGGTTCTTTGAAAAAATCATTACAATCGGATAAAGCATTAAGTGTTATAAGTCGAAGAAAGTTTTAAAAAATCGAAAAAATCGTAAAATTGCGATTTTCATGAGAAATAATTTTTTGATTACGCTCAAAAACGTGGCAGTTCTAAGTTCAGAGATTTCAGAGGTCCCCATAAAATTTCATCGTAATTGGAGTATCGGTTTAGCCGGAATCTTGTTAACAGACACACAAAAATACAAACCAAAAAAACGGGAAAAAAAACATTCCGGATTTTTTTCTCCAGTGTAGTTAAATTGAATCTTCGCTTCGCTCGCTTCGCTCATCCAAAATTAGTCGGGTCGCCTTCGTTTGGTCGAAACATCGTTTCATCGAAAAAAAAATCATCGAAAAATGGGTGTAATATTTGAGATGCCGCCGTTTCATCGAAAACTCGAGGTGTCCGGCTCCTTCGTTTCATCGAATCTTCGTTTGGTCGAAGGATGCGGGAGGAGTAGCTGTTCAGAAAACATTAACCCACAGCACGCTGGTATTGTCATTTCGCGAGAACCTGTTGACGCCTCTCTCGATATGTGAGCATAACTCGTTTCCAAGATCCGTGATAATTGGATGAGCGAAGCGAAGACTTCAATTTCACTGACCCCTCAAAAAATTTAGCTCCAATGTTTTTTTGTTTGTTTGTTTGTTTGTTTGTTTTTTGTTTTTTTGTTTTTTTGTCTGTTTGTTCGCACGATTCCGGGCAAACGGCATATGCGATCTTGATGAAAATTGGAGGGGACCTTCGAAATCTCTGAACTTAGACGTGCCACGTTTTTGGGTACAATCGAAGAAATATTTCTAACGAATATCGTACTTTTACGATTTTTTTCGAATTTTAGTGCGATATTTTCGACTCTTTTGGGCCGATTCTGACCAAACGGGTGGGGCTACAACGTTCATATTTCACATAGACATTAAGATTATGGTAACCTTTTGAAAGAAAAAGTTGACATAGTTAGCCAGAAACCATAGAAATAAAGGTTTAAATATGTGTTTTTCGATTTTTAGTGCGATATTTTCGTCACATTTGGGCCGATTCTGACCAAACAGGTGGGACTACAACGTTCATATTTCACATGGACATTAAGGTTATGGTTATGAAGTACCTTTTGAAAGAAAAAGTTGAAAAAGTTAGCCAGAATCCATAGAAATAAATGTTTTAATATGAGTTTTTTGAGGTTAATAATAACAATTAACAAGTAGTAATTGAAACTTGACAACAATCACCTACAATACATTCACAAAGCACTTGCAAAGGAAAAGTGGTCCCACGCAAATTAAAAACTTACAAAAACGCTCATCCATCAACGCGGCGGGACTTTAGCGTTTTCCTAGTAATTCGACATTTTTGGATGAGCGTAGCGAAGACTTCAATTTGACTACCCCGATAAAAAAAGCTTGGTTGGTTTGTTTGTTTGTTTGTTTGTTTGTTTGTTTGTTTGTTTGTTTGTTTGTTAATTTGTTTGTTAATTTGTTTGTTAATTTGTTTGTTAAATTGTTTGTTAAATTGTTTGTTAATTTGTTTGTTTGTTTGTTTGATTGTATTTTGTCTGTTTTTTCGCTCTCTACCGGGCAAACGGCTAATGCGATCTTGATGAAAATTAGAGGTGACCTTCGAAATCTCTGAACTTAGATCTGCCACGTCTTTTGGGTACAATCAACGAAATATTTCTCATTAATATATCGTTGGCTGAAAACTTGTTTGACATTACTGTGCCCAACGAAACACTCGGTACCCACCCTCGAAATGTAGACAACACTGTTAAGAATAAGTTTGTGAATGATTTCTAAAATGTGCACCCCTACGCCTAGTTTGCGGTACTAGGCTCTGATTACTTACAAGTGAGTAGTCACTACTTCACCGATGTCATATACCTACGTCATACGGTAGAAGCGTAAAAGTACCAACTGAAAACCTTGTACAGTTCTTACGATATCTTCAAGAAGCCATTGTGTACCTACTATAGTATCTACTATCTTGGACTCGGTGGAGTGTGGAGTGGTGGTAACGTAAATCAATCCGCATGAGACACTTTAGCCCAATGCAGTATAATTTATTTTAACATTGTCCTTTTGCATTGTGTATACTAGGGAAACGCCAAAGTCGTTGTTAAACGAGTGAGTGAGTGAGCCAAGTGTTGAGTACCCGGGAACATCCCCTTTCCTCCCCTATACCTAAGGATCTAGCCCAGTATGAGGAATGATACCGGGTACTCAACACATGGCTCACTCACTCGTTCAACAACGACTTTGGCGTTTCCCTAGATATTTAAATTGAACATTTGAAATGCGAATCGTGTTCAAAACGTATTAGCGTGAAACATTAACAAATTTCCAAGATAAAACAAAATCACCTAAGTTTTATTTCCCATTTAACACCCCTCAAAAATAATATGTGGGTGTAAAAATATAAAAAAAGTTCGAGCTAACGGGTATCGAACCTCAATCCTCCGTGTGGTAGGCTAAATGCTTACCACTATGCCATGCAAGCCACGTAGATGTGGTCCCGATAGCTGCTACTAAACAAATGCTATCGATATTTTAAAAATCACATTTTTATTTATTGTAGGATTAAATCGCAATGGATCTAGTTGATTTTGTTAGCAGTTCTCAATAATTTCGTACCGGATGTCTGTTTAAAATTTCAGCCCAATCTGTTCAGCGGTTCGGCTGATTTTCGACGTACAGACAGACAGACAGACAGACAGACAGACAGATAGACAGACAGAATCACAGAATGAGAACCGTTCGAGTTGAATGGAGACACTCGGTCGCTCCGCTCCCTCGTTTAATTACTAGGGAAACGCCAAAGTCGTTGTTAAACGAGTGAGTTAGCCAAGTGTTTTGACTTCTAAAACCGGACCGTCTGGTCACCTTACAGGAACTCACTCTGCTTGCCACAATAATTATTTAAATTGAACATTTAAAATGCGAATCGTTTTTAAAACGTATTAGCGTGAAACATTAACAAATTTCCAAGATGAAACAAAATTACCTAATTTTTATTTCCCATTTAACACCCCTCAAAAATAATATGTGGGTGTAAAAGTATAAAAAAAGTTAGACTGACGGGTGTCGAACCCCATCCATCCGTGCGGTAGGCTAAATGCATGCAGGCCAAGTCAACCACGTCCCGCTAACTGCTACGAAACAAATGCCATTGATATTATTAAAAATCACATTTTTATTTATTGTGGGCTTAAATCGCAGTGGATCAAGCTGATTTTGTTAACAGTTCTTAGTAAACTCGTATCGGATGTCTGTTCAAAATTTCAGAGCAATCTGTTCAGCGGTTCGGCTGATTTTCGACGTACAGACAGACAGAATCACAGAATGAGAGCCGTTTGAGTTGAATGGAGACACTCAGTCGCTCCGCTCCCTCGTTTAATTAAACTAGGGAAACGCCAAAGTCGTTGTTAAACGAGTGAGTGAGCCATGTGTATAGTACCCGGTATCATTCCCCATACTGGGCTAGATCGTGCCTTAGGTATATGGGAGAAAAGGCGATGTTCCCAGGTACTCAACACTCGGCTCACACACTCGTTTAACATCGACTTTGGCGTTTTCGTAGTTTAAATTGAACATTCAAAATGCGAATCGTGTTCAAAACGTATTGGAGTGAAACATTAACAAATTTTCAAGATAAAACAAAATCACCTAATTTTTATTTCCCATTTCACATCCCTCAAAAATAATTTGTAGGTGTACAAATATAAAAAAAGTTCAAAACTCACGGGTATCGAGTATCGAACCCCAACCCTCCGTGCGGTAGGCTCTATGCTTACCACTATGCCATGGCAGACACGTAGTGTCCGTCTCGGTAGCTGCTACTAAACAAATGTTATCGATATTTAAAAAATCAGGGATTAAATCGCAATGGATCTAGCTGATTTTGTTAACAGTTCTCAGTAAACTCGTGCCGGATGTCTGTTTAAAATTTCAGCGCAATCTGTTCAGCGGTTCGGCTGATTTTCGACGTACAGACAGACAGAATCACAGAATGAGAGCCGTTTGAGTTGAATGGAGACACTCGGTCGCTCCGCTCCCTCGTTTAAACATTAAAAATGATCACGAGTGAAAAAACTACACTGCATAATAGATCCACTTCTAATGTTTATAAAAAAAAACGTAGCGATTGTTTAAACTGTGCAAACAAATGTCCAATACACTAGGCCGCTTCGCGAACGCTTTTTTTGGTCACGTTAATGGATGAGCTTTTTTGTAAGTTTTTTGTTTGCGTGGGATCTCATTACTTTTTGCAAGTGCTTTTTGAACGCATTGTAAGTGATTGTTGTCAAGTTTCTATTGTTACTTGTTAATTGTTATTATATACCTCAAAAATCTTATATTAAAACCATTATTTCTATGGATTCTGGCTAACTATTCCAACTTTTTCTTTCAAAAGGTACTACATCACCATAACCTTAATGTCCATGTAAAATATGAACGTTGTAGCCCAAATCGGCCTAAATGTCACGAAAATATCGCACTAAAAATCGAAAAAAATCGTAAAAGTACGATATTCATGAGAAATATTTCTTCGACTGTACCCAAAAACGTGGCAGGTCTAAGTTCAGAGATTTCGATTGTCCCCTCCAATTTTCATCAAAATCGCATATGCCGTTTGCCCGGTAGAGAGCGAACAAACAGACAAAAAACAGACAAAAAAACGAGCTAATTTTTTGGGGGGGTCAGTGAAATTGAAGTCTTCCCTTCGCTCATCCAATAAAATACATCTTTTAGGTTCAACACACCAAGCACTATAATATACTTTTAGAGGAGCAACCAATATTGAAATTTTACTTTTAGGTGCACAAACCGTATAACAAGCTGATTTTTTAACCAGATCTTCCTTAGGCCATCACAAATGTGTGGTGCAAAATTACCCGAAATCACTTGAGCGGAAAAGGTCCTAAAAAATCATGAATGGGTAAAATCGGCAAAAAGTAAAAATATATGTTTTAATTAACAATTGTTTACACATTTGCTTTAGAATCTACATATTTTTGGTAAACAATAAACAATAGGGCCTACTTTTATACAAACATATGACAAAATTACCCGAAATCACTTGAGCGGAAAAACGTCCAAAAAATCATGAATGGGTAAAAACTGCAAAAAGTAAAAATATGAATTTTAGTTCGCAATTGCTTTCACATATACTGTAAAATCTCATTTTTGGTATAGGCCTACAATAAACAATATTTTTGTACAAACATAATAATAGTGACAGGCAATAACATATATTTATCACATCATCACACTATACGCATCACACTAAGCAATTTAATCAAGCAATTAATTAAGCAAATACAAATCATTGGACTTTTCACTGGTATTTACAAATATTTTATTTAAAATGTAATATTTCGACTTCTTTACAACAAACAGACAAAAACATTTCCCAAATAGTTTTTGGATGAGCGAAGCGAAGACTTCAATTTCACTTTCGTTTTTTTTCACTTTCGTTACCCCAAGAAAAAAAGCTCTGGGGTTTTGTTTTTGTTAGATTTTTTGTCTGTTTGTTCGCTCTCTTCCGGGCAAACGACATGCGATCTTGATGAAAATTGGAGGAGACTTTCGAAATCTCTGAACCTGACACGTTTTTGGGTATAATCAACCAAATATTTCTTACGATTATAGTACTTTTACGATTTTTTTCCATTATTAATGAAATATTTTCGTGATATTTGGCAAACGGCTACTCCAATATTGATGAAACTTTATGGGAACGTTTAAATCACTAAATTATATATGTTATGATTTTAGAGCATTTTTTAAAAGATATTTCTAATAAAAATCGTACTTTTACGATTTTTTCCCCGGTTTTGAATACGATATTTATGTGATATTTGGGCCGATTCTGGCCAAACGGATGGGGCTACAACGTTCATATTTTACATTAACATAAAGACTAGGGAAACGAAAAAGTCGTTGATCCAACGAGTGAGTAAGCCATGTGTATAGTACCCGGTATCATTCCCCATGCTGGGCTAGATCCAGCCTTGGGTATATGGGAGGAAAGGGGATGTTCCCGGGTACTCAACACTTGGCTCACTCACTCGTTTAACAACGACTTTGGCGTTTCCCTAGTTATTTAAATTGAACATTCAAAATGCGAATCGTGTTCAAAACGTATTAGCGTGAAACATTAACAAATTTCCAAGATAAAACAAAATCACCTAATTTTTATTTCCCATTTAACACCCCTTAATAATAATGATTGGGTATAAAATTTTAAAAAAAGTTCTAACTAATGGGTAGAGCCCCTTGAAATTCGTGACTGACGATAAAACCGAAATATGTGCTAACCATTTAATTTCATAAAATGAGCATGAATTGATCAAATCTAAACCAGAAAATGCCAAAATTGAATCACCGCCAAACACCGAAATAGGTGAAAATTTCATTATAACACCGAAATTCACAAAATTAATGTTTTTAACGACGAAAAGCACTTAAAATGGGAATTATTGTTAAATTACGGTGGAATTTTCAATATTTTATGCAGTATAGATCAACCAAACAAAGTTTTTATAAAATAAAGTTCAGAAAAAATTAAAAATTAACTTGTAGTAAATTACACCAGTCTGAACATAAGTACACTCAAACTTGTTTGTTTTGTGGCTAGAATGATATGTGAGCCGTGAACGAATATTACTCGCATATAAATTGGTAAATATAGATAAACCACTGAAATACAGCTTTAAACCAATAACACCGAAATTTTAAATTTTAAAAACGAAATTCACTACAAAATAAAACCACTTTCACGAACCTCTACTAATGGGCATCGAACCCCGACCCTCCGCGCGGTCGGCTAAATGCTTACCACTATGCTACGCCAGCCACGCAGATCTCGTCCCGCTAGCTGCTACTAAACAAATGCTATCGATATTTTAAAAAATCACATTTTTATTTATTGCTGGATTAAATCGCAATGGATCTAGCTGATAACTATTCTCAACAAACTTGTACCGGTTTTAAATTTCAGCGCAATCTGTTCAGCAGTTCGGCTGATTTTCGACGTACAGACAAGAGACAGACACACAGAATCACAGAATGAGATCCGTTTGAGTTGAATGGAGACACTCGGTCGCTCCGCTCCCTCGTTTAACTAGGGAAACGCCATAGTCGTTATTAAACGAGTGAGTGAGGAGCCATGTTTATAGTACCCGGTATCATTCCCCATACTGGGCTAGATCCAGTCTTGGGTATAAGGGAGGAAATGGGATGTTCCCGGGTACTCAACACTTGGCTTACTCACTCGTTTAACAACGAATTTGGCGTTTTCCTAGTTATTTAAATTGAACATCCAAAATGCGAATCGTGTTCGAAACGTATTAGCGTGAATTTCCAAGATAAAACAATATCACCTAATTTTTATTTCCCATTTAACACCCCTCAAAAATAATATGTGGGTGTGAAAATAAAAAAAAGTTCTAACGAACGGGCATCGAACCCGAATCCTCCGTGCGGTAGGCTAAACGCTTACAACCACGCCATGCCAGTCAGATATATCTTGTCCCGCTAGCTGCTACTAAAACAAATGCTATCGATATTTTTAAAAATTAAATTTTTATTTAAACAATGGATCTAGCTGATTTTGTTAACAGTTCTCAGTAAACCCGTACCGGATGTCTGTTTAAAATTTCAGCGCAATCTGTTTAGCGGTTCGGCTGATTTTCGACGTACGGACAGACAGATAGACAGACACACAGAATCACAGAATGAGCGCTGTTCGAGTTGAATGGAGACACTCAGTCGCTCCGCTCCCTCGTTTAACTAGGGAAACGCCAAAGTCGTTGTTAAACGAGTGAGTGAGCCAAGTGTTGAGTACCCGGGAACATCCCCTTTCCTCCCATATACCTAAGGCTGGATCTAGCCCAGTATGAGGAATGATACCGGGTACTATACACATGGCTCACTCACTCGTTTAACAACGACTTTGTCGTTTCCCTAAACGCCAAAGTCGTTGTTAAACGAGTAAGTGAGCCAAGTGTTGAGTACCCGGGAACATCCCCTTTCCTCCCATATACCTAAGGCTGGATCTACCCCAGTATGAGGAATGATACCGGGTACTATACACATGGCTCACTCACTCGTTTAACAACGACTGTGTCCCATTTAACACCCCTCAAAAATAATATGTGGGTGTAAAAACATAAAAAAGTTCGAACTTACGGGCATCGAACCCCAACCCTCCGTGCGGTAGGCTAAATGCTTACCACTGTGCCATGTCAGCCACGCAGATCGCGTCCCGCTAGCTGCTACTAAACAAATGCTATCAATATTTTTTTTAAATCACATTTTTATTTATTGTAGGCTTAAGTTGCAATGGATCTAGCTGATTTTGTTAACAGTTCTCGGTAAACTCGTACCTGATGTCTGTTTAAAATTTCAGCGAAATCTGTTCAGCGGTTCGGCTGATTTTCAACGTATAGACAGACAGACAGATAGATAGACAGACAGACAGACACACAGAATCACAGAATGAGAGCCGTTTGAGTTAAATGGAGACACTCGGTCGCTCCGCTCCCTCGTTTAATTATGGTGATGTAGTGCCTCTTGAAAGAAAAAGTTGGTCAAAATTCATAGAAATAATGGTTTTAATATAATTGCCTTTTACAGGTGTAAAATTAACCAGTTTTTTTTATGTAACTATAAAAAAGTAATGAAAACGTAATCATTGGACAGAAATATTCCAAAAAAAAAGCTCATCCACCAACGCGACTGGAAAAAGCGTTCGCGAAGCGGCCTAGTAAATTTGGGGGTGTATTAATACCACATTATTTACAAAAAAATGTTTTATGAATAAAAATAAAAATAACAAAAAACAGAACATTAAATTGACAATTGGACAGTTGGTGAATGAAATTAACTTATTGAGCGAGCGTAGCGAGCGTCTCCACTTGACTCTTATGGCTCGAATGGTATTTTTTTTTCCTGTTACTGCTTCGGTACAGGTCGCACCGTTTCTCTGATCGACCTGAAATTTTGCACACATGTACATACCACCTAGGCGGGTTGCTGTATAGTTTTTGAACAAAATCCGATCGTTGGTTATAAAAAATAAAAAATAAAATAAAATAAAATAAAAAATGTTCCGATCGTTATGAAATTTTGCAGGGTCAATAAGTACAACATTCTCTCCTATTTTACAAATTTTCGGCTAAATCGGTCAAGACCTTAAGTAGTGTAGATAGAAATTACATTTTAACAAAAGTAACGTTACCATGGCAACGAAAAGTCGCACGAGAATTCTGGTCACTATGCACTGCCACCTAGAAGTAATCAAAATACTATCGAGGAAGCAGTGTATTATTTGTTATTACCAGAGTCGATAAAGAAGTTTCCCCGTTGGGGAGGTCCTCCAACTCCCTATACCGCCCTGGGTTAAATAAAAAGTCGGTTTTTGGCGTTGGGAATCTAACGTTCCGCGCGACTCTGTGTGACGATTGATGGAACTACTTCAATAAAAGTACGTCACTTTTCTACTAGTAGTTAACAGTCGATGACGACAAATGGCGGAAACGTCAAAATATTAAATACGATCGAATGTTGGCGAATGTTTTGGCATAAAGCAAACTCTCTTTATTAATGAGGATATTTCTGATGGAGTAGACCTAAGCTTAGGAGCTAGGCCGACAATATGTATTGTTCAAGATTTCGATTTGAGTGCCTAGGGCGTACTTACGTCTGAAAACTGTATTGTGGCCTTGGGCCTAGGCTACACTTACGTCCGTTAGGCTTGAACAAGGCATATCTCAAATTATTTCGCACGAAAATGTCAGTGACGCCTGCGCAACACTTTATAGTACAATAATAAATCAAAAGTAAATCGTTTTAAAAGACTAGGGCCCAGGGCTAATATGATTGAAATAAAATTGAAGTTTGACGTTTCGTCTGTTGTTTGTTGATTTCAGCGTCACTGCACATCGATAATCTACTGACCGTATTTAGCGTGCAGTGCTTTTATTAGTTTCACATTGGAGCCGCTCTCAGCGCGCAGGACGTTAGATTCCGTTTTGACTTGGGAGTAAGGGGACCTCCCCAACGGGGAAACTTCTTTATCGACTCTGTTATTACCAAAGAGTTAAAATAGTTTTCCCAAAGAAATGATGTCAAGGTCATCTAGATGGCGGTGGATTTTATCCATTCTCTCCTATTTTACACATTTTCAGCTAAATCGGTCAAGACCTTAAAGACTTATTGGTATGTAACATTATGGGAATGTCGTACTCGGGTCGTGTTGCACGTACCGGTGCTCGCTCAACAACGCGACGGGACTTTAGCGTTTTCCTAGTTAGTGTTCCAAATGGCAGGATAATTTACACAAGGCACACTGAATACATTGGCCACACCAGAAATCAAACCAGCCTCCTTAATTTTGCCCCTCGTGACCCTGCAGAAGCTCCGAAAGCGCGCGTCTCGGTCAGCGTAGCGCCAGATCGTTCACACAGCCACTTGAACCCTTCACTCGTCGAACGAGCTAGAACAAGCTGGTGTTAGGTCTAGGAGGGTGGCTAAGTGAATTACATCAAACCATATTTAGTTCAGACTCATATATTGTATTATACTATGAAGCTTCGCAAACGCTTTTTTTAGTCGCGTTGATGGATGAGCTTTTTAGTAAGTTTTTAGTTTGCGTGGGATCTCTTTAGTTTTGCAAGTGCTTTTTGAACGCATTGTAGGTGATTGTTGCCAAGTTTCTATTGTCACTTGTTTATTGTTATTATAAACCTAAAACGCTCATATTAAAACCTTTATTCGAAGGATTCTGGCTAACTTTTTCAACTTTTCCTTTCACAAAGCAATACATCACCATAACCTCAATGCCCATGTAAAATATGAACGTTGTAGCCCCACCCGTTTGGTCAGAATCGACCCAAATGTCACGAAAATATTAAATATCGCACTAAAAATCGGGGGAAAATCGTAAAAGTACGATATTCATGAGAAATCTTTCTTCGATTGTACCCAAAAACGTTGCAGGTCTAAGTTCAGAGATTTCGAAGGTCCCCTCCAATTTTCATCAAGATCGCATATGCCGTTTGCCCGGTAGAGAGCGGAACAAACAGAAAAAAAGGAAAAAAACGAGCAAATTTTTTGTGGGTAAGTGAAATTGAAGTCTTCGCTTCGCTCATCCAATTAATCATGTACATTATCAGGAAATCACAATTATATGCTGTTATGTCAATTATATGCTGTGAATGAAGAAAGATTAATATAAAACTTCCTGACTAAAAACTAAGTGTATTCGAACCCACGACCGTAATAGCTTCCACATGAGATACATGGTAACTGCATTTGAAAGAAGTGTTGTAGGTATAAATTGCTCTCTAAGAATTAATTTTATCATTCAATTATGAACGCTTCTAGCGCTAGTACGTAAGTACCATATTATATACTAGGCGCGTTGTTGGATGAGCGTAATTGGTGCATTGAGCTGCCATGTGTTATGCAGATGGTATTTTTTTTAAATCGTAAAAATAAGAAATATATTAATTCACATAATTAAGGTCTGTGAAAAAATCGTAACAATCAAATAAAGCATGTAGGTGTTATAAAAGTCGAAGAATTTAAAAAAAAAACGAAAAAAAAGCGTAAAATTACGATTTTCATAAAAAATAATTTTTTGATTGCGCTCAAATTTTACAAGAATATTAAAATGAATAAAATTAAGGTTCTGTGAAAAAATCATAACAATCGGATAAAGCATGTAGGTGTCGAAGTCGAAGAAATGTTTTAAAAATCGTAAAAAATCGTAAAATTGCGATTTTCATGAGAAATAATTTTTTGATTGCGCTCAAAAACGTAGCAGTTCTAAGTTTAGAGATTTAGATTGCAATTGGAGTAGCGGTTTACCCGGAATAGTGTTAACAAACACACAAAAATACAAACAGAAAAAAGGGGGAAAAAAACATTCCGTATTTTTTTCTCCGGTGTAGTGGAATGGAATGGAAGAATATTATTACCAACTCTCCAGCGATCAGTCAATTAGTTTTCGATTTGAAATGTACTTTTATTAACGTTTTTTTTACTCCAAAGGCAAAATATTGCTTAGTTCGATTAACACGTTGGGGAACTTTCACGGGAACATTATGAATGATTTGAGTCCCCTCTCAGGTTGTTCGACTAATCGAATATTCAAAACGCATATCCAACGTGTCACTGGGCTACATACAAAATGCGAAATTTTGGCCTTTCCGTTATTTTTATTCCCACAGCCAAAAGCTCCTAAACTAACCGACACCGAAACATATCTTTATATTTTGTGCGGAACATAACAGAAGTCATTGCAACTTCTCCCAAGGCTGAGGGGCAGTCGATGTTTGCTTTCACAAATTTCGCCTTTTTTGCCATTTTTTAATGCTCACAACCAAAAGCTACATTTTTAGTGTCCTGCTTTATTAGAACTTATCTCTTGTGCTTTAATAATCAAGAATTTGAGTCATATCTCCCAGCGACATCAGTCCATAAGTCTTCGATTTGATTTGAAATGTGCCTTTATTGTCGTTTTTTGTGTCCAAAAGGTAAATTACGAACACACATTACGAATTATTTGAGTCCCCTCTCAGCTTGTTCGACAGATCGAATATACAAAAACGCATATCCAACGTGTCACTGGGCGGCCCCCAGTCCGCCACTGTGCAGCGCAGTGGTGCAATATGGCAATTTTATCTTGGCACCATCGATTCAATCAATCAATAAGGTCTAAAAGTTATGTGATTTGAGTCCCCTCTCAGCTTGTTTAACTGATCGAACATACAAAAACGCACATACAACGTGTCACTGCATGGGCGGCCCCCAGTCCGCCACTGTGCCAGTGGTGCAATATGGCAATTTCATCTTGGCACCATCGATTAAATCCATCGATAAAGTCTAATAAGTAACTGTGCCTAGTGGCTTGCTTCATAGATATATAACCCCTATGGCTTGCTTCTAGAATGAAATGCAAGGTTCACCCTATCTAGTTGATTCCGTTGGTTACGACATTCAAAAATGTTTTGATTATTCAGCCATGGCTATAAGTTCATGTATTTTTTTCTAATAGTGTTTGTAGGAACTATGCTATTAATGCATGTCTTTTGTATCAGTTATGAAGTCTGTAGCGCATTGCTCGTAGTTTGTATGTTGTACATTGAGTATCAATTTTGAGTTTAATTTCTCGACACATTCAGTTTAGTTCCATGAAGTCGATTCTTGTATACAACTTGACTTCTTTCTCTGCCGTTTGATTTTTGTTAACACTTGTATAAGTTTGCTTTGGCATTACATAAGTACACACAATCGCATCGTGGATTATTACATCAATTTTGAGTACTAGAGTTAATAGTTGTTCTTGTGGTAAATTTATTTACCAATATGTCAGGTCACTATTTTGTATCACATTACTAAGTATTCTCGAGTAGAACGATAGTTTGTTCATGTCTCTATTAAAATCACCTGAGATGACTATCATCTCTTTTAACTACTATGGTTTCAAGCCATTCTGTAAAGTTGTCTAAAAATTCACTGTGTGAAGTGGATGGAGAGTTGTATCTTCGGGATGGTTATATACTCAATGGTTGTATATAGCTCAAAGTTGTAAATGTTTATTTTGAAATTTTAGTCTAGCGCTTATTTACCACGCATTGCGTTCGAAGACTTTTTCTGTAACTTTGATGATTTTTATGTCTTCTCTTATGTAGATACCACATCTACCTGTGTGTGCTAGACGATTTAGTTTGCACAAATTCATATCCTCCAATTTGATATTCTTTGTCGAGAATGTATTCCGTGATGTGCGTTTCCACAACACAGAGTGCCATTGGTTTAAAATCTTAGATTATTGTATGAACATCGTCAATGTTTGTTGTCAGACCCCCACAATTTGTATACGTAATTTTGTTTACTCTACATTTACCCGTATCCTAAGGCTCGATATTAATTTAATTATGTAACCTACTACAAACAAATTATAGAGTTTCAGAAACCTTTATTGATTAGTTTGTGGTTTGAACGAGGTTTGAATAGCAAAACCAAAGATAACAATCAAAACTGGCGCGCTGCAGCTGTGGTAGTCCACCGCCATCTACATACCTCGTGACGGTGAGTGTATTCGTCATATACAGGGCTGTGACGTCAGAATGCCGAGTGCAGCAGAAAACAAAATAAATTTGTTCGCGAGTCGCGACACGAGTCCTTCATACGTGGAAGAATTGAAATCGGCAAGTCGGTATCAATGAAGTGCTCATTAGTTCAACATGTATTAGCATAATTTAACCTCTATAATGATCGCATTTATGTACAGTGCTTTGCTGTATGGTGGAGCTACTTTGGCGATCTTATTCGTGTTGGTAAGTAAAGTCCTAGGCTAGCTAGGCCTAAACAATCCTAGGCCTAGGCCTAGCCCCAGGCCCATCATGTAAGCAAAGCCCTAACTTACGCCAAGTGGGTTTTAGCTAGGCCTAGCCTAGGCCATAGCCTAGGCCTACACAAATGTCTTAAGTTCCTCAACCCCGTTGGATCAAAGCAAAGCCAAAGACCAGGCCAACTCCATAGGGATAAGTTGATTAGGCTCTGAAGTCTGACTCAAGCCTCGACCTGTGTGTCGATCGCGGACAACGACTTTGGGGTTAGAAATATTCTAAATCTTAAGAGAACGACCTGAACGAGGCAGATTGTTGTTTTCAGTGGTGGGTAAGTTTCTAAAAACGTAGTAGGGCCTAAGGCCTAGCCGTACGAATCATTATGCCCCGTGTATATTATTGATCACGTTGGACATACGAAATAGCAAATTAATTCATCGCTGTGGCTATTTAACCGTAGCTACGGAAAAATTACGTTATACAATTTAACCGTATACTGTAGGCCTACTACGGTAAATTTAAGCATGCTATTTTAACCGTAGCTACGGGAACGGCTGTAGAGTTTAGCCGTAGACTTTAGGCCTAGGCTAGCCCTACGGAAGATTTACGACTTTTAAACCGAAGCTACGGACAAGTTTCGTAGGCCTACCTTTAATTCTATGTCTACAAGACTACAACTACAGATTTTTACTATGTACGAATCTGTGAATAAAGAATGAAATGAAAATGAAATGAAATTGCTACACGCCAGCTTAGACGTAAACATTAGGGTATTATTGCTCCCGTAAATACAGTAGTGCGAATCTATTTGTAGGCTAGGATTCATTACTTTCGAGACTGTGGCATGTGTTTTCAGGCATAATTTATGAAATATCAAATTCTCTTTTGTATATAATAGGTACTCTTTCGGATGGTATGCCCCAACTTTACAACACTACGCCAACATGGCGGTCAGTACTAACCTTTTTCACTAAAATACTCCACCTACAAAACCTTTAACGTTGCTAATTTAAATATAAAACACTTCCAAAGGAAAAGTACATTCGTTTGAAATAGCGACGTTAAAGGTTGAATTGTTTTTAATGGAAAAAAAAGTTGGGGCATACCATCCGAAAGAGTACCATTAATAGGCCTTGGGCTCAGCCAGAATGTGTTTTAGAATTGACTTGACCGAAAGAATCTGCATCAAAGCGATCGCATGTGGGCCTAAACATGGCCTAGATTAGTCGAAATCGCGTTACTACACCAAAAAGTCTAGATCCCTTAGGCCTGAAGAAGAGGGGGAGGGGCTTACGGGATTCATGTTGCCGTCTTTCTACGCAGTCATGAAGGAAATTGAAGCAAATAAAATACAATCTGCATCAAAACGATCGCATGTAGACCTAAACATGGCCTAGAATAGTCGAAATCGCGTTACTGCACCAAAAAGTCTAGTGCCCTAGGCCTGAAGAAGAGGGGGAGGGGCTTACGGGATTCATGTTGCCGTCTCTCTACGCAGTCATGAAGGAAATTGAAGCAAATAAAATACAAAAAACCTTTAATGTTTCTATTTTAAATAAAAATGACTTTCAAAAAACCTTGTGTTGCATCAAATTATAATTTTGCATCAACAAACACGTCATACGGTCATTGCAGTCAGGTTGTCAGAACAGGAATGGGGGCCGCCGCGCCGAATCCGCCGATCCCGCAAAAGATTCGGATACCTTCGATCATTTCCGCAGATCTTCGTTTTTGCTACGGACAATTTGTTATTGTTAATTTGTCCGTAGCCTACGGTTAAATAGCCACTTTGTTAATTCATTCGTTGGATGCTTGCTATTGGTGGGGTTCTCAACATATCAACGATGACAAATAGTAGGCCTACGTTGGGAACAAAATAAAATCATAATTTCTTTCACTAAAGTACTCCATGACAGTGAAGACACACCATTTGATGTAAAAAAATATATAGCCTACCTTTTTACAAAATACAAAACCTTTAACGTTTCTATTTTAAATATAAAGGACTTTCAACCGAAAAGGAGTTTTTTCAATTTAAGTAGAAAAAGCGGGATGATTAGCCGCGCCCAATGTAGGCCTAGCCTACGATTTAGTACTAGGGATATAAAAGGTAGGGCCTCCTAATTTTTCCGGAAATTTTGGAAAAAAAACGTGTTTTTTTCCTAACACGTTGGAGAAATTGGAAAAATTGGGGAAATGTGGTGTTGCATGCACATTGATAAATAAAATTGATAGGAATAAACAGACATGTTTATTTGCATCAATTATAGGTTGGCCTAGGCCCTAGGCCCTAGCCTATAATTACATAGATACATAACATTTTTGTAAATAAATGTACATCATTAATTCATTACTAATTTGACTCCCGGTACCTACCGTATTACATCCATATAAAAATTAAAAAAATACCTTAGGTTACATTTATGATTGAGATTTTAATTTTAAAGGAACTTTTACCTTTTCCATAGGCCTACATCGTGTAGGGTGTAGCTAGTACTCAAGCTAGATGTAGAAGAGACTACATTTTAATTGAAATTGTAATTTTAGAGGAATTGTTACCGCTTCTGTACATACTTGATGTAAAGAAATATATATGAGAAAATGTTACCGGTAATCAATTAGATTTGGCCTCAATGTACTGTATCATATACATATTCATACTGTAAATCATAAGTCTGACTCAAAAGTCACAACTCAAATACTATTTTACATTTTCTTGATGGTTTTATAAAACTTTCAGCATATGGGAATTTTGATGATCATTGATTATGGTAGATATTTATAACAATTTTAGTTAAAATTTTATACTAGGCCTCTATTATTTTCCTATGCCTACCTTCATAAACTTTTGTAGGCTTGAAGTCAAACAATTTAAACCCAGTTAAATTGCAACAAAGTAGGCCTATGTGATATGTAAAATAAAATAAAGTAGGAACAGACAAATCTTAGTTTAGGCATAGGCCTAGTGGATAAAAGATACTACCGCCTACTAGTAGGCCTATGTAGATCTGTAATCTCTCACTCATCATTTTCATCAGCACTTGGAATAGGAGGTTCTGCCTCAGACTCCGATGAAACAGAAAAGATTAGACTACCAGCATCAGAGTCATTTCCTGTGTCATCCTGGCATGGAGTGTTTACAAGTCTTTTTTCAACCTGTTAGGCATGAATGCCATCATCACAGAATTTGAGATTAGATCGTACAGCTACAAGCTTTTCTATTCGGCTGCTTGTGAGACGGTTCCTTGATTTTGTGTGGATAGCACCAAATGCCGACCAGTTTCGCTCACATGCAGCCGACGTAGGTGGAACGTTAAGCAGGCTATTAAATATCAAGAGACCTGTATTTATAACTAATTTTTATTTTTTAAGTGACTCGAGTCACAAATCTAATTTTGCAATGCTAATAAACTGAACCAAATTGGTAAACTTTGTAGAAAGTAAATATATTTCAATTTTTCCGGAAAAAAACGGGAAAATATCCGTTTTTTTCCGGGATTTCAATTTTTCCGGAAAATTTCGAACCCTACGATTTACACAGCGAATATTTACGTCCAGTGATACCTTAACATAACTGAGAATCCAACGTACGAATATACACTCCGATATTATGCACTAGCCATAGGCCTAGGCCGGCCTACGGTCATCGACGATACCACCTAACATAGGCTAATAGCTCCAAACCCACAGTGCAGTGTGGTAGAGTGGTAGGTAGGTGCCTAGGCCTATCTCGTTTGGGTTCTATGCAAACGGTGTGCACATTTTTATTCAGTTGATATTATTTCAACCTTGATGACATAATTTCAAAATAAAAATATGAAAAAAAACTTCATAGGGCCTACCGGCGTAGGCTACACAAGTTTTTGAAATGGCCAAAAAAATAGATGCTACAAATTACAAAATGCTATAAAATGACACTTGAAATTCTTTATGCACGTATCTCCCATTGATCAATCACTCAATCTCTCTCATAATTATCTCACATTTTGTCTTAAATGTGGTGTAGTACTAGTAGGCCTGGCATATCTCACAATTGTCTCTTGTGTTTGATTCTAGTTGTGTGTCTTGCTGTTAAAAACATCCAAACCATATCCTAATATAAAACGCGCAAGTGAAGAGGAATCATACTATGATCCTATCACAGAGCGCGACATCCTGTTGCCATCCATAAATGAGCAATGGAGTGTGCATCTCAGCGTTGTTATTCCAGCATTTGACGAAGAAGAGCGAAGTTAGTAATTTCATTAAGTAATATTATGGTATATTGGTGTGAGATATAGGATCCACCTTCAAAAAGTGATGGTGGCTGCTGAATTTTTTGACATAAATACACAATAAGACATAAATAGGGCTATGTAGGCCTACAAAACACAGAAAAAACATTAGACGT
Organism: Sweltsa coloradensis; assembly: GCA_024449915.1. Lineage (NCBI taxonomy): Eukaryota > Metazoa > Arthropoda > Insecta > Plecoptera > Chloroperlidae > Sweltsa > Sweltsa coloradensis. Next base: position 116,197 of record JAMZAV010000287.1, on the reverse strand, counting down.
TTTAACACGAGGTCTTGTTGACTCAAGAGAAAAAGAAAAACTCACACCAATATACTTCAGCCGATTGCTATTCTATCAACATAACCTAATATTATGGTACGGTAACACTAACTTAGCTCAGACTTTGCAATGATTTCCTAAAAGCCACATAAAATTGATTTGTTTGTGGAAACACTATGTACAAAATCATGGCCAGCAAGGTGATTAAAGGTCTGCGTTAAATGTGATAGTAACGTCGTCGTGTGTTTAACGTGATGATGTAACGCAAACCTTAGAGAATCACACTGCTGGTCCAATGCAGATTTTCCCCATCTCTTGGAGAAGGTGCCATTAATTGAGCCTACATCCCTATTAGGCCTGCTTAAAATAGTGTTTAAAAAATGTAGACATACAAATCATAGTACCTATTCAAAAAATTAACTATCTAATACCAATGTGTTGTTTGTTTAGTTCAGCCCATGCTCGATGAATGCTTTGAAGAATTGGAGTCCCGCGGTGAAAGTTTTGCCTACGAGGTAATAATCGTCAGTGATGGAAGTGGTGACGAAACGGTGGAGAGAGCGCTTGAATATGCACAGAAATATGGGCCTCGCAAAGTTCGAGTACTGGAGCTCACTACGAATCGAGGCAAAGGAGGTGCTGTCCGGCTGGTAAGATATGCATTCAATCGAGTGTCTGTACTGGTAGGGCCACGTTGATTCATCATAGTCCGTGGTGTTTTCATTGTATAGTAGTTAACTCACTACCAGCCACGGGTGTTTTTGTTTTGAAATACTAGGCCTAGTATATATTCTGTGCCACTCCGACTGTGCACTGCTTTGGTGAGTGGAAAGAGGAAACTAATTTGTAGGAGAGGCTTTGTTATGCAGCCCTCTGTAGTAGGGCCTACATCGAATAATCGGAAACCGGTTTGAAACCGGTTACGTAGGAAACCGGTTTTCATTTCGTAAACCGGTTTTTCGAAAATTCAAAAATAAAGTTTTTTTCTATTTGCCGCGCTTTCCCGCTGAAGGTTAATGTAAACATGCGCTTTCTAATTTCCTTTGTGCTTGGCGGCGATTTTCTTTCGAATTATAATGTCCTTTGTTCATGCCGCCGGCTTGTGGCAGTGTGTTGAGTATGCCCCTCACCCTCCCAACCCTTCTGTCTAACCACTCGCGATCTTATAATCAACCATAACAATTCTTATGTTTTCAATCTGCTAGATGTCAAAGCTGTCACCAGTGGTAATAACTGAAATTAATCACATGGGAATAGAGATACTGTTGAGGCTGGCCTTTCCTTATCTTGTTTACTCTCCAGCATTCCGACTCCAGCCCCACCCCCCTCTCCCGCACGCGCCAACACATCCGTGACCTTGACTAGACTGTGACAAGATAAAAAGCAGATGCAAGGAATCGTGAGTGTTATCTTAATGGCCTGCGGCTGTTCCTCTTTCGTGATTATGAAATACTACTTCATCAACACGTCATTGTTTATGGGACAGCATTACGTCTTGGGATATTACGATAATTGATGAGCGCTCGTCTTGAGAGCTGTTTAGTGCAGTGCCGGGGGGGGGGGGGGGATATACACACAGAATCTTGCGGAGCAAAAACCGGTTTTTAACCGGTTTCTTAAACGATTATCCGGTTTGTAAAAATACTATTCGGTGTAGGCCCTACTCTGTAGATAGTAAGGCTGGTCAAAGATCATCAGATCATCAACATCATAGCTCTAAGCATGGAATTTTTTCAATGAAATAATTGCAATCAGTTTCTTTTAAATCGACCTTTTCTTTAATAACTCTAAACATCTGCAAAGTAGACCCAATTAGATTTTAATGAAATTGTTCAAAAAGTTATTACAGTAAGATCTCTCTTATCCGAGTTGGATGAGACCGGGGGCACCTCGGATTTGCGAAAAAAACTCGGATGGCGCGATTCATTTGTTTATTTGCTCTCGTAGCATAGCCTGATGTGGTAAAATGATATATGACACATGTAATGGATAAAGGAACATAAAATACACACGATACACTTCATACAGGGTATACTAAATGATTTAATAGCTTGTAATTCAAGCTCACGAACACACGTACACAATTAGGCCTACATGTCGTAATAAAAACGTATGTCTAGGCCTAGGCCTAGCCCTAGGCCTAAACTCGACGCAGTAGGCCTAGGCCTACAATGCAAACATAGGCCTAGGCCTAGCTCTCTTTCTCATGTGGGAAAACCTCTCACTACTATGCCCGCGCTGAAGCTCACGACGCAAGATAAGTCTGGGAAAGAAATAAGATAAGCCCAGGAATAACAATTCAATGCGTCGTGATTACGAATTTCGTGAATCGGTTGAAACATGATTGCATCTAGTTCCACAACGACCATCTTTGAACAGCTGTGTGTGAGATGGCTGGATCGTATGCGCACGCGCAGGCGCGCGACGCACACTGACCTCTATATGCTCAGTGGGTGGCACTGACGCTTACTGGCGATGCGCCCGACGCACACTGACCACTGAACTCTATATGCTCAGTAGACTGATGCACACTGCTCGAAAGTCGAGATATATCGCCGATCTATCTTCTTTGCACTCACTCGTAAGGCATGCCTACAAATGTATGCGAGTACATTTAAAAAAGTGCGGCGCGGCGTCTATAATTATTTTTATGTTTTATTTACGTATTTAAAACTTTATTTTTTTTTATTTTTTTTTATTTTTTTTTTTTTGGCGGCTCGGTTAACACGGAACATCGGATAAGAGGAGATCGGATAAGAGAGATCTTACTGTATTTGAAATGTCGTCTGGATGAAAAGGTAAAGTCTTCGCCATTTGCTGAGAGCTACCGGCTTTTGCTCTCAGAGTGGGAGGTTGATTGCTACAAGTTGTCGTCTTTTGTGCGGTCCGTGTAAACAGTGACGAAAAACTCCGCACTACCGGGAGGCTAAAAATAATGTGTACCGGATGAATAAAAACAACCAAGAAAAACTTTGAAATGTATAGATAGCTGATGAAAAAACGTAAATGAAGAATACAATTATTATGATTATCACGATTAAAATGCTGTTTCCCAAAACATCGCATTGGGCATACTAAAATGTAAATACATTTAAACACACTTACGCTACGATCTATGCATTCTCGTCTTCGCCGGAAGATGTATTGCTGTCGGTGTCGTCTTGAAGGTTTCTTATAATGTTATCATCGTTGAAATTGTCCCAATTTGCGTATGATAGCTCTACTTTTTCAGTATGCTGTACGCATTTCAACCACAAATCTCGTCCGATTTTGCTTTCTTCCCGTCGTATTGTGTCCACTACTTCCGCGTTAGCTCCGGGCGACTTGTTGTTGCGTCTTACACCTTGTTTTAAATTACTCCTCACCATTTCAATGGCGTTCAATACGCAATAATAAGGAGGGAGTCTAACAACTTTATGGCCATGTGTCTCTGCTAATTGGTCAATCACATACCGTCGCGGAATATTTGCAAGTTTTACCAATTGTAGCAGCACGGGTCTGGTCGGGATTGGATTTGGGATAACTATATTATTTTCGGTCATTAACACCCATTGAACATAACACTGAGCTATTACAACTACACTTCATACTATATAGTCAAATTACACACACAAAAATGAATTTCGTCTTTGGTATTTCAGAGTTCAACTATACATACATAGGCCTACACAAACTTTAAAATAAATAAAGTTGAAAGCTTACACCATTGTTTGTTGCCGTCTACAATGTCACCTCATAAACCAACTTTGTACGGAACAAGCCAACCAACTGAACACTCTTCTAGCATCATTAATCCACTTTTAAAAATTTTGTTTTAAAACAAAGAAACAACTAATTTACCACTATTATCACACACCAAAATGTATTACAGACCATCGCGTCAGAACAACTGGCTCATTGGAGTGCCAGACAACGACTGGAAACAAACAACGGAAACAATATTGACAAACATTTACGGATTTTGTGCATCCTTCTCCACCTATACACATAACAACTCTAAAATGTTGCAAAAACAACCCTTGGTCGTGTTCGTCTGTCTGAGTCAGTCATTTAACACACTCGCATGATTCGTTTCTTCCATCTGCTAATCCTAAACTGCGGAAAAAAAACATAAATTAAGGAATTCTATTCACTTCTCGAGATAGAAGTGAATATAATACATATGACCTTGCTTTTAAAAGTCTGTGTTCGAACAGGAAACCCCAATTTCCTCCCCCCTCTTTACTCAATAGATTCAGGATGACCAAAAAGACAACAACCTTTCGTTTTAACACATATGATTTCGTTGAGTTTATTTCAGATACTCTTGTAGCCGCCAATTTACTTGTCAACATGTTAAAAGGTTAGAGATACAAGAGGATTTACAGTCAAAGACTTTTCCGGTAGCTCTCAGCAAATGGCGAAGACTATAAGATAACGTACTGTAAGCCAGGCCGTCCGCAGTGGTTCATACGCAGTCGTGGGGTCGCTACAACTTGTAAAGAGTAGCATGCTATCGCTGACGCTACATGCCCCGAAAAAGTAGCTTCGCTACTTTCTCGCTACTGTTTTCCAGATGTAGCGCACTACTTTTCTGCTACATATTCGTGTTTAATAGGGTTTGTCGAGCTCTCAAATTACCCAGTTTTTATGTCTTTTGACTTCGTGCCGAGATGATTTTTGGCTCCATTTATGTTGACTCAATCGTCCCATCAGAGGTCTCATCACTAAGCATGCTACATACATAATATATCACTACTTTTCTAAAGTAGTAGCGCACTACATGCCTCGCTACGCGAAAAATGTAGCATGCTACGCCCCAAGACTGTTCATACGATTGGGGTGCAGGTCCATAGCGTGTAACACTGGAGGACGTGAGTTCAAATCCCGCATAAGGCATGGGTTTTTTGTAATTGTCCTTCCCCTCATCTATCATCACTCATTGTCTTCAATAGCAATATTGCAATAATAGCGACGTTAAGCAACAAAAATCATCTGTAAGCCGGCTGACAGAACCTGAGCAAGTACCTAAATCATTAAGAGTCTGCAATAGTAGTGATTTGTTTCTGGAACTCTTCCTGAAGCCAGTTTTTATCAGATTGTTAATTGTTATCAGACTTTGCACATAGCTTATGTTCATGCATATACAGTCTTCTATAGTGGCACAGTTTTTTTTAAACAATCACAAAAAAAATGAAATGAAATGTATTTCTAGGATTTAGGATTTTTGTAAAATCATCAAAATTAATACATTTTTGAATTTATTTGTGCGTAATGTTCAGAAATGTTTAGTAATCTTTTACTATAGGCCCTAGGCCTAGAAGAGTGACCATAACCTTTCTTGATAATTATGCTAAATTGCATTTTGATCAGATGACAACTGGAAGCAGGAATAGTTCCCAAAAAAGTTTCAAATAAGTATAGTTGACTCTTAATTAATTTATTTATTTCACTCCATCGATGTGTACATAGTGGATACCTATAGGATACTAAGTTAACATAGGCATATTATACAAAGTTATTGCAGTTACAACAATAAAAACAATGCACACAAACACTTTATGCACAAATATGAATTACAAGTAGGGCCTACATTCACAAAACTAAGTGGAAAGGGAATGTAATAAAATTCATTAAGCCAGCCTGAGAAACTTGAATGATTAATAATTTTACATTTTTGTGGGAGATTGTTTTTGGTTAGAGTAAGGAAGACTTGGATAAGAAGTTTGGTGGAAGAGAGGAATGTGGGTCATTACAAGTTACAAAAGAGAGACATCAGAGGCTGAGGTGACCAATTTAATTAATAATTTTGTATGAAAACATGCATTACAAAACTTAAGAGAAGGTGTTTAGGAGTTCCTCGAGGGAATAAAAGGATTTCTCCAGTACCGGTAAGTACTTTTTAAGGTCAAACTTTTGAGGTCATAGGTCGGTCTACAATCAGTGGCGGCCTGACCATACAAATTCGGGGCCATGGCCCCGCGAGAAATAGGTGGGTGGGTGGTCAGGTCAGGGTGGATGGGGGTGGTGGGTGGGGGGTGGACGGTCGTTGTGTGGACGTTAGTAAGTAGGCCTATTAATCATTGAGTGTTTGCTGCATTTAATATGAGCTATTAAAGAAATAGTATCATGCCTATATGATGAAAACTTCCCGAACAAGCCAATACTCGTGTCAGATGGGAATGTAATTATTGTGATGGTTTTAAAATGCGCGCTCAAAAGATCGTGCCAAATAAACTGAAAAAGAACAAAGTCACCCAAACGCGCGGTACCACCAAGCATCTAATATTTTTTTCTGTAACCACTACTACCAGTGGTGCCCGGTGGATATGGGTGTCCGCAGGGGGTGGGGGGGGGAGGGGGGCCAAGATCCCTGGCCAAGCTTTTAACATTTGATAGTCCTATTTTTTCGGTTTCTTGAGCCAACATTTTTGTTAAAAACCCCAATCGAGCACAAGGACAAGACCTTCCAGGACAGTAGCGCCCACCCCACGGGAGCAAGGTAGAGGCCGCTCCAGTAGCCTGGGGGGGGGGGGGGCAAAAAAGAAATTATTGAGAAAAAGTATGAGAGAGGATAAAAGAAAACACGCGGCAATTCGAAAGAGGGTGTCACTGTAATGGGAATTAATACAAGAAAACCACACCTATGTTTATGTATGAACCTATCTGGCGTAGGCTGAAGTAGACACAAGAAAAAGTGTAATACACTGATTTGTGTTAGCGCTGTGGTAAGAAAATGAATTAAAATAATGAAATACATTAAAAATAGAAAGTTACAACACCCCTAAAAATATAAATAACAATTGTAAGGCACCTACTAATTATAATAACAAATCAAGGACAAAGCCAAAACTATGAGATAAGTTTTACGCCACTGGCCGGTCTGGTCCGTCATTTTTTTAAAAGCTATATCTTACCAAGAAGTGTCCGACAATACTTTTCAGTCTATCCAGCTATTGCTATCTCCGATGACATAAAATAAATGTACAGGTAAATCAACTCCACTTTATTATTTATATGCATATATTATTTAAGAATAGTTTAGTTGTGAATTAGAATATTCATTTCATTTTTATATATATTAATATTAAAAATTGAGAAGGGTACACACGTCGCCGAAATATCCTGGTAATGTCAGTTCGACTGCACAAAAACTACATTATTTTGATGTTGCATTTAGCCCACTACTTTTTTCTAAAACGCACCAAATGCACTCTAAAAACCTGATAAAAAAATTTCGCCTGCGGCGCGGTTGTTGGGGGGCAGGCCCCCCAAATCCCCCCCCCCCCGGACAAGATTTCTGTAGACGCCCTTGCCGGTGGGTATGCTTAGTTTGCACGGCATATTTAAGGGCTCGCCTGAAAAAGTGTTTTAGGCCACCTAATTTGGGACACTATAGCAAAAAATATGTCGCCATCACGTGGGTGCATGGGCACCCGCAGGAGAGGGCAAGGGGGCAGTTGCCCTCCCCCCCCCCCCTCCATGGCCACGAGCCAGCAGAAGTGCTAATTTTCCCTTATTTGATGTCTGGATTTATGATTAAACTTGTACAATCGATTTCTTTACTGATGAACGTTTGTTAAATTTAATGGTTGGCAATTTTCTGCGAGATAGACTTATTGTGTCTTTTACCTGCAATAGTTCGTCTTGAGTTTTGAAAAGAATACCACTCCATAGAATAATGCGAATTTTGATCGTCACAATAAAAGGCTTGCGAAAAGGAAGATGTGAGGTGGGGTAAAGTCATATTATCTCAGTAATCAAAAAAACTAATAACCGCCCAACTCATTGTTGGGAATCTGAAGCTTTTGACTAAAGGACAAAAAAAGGGGGTAAATTATTTTTAAGGTTTCCTTTAAGATTCCTTTTGGTGGTTTTCTAGTTTCGAGTATCGACTGCACACAAATTACATAATTTTGGTATTGTATTCAGCCCACTACTTTTTTCTAAAACCCACCAAACGCATTCTAAAAACCTGATTTTCAAAATTTTCGCCTGCGGCGCTATTGTTGGGGGGCTCCGCCCCCCAAACCCCCTGTGCTTGCCCAACGAAAGTACAGATAGTGATGTATGCCCCCTGCCAAAATTCCTGCGGCGCCCATGGGTGGGTGTAATGCTATAAAGTTGGCCCCGGGGGTTTTCAGGGGTTCAAGCCGCCACTGTCTACAATAGACCGAAGATAAGACCTATAAGAAAAGTAAATTGGCTTTGCTGGCAGTGTACAGTCGGGTTGGTATGGATTTTAGTTTTGTAGATCTAGAACATATTTGTACAGTACTTTCTGGATTGAACTAGAGCAGGGGTTCCCAAACAAACTCCCAACACCGACCCCTTAAACTTTCAAATTGTCGCCGGTCTCAAATTACCCATCACCATAGCATAGGCCTACAAATTAACAGCATCAATTCAACTTCAGGTGTTTTGTATGTTATCGTTTGCACGATTACAGTGATGAAATTTGTAACTTTAGACCTGTCGCATTTTAGAGTAAAATCAAAGTAATATCAAGAAAATTGCACATTAATGTAGTTAGTCTATGATGATATATGGCCTACAGTAGTTTTTAAACACCATATAATTTTCTTGATAAAGGAGTTTAGGGAATTTGTTTTAGTGTTGTTTACTTAAAACCCCTGATAAATTTTTTTTTGCTTTTGGAGACTTTAATTGTTACGTACAGTAACGATTTATTGGATGAGCAAAGCGAAGACTTCAATTTGACTTTGTGTTTTTTTGTTTGTTTTTTACTTACATTAGGTACCCCAAGAAAAATAGCTCGGGTGTTTTGTTTTTGTTAGTTTTTTTGTCTGTTTGTTCGCTCTCTACCGGGCAAACGGCATATGCGATCTTGATGAAAATTGGAGGGGACCTTCGAAATCTCTGAACTTAGAGCTGTATTGTTTTTGAGTACAATCGAAGAAATATTTCTCATAAATATCGTACTTTTACGATTTTTTTTTATTTTTAGTGCGATATTTTCGTGATATTTGGTAAACGGCTACTCCAATATTGATAAAACTTGAGGAGAACGTTTAAAATCACTAAAATCATATATGTTATGATTTATTGGGACGGGTGGGGCTACAACGTTCATATTTTACATTGACATAAAGATTATGGTGATGTAGTGCCTCTTGAAAGAAAAAGTTGAAAAAGTTGGTCAAAATTCATAGAAACAAAGGTTTTAATATAAGCCTTTCACAGGTTTATAATGAACAAGTAATATCAAGTAACTATAGAAAAAGTAAGGAGATTCCACATAAAAACGTAATCATTGGACAGAAATATTCCAAAAAAAGCTCATCCAACAACGCGACTGGAAAAAGCGTTCGCGAAGCGGCCTAGTCATAACATAAAGCACTACACCTACTTTCAGCTTCGCAAAGCTGCTCGTACTTAGCAGTTGATGTACGATTGCGTTGATTGATCATATTCATCATGGCTTGATATGATTGCTTAACACATAACAATCGACACACTATAGAAGCGTGTCACTCTTGCGTGTCAGTATTAGGTTTAGGCCTAGTATGCTAGTTCCAATCAAATACTAGTCACTTTGATATAATTATTATTATTATTATGGATTATAGTAGGGATGACTTCGGGTACCCGGAAACCGGTTTAGAACCGGTTCCATTACGATCCGGTTCCCCTTTTTCGGAACCGGTTCTATTTTTAACCTAAAAGTTGCCAAGGGGCTAGGCACAGACGAGAATAAATGAGAATAAATGAGCCAGAAACACCCGTGGTTGCAAAATTCCTAGGCCTAGGCACTATGAATGTTGCATCACAATTTTGACCTAGGCTTAGCCTAGGCCCATGTGTTGTGTTATAATAACATTGAAGAACTTGTTAGTAACACTTTAATCATATACTAATTCTATTTTTCACGTTTAAGATCACATAATCCAAACTTTATGAACAAAAACGAAAGCAAACAATCTTGTAGACCATTGTTTGTTCTTGGCTGTTCAATTTAACTTGCATCCTCCCAAAAAGCAACTGTTCTGGCTGTTACTCCACAGAAGCAGTTTCTACAATGTCTGGGACACGGGTCCGCCCCCTATCGAAAGTCGAATCAATTATCGCCCCGCCCATGTTTTCAATTGAAATTAGCATGCGCAGATTCAAATTTACGAAAATTGAGAAAGAAAAATATGTGTAGGAACCGGTTCCGAACCGGATCCGGTGATGGTGGATCCGGTTCTGGATTTTTCGACCCGAAGTCATCCCTAATTCATAGCAGTTGTCGAAAAAGTTTGCCCCGACTGGGGTCTTTTTCGACAACTGCTATGAATCAATAACTATGTCCTTAAAGCGGGCTTATGCTTAAAAAACTAATAATAATAATAATAATAATAATAATAATAATAATAATAATAATAATAATAATAATAATAATAATAATAATAATAGAGAAATCAAATATTTTACGAGTCATTTCGCTGTGTTCGTTTTTATTAAAATACCTGACGTTTCGATACGACTGTGCATATCATCATCTGAGGCAACACTGAACTGCAACTCTCAAACCAAGAGTGTGGTTGAGATACGTGGACGATATATTCACAGTGTGGTCTCATGGCAGAGAAGCTTTAGATGATTTTTTAATTGATCTAAATGGCTTACATCCAAGTATCCAGTTTACTATAGAAATTGAAAAGGAAGGTCGTTTGGCATTTTTGGACGTTCTTGTGACTCGTAGTGATCCTATTGGTCACTCAGTTTACCGTAAACCAACTCATACAAATTTGTACATTCATGAGACGTCGCACCATCATCCTCCACAGAAGCACTCAGTATTAAATACTCTAGTTACCAGAGCCAAACGTTTATCAGACAGTACCAGTCTGGAATCGGAAAAATGCATTCTGAAACAAGCGTTGCTAAACAATGGCTATAATAACACAATGATTATGCGAGCATTTAACAGAAAACCTAAACTACAGGATGTACAGTTTGCAGATAGAACAGAGAAAAAGAAGAAAGCCATATTACCTTACGTAAAGTTCACAACGGATAGAATTGGAAGACTCCTCCAGAAACAAGAAATTCAAACAATATTCAAACCATGGAAGAAAATTCAAAATTGTATGTTGCCAGTTAAAGATAAAATTCCTTTTCAAACTAGTGGTGTGTATGAAATCCCTTGTAAATGTGGTTCGGTCTACATTGGACAAACCTGTCGTACAATTGGGACTAGAATCAAAGAACATAAAGCGCACTGCAACCACTACAGAGAGGACCTTTTGGCAGTAGCAAAACACGTGGTGGAAAATGCTAATGATCCCACGCACAAGATCCTTTTTGAAGATACCAAAATTCTATGCACAGAAGAAAACCTTTTTCCTCGACTCATAAGAGAATCGATTGAAATTGCCAAGCACCCCAATAATTTTAATGGGGACATTGGTGGTTTTAAATTAAGCAAAACATGGAGTCCGATGATAGGGAAACTACTCTCAAGACGACAACAACAACAACAACCACCACCACTGCCACAACAACAACAACAGCAGCAGCAGCATCAAAGAAGTCAAGATGTTTCTAGTTCTTTGGACAATGACAATCAGAGCCAAAGAAGAAGCAAAAGAATTCAACAAAAACAATCTCAAATGTAAAGTTTTTCAGTGTTGCCTCAGATGATGATACGCACAGTCGTATCGAAACGTCAGGTATTTTAATAAAAACGAACACAGCGAAATGACTCGTAAAATATTTGATTTCTCTAATATTTCGGGCTGTGAAAGCATCAAGCAAGAAAATAATAATAATATTTTTTTTTTTATTGTAGGCCTACATACTTTGCAATATACATTTTTTAGATCATAAATATTTTCCCACTAAGCTGCAAAACAGCTTATTAGTGGGGCGCATAACACAAACATTGAGAGCGCACCGGTCACTTAATATGCAGGGATTGGAACCTTTATTCATAACGGTTCCGATTCCGCTTCTGGTTCCACTTCCAAATTTTATAACGGTTCCGGTTCCTTATATATCAAGGTTCCGTAAGAACCGGTTCTTAACAGTTCTGGTTCCGGTTCTTTAAAATAATATTTTGTGCTAAGTCGTGGGAAGTTGTAAATGTACAAATTTTTATTTTTGAACATTTAAGGTTAAAAATTTAAATTAAGTCATAAAAATAAAATAATTACAATATCAAATGAAATAAATAACCAATTGCATACGTAACAAACCACACGTAACTACTTTCCTCTTACGTTCCAACTTCCAATATTATTTTATGAGGGATCTGATGGCGATCCCAAGTCACAATGAAAGGGGAAAACAAAAATCTATCCAATATAATAAAAATGTCATCCTTATTCCTTACCTTGATTTCTGTAGAACACGTTCCTAGATTGCACTTAGAACTGTTGCTCGCTATGTCATATTTAAAAAATTGTCTTAACAAAAAACAAAAACTGAATAAAAAAGATTTTTTTTTCAAAAACTAGAGAATGAATTTTAAGTGTTTTCATTTGAATATCATTCGAAAATTAAAAGCAGATATTTTGGAACCTTTTAGAACTTTTAAGAACCTTGTGTAATATAACGGTTCGGTTCCGGTTCCATAGACCACCTGTACAAACGGTTCCGGTTCTACAATATGAAACGGTTTCAAACGGTTCCGGTTCCAATCCCTGCTTATATGTATGCACAAACCAACACCTAATACATACTAGGTACAAAAAATAAAATAAACACGGATTGTTAACAGACATTTGTTTATATATATAATAATAAATAAATAATAATAATAATAATAATAATAATAATAATAATAATAATAATAAACCTGATTTCACATTGATCATGTAGGCCTACAGCCGCGATCAGATTTAAATCAAGGGGTCTAGAACAGTGGTTCCCAACCTTTTTCATCTCACGGACCGGCAAAATAATAAAGTCAATTACACGGACTGGCGCGGCTACAAGGGGTCTGGGGCATAGCCCCAGCTGCCGGAGGCAAAATTTTTTTGGGTGTTTTTATACCCCTAGACGGCCTGTACAGCGATCTGAGCAAAAGGTAGACGAAGGGAAGAGGCAACCGGAAGACAGTGTACACATGAAACATCATTCAAATCATCGTTAAAAATATATTAATAAATTACTAATTTTCGATTGTTAAACTTTTTTATGATGTTGATTATAATTATGTACGTATCACTAATAATAATTTAACTTAGGATTGCGCGTTTACAATCGTGGTTGTTTCTACGCTCGGGTTTCCGCGCAACAAGCCCTCAAAGTGTCCTCTCATAAGAAAATATAATTTAGTCTCCATCCCGAGTACAGGTAAAATAATAAAGTGTAAAACCAAATTTTTGAATTTTTACACATTTCTAAAATATTATCAAAATTACAAAATAAAAAGCAACAGCACTTCGTGGACCGGTAGCAATTAGTCCGCGGACCGGTGCCGGTCCGCGGACTACCGGTTGGAAACCACTGGTCTAGAAGATACCTACCTACCGTTATCGACCTCGCTCGTGAATATTCGGTTCGTTTTGGCGTCGTTACATTCACAGAGCCATTATTCATCTAACAGGCCATAGAAAAACATGGCGGACATATTTTACTTTAGCATTTGGCCTATTGGGACTTTTAAACACTGGGCTCTAGGCGTAGTTAATATTAGAACAAGGTTTGTAGGCTTAGCTATACGTATATTTATGGATTCACCAAACACTGCATAACCTTAGCGCAGGCAGTTTTTCTAGTAATGTAAATAATAAATTTGCAAACCGTCCACTCCTTGCCCATCCGCTGGGTGCTAGCTTATGCCTTGTCTACACTTACGTTTTCTTTAAATCCTTCCCACTTTAAATGAGTTATTTAAAGTTGCCGTGCGTCTACACTGAGCCCGTGATTTAACGTCATTTATGAGTTTAGATGGCAGTGACCAATCAGCTGTCTTTGTTATTATTTTTCAGCTGGTAAACTTGAAGAACGCCAGATGTCAATTAAACAATGAATTTCGTCACTAGTTAAATTTCGTATTTTCTTCTTATCTTCTTTACAACTTTGAGACTTGATTAAAATTACAGAGTGGCTACTGTCGGCTAAAGTAATATCACGAACTCTCAACATAACCTAAAAAATACTAGTCGTCCCACCATTTCAGAATCGAAATACAGTAATCGATTGTTATAAACGCCGTTCCTCACTTTAAATGGGGTCCTGGGATGATTTAAAATGAGTGGGGCTTTAAGTTGCTTTTTGAGCATCTACACCTAGACTTAAAGTGACTCTCACTTTAAAGCTCACTTTAAAGTGCTAATGTAGACAAGGCATTAGTGCCTTAGTGTGACTTTAAAGGTGCCTTTTAGAACAAATCCGAGAATTGCCGAGTGAGTGTCGGTGGTGTCGGTAAAAGATTATCCTTCATTTACTTCTGTTGCCTAGTGTACATAGCATAGGTAAAACTTCTCTAAAGAGAGAGTGTGAAATCATATCTACAAACTAGGCGTGGGGGGTTAGGTTTTTAAATATGCGTTTGCAGCCACAAGCCACCGTCAAAACGTTAACCTATCCCACCTCATTTAGGTGACTTGCAAAAAGAAGGCAAGTTTTTAAATCAAAACATACTTTGTGGGATAAATGTGTGTTGAGTCGAAGCTTTTTGAATTTAAAACGGCCCCCCACCAATCAGAATTGCATATTATTACGCCTAGAGTGACTTCACGTGACTACCAAAACGTATGTTTTGAGCTGAATTCAAGTTTTTAAATTACAACGTATGGTTCAAAACGTATGTTTTGAACTTTACATTGTGATTTAAAAACTTGCATTCGTCTCAAAACGTAGGCACATTTTGGTAGTCACGTGACCCTCCAAGTCACTCGTTTTCAGAGGTGACTGCAAACGTAGGTTTTAAAAACTTGGGCCCCTGAGCTACTTCACAAATATATGTATAAAACTAAAATTATACAATAAATGGAATACAATTAAAGCAGTTGGCCTAATTGTCATGACATACCGATGTGGGAGAGCACCGTATTGAATGATTGATGCATTGTTGCATTTATGATTGTTCTGTGGTGCTTCTCTTCTCTTATTGAGTTATTTTCTAGGGAGTTCTAAACGCTCGAGGGTCTGTTATCTTGTTTGCGGATGCCGATGGAGCCACACGTTTCAGCGATCTCAAAAAATTGGAAGATTCTCTGTGGGGTCTTCTTGATGGTAAGTAACTTATTGCATTCTGACAAGTAGGCTTACGTGGTTTTGTAAAGTGTACCAATTCTGTATTTGCAAATGTTGTTTTATTTGTTATTTTGCTCAGTAAATTTATTGGTCAATAGGAAGTTAACTTTAGTCAAAATCTTCAAATGTCAATGCCTTAAGTTGTATGATTGTGAGCAGTCACCTGCTGATGTTTATACAAAGGGTTTATTTAGAAAGAAAAGGTTTTTATACAAAAGGAAGGGTGAAGGAAAGGAAGTGTACAAATTTCTTGCCACCTCTATTTAATTCAAAAATGTTATTGAAGAAATTACAAATACAATTTATTTATTTATTTAATTTAAAGACAAATGTGACAATTCATAGTCATAATACCAGTAGTAGGGATAATGTACATATAGCTAGGCATAATCTAGCTAGATATGAAAAAGCACCTGTATATGCTGGAACAATTTGAATCTGCTACCAAGCAACATAAAAGAAATTGCAGACATAGATAAATTTAAAAGCTCACTTAAAAATTACCTAATTGGGAAAGCATATTATCAAGTTGATGATTATGTACAGGAACACAAGTTCAAACATGTATATTTTAACCAGTAAGCCAAGCTTGTATTTTAAATTTTAAATGGATTTTGCACTTCATGTATATCTATGAAGCTATGAATCTATGTATTATGTGTGCTGTATGTGTTTGTGTATGTATTTGTTATTTGTGTACCTATGTATTAGGAATAGTTCTGTAATAGTTTTTAGGCCTAGTTGCCTATATTATGTTCATGACATGTTTCATACATCTGTGATGTTAAAACGAAACTCGAATTAAATAAATAAATATATTAACAATTGGATGATCGTAGCAAAGACTTCAATTTTGCTACCCTGTAAAAAATAGCTCGGGTGTTTTTGTTGTTTGTTTGTAATATGTTTTATGTCCGTCTGCTCACGCTCTACCGACTACTCCGATCTTCATGAAATTTGAATGGGACCTTCCAAATCTCTTAACTTAGACCTGCCACGTTTTTGGGTGCAATCAAAGAAATAGTTCTCATAAATATTGTACTTTTAGGGCACCAAGAAATCAATATGATCTCATCGCCCCGCACCTTTCTGTGGCTGTCATGACGAGACGAACATGCATGCATGGTCGTAAATTATATTCAGTTATAAATATCACGTGTCACAATTGGCAATATTACTACGCAAAGGTCACCAAATAAGTACTTGAATTCTTCATTGATCCTGCGGATTCCTGCCTGGGCCTTTGTATGTTGTACTTTTATATCAGGAGACTTATAAAAGTTGTGACACAAAATATCATGAACAATATCGACTTTGTAAATAGTTTTTTAACTGAACAGTATAGACGTTAAATAAATAATAAAATAAATACATAAATTAAATACATATTATGAGCATGACATGTCGTCAATAAAAACAAATGATGAAAGCCCAATCCAACATTTTGTCACTTCATTGACTTGCAAAATTAAACGTTTTCAACTTCAATGGATATATTGATATGTCATTTTTTACTGTATTACGGTATTCTTAATTGTAGCAAACATCAATATTGTGGACTTTTGCATGCATTTATCGCCAACACCGATGCAATCATAATACAAATCTGTATGCAACAGCATACTTGCGCGGTAGAAGTAACCCCCATTTCTCGAGTTGAGCGTTTCGCCGCTAGAGGGCATACCTGCAACTTTTAGTGGCGAATATCTTAATACATACTAAAAAAGGATATAAATACATAGCCAACTAAAAACACTCAACCATCAACGCAACTGGAAAAAGCGTTTGCAAAGCGACTAGTATTAGCAATATGTATGGGTACTAATATGTAATCATACATTAGTATTATATTCCCTGTAGGCCTACATATGAGCCCAGTATTGCTAGGCTTGGGAAGAAATATCCAAGGACAGGGTAGCCTACACTTATAAGTTATTTCAACATTTCAATCTCTTCTTTCCAGTTAAGTTTGAACAAAGTGATTGGCTTTCTTTCTTTCTTTCTTTCTTTCTTTTTTTTCTGTATTTTTGTGTGTTTGTTAACACGATTCCGGCTAAACCAATATTCCAATTGCGATGAAATTTTGTGGAGGTCTTCGAAATCTCTGAACTTAGAACTGCCACGTTTTTTAGCGCAATCAAAAAATTATTTCTTATGAAAATCGCAATTTTACGATTTTTTCGATTTTTAAAATATTTTTTAGACTCATAACACCTACATGCTTTATCCGATTGAAATGATTTTTTCACGGAACCTTTATTTTATAAATTTATATATTCGTGTGAAATTTGAGCGTAATCGAAAAATTATTTCTCATGAAATTCGCAGTTTTACAATTTTTTTATATTTTTTTAAATTTCTTCGACTTGTAACACCTAGGCCTACATGCTTTATCCGATTGTAATGACTTTTTTCACAGAACGTTAATTTTATGAATTAATATATTCGTGTGAAATTTGAGCGTAATCAAAAAATTATTTCTCATGAAAATCGCAATTTTACGCTTTTTTTGTTTTAAAAAATTACGCTCATCCAACAACGCGCCTGAAAAAGCGTTTGTGAAGCTTCCTAGTGTAAATAGAAATTAGCCGTGTGTTGATCACATTTGTCTGCTCTAGGACACAACATCCACTCCACTAGGGCTTTCGTTTGACACTTGTCACCAATGTTTTGATTTGATGACAGCATTGCTAACATTCATTAAATAGGCCTACTTTAGAATCAAATTCATATGACAAAAGAAGCTACTGCAAAGAAGAACAATACATTCAGAAATTGGTTTAGAGTTAAGTCACAGGAGTCTAGGGACGAGTACAACAAATGTAAAAGAGATACATGGGCAGTTGTCAAAAAAGATCGTCGAAAATGGTTTCTTGGCTTGACAGAAGAAATGAGAGAGGATGTGTATGGTAACAAGAAGATGCTGTATGGCATAATGAGAGAAAGGAGAAAAGAAAAGGTTGATATCCACAATTTGGTTAAAGAAAATGGTGAAGTTGTGACAGATTATGAAATGAAGAGAAAAATGTGGAAGACGTACTTTGAAACCCTTCTAAACCCTGATATCAACCAACAGCAGATAAGAACACCTGAGGTAGTACATAGAGAAGAGTCTGGAGATGAGGATGAAGAGGAAGGCGGTAACATCACATGGAGAGAAGTGGAACTGGCAACGAAGAAAATGAAAAATGGTAAAACTGCGGGAGTAGATGAGCTGGCCGTGGAAATGATAAAAGCTGCAGGGCCTGTGGGAATGCAATGGCTATACAGAGTCTTATCGGTTATATGGAAACACAAGGAAGTTCCTTTAAACTGGGAAAAGGATCTCATTGTACCTATATTTAAAAAGGGAGACAAGAGAAAAACTGTGCCAACTATAGAGGGATAACACTGACATGCCACTGCGCCAAGAACTATGAAAGAGTAATAGATTGTAGAATTAGAAACTTGGTAGACGGAGATTTAAAAGAAGAACAACATGGATTTAGAAGCGGAAGATCAACAGTGGACCTGATTTTCTCACTCAGACAGCTAATGGAAAAGTGCTATGACCGATATCGAAAAGGCGTACGATAACCTCAAGAGAGAGAAGGTTTGGGATGCAATGCAAAATATATGAGTTAAGAAAAGGATGTATACCATACAAAAATGCAAAAACTTGCAAAAAAGGGGCCAAGCGGAAAACGAGGAAGATACAAGTGGCTCAACTGCATAAAGTGGTGGGATCTAGAAGTGTGGCCAAGCCCATTATTTTGTTTAAAATAATAAATATATTTATTAATTATATAATAAATTAATAATATATCAATATCCATATTATTATCTAACTATAATTATGAAATAAATATATTAACAAAAATAACATAAACATTAAATAAATTTATTGAAACATTTACATGTGGAAATATCAAAATTAACAGACGCCATTCAAAATTAAAAGCTTGGTCGATGAATTTTTAACTTGGTTGTCGTTACTGACTAACCAAATCATAACTAATCCAAATCCTTTTAACTGTTGTCGTTACTGACTAAACCAAATCATAACTAATCAATCTCGCCAAGCTTAATTAGAATGGCGTCTGTTAATTTTGATATTTCCACATGTAAATGTTTCAATAAATTTATTTAATGTTTATGTTATTTTTGTTAACTTATTTATTTCATAATTATAGTTAGATAATAATATGGATATTGATATATTATTAATTTATTATATAATTAATAAATATATTTATTATTTTAAACAAAATAATGGGCTTGGCCACACTTCTAGATCTCACCACTTTATGCAGTTGAGCCACTTGTATCTTCTTCGTTTTCCGCTTGGCCCCTTTTTTGCAAGTTTTTGCATTTTTGTATGGTATATCAATACTTTTTTAGAATGTACACGGTATGGATGTTAGCATCCAAGTAGAGAAAATTACTTTATTTACAATGATTCAAAATAAAATCTCACTCATTGATAGTTAAAAGGTTTGAGCATCGCAGTTATAAATAAAATAATTTGTTTTTTTGCATTATCTAAGCTTCCGGTCATCTAATCCAATTACCGTTTGTATAGCACATGGCCACTGAGATGACTGACATCGGTGCAAATTTTGGCTTCTCTAACATTATCCATTGAGGGCCCACAAATTGATACATAATTCGTCAGCCAGCCAGCGAGCCAGCCCAAGAAGAAAGTTATTTCGAACGATCTTGACGTCTCAATAACTTCTAGACGCATCATCAGATCGGGATGAAACTTGAAATGGGTCATCTCATAGTAAAAGCCCATCGATTGAAGCAAGTTGCAGGTTTTTATCTCACATGGTTTCGCGTTGGCGACACCGTGTTAAGTGCTAATGTAGGCGTGCGGTAATAGGCGCTAGTGGAAGCGGAGCCGCGCGTGGCTTGGCCCGGTGCGCTTCCGCGCACCTTAATTCAATATCTAAAAGTGCTGTAAAGACAAGAGGTGCTTTGATTTAAAGTCCCCCACTGAAAATCAGTTATATAACTGAGTGGGTAGACTCTAAATAAAATTTATTTATTTATTTATTTATTTATTTAATTACAGAGTGGTTTGAAATTAGGAGTGGGTTAAAACAAGGAAGTGTACTGTCACCACTATTGTTCATTATTGTCATGGACGAAATCACTAGGAAAGTTGTACAGAGAATCTGAGAAGAATGTATGAAAATATAATGTTATTTGCAGACAATCTTTTGCTGTGGGGGGCAGGAGAATATGGACTGGTGTTTGGAAGTGGCAAGAGTGAAACAATGCTGATGACACGAGGTTCAACGAAGAATGTCAGGATTCTACTAGGGGGACAGATCTCAAAGCAAGTGGATAATTTTAAGTACGTGGGGAGTATAGTAGCATGCGATGGAAGGATTCAACCAGAGATAGGAAGGACGCAGCAAGCTGTTTGGGTTATTCCAATCTATCCGAGACCTCATATGGAACAGAGAAGTACCAAAGAAGTGCAAGGTTACCATCTACCAGACCTACTTTGTTCCAATACTGACATATTATGCAGTGGAGACTTGGAATATGACAACAGTGGATGAGAGCCTTGTGCAGGCCGTGGATATGAAGTTTTTGAGAAGCATTGTAGGTAAGACTAGATGGGACCGAATACGAAATGAGGATATCCGAGATCTAGTAGACGTGAGGAATTTAATGGGGCGAATTGGAGAGAGAAGATTAAAGTGGTTCGGACATGTCAAAAGGATGGAAGGAGCGAGATTACCGAGAAGGATGATGGAATTGAAAATTCCAGGTAGGAGACCAAGGGGCAGACCACGACAACAATGGCAGAATAGTGTAAGAAAAGATGTAGAACAGTGAGGAGGAGACTGGAATGTGGTGGAAGGAGAGGAGTGGTGGCAGGACAGAAGAAGATGGAGAGGCCTGTCTTCAATGCCGACCCAATGCAGAGTTGGACCTGGCAACAGATTAGATTAGATTTATTTTGACGCTGTTCAATTACATTTTAGATGGTGCAACAAGTACAACCATTGTAACATTAGCATTAGCATAGCAAGATAATGATGATGATTCTTCCTGGCTGATCTTTCCAAGACAAAGACTCTGGCTCCCAGGTCTCAACCTGGGAGAAGTCTCTCTCACTTACGACGCAGTACGCAATTTTTCTGTTCAGTGTTTGCTTTTTTACTCCAGCACTTCAAAATTCAATGTGGGGCAGAGAAAAAGCAAATCATCCCATCAAAAAAAAAAAACAGAGCCTTAGATGAATTTTAAAAATCGTGAAAGAAGTAGAAAATAGCCTAGGTAAGACCCGAACAAGTATACGAAATTGGTGGTTTGATTAATCTTGCTGCTAACAAAACCGGGGCCCGGATCCACAAAGAGGAGTTAATTTTCGGAGTTAAATCCATTTAACTCCCATTTTACTCCTGTCTAACTACCAAAAATTTAGTTCGACTTTTAACTCCGATTTCCGAATCCACAAAGCGGAGTTAAGTTTGGAGTAAGACGAGGAGTAAAATAGCTCCCACTAGTGATGAGGTCATAGATGAAGTCATGGAATTGAGCCAATGAGAACACAGTTTTCCATATTGAAACCAATAGAAAAGAGTTTTATTAAAAACTTGTTTTTGGAACGAATTTCAAACTATCATAATAAATTTTAAAAACCAATGCTGTAGAAGACTTTGTAGGCTTAGGTCTAGAGTAAGACTAGGCTAGCCTATCCGTAGACCCTACAAGACCCGCCTTCACATTTTGAGGTTAAAAACCCGTAGGCCTAGGACCTTGGCCCTAGCCCGACACAAGGCCAAGCATGGCCTAGAGTCTGGTAGACCTAACAAAGGCTTGGCTAGGCTAAGCCTAGACCCAAGAGTTTGTGCTTAGGCTCAGGCCTAGCAAAAGCGTTTGAAAAAATTCGTTTAGTCCTATCCCACGGCCCTAGGGCCTAGGCCTACCACAGACCCCAGGATAGGGCCTAGGGCCTAGCGCCTAGGCCAAGGCTAGGCCTATACGGACTAGGGCCGAGCACTGGGCCTTAGATTATTCAATCTCAGACTTAGGGCCTACCTTTTTCAAAATCTGACGATTGGGCCAGCACCCAGCATCTCTCACTGGGTAGGGGCCAGGCCTAGGCCTACCCTAACCCTACTTCGGCCAGCAACTGGACAATCTCTTGCCCCAAAACCACGTCAAATTTCTGTAGATTACTGTCTATAGTGCCTCAAACAAACCGTAACATTTTTGATAGAAGACAGTGAAAATAAACCAGTATTTTTGATGTCAAAGCCTCGGCAGTCGGGCTGGCCTACTGGCCAAGACCAATCTTGCGAAAAATCTTGTTTACAAACAAATGTCCTCCGATCGATAGGCCTAACCTAACCTGTAAACAGCGCGGGATGTTACTGTATTTCAACGCCGGAATAGTTGTAACACGCAAAATACAAATTTTTAAATTGTAAATTTGAGTAAAAAATAAGGCGATTTAATATTGATATTTAGTTAAAATTCATCACAAAGATCTGAGGTGGGACCCGGTCGGCCCCTTTTGAATATTTTAACTCCTAATAAAAAGAGGAGTTAAAATTTTGGGAGCTAAATAACTCCGAAAATTGCTCTACTCTCTTTTGTGGATACCGAATTTGGGAGTAAAGTACGGCTTACTCCCAAAAATTTAAATCCGATTCGGTTAAAATCCCTTTTTGGATCCGGGCCCCCGGGGAGGATTGAGGAGGCAAAGAAGAACCTACATTGGGATTAAATGCGTGATAAAAAGCAACAAAACATGAAGGTTGTTTAGGGAGGGACATAGAAGAATAGTGGAGAGAGAACGATGTTAAGAAAATGTCGAGGAGACGAATGTGGTGAAGGAGAGGATGGTGCAGGACAGAAGAAGATGGAGAGCTGTCTTCAATGCGACCAATGCAGAGTTGGACCTGGCAACAGATTAGATTAGATTTATTTTGACGCTGTTCAATTACATTTTAGATGGTGCAACAAGTACAACCATTGTAACATTAGCATTAGCATAGCAAGATAATGATGATGATTCTTAAAAATTGGCCTGGCTGATCTTTCCAAGACAAAGACTCTGGCTCCATCCGTCTCAACCTGGGAGAAGTCTCTCTCACTCACGACGCAGTACGCAATATTCTGTTCAGTGTTTGCTGTTTACTCCAGCACTTCAAAATTCAATGTCGGGCAGAGAAAAAGCAAATCATGCCATCAAACAAAAACAGAGCCTTAGATGAATATTTAAAAATCGTGAAAGAAGTAGAAAATAGCCTAGGTAAGACCCGAACAAGTATACGAAATTGTGGGTGATAATCTTGCTGCTAACAAACCTGGGGAAGACTTGAGGAGACAAAAGAAGAACCTACATTGGCATTAAATGCTGTGATAAATGCAATCAAAACACTGAAGTTGTTTGTTTACAGGCAAGACATCGACGACCCTTTGTTGATCAATATGCAAGGTTGAGAAAATCTCTGTTTTTTTGTGGAAAAAATTGCCCGGGTGGGTTTCTTCAGGGTTTTTATGGTTTTAGGTTTGGGGCTAGAGAATGCAATGAAACTTGAAACTACTGTAGTTAGTTAGTTAATGTTGTTTTAGGGCACTCAACAGTAGAGTTATCAGTGCCCATGTCAATTGTATTGGAATCTTCCAAATTTTCTTTTTCCATAATTGAAGCGTCGGCTGGAATAACGTTGTAAGTAGCATTTTCACTTTTATTCAGGAAGTACAAAAAACATGAAATTTAACATTGCGTTGTTATTTTAAAGATAAAATGGTTGAAATGACAAATTCAGTTTCATCTTTAATTATTTATGTAAAACAAATACTATAAAGATTGTTTTAAAATGAACTAATAGCAATTTGAAATGTCGTTCCGTGGAATAATGTTGTAAGTTCCTACTTTTCTGTTATAAACCAAAATATTATATCTAAATACATATATATATAACTCATAATATATATATATATATATTATTATTATTTTATTATTATATTATGTATAAAAACATTATATATATATATATATATATATATATATATATATATATATATATATATATATATATATATATATATATATATATATAAGCCATCTATCTAGTCGAATCGTCAGAGAGGCAGTGGAAATTGAGAAGCGCCCACTCAATCTTAACAAACGAGACGATGGCAAGCGTTTGGCTCAATCGTGGAAGCCTGCTTTGATTGAGAGGTTAGTCAAAGAAAGCGGTATAGCGGCTGATAGAGTGCCTGCAGTTCTAGACGAACGTGGGACGGTCCGGACGGACCCAACCATCTTGTCTAGAAATTTGGAATCCAGCAGAATGACTAGAAGTCATACTGCAGCTCTTGAAAAGTATGAGACTGAGCCGCCTGTGGTACCAAGACATGAAGACAGCGATAGGCCTGCTAGAATGGTAACAAGAAGTCACACTCACAATGCAACCAAGTGATTTGATTTTAGGTTCACTGCAATTGGATCTTTGTAATTTTCTATGTTTGCAAGGTAGTGTGTTTTTTGTTTCTATTTGTTTATTTTTATAATGCTGTTGTTGTTTTATTGAATTTTTGTTTTTAACCTTCCCTTGAAAATGGAAACATAGTTTTTCTGAAACGTTGGGATTAAAGTTATTTTTTATAATACTGTGCGTGATTATTTACCGTAAAGATACTTAAAACATATATATATATATATATATATATATATATATGTGTATATTATATAAAAATAAAAAATACATATATATATACCTATATAGGTATGTATAATATTAACATTGGACACTTATTAGCCTATATTATTATAAATATTCTTATTATAAATAATATGTTTATATATATAAAAATAAACCAACCTTGTCAACCTACCTATAGTCAAAGCCAGGGTCTATCTAAGGTTAGTGTATAACCAGGGCCTACCTGGGGCTAATACATAACCAGGGCCTACCTTGGACAAGGGCATAGGCAACAGCCAGTAGTCTACTAGGCCTAGGCAAGGTAGGCACATCAAATTAATATTAGCTTTTAACATTCCCTTTTGCTACTTACAACATTGTTCCACTCATTTCATTAGGGATCTGTAACGCCGGTTTTTCCACACCTTTTCTAGTAACATATAGTTTCCCGGCATCCTTCAACACCTTAATACTTAAATCTTTCCAATTATCAAGTTGAATCTTTCTTTTTTTACCTCTATTTATCATATTTACTTGTTCTGGTGCCACTTTTAAACTTCCCTTGGCGGCCATCTTTAAACACTTACAACATTATTCCAGGTTGGCCAACTTTTAGAAATGTTTCTAACATTGTTGTAGTGAAAAAAATCACCAATAGGTTACACCACAGTGTAGGCTATGTGACATACAACGTTTTTCCATGATAATCCAGGAATCGGAAAAATGTGACTTACAACGTTATTCCAGCCGACGCTTCAATTGTGGATTACCACCATGTTTTCTTCTTTCCAATGGATGGAACGTAAGGGAAGACGAGGGGGGTTAATGAGAAGGAGTGAGGATGTTGGATAGGATGGGTTAAACTGGGTGGGAACGGAGGAGTGCTCGTTGCAGAGAGGGCTGGCAAGTATGGAGACGAAAAAAGTGAAAGAAGAAAATAAATATGAGTAAGGCTGTGTGAATGAAGAAAGGTGTGATAAAAAGTTGCGCGAGAGCTCTCTTTGCAACACGCACCCCAACCGGCCAGAGCTCGCTATTAGTTTTGGGGAATACACTTCTCCCCTACTCACAGGCCAAACCACGGAAAGGTAGCGAGTTGGACTTTGAAGGCCCAACTTGAAACTAAGTCATTGTTTTGCATGCATACATTTAAAAGAATGCTAGACAGATCTAGAATCTCAAGATTAATTAAGGCCAACCATCTAGTTTAGGCTGGGTTTATGTTCTCTATGCTTTGCCAACCTGTTAACCCTTCTCCAATCTAAACTTAATTATATTATATAATTTCTAGAGATTTTAATACTATTATAGAAAGTACAGACACAGTGTTTACTCAAAAGTCAAAACCCACTTTGTACTGTTTTTTTCATGTGGGTTTCACCATTTTTTAGGGAGGGGGAGGGGGCAAATTTCTCAACCCTGAATACCCTTCTTGTGTTTAGTGGTGTTGATACAATACTAATGAGAATAACATGACTTGTTCTCTTATGCTCAGTTAACTACGTCCAGAGGCCTCACGTAGTCGCCGAGATGTATGGGATAGTGTGTGGATCCCGCGCTCACCTAGAGGACGCAGCTATGTCGACCCGCTCTTATTTCCGAACCATCCTGATGCATGGGTTTCACTTCCTCGTCTGGCTGTTTGCCGTCAAGGATATCCGGGACACACAGTGTGGCTTCAAGATTCTAACACGTAAAGCTGCCAAAGAATGCTTTTCTAGCATGCACATTGAACGCTGGTAAGTTGACTTTAACTCTTTCCCCTTTTAAATTTTAAACTGAATTGTGTGTGAGTTCATTTATTTGAGATTTGGATCAATTGTGTGGCTTGTTGGTCTTGTGGTTAGAGGCTCTACTTCGGTTCCAATGCAGAAGGTACAGGGTTTGATTCCCACTCGAGGCAGAAGTTTTCTAACATCTCATTTGGACTTAAGTCCATCAGTTCTTGACTAAGGAATGTGTAAATGGTGACTATGGAACCGTCCTAGCAACGAGGCACATAATAAATTCTAAGGTTGTTCTGAATTAGCCTTGTTGTTTCTGTCACTGTCTGCGGGTGGAATCGTGTCCAGCTTGATTCATTGGTGTTTCATACTCAAATATACCGGTCTCTATTCTTCAGATTTTCATTTTATCGACACTGCTAATCCCTCAAAGAAACTAAATTTACAAAGAGGCCGACTCATGTACCAATTATACCTTCGTCAAAAAGTCGGACCTACCACATCCTTACGCCTGCCTCGATGTTGCCGAATAGAACTCGCTTCAAACACGACACATTTAAATTGCTTTTCTATTGTGTTGAAAGGAGTGGAGTCTCTTTATCGACAACGCTGACCGAAGTCTGTAACGGCGGTCAAGAGGAATTAAGGGTTGACAGCTTTACAAGACTACTTATTCCGCTTGAATGAAGAGCGGCGAAATAGGCAATGGTGATAAATTGAAAAACTGGACTCTACTTGGTCATTTATTTATTTATTTATTTATTTAACCCCTTAACTGTGGAATTTATTTTCAGAAGTTGTTCTTCCCCTGTGTATTAAATTTAAGGTAAAATACCCTTATTTATACTTGAGTTGAACAATCATTACTTTGCCATTTTTGCAAGTATCTCATTTTTTGTTGTTGTATCATCACTGTAATTAATTAATCATTCAGTTCATCCTCCAAACTATATCTGAATCTAAATAACAAACATGTTCTGAATATAACAACCCTTACGCGACGCCACTATGCACAGATGAAGCAATAGGCTCCTATTCCGTTAGGATAGCCTCAAAAATTCGATCATCTGCCACCAACATAACAGAACGAAAATCACTAGAATGAAGACCTCTGCTGCTGGCGTTTAATAGCGTATATATACGGCATGCACAGACACACGAAGTAGGAAGTGTTGCGGCGCGTATATTTACGGCATGCACAGTACGGACGCATTTAGCATGGACGTTATATTACGGCATGAACAGCTAAGGTTAACGTCTTCCCTATTCAGTTAAAAAACTGATTTACAAAGAAAGACAACTAAATAAACTTTATTAGTAATTACATAGCTGCAGACTAGAGATGTTGCACGTTTAGGAAAGTACACGCATTTGCCCATCCCTACTCTGATGTGTACCCTACTGCTGGCATCCCTACAAAAAAGCAGGGCTGGACTGGCCCGCCGGGACACCGGGAAAAATCCCGGTGGGCCGCCGCCAAGGTGGGCCGTGGTGGGCCGCGGTCCACCTTGGCGGCGGCCTATCACTGCTTAATAAAATAAAATATTTTCTATATTTATTTCTAATGAAAGTTTCCATTTCGTTACCTCCCAGGCATAATACCATCATTCATCTTGTTGTAGTTGTTGCTATGCAGGCCGGGTCAGTTAGGGCCGGTATGTCAGTGCGAGGTATGTTAAGGCCGCGAGAATGTAAAGAAGGGTTTATCAGGGCCGGTCACTGTCACCAAGAGTGCTAACAGTAACACAGACTGACTGATGAGGCTTTACGTCTCATATTTATGCACTAACAAAGACGTCGGTCAATCTCCGAAGGCCTTTTCATACCATAAGACACAATAATGTCAATAGTTGTTTTACTGAGAATTTGTTTTCAATTTCATGTGCTTTCTCAACGTTCATTGGACGAGTGAGCGAAGCGAACGGAGTCCTCTATGGCAAGTTTTTGGTACTTCGTTGTGTTTATGTGTGTGTGTCTGTCTGTCTGCCTGTCTGTCTGTGTATTCGATGCGTAGGGGCCAAACTACTCGTCCGATTTTGACGAAATTTCACACCAACGTCAAGGACCAATAGATAGAGTGCTGTTAACATGGACAGCAAAATTCGCAGGAATCCAACCTACAAAAAATTAAAATTAAACAAATTACTACTTTATTTTTTTAAACTTAAAGTTCGCTTTGAAAAAAATTACCCTTCCTTATCAATGTTACCACTATGAATGTTAACAACTGTGCAAATTTTCAGAATTATATCTTGCCCTGCCAACTTACAAAAAATTAATTACTTAAAATTAAAAAAATCATGTTTTGCAGGGCTTTACTAAATTGAATTTGATTTTAGGAGCATAAAAGATGGATGGAAAACATCTGAAGCCAAAATGGGGTGCATGAATGGACCTTTCTAAAACATATTTTGGAATCTTGCTAGCTTTAAAACTTTGGCGTTAGCGATGTGATATGTTTTGGTGTCGCCCACGTCCGCTTGCATAGCGATATAGCTAACGCATCAGATGGCAGACAAGTGTCGACTTGGTGACTCACACTGCTGCAGTCGTCATGGTTCGCAAATTATGTACCCGGCTATTAGCTCACTCGTCCAACAACGACTTTGGCGTTTTCCTAGTGTAGCCTGTAGGCCTAAGTGCCTATTTATACAAACTACAAATTTTCATTTTTCGAGCAGTCTACATTCAACAGTTAATCGTGGAAGGTCGGTCTCGCGTTCGCTATATGTTAGTGTTACTTGCGTCTTTCAAGATAGTGATAGTGATAGTGGATCTTGGCAGATCTTGCGTTGTCTATGTTTAGTATTAAACCAGAGTGCTACATGCGTGTTTTAGTAGGTACTGTAATTCGATAAGATGAATAAGTGTAGGCCTGCATGTTTGTGTAAATTCAAAGTTACACTTGTAACACTATCACTATAGGAACTTAAACGGTTATGGTACATGAGCTTTCTTTTGTGACGTTTTAGTAAATAAAATCGTTTATTTAAAATCACATTATCCCTTATCCACGTGATAAATGAGGATACTAAAATTTTGCCAACAAACTCGAACAATATTTAGTAGAATAATAGTTGGAATTTGGGTAATATTGGGACTAACTTAGATAGAAAATGGTCAGGGGCGGATTTAACGGGCTCTACTTTATCGAGTGTTGGAAATGACCCAAAAGAATAAAAATTGTCCTTGTATGCAGATTGAAAGTAATGTATTACACCAGTTGAGAGTGTGGTTGAATTATCGGAAGTTAATTCAGGTGAACTAAGCAACCGCGCGTTCCGCAAGGAAATTTATCTTAAAACGCATTTTAGGCAATCAAAATTACTGCATTACCTAGGGATGTAAATGGGAAATATTTCCACGGGAAATTTTCCGGAAATGGAAATATTTCCGGAAATTTTCCGAGTTTATCTTTCCGGAAATATATTTTAAATTTCCCGCACAAAATGTAGCAAAGATGTAAAGGAATGAGGTGGGCAGTGCACTTGGAAATAATGCTAATATATAGTTTCCAAGCTCATGACACCCAGCTTCTTCCATTTCCCTTTTGTTCTTATTTTTATTACTTATGAATGAATGAGTTATGCATGTACCATGTGCACATCAAGTTGAATAAAGTTATTCTTAATGCAATAAAATACCTAGATATTAACTGGCCACATGGTCCAAGCTTCCAAGGCCACAAAAAACAAGAAGAAGGGTTGATCTACATGTGAATGTGACAAGTGACAAGTTCACATTGTATTAATTGTTTTAGTGTAGGCCTAGGCCTAGTTTGTAAGTTTGCAGTATGGGGAAACATCAAAATAAACTAATAAGAAGTTACTTTATAAAACAACCACAAGTTAACACTAAAAATGATTCCTATGGGTGCAAGTTCTGTGCAAAACTGTATATCATGAATGTTACAAGGATGCGAAAGCACTTGGAGGGGTGTTTTAAATGTCCTTCAGATGTTAAGAAAAAGTTTAAGCTCACACAACACGCAACCAGTGGCAGTGGGTCTACACCTACCACACCTAGTATCTCTATGTAGGATTCAATAGTATCATCCTGCATACAGACTCAGGTAACCGTATCCTTACACTCCACCACATTATATTTGCAATTTGCATGTATTTTAGGCACGGAAATATTTCCGGAAAATTTCCGAGATTTATCTTTCCGGAAATTTTACATCTCTAGCATTACCCAAAAAAAAGAGCCTGCGGCGAAAATAGCCTCCGGTGTTTTTTTTTTTATTTTGTTTCCAGTTAGCTGTTACCCCATCTTTTTCACACTCACAGTAGTACAGTTAAGTTGATCAGCCTAAAGGTCAATGCACAATTGCCCGGGAACGATATCGAGAATGGGAAACTGTATCTCGAATTGTCTTACGATACAATGCACACTAAAATTTCCCAGGCCCAGTCCTGGTAACGGAAATGGAAACGGGACTTTTCCAAATTTTTACTATTAGTGTGACATCAGGAGGGAGGAGGATCCAACAGCTCACCTTCAAAAAGTGATGATGGCTGCTGAATTTCTTGATAGTGTGACATCATTCGATCATGGCCGCGCATGGCAACGCATAATTTTTAATCTTCAAAGGTATATTAAGTATAAACACTTTTGTCAATCTCCTTTCTTTCCCGACAAGCTCGACACTATTACAACGAGGGAAAAATGTAATAACCTGAATTCCATGAATGATTGGATGCTTTATATTTCCATTAAAATGTAGGCCTAGGGCTAGTTTGTAGGTTATATTTTCATATTTTAGAAAATATCTACAGCTTAGATTACCTTACCTTTAAGACTTTTAGTATTTTTGAAATCAAATTATAGGTCTACTTAATATAATATTAGCACAAAGACATCATTTTTGTGTAATTATGTTCAAGCTAAGCTATGAGTCTATGAAGTAGGGCTGTATTTGAGTACAGCCGGCACCAAAGTTTGTTTGGAGTGAATTTTCTTCATTGCTAAGGGCAACTAGTTGCGTCACGCCACCACTAATAGTGTATATTCCCGGGCAATTGTTCATCAACGTTAAAAACTTAAAACTGACTTCAACGCAAAATTTAAATTGAAGCATGAATGGTTTAATATTGGGGTCCATTGGATAAAGTATTACCAGGGGTAATTTCCTCGTGTAAGTTCTAAAGCAAACTAAGACAATTGGAAGGGAATGGAAAAGGGAAAACTAATGTAGGCTATGTAATTTCTAAATGGAACTTTTTATTGGAGATGTCATCGGGTAACCCGGGTTCCTAAATCTTAAAATTAACCGGATCCGAATTTAAGATCCGGTTCCTCTTTCGTGCCTGTTTTATACGCCAAAGTTTGTAGTTTTACACGCCGCTATCCTGCTGTCTATTTCCATGGAGCCCGCAGTGACGTAGTGGCAGGCAGCTCTGCCTCTATCCCCTAGGGGCCCGCGGACCGGTTTCTATCGCCAAGTCGACTTTTTTCATCACTCTTCAGTATGGCTGGAATTGCTGTCGCAAGGGACAATATATTGCACAATCGGACGTAACAATCATAGCTCAACTATTTAGATGAATTTCTTGCGTTTTGAGGTAAGAAATCGAGATTATTGTTCTTATTTTGTGTGTCAAAAAAAATCAGTAATGTGCATTATTATTGGACCTTTCTTATACAATATGAAAAGGAATAATTTATGAAAATATATCAATTATAGGTGCTACTAGAAGTTTTCCCATTGACTTTTTGGCGGATAGTTGGGATTTTTCATCACATTCACACTTGCATCACACTATATCAAATCAAACCCAAAGGGGTCCGATAACACGCTGACTACTAGAGGTGTGC
Source organism: Sweltsa coloradensis (assembly GCA_024449915.1). Taxonomy (NCBI): domain Eukaryota; kingdom Metazoa; phylum Arthropoda; class Insecta; order Plecoptera; family Chloroperlidae; genus Sweltsa; species Sweltsa coloradensis. The sequence continues at coordinate 83,808 of JAMZAV010000287.1, read as the reverse complement.
GAGTACTCGAAAATTCAAATTTGAACAAACATATCAAGTGTTCAAACTCGATTCAAAACTAAACTACTTGTATCCTAATTCCGAACTATTTGAATTCTTTTGAACTAGTAGTTCAACCAATGCAGAACAGAGCCAGAATTTAGAAATCATGTGCACTAGCAGGAAACTCTATTTCTCAATACTACTTGCAGTGTATTTAGGGTGTTATGTCAATCGGAAATTTTCAACACTTGCATATCTCGAATTAGATTTGAAACTCTACTGTTGAGTGCCCTAAAACAACATTAACTAACTAACTGAAATCTCAATAAGCTTCAATTTATTAAAAGCAGATAGTCTAAAATCTAAATGATAATAATATTCTTCTATTCTAAAAAATATGTGCAAACACATTATCATGGTACAAAGGTGAAACTATTATTCCAGGCAATATTTTAGAGGTCAGATCTACTGTCTGTATGTAAAAAAAAAATTATTTGTTTTAGGGCTTTTGATGTGGAACTTCTGTACATAGCACAACAGCTCAAGATACCAACCGTAGAGGTGGCTGTTCACTGGACTGAAATAGAAGGTAAGTGAGTAGGTTTGAGACTTATTTTATTGCATGTGTGCAATGACCAATGAGTGAGCTTATGGATTTTTAGTTTAGCATTATTGTGAACTAGTAATTTTGTTCTTCTCGGTGTTCACATTGTAGAAATGTCTCCAATAAGCATTGATTTATCTAAGTGAGAGAAGATGCATTCATGCCTATCAGCAATGGCCTGAAAATTACGCTTTTCCATCAGACCTGCCCAGAAGCATTATGCTAGTAACGAAATCCGTTTTTTTCAGCAACGTTACAACTTTCAATGTATGAGTTATTTCATTTAAAATAATTCAATTTTACGGAAAAGTAATTCAAGTAATTTCTGTACATTGTAATTTTGGGTTTGTTTAATGACTGCAGTTTGCTTGATATTCAATAGTAGTGATAGGACTTGGTAGTAGCACGTCCACACATCTTGAAGCTGATGCAGTGATTTGTTTAACCAGGTCAAATATGTCAATTGAATTTTATTCATCATCATTATCCATCGCTGTTTCCTGCTTCTGGCAGGGTCAGCTTGGGTTTAGCAACCAAACTTTTACACTTCTTTCTATCCTCCCACAATTGTATCTCTTCCACATCATCCCAGCTCTCTCCTCTTGCCTCAAGTCTCCTGCTAATGTATCCTTCCATCTCTTCCTTGGCTTCCCCAGTCTTCTTCAATCCATCTTTCATGCATTCTCTTTGCATCCTATCTTCCACCATTTGTTTCACATGTCCATACCATCTCAACCATGTCCTTCCCATCCTGTCACTTAAAGGCATATTATCACATTAGAATTAGATGAAGTATTTTTTAAACAAATAGATGTGCAAGAAAATAAGAAAGCCACAAATTGTGGCAATATTGGACAGGGCCTACACCCTCTACAACAATTTGTTTTGACGCCCGCCTGGAGGCATGTCACGGTGGTGGATGCCTGCTGACCAAGCCGGGCGAGGCGTCACTCGACTAGACTAGCACTTGTATTGTAGTAAGGAGTTTTTGGCACTGTGTAAATGGAGCCTTCTCGAATTTGTTACTATAATAGTACAGTAACAGCCCAATAAGTGTTCTCTGTAATAATCGTATTAATGCGAGTGATAATTAGTGAATAATATATGCATGGTTTGTCAACATAGCTGAAGAGCACGGCTGTGTCTGCAAACCACAAACGTTGTTAATTTAAGTGTGGATAATGAGTAATGACTTGCTTCTTTTGGGTTCTGTTTGTTGGCTTTCTTAAATTATTATATATCCTCGTGTCATACAAAGAGTCGTCAAACATTACCTAAATAATAATTTTTGAGTAAAAAATTAATGTTTTGTGGCATTGCTTTATCGACTGTGTTTTAAATGTTGTGCGTTTGATTATAACACCAAATTGGTCAGTCCGATCGAGTTATCTTTCCACCGATTTCTAAACAGGGAGAAGTCGCCAGTGCGATATAAAACTGGCTATTGAAAATTAACCTTAGGAACTTTGTAACCAGCAAATTTACTCGTGTAATGTACAGTATGTTAGGTACCGAACACTTGATTCAAAGTTATACGAAATGACGATTACTCGATTAGGTATCAAATGAAACTGGTGGAAAATATCAAACTAAAACTCAAATTTATAAAAATTACAATACCAACTATAAAATTGAGAGGTAGCAGAGATGAGAACGAACACTTTTCAATTGCCCGTGACGTGCCCATGGTATTGAATGGGCGAGCGGTGAAGCGGCCGCATTCATCATAGTCGGTTGGTAGCGATTAGCGAAGCTCAGTAGCAGACCTGGGTAGTAACGTAACGGAAGTAACGCGTTACTGTAACGAAATTACTTTTTTCAGTAACGAGCCAGTAATTTAATTACATTTTTCTCAATGTAACGGAAGAGTAATTTCACTACTTTTATCATTGTAATTTGGCGTTAGAAACGCGTTACCTTTGCCGCGCGGCCCGCGCCTTTGTGTATCAAATATCAGTCACTGTGCCAGTGCGCCTGCTGCCTTTCTACGTATCGCCCGCTTGAACAATGTGCATGTGCATGCAGCATTTCCGACATTTCGTAGGTCTGATCGAGAGATTTCGAGTCCCGAGTTTTTATTTCAGAACTTAGCCATGTTTACTTTTGGTACTTCCGCCTATGACGAGCGCTGTTGAGGACGTAATTATTTACTTGACATCAAACATTCAAGTCTGTGTCAAATAAATCTATAGTCGAATTGTTACACTTGTAGTGTAGTTACAACATTTCGCCGATAGCTGCCACCCGCGTAATCAATAATTTACTATACATCTATACGTCGATATCTACAATATCTCTGTGATAGGCCTCCGCTGGTTTTAAAGTGTGGGCGTGATGAACACCCTGTCTGAGACCCGCCATCGGCAGACAAAGCACTTGCGTCATACTCGTCCGCACGTCAGATACATTTTTAATTAAAAAGTAATTTTTGAAAGTAATTTCACTACTTTTTTTCGTAAAAAGTAACGTAATTTCATTACTTTCTTGGAAAAGTAACTAAATAGTAATTTAGTTACATTTTGGCTGAAGTAATGAGTAATGTAATTTCATTACTTTTCAAAAGTAACTTACCCAGGTCTGCTCAGTAGGCATCCAACTACGTCACGAGTGATGGCGTCACGCACTTAACATTTCCCATAATATTACTCAAAACTTGTTCAATTATCGACCGATTTCTTTGATTTTTTTTTAAATTCCTAAAATAATTTAAGGTTTTACATATGTCATGGACAACGCTATGTGATTGATTATTGCTTAACGTCTCATATCAATGCACTTTCGCTATTCGAGACGATGAGTGGTGATAGATGAGGATGAAGTATGAACAGAAGGGAGGAGGAGGAGTATGTGCTACTTAACCACTTCAGTGGCGAGTTCTTTTACGCTAGCCGCCCTCATAGTGGCTACTTTATTTCATGGTCAAGGAGCGAATCAAAGCGGGCACACAAGCTCTTTGACATCTCTAGTTCAATAAACTTATAAATTTATCTCCTGTTGATTTTTGCTAGGCAATTCAAGAATGGAAACCGAGGTCTAGGCCCGCCTACATAAGATCAGCCTGCTTGTTACACGACAATAATCGCGTCATCATCTGAATAATCCCCCGCATTGGAAATACTCTTTCAAATACCAGACTCGCCGTCACTGTCTGACACTTCTACAACAGTATTGTATTACTATCAAATTCACCTTCACTTTCAATATCACTGAAATAATTCTCACTATAAACTATCAATAATACCGTCAATATCCATAGACATCAAAGAACACGCTAACGAGATGTCGACTACATCGTGTAACACACCTATCCCAAATAAAAAGGTGGAGTTTCTTTGGCCAACCAATGAAAAAATCTATTCACATGTAGGCAATGAGCCAATGAGTAAAGGAGAAAAACATTTTATAGCCAACGGCAATATTCAAACTCAAAACACAGATCGTCACGGCCACTGTCGGAGCGTTTCAAAATGCGTATGACGTAATATTACGTCCAGAGCGCTGCGGGGACAAACCTGTCGTGACGAGATAACTCGTTGTAGCCACTGAACTGGTTAAGTTTTGTAAAATAATGAAGAACAAGTGTTGTGTTTACAGTGTATGCATGGAATAAAGATGGCGGACATTTCCATGCCCCCCTGACAAAACAAGATTTCCACATTTTCCATGTATTCAACTTACAATCAAGTTACTTACTAAAATGTTACGAGAGCAATATTTGTAACTGTTGGACATACCGTCTACTTTTTTACCTTTGTCATTATTTGTAAATTTGAGTGATCTACAAAAAGTAGTAAAGAATGTCTGAGTTTGCAAGTGGGCTTAAATATGTGATCGAGAGATACCTACATTTTATTGAATTGAAGTATAAAATAATATGCATTCTATTTTACTAATATGTACTCTACATCGTGCCTTATTTAGTACGGTAAATAACTTCAGATTAGTCTTGTGAGGAGTTTGCAGTTCACTCCCCCCCCCCCCTTCCCCCTGTCACTTGCATTCAACCACTAGTAGCCCTACTTTTTTTTTTAAATTAGACTTAATATCACTGTGATGAGGCCCAATCCACGAACCACATGGCACATACAGGGACTAAATTCTCAGAAGCACCAAATGACAATTATGACAGTATAACCTAATTAACCTATCTCAGGTAGCCTTTGAGACGATATAATAAGCCTTAAGTCACCTCTTTTATTTTCACAGGTACTATAGAATCTTTTCACAATCTTAGTCAAAATATAATTTACAAGGTTATGGAATTTATTTAATACTTGTGTAAAACTGCGATTACGACGGCGTTGTTCCTCAAAATATTGCCCATGTACTAACACCAAGTCTAGACAAGGTCAAGTTCAGAGCACGCTTTTATTGATTCTCATTTCTCAAGATATTAATTTAATTGTTTGTTCTACAGAAACATTATCTTGGTAAAGGAAGCTAATTATGGTCACACTGATTTAAGAATTATTGAGATTTCTGATTTACTTATTAAGTTGTTATTAGTACTAGGGATGCAGTTGCACACAATAATCAATACTATCGATCAATAATCGATAATGGATATTATTTCGAAAATCGATAACCAAAATTCATTATTGATTATCGAAATATCAAATAATTCGTCAATGGTGGCACGAACTAAACTCTAAAGACCGAGATTATCTCACATTGTGCCATTCACTGGCTGAGCTGATGGTGTCACACTCGAGATTTATGTTTGAAATTGACCTATCAGCCGATAATGGAAGCCAAACACATGACATCGAAGACAGCCAGGCAGTAAACGGAACGTGATTGTTTTGTTTTGACTTATTCTTGCCACACTTGAGGTTTCACTTATAGGTCGGCACAGACTTTGTTGGTGATATCGATAATATCGATTTGATAATCAATAATGAAAAAAGTATTGATGTGCATCCCTAATTAGTACCATCAATTGAATTGATGTAGGCCTGAACAGTGTTATGCACACTGTAGATTGACAATAATTGAATGCTGCAAATTTAGTAATATAGTTTTGCAAAAATTTGCACCATCTCAGCTCACTCGCCACATTAACACCACACCACGTTTCCACTTCTATCTTATAAATTTTGTAATACTATTTTAGGACCATTATTGTATCGGCAATCACAGCTTATTTTTCGGCCTTAATTAACGCGACTTGAAGCGGTACGGCGGCGCTCCTACCATAGCGATACTGGAGAGGGCCGACCACGAAAGCAGCAGACCCCACGAGACGTCACAAGCGGCAGTAGCATGGGTTAAGTGCATACATACCTCGATAGATCGTAAACTTCTGGGCCGTATTCGTATGTGTTTCTTTTCTAATGATGATTAGGAAATCTTAGTTCAAGAACTGACTGGGGCTTTAAGTAATAAGTAGGGCTCAGATGTTTAGTAGCTTTGAAAGTGACAAGTAATGCCCTAAAAACACCAAACACCAGTCTTTGATGATTCAAAATTCAAATGCAAGTATAGCTTGTGTCACTATGGTAGGCTCTTGGTAAATATGTTGCCAACTGGTGAAACTATGTTCATGGTATTTTGTTTTAATAAACCACTCTGTAACAGCCCAATGAGTGACTAATGAGTATCAAATGTATTTGCTTATGCTTACTTAATCCTTATATAGTACTAAATTAAGTCCTTTTTTTGTCTGTTTTCAGGTTCCAAAATTGTTCCTGTTTTGAGTTGGCTCCAGATGGGAAAGGATCTTTTCCTGATCTGGTTGCGTTATAAGATCGGCGCTTGGAAGATCCTTTATGCACAACAGCATCAATCGTAACCAACACATTCACCGATCAAACTAAATTTCATGTGTAGATGTGGTCCTTGGAATGAATTGCAAATTAAGAATGACATCGGGGGTAAGGATTCAATTTTGGATCCTCCTAAGTAGGTTCTGGAACCAGTTGGAACAGTTTTAAAATGTTTTGTTTTGGTAACTAATAATATCAATTTTGTTATTAAGACGTGCACCCACCCTTCAATCCCGTTCTTGTTAATTCTTTCATTCAATTATAAATTATGGGATGTGCGAACGTGTGAAATTCCAACTCGAGTTCAAAGTTTGAACCAAGTTTGTGTGAAAAAAATTTGGAGTTCAAAAAAATTTTATTTTTTTTGGGGGGTACCCATAATTTGACATAGTTAAAAAAAGTTCTGGATTTAGAGGTACAAAAAAATTTGGGATGGTGGAGGGGTCGATCCAGAAGTTACATGCTTTCTTGGTGGAGGTGCCGGTCCAGACGTATCACTGTTTCGCAAACTATAACTGATTAACAACCCTTTTAATTTTAAGTTTGGTTCAAGTTTGTTTCAGGTTCGGTTCAAAATTTTATAGAAGTTCGAAGTTCAATGGACAACCCTTCTGAAAGTTCGAGTTTGGTTCTAAATTAAATATCCAAGGTTCACACAGCCCTAATAAATAATAATTCTTCAAAAGTCAATAATTCCACATATTTGTAGGCAGGTGGCGGTAATCACCTTGTTAGCCAGCCTTGAATACGTGCGTGACTAGGGAGAGCTTGGAAAACATGTAACTAATTTAATTTTTAGCTTATCCATTATTTATTTCTGCGAGTCATGCACGCCGATGCTCGTGTGTGGTGAGGTTAGAGAGCCTCGTGTTCTCTGTTGCAGGTTCAACTAAACAATCACTCTTGGTTCTTACTTCTTTTTACTGGGCCTGTTGTTAAAACAGTTTTAAATGCTTACAAACTGGTTTCCAGTCACTCGATGTCATGAATGATGAGATGAATGAATGATGATGATGGAATATGAATATTTGTTATATGAACTATGAAGTGCCCAAAGGTAGGCCTATTCCAGAGATACAAGATATTGTATCAAACTTCCAGTGGCTAGGCTATTATTCATATAATCATATATGATATGATGCATTTGTGATTGCACAATAAGTTTTAAGTTGCATTTTGTTTTGCACAATATGTTGTTTTCCAAATCACTACACTTATTAATTATTTGAGTTTTTAGGTTGTATCACCTATTGTTGGTTACTATATGGTAGTGCAGTAAACCCTTAATAGTCGTACAGTATCTTGTTTTATTCTTATCGTTTGCAGAATGTAGCTTGTGTTCAACTAACAACGGTTCATTGTTTTTTTCCATCTGAATGGCAATCGTTGTTACCTGTAAAGTTAAACCAGTTAATTCTGAAGTCCAAACAATGGATCTGAGAAGAAAATGTTATTGGGGTTTTATGATAGTAGATACGTCTTTTGTCTCAATTTTTGTACTCACTATTCACAAACAAAATATGGTTTTCATATTACAATTTCTTGTAGTTAGGTAAGTAATGTTTGTTTTAAATGTCTATTCCATTCTAGATGACGAGGGTTTACTGTGTAAGAACTACTCATTCGTGAGTCTAGTTACATAATACAGCACAGTATTTCATTTTATTTTATAACCTACTCAAGGGACCACACACAAAATTTGATGTATTTGTATGTAATGTTAGTGTTACTTTTCAATTTTCCACACTCAAGCCAGAATAAATGTTTTTCATCTCCTTCATAACAGACTTTCATTTTTCAGAAAACTTTTTACCTTTTTCCTCATTGTCAATACTTAATCTTAGGTGAAGATCAGAAAAGATGAAATCAATGCATGAGCATGTTTGAAGCATCTGATCTAAAGCTCAGTTTCAACTATGCATGTGGATGTGGATGGACCTAGGTGATTGATAACGAACCTCAGATAATGCATTAATCACCATATTTAGCAATCTTTCCAATACGTATATGTATCGTTACCAGGGTTCCTGATTATTATTTTTTATTATTAAAAAATCAAAAATCGTGATTTATTTTATTTAACTCCCAGACGTGGTTTTTCAGTGCAAAATTTTACCCTAGCGTGGATTATTTTAAAGAAAAATTAAATAATTTGCAATTCATTATCATAAAAAGTAAAAACCCTATCTTGAAAACTATTGGATGAAATCTCCTGAGATTTTCAGGAAATGTCAATAAGGTATTGTTGAATGTAAAAATAAATATTTAGACATTATTGTTGCTATTTAACAATTTTTATTGTTGTAAAAAGTAACAGTAAGAGTAAATGGTATTGTTGCAGACATGCAAGTAATTACACATTGAATAGCCAATGAAGAAAGTAAATTTAAAGATACGTTGTTGATATTTGAAAATATTGTACACATTGTCGTCATAAACCAACATTATACAACATCCAAAATAACTAAAAAAATTTCCAAAATACATTGGTAGGCCCTACTGTATAAAATACGTCAAATTGGCCAATGATACAATTAATAAAAAGGTTATTTATAGATACATTGTTGACTTTTAAAAATATTGTAGGCCTATACATTGTTGTAACAAAAAATTATAAAATCCGATAAATAACACCCCCCAAAAAGTAACCTACAAGGCATAAAAATATACAATCGGCAAAATATAATGTAGGGCTATCGGTATATATATATGTTAGCACGTAGGTTTTCACGAACAGTCGTAGATACATCCAAATTTTGTTTTAGGGTTTTTGTTCGTGTATTTCCTCTTCTCTCTAGCAGGCCTACACAAGGACCATTGTCAGCTGGTCGACGTTTCGGCTGAATCACATCAGCCATCATCAGGACGAAACCCTAACAGCTCAGAAAAAACTACTGCTGCTGCCTCGACTGCAGACGTGGGAATGACCTCGCGTAACAACTCTGCTAGTTTATATACTCTCCAACTCAATGTACGTAATCAAGTTGCGCACGCAGCCCGACTCAGCCCGGGCAAAAACAAACAAACATTAAACCAGACAGCTTCGGCTACGTGTAGTGGACCTGTGTATTCTTCCGCATCTATTGTTTGCGGCGAGGTGATACACTGTACATTAGGGGGCATGGGCATAGTTTGGGGGTGTTGAGGTTGTATTGAGTGTGACACCAAGGCAGGCCTCCAAGATGCTGGCAAGACGAGTGCGTCATCCCTCCTGTTCATCGTGTGGGGGCGTTTGTGTATCTCTATTGCTTCTCTAATCACACGTGTGCGAAAGTGCTCTTCTCTTATCAGAGCACGTGTGTTGTCGAAGTCGATAGAGTGACCCGTTGTTGCGACGTGTTGGGCAAGAGAAGACGTCTTTTCACCTTTCCGTACAGCTAGCTTGTGTTCTTGAACACGAGCTAAGATTCTTCGATTTGTCTGCCCAATATAAGTTTTTTCGCAAGATACGCATGGGATCTCGTACACTCCATGATTATGCAGTGGATCCACATCTTTAACGTTCTTCAAAAAAGATGATATTTGGCGGTCCGTCCGGTAAACTGGCCTGATGTTGTGTTGGTGTAACAGCTTGCCGATTCTATCCGTAACACCTTGAATATAGGGCAGGAGCGCAGTGCAGCGTGGTTTAGTTTCGTCGTCTGGTCTTGTACGCACAATGTTCTCTTTCGCGCGTTTTAACGCTCTCGTTACGACGTGTACGTTCGTTTCTCGTTACGATATATTTATAATGGTAGTGGGACATATCACATGTGTATATGGGGCTTGCCCTGACGCTCACTACCATCATTGTGTTCTGACTGATATATTTATATCACTTTTTAATTTTTATGTATCTATGTATTCCATCTTAACATGATAAAAGTAAATAATATTAATATATATTATAATACTGATATTTACTGCTGTTGTAAGACAGGATTCCACTATGTCATTTTTGCGTGAGCAAAATAGCAACTGAATGTTTTGGCGTGTATAAGCGCGCTACTTTGCAGAGTTTGCGAGAGTACTCGAACAGCTGATTGATTTTGAATTTGTGTGTGAGTAGGGTAGGTTCTGGTTGGTCTAGCACTGTTTAGGGTTCCCATTCGTACCGTTTTAGCCGGAACAGTCCCTTTTTTGTGGTGGTGTGTTATTGTCCCGTTTTTTTTTAGAATTGACAATAGACTGCACACATTTTAGTACGATTTTATTTAACAAATTCTTTAGGCTGCCGCTTAACAACGTATTGACGTAAACTGTAAACATATATGACACTAACTTTTTTGGTGGCATAAATTGCGGGGATAACAATGGCTATTTACAGTGCAAAATACCGTCAAGCTATAGCGTGAATGGTTTCCAGTGTAAGCCAACCTTGAAATGACTAGCTATCGGAGACTCGCGCAGTTGCGCACTGTGGCACTCAGTGTTCCCAAATATTCCCGTGAGAACCTTTAGGATGTTAGTGGAGTTTGGATTCACTCTGCCTGGATCCTATGCGGCAATTGAGCATGTTTTTTCTATTGTCAATAGTTTATGGTCGAAAGAAAAAACTCACTGGCATTGGAGACAGTAAAAGCTATTACCGTAAAAATGCATTTCAAAGATGTTAAGTGCTCACAGTTTTATGACCTCCTTCAGCAAAATAATCATATTCTAAAGCTAAAGAAGATTCATTCATCTAAAAAATATGGATACGTTATGAAGAAAACCGTGGCTGTGAATGTTCAAGACAAAACAACGTGGTTGCCGCCGCTGATTGAGATTTTGCAGCAGCTGGCCCATCTACCAGCAAGTAGGGGGTTAAGCTTCATCCAATCTAATCATCAAAACATTAGTCCTGACTCCTGACATTCCATTCTTTTCTGACATCCATATTTCATTCCGACTTCTGTAAAACAGTAACAGTGAGACAATAATGTACAATTTTCACATTTTTGTTCTCAAATAAATTCACATTCTATAAAACAAATGTTATTTAACTATAGTTATATTCCCAATTCCTCTCTTCTCCAATTCTATTTTTAAAGTTTTATAATTTTTACTCTACAAAAAACACCTTAATTTGGTATTGCATTCAGCCCACTTATTTTTCTAGAACGCACCCAACACACTCTAAAAACCTAATTTTCAACATTTTCACCTGTGGCGCTATAGTTGGCCCCTGTGCTTGTTCCCAACCCGCTCGCCTGTTTGGGAATAATTATTATTGACCTGCTTTTTTTTGTTTTCGTATTGTGGGAGCCCTAAGCACTGTATAGGCCTCCTTGGCAAGATGTCAAATGAGTTAAGTACACATTTTGTAATTTTGGTTTAAATCTATGATTTTTTTAATAAAAATCAACTGATTTAAATTGTTTGAAATCAATTTTACCGTGAACATTACCCAAAAATAATTAGCTTACACCACTTGCCTAAATAATAAATCAAACAGTAATAATTGCTTTATCACTATTGGCACCCTCTACCTAACTTGCCCACATTATAATCAAATTACCCATCAAGTAAGACTAGGTAGGCCTATAGCTTAGGACATAATATAGGCCTAACTCATACATTCTAATATTGTGTCCATTCATTTTTTAGAAATAGTAATTAGTTTCTAAGAATGTCAATTAACTGTACACTGCCACTTTTCATAATACAAACTTATATGCTCCGCATAAAGTATTATTCTTATTGGAGCATACAAATATCAAAATGTAACAAACAATTTGAACAGCTTGATATTTTTAAATATACCCGAGGCCTATATTCGCATAAATAGGCCTACAGTATACTTAAAACATATATTGTGTGTATCATCTCAAAATAGAAGCGACAAACATCTGGTGTGGTCATGGATACTTAAAACTTAATTTTTTCCCAGCTACCACTTGCTGCTAACTAATTATCAGTTTTGCTTCAATAAAAAAAGTGTGGTAATAATAATATTATAATATTTTGTGACATATAATAGCATCATCATTCCCGTGAAAGTTGACGTGTATGTTACATTAACCTTTGACGCTAGATAGACCAAAACCGTTAAAGACAGCTTTAGTATCTATAGACATAAGCAAAGCATTTGACTGTGTGAATCACAATATTTTATTTTATTATTACAATTAGGAAAAGGCCAACCGGCTAGTTTAGTATAGATTGGAGAAGAGTTGACGGGTTGGGAAAGCATAGCTGGGCTTTATGTTCTCTATGCTTTCCCAGCCTGTCAACCCTTCTCCAATATTTTATTTAAGAAATTTAAGAGTAACTTTAATTTAATTTCTCAACGTAACGATAAAGTGGTTCACCAGCTTCTTATCAGATGGACTATTAAAGGGGCTAAAAAACCCAAAAATTATTTTTTACCACGTAATCTATAGCACAATACTACACTTAAATGACCGTTTAAAAAAATTATAACTTGTAACTGTGATTTACACGATTTTTTTAATTTTTTGATCCAGAAATTGGCGAAAATTGGTGTTTTGGAAAATTTCCTAAATCGGCTTTAACCTATTTCTCTTTTGGTCCACATAGATACTAGAGCATAGTACCAATCTAAAATGCCCCTTTTTAACATCGTGTCTTGAAACTGTGCCCAAATATACCCTCAAACACGCAAAAATATGCATTCCAAAATCACACCCCATCTTGGTAATCAGCATATTTTGACCGAACTACTTGCCCAAATTACAAAAAAAATATATATAGAATATACAGAAAAGGCTGTAGAGTACATCAATAATGGCCAAAATGTTTTTGGATCAAAATCCTCCAAGGTCACGGGGCATAAAGATCGTTCCCATGTTATTTCTTATGGGAGATTTTTGCCGATGGGACCTAGCTCGAAAAAGTCATGTTTGACAATTTTTTGGGAGGTCATGGTGGCCCCAATAATTTTTCTGTTAATTGCTAAATTCATTACTAGTTAGCCTGAATGAAATATATTTTTTGAGTTGAGCGGTTAAATACCCCTTTAAGACTAAAGTAAATGGTGTGTTGTCATCAGCGTTGACAGTAAAATGCGGCATTCCACAGGGGACAGTAATCGGTCTTACTGCTTTTAATATGTATGTTAACGATTTACCTAGGTGTCTACTGTCTTACACAGTCAAAGGTAATCCTTTATGTGGATGACTATATTATCTAGCATTCATAGAGGGGGAAACTTATAAAGAGGTGTCGAATAAAATTGAAATTGACTCTGCTAACATTAAAGATTGGTAGGCAACAAACTTGTTAAAAATGAATGAAGACAAAACCCAGGTTATATTCTTAGGGAAAGACTACTTTCATACCCCACCTACAGTAAAGATTGACAATGTGAATGTCAATTGTCAAGCCATGTAAACCTTTAAAACATTTGGGCTTATTTATTGATAAACAATAATTCTCCTTTGCGGATCACATAGACTAAATAAGATAACAAACAAATGCATCAAAAGAACATATATACTACGGAAAATAAGACAATTCCTAAATCCTTATGAATGCAAATTTTTTACACGGCCTGCATAAGACTGATTCTAGAATACTAGATTAATTAAGAGTATTGATTGGAATTGTATTGTTCATAATTATTATTTATAATATGTAAATTCCCGACTGTAAATTAGTTACTAAAACAAGATAAAAGATACACAAACTGTTCATAACCTGATATTTAATTTCGTCTGGGTTGTGGTTGTATTATATTAAATGCAAACAATTCCACCTATGAAAGTGTTTCCTGACTAGCCAAATCAAGAAATGTTCATAACCTGTTATAATTAATACTTTCCTTTAACTCCGATACATTACTTCAAATGTGATTTATTTATTTATTTAATGAAATAAGATACATAAAACGTTTATTACCTGTTACAACTTCTTTGCTTGAACTTGGCAGCATTTGTAGGTAGAGCGTTGAGTGACTACGGGTAGAGAGTTGAATATAGTTTTATCCTTGTCATTCAACTTCTAGTTGAACCCACAAATGAATGGTTCGCAACATCTATGTTATAAAAACAGCTTACGACTATGACCATGTCTCACTTTATTTGCAGCATCTATCCTTTAGTCTATTTTTTTTGTCTGTCAGGACGATTCTCCTGCTAATGTTTTATATAGTTAGGCAACAAAATTCTTAAGTTTCCCTAAAGGTTCCTCCAGTGTTACGAAATCACTATTCTTAACTAATTTCATAATTATGTGGTCTCTGCAAATAGAACCTAGTTGTGCAACAAGCAAAATGTGTAAACAATGTTTTGTTGATATGTCTAAAGTGGTGTCAATTTTTTTTTAGTAAAAACCTTTTGTCTCCGGATTGATTTCGTATTAATTTTTCTCCGTTTAAACTATAAATTTCCTTCGTAACATACTCTGAAAGACGTTTGTGGAGTAGCACTAACAAAACATTTTTATGTACACCTTAATTCACTAACAAGGCAACCACTCAACTAATATTACATATCCCATGGACCAGTGCTTGGTCTGGGGCAGACCCGTAGCTGTTAGAGGGAAATTTTGTTTCAAGTTATATTTGAGTCAAATGCCCAGAAAACAGATTTCTGACATGAAAATATTAATTGAATTTGGGTTTAATCTGTGTATTTTTGTTGTCTTGAATAATTATCTAGTGTTTAAAAAATTATAGTACAAAATAAAATACTATCACTCGGCAGAGTACCTATAGGCTAATGCAAGGAATAAATAAATACATTTGTGTTTAGAGTCCACCCACTCAGTCACAGAACAGATTTTCAGTGGGGGAATTAAATTTAAGGCTGACCAAGCCAACTCTGCAGGCACCGACACCATCGACGAGCGAACAATGATGAACTAGAGAGACATTTAAGTATGTAATACTGGAATATGTAATGGATTGATGGGGGCATCATACTATTAATAAGGCGCAATCAGAATAAATCAAGATAATTAAAAATGTATGTTAGCCTATTTGTATAATATGCATGTTTTCTTTTTTAAATTTTAATACACTTTGTCTCTGAAACAAAATAATTAGTTTGGGAAAAGAAAATAATCAAAAGGTAGTTGCCATGATTGGTAGGCATACATTTGGATTTTGCATATCTAGGCCTATAAACAAAATCAATTTGCAAATAATGAGCTGGAAAATGAATTATCTTCTTGATAGTGGAAGAACTACTTCATTGTTATAACTATTAGTATTTATCAGATTCAAAGGAGTGGATTTAGTCAAGAAAAACATCCATCTTTCCACTCACAGATCAATTGATTGAATACTGGGACACTTTCCTCTCAAATTGCAAACTGCTACAAAAACATAATTTATTTTAATGAGTCTCTCGGGACACCGGTACAATGGGTTCTGAAAACGTTACTGTACCGGTCAAACTGGTACGTCTGGTCAGTGGTCACCTTATAGACTAATAACATAAAGTATCTTAAAGGGGCTAAAAACCCCAAAAATTATTTTTTACCACGTGATCTATAGCACAATACTACACTTAAATGACCGTTTAAAACATTATATCTTGTAACTGTGATTTATCACGAATTTTTTAATTTTTTTGATCCAGAAATTGGCGAAAATTGGTGTTTTGGAAAATTTCCTAAATCGACTTTAACCTGCTTCTTTTTTGGTCCACATATAGATACTAGAGCATAGTATCAATCTAAAATGCCCCTTTATAACATCGTGTCTTGAAACTGTGCCCAAAATATACCCTCAAACACGCAAAAATGTGCATTCCAAAATCACATCCCATCTTGGTAATCAGCATATTTTGACCGAACTACTTGCCCAAATTACAAAACAAATATAGAGAATTTACAGAAAAGGCTGTCGAGTATGTCAATAATGGCCAATATTTTTTGGATCAAAATCCTCCAAGGTCAAGGGGCATAAAGATCGTCCCTATTTCTTATGGGAGATTTTTGCCGATGGGACCTAGCTTGAAAAATGTCATGTTTGACAATTTTTTGGGAGGTCATGGTGGCCCCAATAACTTTTCTGTTAGTTGCTAAATTCATTACTAGTTATCCTGAATGAAATATATTTTTTGAGTTTAGCGGTTAAAAATACCCCTTTAATAATAATATAGTGTAAAATTGTAAATGTAATAACAATAAGTTATGTCTTCTCTCAGTCTCTAGAATGCTATTCGCATGGCTTTTGTTGATGTTTTGAGAGGTCATCACTCATCAGTGATGCAATAAGTCTAATCAACATCCATGGGCATGGAGCTCCATGCTACAACCACGCCCTCCTAATGAACGAATATCCCGCTTAGATTCGTAGCCGTGTCTCGTGTATGTCCGTTGGGTTCCGGTGTTATTCGGTTCTGCGTGACGTCGTAACCGACATGACAACGTAAAAATAGTTGTCAACATGGCCGACGAGAGTACAGTTAGTGAAAGTGAAGGGACGCTTTCAACCATATTTTATGAAATATTAAAGAGTCCGATAAATATTGCACTTGTTGCTATAATTGCATTACTTCTGTACAAGATTGTTAAAAGTAGGCAAAAGGTGCCTGTCCATGAAGTACATGAACCTGAGCTATCGAAGCTGCGGAAAGATTTTACAGTAGAGGAGCTCAAGAAATACGATGGCCATTCAGCAGAAGTACAAAACAGAATTCTTGTGGCAGTTAATGGCAAAATATTTGATGTCACAAAGGGAAAACGATTCTATGGACCAGGTATGGTTACGGGCAATCATAAACAACATTGTCCAAAAGTAGGTCCAACGACCAAAATAATATAGGCGGATAGGCCCTAGCCTCGGGGCTGGGGCTAGGAGGCCTAGGGCTAGGCCTAGCCCTAGCCGCAGCCCTAGGCCTATTCTATTAACTATGCAGGTCTAGCTAGCCCCTAGGCCTAGGAGGCCCACTTACTGCTGGAAGCTTAAAGACACTTACAATAGCCCGGGAACTAGCTAGGACAACGGTAACGAGAATATTGGCTGTGGTGGCCCCCCTAGCTAGGGCCTAGGTAGGCCTAGGCTTAGTTTCTACAAATATCAAGATCTAGGGCCCTAGGTCTAGTGTCTCTTATGTCACTAGATCATATCCAAGCCCCTCTATTTGTAGGTTTGAGTGACGAGTGTCCTTTAAGTTCCAAACTAGGCCTATCACTTGACATACGTGCATAATAACAGTTTTTTGTTTTTTTTTACCATTACGAAATGTGTCCTAATCCGCCCACCCTCTGCTTGTAATTAGTAGTAGGGCTAGTATCTTCTCCGCTGTTGACTATTAGTCGGTGGCAGGTTCTTCCTTTATCTCCCGTTTTTCCTTCGTCTTCCATTCTTCCATAGGTTCTCTGTTATTCCCTTCCAGCAAGGCCTCTTCTTGCTCACGTACATCCATTTTGCTCAATTCACTCACTCAATCCCCCTCTCTTTCTCCCCTAGTCAGGATCCACCTTTGGCAGCAGCTTCAGAGACCCTTTGAACCCAATCAACCTCTTTTCCTCCACTATCTCCTCAGAAAGGCCATTCCACTCCACCACCGTCCTATCCAGGAAGGTATTCTTACCCACATCCGTGGCCCATGTGCCTCTCTCATATTTCCATGAATGGTCTCCTCTGGCTATATAGCTAGCCCTTCTTTGATGCCCATTCATCTCCCCCCCCATCCCTCATGTGCTCTGGGACTGTCTGCCCCTGAATCTGTCTGCACCCTCAACTACAGTAATGGCCTATTATTAGACCAGTGATAAGTGGTAACCGATAACTACGATATATTAAAACTCATGTGAATTTAATAATTTAAATTTGTTAATTTAAATAGGTTTTGTGCGGTTGAAATCTGACAAAAGTTCTTAAAATGGAGTGTATATAATTGGCACTCATTCGGTTGGTGTTCCCCAACTTTTCAACACTGCGATATTAGGGGAAAAGTAGGTTAGGGGAAGTGGGGGGGGAGGCGCAATTTGCGTATGTTTTAATAATGATAATATTGTAAAACATACAGGCTTCGCGCCCCCACTAACAACACTCACAATAACAACTCATTTGTGTATGTTTTAATAATGATAATATTGTAAAACATACGGGCTTCGCGCCCCCACTCCCCCTAACCTACTTTTCCAACGTTGGGGAACACCAACCGAAAGAGTAGGGCTAGGCCTAACTGGATTCCTACGTTCGAACGTAAGAATGACGTGAAATTATTTTTACGTTCGAACGTAAGAATGGCAAGAAATTATTCTTAGTTCAACCAGTTAACAACAACCTAACATGTTTATAGGCGGCTTATTATCACAGTGCGGTGTGGCAGGATGGTAGCGTGTTTGACTTCTGTGCGAGGGTTCGTTGATTCAAATCCCCGTCGAGTCGTTACGTTCTATTCGTTATGTTTTTGATAACAATTAATAAAACTCCTTTTCAGGTGAAAGTCCTTTATTATTTCAAATTATTCTAACGATAGGCTAAAGGTTTTGTAATTTTTTTTTTCACGTCCACTAGGCTAGGCCTATAAATATAACGCATTGGACTTGGCCTATTTACGAAATATCCAAAATATGTCAAAAGACTTATAAAAACTTTTTAATTTTAGAGCTCCACACACGCTATTAAACACGAATATGTAGCGGACGTGTAGCCTAGCTCTAAAAAACAGTAGCGAGAGCGTTAGCGATAGCATGCTGCTTTTTAAAAGTAGCGACCCCAAGACTGGTTTCTAGTTGATTATTTTTATAATGCTGTTGTTGTTTTATTGAATTTTATTTTATCCGTCCCTTGGAAATGGAAACCTAGTTTTCCCAAATGTTGGGACTTCGGAGTAGGCCTAAATATATTTTGATTTATAAACATTTTGTGTGATATTTTCCGTAAAGCTAGGTAGTGTTAACATTAAACCATGGATAGAGAAAGCTTTAAACAAAACATACCTAGGAAGCTTCGCAAACGCTTTTTTAGGCGCGTTGTTGGATGAGCGTAATTTTTTGATAACAAACAAAGCGTAAAATTACGATTTTTATGAGAAATAATTTTTTGATTACGCTCAAATTTCACACGAATATATTAATTCATAAAATTAAGGTTCTGTGAAAAAACCATTACGATCGGATAAAGCACGTAGGTAGGTGTTATGTGTAGGCACTAAGTCAAAGAAATTTAAAAAATCAAAAAACAAAAATTGTGATTAGGCCTATGAGAAATAATTTTTCGATTGCGCTCAAATTTCACAAGAATATATTAATTCATAAAATAAAGGTTCTGTGAAAAAATCATTAGGCCTACAATCGGATAAAGCATGTAGGCCTAGGTGTTATAAGTCGAAGAATTTTTTAAAAATAAAAAAAATCCTAATATTGCGATTTTCATGAGAAATAATTTTTTGATCGCGCTCAAAAATGGGGCAGTTCTAAGTTCAGAAATTTCGAAGGCCCCCATAAAATTTCATCGCAATTGGAGTATCGGTTTAGCCGGAACCGTGTTAACAAACACACAATAATACAAACAGAAGGAAAGAAAAAAAAGAAAAAGCATTCCGGATTTTTTTTCTCCAGTGTAGTAGAATGGAATCTTCGCTACGCTCATCTAATAATACTAGGAAAACGCTTAAGTCCCGCCGCGTTGTTGGATGAGCGTAATTGGTGCATTGAGCTGCCATGTGTTATGCGGATTTTCTGTTGTTCTGTGAAAAAATCATTACTAAGTCAAAATTTTTTTTTAATTAAATTAAATTAATTAAAAATTAAAAATTAACTTAAATTTTTAAATTAGTATTAATCGTAATTTAAAAAAAGGAAAAAATCGAAAAATTGCAATTTTCATAAGAAATAATTATTCGATAGCGCTCAAATTTGACACGAATATATTAATTCATAAAATTAAGGTTCTGTAAAAAAAATCATTACAATAGGATAAAGCATGTCGGTGTTATAAGTCAAAGAACTGTTTTAAAAAAGGAAAAAAAGAAAAATTTCGATATTCATGAGAAATAACTTTTCAATTGCGCACAAATTTCACACGATGTTATGCGGATTTTCTGTTGTTCCGTGAAAAAATCATTACTAAGTCAAAATTTCTTTTTAATTTAATTAAACTAACTTAACTAACTTAAATTTTAAAAATTTTAATTACCGGTAATCGTAATTTAAAAAAAGGAAAATATCGAAAAATTGCAATTTTCATAAGAAATAATTATTCGGTTGCGCTCAAATTTTACACGAATATATTAATTCATAAAATTAAGGTTCTGTAAAAAAATCATTACAATAGGATAAAGCATGTCGGTGTTATAAGTCAAAGAACTGTTTTAACCCATTGGAGCTGACTTACGGAACCGTTCCGTATTCCACGAGTCTGGCCCAAAAATTTACATACGGAACCGTTCCGTGTCCGTTCCGTTCGTCTTTCAATTCGCGCCAAACTGGCGTAGTTCAGTCAATCTCACACAGATAGCAGCACTATATGGAGGCTGACTCTTTTACCGACGTGGTTGAGTTTTTTCCCCCGATAAATTCTCGAACACTGCCATTTCACAGACGACTACAAAAAATATGAAGGCCTACAAATTGTCAAGGCGGTGCGCCGTAACAGAAATAGGCTTCTCAGCTGTTGTTTACTTCGTAAAACTGATGTAAAGCTCCTGAATGTTACAAGATGGGGAATCTGAAGGCGATTGTGCTGAATTTTCATTGAGCGTGATATATTGTGAGATTCAGGAAGTGTTGTTGATAAGCTTGCAAATGATGCAAGCGATAATAATGATGTGGATGAAGACTAGAATACTTCTAACCAAGATAAAATAGGACGATGCCACAAGTAGGGTTAGGCCTAGGGCTGGCGGCAGTATAAACTAGAAAAGCAAAGCATATGAACTAAAAACAATAGACCTAGGCCTACATTTCTGTGCATTCATGCGATTTCGGCCCGTAGGCAGGGTGCGGCGGGGTGCCATCCCCGTAATACGGATTTAACTGGATCCGTACGGGCAAAATAAGCAAAATCAACTGGTGGCTCAATGTATTAAAAAAGAAAAAAAAACGTAAAATTTCGATATTCATGAGAAATAATTTTTCGATTGCGCACAAATATCACACGAATATCTTAATTCATAAAATTAAGGTTCTTTGAAAAAATCATTGAAATTGGATAAAGCAGCATAGGTGTTATAAGTTGAAGAATTTTTTTTTAAATCGAAAAAAATCGTAAAATTGCGATTTTCATGAGAAATAATTTTCCGATTGCGCTCAAAAACGTGGCAGTTCTAAGTTCAGAGATTTTGAAGGCCTCCAGAAAATTTCATCGCAATTGGAGTATCGGTTTAGCCGAAATCGTGTTAACAGACACACAAAAAAAAGGATTTTTTTTCTCCAGTGTAGTGAAATGGAATCTTCGCTTCGCTCGCTACGCTCATCCAAAAAATAATAAATAATAGGCCTAACAAAATTAAATTTTAAAAAAAACTTTTCGACAACAGTAGACTACCGAAAGATCACATCTCAGAAATCTGTGGTGAATATACTTTCTTACAATTTAAACAATAATATAATATCACTGGTTGCATGTCGAGGGGGGCCGTACAGGTTGCGGAGCCGTAAGCACGGCATACCTTGCACGAGTTATGCCACTAGTAGTCCTACTGCGCATGTGAGCACTACATTTGTATAACATGGGATGGCATATGATATTTTGAACTTATTGACATGGAAATTACATGGAAAAAGTAGTAGACCTAGGCATTGCATTAACCTAGAAGCTATATTAATTTATGTTGCTATTTTTTGTTCTTACCTGTAACTCCTGTGTACTAACAATGGATATTTGACCTTGAAAGTGACTGTGAACATTGAGTTCTCATAGACCTCTAGGGCGTATGCAAATTGCAAATACAAGGTGGCAGAAAATGTGAAGAATTCTCAACAGCTTAAGGAAGTACAGCAGTTGACACAATGTCATTACACTATGCCTAGGATGAAGTGAGCCATACACACATGCCCTTTATCCATCAGTGTAGAGATTGCACAAGTTCATACTAGTCTTAAACATGTAGACTAAAGTCTGTCCATCCTTGAGGTACAAAGTGACCATCGTCGAGTTCATTCGTTGTAAATTAATCGAAACAGCGTCAGTAGTGTTAAGATCTTCGACTGCAACACGACTTGGAAGACAAATTCAAAGGATTCTAATGGTTTCTTTAAGTAGCAGGCTTCCTCTCGTTCAGACGGAAGTTTGCTTATTGGATGAGCGTAGCGAGCGTAGGGAGCAAAGCGAAGATTCCATTCTACTACACTGGAGAAAAAAATCCGGAATGTTTTTTTTTCTTTCTTTCTTTTTTTGGGGGGAAATTTTTGTATTTTTGTGTGTCTGTGAACAGGATTCCGGCTAAACCGATACTCCGATTGCGATGAAATTTTATGGAGGCCTTCGAAATCTCTGAACTTAGAACTGCCATCATTTTGAGCGATATCGAAAAATTATTTCTCATGAAAATCGCAATTTTACGATTTTTTTTCGTTTTTCTTGTTTTTTTCGTTTGTATTTTTGTGTGTTTGTTAACACGATTCCGGCTAAACCGATACTTCAATTGCGATGATATTTTCTGGAGACCTTCGAAATCTTTGAACTTAGACCTGCCACGTTTTTGGGTACAATCGAAGAAATATTTCTCATGAATATCGTACTTTTACGATTTTTTTCGATTTTTAGTGCAATATTTTCGTGACATTTGGGCCGATTCTGACCAAACGGGTGGGGCTACAACGTTCATATTTCACATGGACATTAAAGTAATGGTAATGTATTGCTTTTTGAAAGAAAAAGTTAAAAAAAATAGCCAGAATCCATAGAAATAAAGGTTTTAATATAAGGTTTTTCGAGGTTTATAATAACAATTAACAATAGAAACTTGACAACAATCACCTACAATGCATTCAAAAAGCACTTGCAAAGGAAAAGTGGTCCTACGACAACTAAAAACTTACAAAAAAGCTCATCCATCAACGCGGCGGGACTTTAGCGTTTTCCTAGTTATCACAATTTTGGATAACAAACACCACAAACCCAGGCCTCACACCAATTTGCTAATAGACAAAGGGAAAGTTGTTGGTGCCTGTTATCGCCAATGGCGAGAAAATTTGCCAATTTACAACTTTAGATGGCCTTAAAATGCATTTTAAAAAAATAAAAAAGGCGTAAGATATTGAAAAGTGAAATCCTATTCCAACTCAAAAATGTATATTCAATATTTTTTTACAAAATTATAGGGAAATAACATAAAAATAGGTAATATCTCAAGGGGCCCCGGGGGATTGACCGGGCAGCCCGGGCAGTAGTTACGCCACTGGCCTATGGTTGGATATTGGATTGAAGTCTAAATAACTTGTTAAAAAGACGGCAGCAGGATTCAAACATGGAATCTTCTGCTTTGTATGCAAATATGGGTAATAACCACTGGACCAACAAAGAACAAACCAACTCTAATTTTATCATCTCTTTTAAGGTGGCCCATATTCGGCTTTCGGTGGCAGGGATGCTTCCCGAGGTCTCGCAACATTTTCGGTCGTGAGCTCCAAAGATGGATATGATGATCTAAGTGATCTTAATACCATGGAAATGGATTCTGTTCGTGAGTGGGAGATGCAGTTTAAAGGTAAATTTGGTTCAACTATAATTGACAATTGACTATAGTACAGGGGTGGACAAATCCACCCAAAAGTTAGGGGTCAGGGAAAATAAGTAGGGGCCAGTAGTATCGCGGTGTAGCCGGGGTCTAGGGCGAAGCCCCAGCCGCCGGAGGCTTGTTGAGTATTGCGTAACGTTTGATTGCCTAAAACGCGGTTTAAAGCCAATTTGTGTCAATAATAAGTAATAACTTGTGGAAGTAGCTAGTTAATGTTGCATTGATAATTGAAAAACACACCAATATAATGCTGCAAGGTGTTTGTTTAAAAAAAATATATATTTTTTTTTAAAAATTATTTTTTGATGATTTAGGGGCCAGCATGAAATTTTTAGTCGCCCGGGAGAGCGGTTGTCCACCCCTGCTATAGGGAATGGGGATAGGCTAACCCCAATATTTTTAGAGTCTAGGCCTGCTGCTAAGAGGACATGTTATGTGGGACAAAGTAATGAAAAAAAGGTGATAAAGGCCTAGCTAGAGGTAACAAAAACAAATACAGTAAGAACTACTATTATCCAAGTTGGATGAGACCGGGTGCACCTCGGATTACCGAAAAACTCGGATGACGTTTTTTTTTGTTTATTTGCTCTCGTAGCATAGCCTGATATGGTAAAATAATATATGACACATGCAATGGATAAAGGAACATAAAATACACACGAAACTCTTCATACAGGGTATACCAAATGATTTAATAGCTTGTAAATCAAGCTCACACACACACGTACACAATTAGGTCTACATGTCGTAATAAAAACGCATGTCTAGGCCTAAACTCGACGCAGTAGGCCTAGGCCTAGAATGCAAACATAGGCCTAGCTCTCTTTCTCATCGCCCGCGCTGAAGCTCTCGTCGCAAGATAAGTCTGGGAAAGAAATAAGATAAGCCCAGGAATAACAATTCAATGCGTCATGATTACGAATTTCGTGAATCGGTTGAAACATGATCGCATCGCAATTCTTCTTCCACATAGTTCCACAACGACCATCTTTGATGATTTGATCAGCTGTGACTGTGAGATGGTTGGATCGTATGCGCACGCGCAGGCGCACACTGACCACTGAGCTCTATATGCTCAGTGACACTGACGCTTACCGGCGCTACGGCACACTGACCACTGAGCTCTATATGCTCAGTGACACTGACGCACACTGCTCGAAAGTCGAGATATCGCCGATCTATCATCTCTTGCACTCACTCGTAGGCATGGGCAATACTCCCGCTAGGCCTACAAATGTATGCTAGTACATTTAAAAAAGTGCGGCGCGACGTCTAAATTTATTTTTAAGTATTATTTACGTAGTAGTATTTACTTTAAATAATATATAAAAATAAATAAATATATTTTTTTTTTCTTCTATGGAGCTTGGTTTATACGGTACATTGGATAATGGAGTTCTTACTGTAGATGTATGTAGTAGGCTAGCTAATTCTGGTCCAGACATGACTTTCTGGGTATGCACCTGCTGATTACTTGAGAATGTTTTATGCCTAGGCCTACCTCAGACATGGAAGTATATCAGAAACTTAGTAGTAACTGTAGGTAATTCATTTTTCTTACTCTACTTCAGGGGAGGAGATTGTGCCTAAGCGCGCTTATCTCACTGTCGGCTAGCAACAATTTCAAACTGAATTTTCTAGCAAAGGTGCGGGGCACTCAGTCATATCGGTCTCGAGTTCACTAAAATGTGACGTTGGATTGTTGGTAGGTCCTAGATCTGAATGGGGAAAATAAAACAAACCAAATATTAAATAAATTGTCATGAAGAAAAAATAATTTTCACATTAATTATAGGCTTAGTTTAAGTTTAGAGTAAGATATTTCGGCTGTCCAACTTATTAACCTTCAGGGGCCAGATCCAAACTAATTTAAAAAAGGATGTTAAGAAAATGTTCGACGGAACTGGTTTATAATGATGTGTTGATCTACACCTCTGTTTGATGTTGAGAATGTTGTTGTTTGTTTAAAGAAAGCTTGGTAAATTGAGTACCGTATTTACCCGCGTATAGGCCGCCATCGCGTAATGGCCGCACCCCAGTTTTGACCATGCAAATTTTAAAAAGTACTTTGCATGTCGTATTGGCCGCATTTGTTATTATCGTTTTCCTGCATCAATCGTTCGTTATTCTGGGAAATATTATCGTAACGATCGTTCTTTAATATTTCCGATACGAAAACCCCAAGAAAAACAGACGCGATCGCGTATTTGGCTCTTCCGTCCGATGAAATCATGGGTTTGTACCAGCCATGCAGCTGACGAAATCGCGCGTTTGTACCAGCCTTTCAGCTTGACTCCGCCCAAACACGTGTGTGAGCCGACCGCTCAGCTGCGCGCAACTGGTGTGCATTAGATCGGACTTCTGGAATTGCATCTTTGTTCTAGGCCTAGGCTCCCTGGGCATGTTTATTAGCATTGTTTCTTTTTCATCATTCGCCAACGTACGTAATATTCAACTTGCTTTTTGGCGTTATTAGCGTTGAATAACCAGAAGACGAGTAATGACGGTCAGAAGAACAATCGAAACTATGAAGATGTCAATCTACACACAGTTGCAAAACATAACATTGTTCTAGGCCTACACAATCAGTTGGTTACCGGTACGTCTCAAGTTGTGGCACAGGGTGAAACAATCTTTATTTAAAGATTTATTGCAAAACTTTCCTAATTAAATTGATCTTGAAGTATGCTTGATCAATCAATTCCAGTTATATTTTAAAGTAATTATAAGTGATGTTTTTTTTAACGATCTTTACGGCGTTGAAGCGTGCGTCATTATCTTGTGTCACTGCCATGTATACCGCTGGTTAGAGCAGATGGAGGGTTCAAAAGCTAGTGTAACGGCTTCGTTCTCCTCGACATCTGCTCGGCAGTCCGGGTTAGTGGAGGAACTTATATGACAAAGTTACACCGTCCTTTCGGATGGGACGTTAAGCCGTTGGTCCCCTTGGTACTTTTCGAAAGGAGTAGGCTACGTGCCGGTACCGGGTTTCCCCTCCACCCTTCTGTTCATACTTCATCCTCATCTATCACCACTCATCATCTCGATTAGCTTAAGTGCATAAATATGAGACGTTAAGCAATATCCAATCAATCAATCAATCATTTAAAAACGATGCATCGAGGTTTCACGTACCAACAACATTGGGTTAGCCTACGATCTTCCATCAGGAAATTACGACCTTGCGCCGGGCATCAGGTGGATGCGTGACCGTCTGATGAGGCTATCACTGCTGGGAAACGGAGAATTCCACGGGCGGTGGGCGGACATTTTCACACGTTGAACAAGACTTACTTAATTAATTACTTACCGTTAAAATAATTTTTTTTGACTTGCTCGCATAGGGTATATGTGTACTAATATTGATACAATTATATATTATAATTTGTTTTAAATTTTCGACTTTGTACCGTCATATTGGCCGCCCTCGCATAATGGCCGCACCCTGTTTTTGAACTTCAAATTTTTTAAATACCTGCGGCCTATATGCGCGTAAATATGGTACTCTGACACCGTTGCACAACTTGAATCTCCGACCAGGCACGACGCGGTTGCCAGATGTCCTGGATTATCCAGGAAATTCCGTATTTGATGGGTAGGTATTTCCTGCGTCCCGTGTTATGTATCCCATTGATAAGCATATCATGTATTTAAATAAGGTACCTAATCCAAGTTTAAACTGCGTAAACATCGATAGTAGGGATGGGAAAAAGCGTTTAATTTTGTAAACTTTTAACCACTTGAACTAATCGCGTTTAAACGTTCTAAACCCTATTTTCTAAAAAAAAAAAAAAAAAAATTAATAAATTTAGGTAGGCAGAGGCTTAGGTTAAAACAAAAATCGTAATTTTGTACGAATGACCGGCCGACGAAATAATTAACAACGGTTTTATTCTCACTCTTGCATTTAATGACCCGGCACTTCCACCATGTGTAACAGACAAGATGTCTTAATACAGCCTGGGACCCGGCACCTCCACCAAAATTTAGCATTTTTAGAAAATTATCGGCCTAATCTGTTAGCCCGTGTTTGTGTAGGCTCCAAAAGTGATAACAAAAGAACATTTCATAATTTTTTATTTTTTTTATTATTAAACGTTTTGCGAATTTAATAACCTCTAACCGCCCACTAAACGTTTATTTAAACGTCCCATCCCTAATCGATAGGCTTACCTTTTGTTCATTATAGACGGCTGTAGGGAACAGACGGATTTAAAAAAAATTTGCTGCAAGCGTCGTCGAATCTGTCAGATATAATTAGAGCAGTGAAACATAATTCATGGGTGCAGTGCAGAGTGCTGACTGATATTACGCATTCGCCTGCAAGCTGTTTCACATCTTCTCTTGTAGGTACTTTTTATGTTCATTAAAGAGAAGACGTGAAACTTGACTTGCAGGCGAATGCGTAATACTAGTCGGCACTCTGCTCTGCGTCCATGAGATATTTTTTACTGCTCTAGAAGGGGTAGAGTGGGTCAGGGTGAACGCTCTGCCCTGAGACACACGTAAACCGCTGGCTAGAGCAGACTTAGGGTTCGAGAGCTAGTGTAACAGCTTCGTTCTCCTCGACGTCTGCTCGGCAGTCCGGGATAGTGGAGGAACCTATATGACTGTCAAGGTTACACCGTCCTTTCGGATGGGACGTAAAGCCGTTGGTCCCCTTGGTACTTTTCGAAAGGAGTAGGCTACGTGCCGGTACCGAGTGGTACCTCCTCCCTTCTATTCTTACTTCATACTCATCTATCACCACTCACCGTCTCAAATAGCCTTAGTGCATTAATATGAGACGTACAGCAATATAATATTTTATTTTTTTAAATGATCCTTGGGGCTAAATTTGCACTTTGTGCCGTTTTCACCACTTATTAAGATTTTGATTATCGATAATGAATGAGTAATGTCTTTTGATTATGTCTATCAATTATTGAGATTTCCAAGATTATTTTTGATCAATAATAATATTATCATGTGCACGTTGCACCCCTGGTTAGAGGTTACTATTGTTCTCAATCGTAGGGCCTACATCTCTCCATCAATAAATTCTATTTAGCCTATGTAGGCCTATACGATCAAATAAAGAAATTGGATATTGACTGAATCCGCTAAGCAATAACAAGTGTGTGCAAATAAATAACCAACAATATAAATAGATCTAGGCCTATAATTTAAGAAGTATCTTCTTAGTTTTCCATATCCTTTACGTTCCTTTTTCTTTCATCCTCACTTTTAAAAAGGTTTCATAACATTGTATTAAATGTTAATAGCCTTAATTACAGTCCTCCTTCGGCTGGGGACCCAGACTCCGTCCCTGCTCCAGCACCCCCTTCCCCCATCAGCGTCCCTGTCACAGCGCATCATTTCATTGTATCCCATCCCCGTATTGCCCTAGCTGATCCGTACATATGTGATACTGATTGATCAATGCACTATCTTGTAATATTTGGTGGGCTTACTGGCGCTGTCGTTGAGCATCTACCCTAAACCAACTCAATGGTGCAATAAGCTCTCAGTTTGGTATAATTTCATTCAGAATTCAATTTATGTTGGCAATTCTATTCAAAATTAAAATCTTATGTTGTTGACCTTATATATTATTTATTGACAATTTTGGTCCGCACTGACAACAAATAGTAGGCCTATGTATGTTTGATATTGGTTCCTGATCTGTTTCTTGATCTTTACTCTTTAATTTATTACACACTTCTATGAGAAATTTATTGCAAAGCAATTAAATGTTTAAATTAATGTAACACTTGTAATTTAAAAAATATCAAAAATTGATTACCCCGTCCATAACTGTTCTGCCTGTAGGCCTATGTAATTTTTCCTTCCAGTCCCCCTAAATTCCTAGGCCTATTTATTTTACAGATTTGCATTAAATTTGTGAACCAGTGTTAGTTTACTCACCTATCTAGGCCTAATTGTTAAATTTTCAGAGTGAAATTTTCAGTGTTTATAGATAAATACGGTAATCGGTATCCTTAGTTGTCAAAGAGATGGACGGGCAATTGATCATTACTCGGCCTTCAATATCAAACTTTTCATTCTAAACTTAAATAAATTTTGTTTCCACTTTCAATTATGCCTCCAAATACAAATGTGTGAAAAAAGCTAAATATAAACCACTTTGCAAATGTCCATAAAATAATTCTTTCATACTTAACAGTAAGTAAACTGATAAAATACCAATAATGGCAGCCCTGCAGCATGTCCCTGTAACACTAGTTTTTGTTTTCTTGAGTTTGCTGTCCCTAACTTATGCATTACATTATTTTCCAGAAAAGTATGATTTCGTGGGCCGTCTACTAAAACCTGGCGAGCAACCTACAAGTTACTCTGATGAAGAAGACGACAGTGTTCAGGCGGAAGGTGGAGATAAATTGAAGAGTGAATGAAGGGATGTACAACCAACTGGGCATTTCAATGCTTTAATTTTTATATTATGTATACATAAATATACTATGGCAGCAATTTGCATTTTACAAAGCTGGTGAGATTGACTTTTGTAATTTGTGGCTGTGGTGTTGCTTAATTAAAATCATGCCGTGTAGGTATTTGTGTCATCTGCTTGCAAATTAGCCACACATTTATATATTTTTAAACTTTAACTTGATGCTTTCCCATCGAATCTAACAAAAATGTCAATAGCTAGTTGTCAGTGGAATTTGGTATCTTAATCAAAGTTGACATTTTAATAGTTTGGGGAGTTGGTAAACATCATGTGCAAATCCAGAGTTAAAATCTCTATGGGTGCTTACGAAAACCTTCCCATCGGATCACTAACCCCTGAGGGACAGGATCCACGTGAGTAGCAGACACCAATGTAACCTTGGCTGTCAATTCAACTGTAACCACATGGCATGCTTGAGACAAAGACAAAAGATGCTGCACATCCCCTACCCTGCATTGTTCGTAAGTAGGTATTCATAAGCACCCTAGTTATAAAGAGACATCCCCTATGGAGGCATATTTTTAAACGAGAAAAGCTAGATATTTATGTGGTGGGTGGGGCTACAATTGGTATTGCCACAAGTCTTTTAAAGTATGCATTTTACTTTATATGGTAAGTAGTGGAGTAGTTGAGGATTAATGATGATTGATTATATTGTTGCCTAAGGCATCTAAAATTAAATTTTGTTGTAATTAATATTTAATTTCAATTTTAGTATTCAAGGCAATATTAAGTTTCCGAGAGGCATACCTTCTGCCATAGGTAAAATGTGCGTAGAGTATTTCTTTGTGGTCAATAAGTTCTGGGTCTTAAAGGGATATTCACCCGCTAAACTAAAAAAATATTTCATTCAGGCTAGCTAGTTATGAATTTAGAAATTGACAGAACAATTATTGGGTCCACCATTGACCCCAAAAAATTGTCAAACTTGATATTTTTCGAACTAGGTCCCATCGGCAAAAATCTCCCATAAGAAATAACATGGGGAAGATCTGTATGCTACGAGACCTTGGAAGATTTTGATCCAAAAAAAATTGGTCATTATTGACTTACTCTACAGACTTTTCTGTAAATCCTCTATATTTTGTTTTGTAATTTGGGCAAGTGGTTCGGTCAAAATATGCTGATTACCAAGAAGGGGTGTGATTTTGGAATGCATATTTTTGCGTGTTTGAGAGTAGGCCTATATTTGTGCCCATTTTCAAGACACGAAGGGTCATTTTAAATTGGTATGATGCTCTAGTATCTATGCGGAACAAAAATGAAGCAGGTTAAAGCCGATTTAAGAAATTTCTCAAAACGCAAATTTTCAGTATTTTCTGGATCAAAAAAAAATTAAATTCGTGTAAAATCACAGTTGCAAGATATACTTTTTTAAACTGTCATTTTAGTGTTTAGTGTGGTGTTTTAGTGTGTTGCTATAGATTATGTGGTAAAAAATTTTTTTTGGAGTAATAGCCCCCTTAAACTTTGACTGGTACATTCATGATTGATATTTAATGCAATTACTATAACATGAAAGAAGAAAGCAATTCATGTATCATGTTCTTAGAGCTAGGCTTTTACAGTCCCCTTAACACAGTAGTGTAACAATGATGATGTCTACTAGCCCATGTCTTGTTGGTTAATCCTGTGTCATTTCTGAAAAAATCGAATCCACAGTTTCAATAAAACTTGTTAAAAACTTGTCTGATAATTTTACATAAATAAATATATACTCAAATTTGCAGAAATAAGTACCCCGAAATTACATACCTTGATGGTAATCATCGTATTGTGACTGAAACGATTACCAAGTTACATAAATCAAGCGAGTGTTACTGGGAAGATGGGCAAGATGTCATTGATGGCCAATGTTTCCACGATTGCGACGTATAACCAATGTCCCAATGTTGTTCATTATGAAAGATTTTTGCCGACTTGACCTAGCTCGAAAATGTTCAAGTTCGATGTTTTTCTCCAGATCGTGGTAAACAAGATTTGGGATTTACTCTGTAAATCTGTAACTAATTAGTAATAAATTAGGCTTCATCAAGTTCAAGTAGTATGTATATTTTTGTTTGGATTATTGGGTAAATAAATACCCCTTTGAATACACAAAAACAGCAATGGATTGCTTTTTTTGAAAATAACTCGAGTAAGCATACATGTAAAGTTTGATGCAGTAAATATATTACATATAATACATTTTACATGTTTCTATTTATTTTGTTTACAGTGTAGTTAGTTGTCATAAAAATATCCTGTTCACAAATAATAATAATAATTATAAGAAGAATGTACGTGCCCGTGTCTCCTTATCTTATTTGCCTCATTGACAGTTGAGTCTCCAGACCTTCTGGTAGTAGGGCCTAGTAGAGAAGGACTTAGTGTTTTGCATGGCAGTGATTGTTTGTGCATGCAATTGCAACACACGTTCAAAATGCTTTTGCATCCGTATTCTTGGTCTAAAAAGCTTCTCTAACGGTTGGACTTTGTTATCCCTCCTCCTAAGTGCAACTCTCGACAATTCCACTCTCAATTTGCGAGTGAAAATTTTTGTTGCTTGCGAGATGGTCAATTTATTCTTTCAGGCTGCTCCTATTTCGCAGTCTAGCATTTAAATCGGCGCACATATCAGACGCCCATGGCTGTCTGCCAACCCAACACCAAAAAACTAAACCATCAAGGTCAAGTTCCAGGCTGCTAAGGCAACCAGGCACGTAAAAATGGGGCTCCTAAGCAAGGCTAGAAAGATACGTTTCCACCAACAACCCTAGAAGTGTTTTACATTTATCATTAGTCATTACACTTGTCAAGAATCTCGTAAACGTCAGTGGTGCTAGGTTGAAATCAGAGTAGGGGATCATAATAAACAAAACTAGTGTGACCTTGCACGTCCTCAAGAAACCATAGACGTAATTCCAGTTGAAATTGCAGCTCCTGGAAAATGGCAGTTTGGAGGACACAAAAATTCAAGTTTAAGCATAGTTTGCTGAAAACCGAATAGACAAACGGTGCTAGATCGTGAGCTTAGACCTACTTTCCACTGACGGAGGATCAAACTCTTATGATGTACCTATGTAGCTATTAATGCATTATTTGATTTCTTCATTATTGATTTTTAATGAAAGATTTCGCCTCAAAACGCGTTTTACCCCTTCAAACATAATGCATGCCCCAAATAAAAATCTACAGCAAAAAGGTCTCTGCAGCTAGTGCACGCCCCAGTTTGGCCGCACCACATGGGTTACGAGTGAATATATTACACATCTGGGGACATCCGCTGGGTTTGCCAAGGTTTGCCAAAGCGATGTCATATTCGTACTGACGGACAGTTTCTGCTAGAAATGCGACTCGGTCATATCTAGCAGTTGACTAGGTAGTACATGGAAAACAAAAACGTCAGGCTAGCTTGCCAATTAATCATTATTCATTACTATTTAATTAGGTAATGATGGGCCACTGTAGTCCATGGTATTTGGGAGGACAAGTACAGATCCAGACAGTGGGGAGGGTTTCTCATTTTCTCATTGTTTTTATTTTATTTATTTGTCCACATGAGGAATGCCAAAGCTCGCCCTTAGTTTTGGGGAGTGAAATACTTCCCTACCTCCTAGATGATGTTCTTGCCTTAACGTTCAGCAGAGGAATGCTCGTGGGCAAATTAATCGAAACTAATAAATAATAAAAAAACAAATTATCATATCAATCCGAATCAAATAGTCCAGGCCTATTCCACTCAATTCTTAACATTGTCTTGATAGAATATGTCTATAACAACACGCTTTCTCCATTAATTCAAAAATGTATTGCGTATGACTCGATTAGATATCTTTGACTTTGTATGACTTACTATTTAGGCCTATTCTATTGCAGTAAACCATCAATATTAGGTTTGTTTGGTTTACTACACGAACCTACACTTTACACTAGTGTAAGTGTAGGCTCACAAAGTCTAAATTTAAGCGTTTTCGTATTAAGTGTGGTGTAAAGTGTAGCCGTTTGGTTTGACTTCGTGTAGTGTAAAGTGTAGCATTTCTACACGAGCTAGAGTGTAGGTGTAGAAATTGAGGTGCAAAATTTGAAGAGAAACAGATGAAAATATGAGGAAAGACACAATTCTTGCAATGACAATCAATATAACTCCCAAAATCAATTAATAGTCTACTATATTACGCATTAGAAACCGATTTGGAGCATTTTTTATGTGGGACTATATTTTGTGATAAGGGCAAATGCATAGGGTACTCTAACCTCAAAAAGGATAAGCACTTATTAAGTTTTATGTTCCAAACAACTTTTCATCATCTGATATTGTCTGATAGTAGACCTATACGATTAATTTGACTCAATAGTGACTTCAATATGTACTGTTTGTTGTTTTATTATGATTTAGTAGTTTGACAGTTCGATGTGGGGGATTCTAGTGTGAAGTGTAGCTTAAAAAACATTTGGTTATCCCGGGTAAAGTGTGGTGTAATTTGATTTGAAGGCTTACACCTACACTACACAAGTCTACACTACACTAGGTAAACCAAACAAACCTATTGTTTACTCTTTATTGTATTTATCAGTGCAAATGATCACAGTGCTAATTCAAATTTCTATGTAACTGCATACCTACATGTAGTTGAAGTAGCCTTGTTTCTCTAATTGTGGTCTCAACTCTCGATAGTCGTGACCATTGAAAGTCGAAGAACATGTCTTACATATGAGCTTATACTATTTGCAATTATCGAGATCACCACTTCCACACACTTCCTCTGCTTTCACTAGGTACTCACGTTCAGTATCTGTATCAATCATCTGCATTCAAGTTGACTTTGACTGGTCTGCTTTGGCCAGGGATTTGTGCTGTATGATTGAATTGGTAGATCTTTAGGACTGTGCAAACTGGTGTATTTAATTATAAAACTAGGAAAATGCTAAAGTCCCGTCGCGTTGTTGAGCGAGCACCGGTACGTGCAACACGACCCGAGTACGACATTCCCATAATGTTACATACCAATAAGTCTTTAAGGTCTTGACCGATTTAGCTGAAAATTTGTAAAATAGGAGAGAATGTTGTACTTATTGACCCTGCCAAATTTCATAACGATGGGAACATTTTTATTTTTTTATTTTATGTAACCAACGATCGGATTTTGTTAAAAAACTATACAGCAATCCGCATAGGTGGTATGTACATGTGTACAAAATTTCAGGTCGATCGGAGAAACGGTGCGACCTGTACCGAAGCAGTAACAGAAAAAAAAAGAAAAAAAACAGACATTCGAGCCATAAGAGTCAAGTGGAGACGCTCGCCTCGCTCGCTCAATAATGGACAGATTCACTTGTTTTTATTCTTAGGAGGGCTTTTTAGTACTGATTGAACATGCCCACAGATGTTGTGTATTTATTTGACAAAACAAGTTCATCCTTTCAACAATAGTAGTTTCTTTATTGTCGACTTAGAAATTTGAGTTTCAAGTAAATATAGGTACTCAAATGAACTCGAGCTTCTTAGATACAAGATTTTGCATACTTGCACAGCGCAAAGTAAACCCCCTTTATAGTGATAACTAAATTCTTAAGAACATTTCAACTTTCTAAGGTTGGGGTGAAACTATGTATTTCTTTCACATAGTAATGTTTAAAGTAACTGAAGAATTGGTTTCAATTATTTGGAAAGTTAGTTAAAAACATACCTTGGTACATAATTTTTCATCACCAAAACCATAACTTGAACAGTGGTCTTTTGATGAGTTAACTATAATTTCCTTACAGGTACATTTTTTGCATCAATAGGCCTATAGATAGTAAAGGACATGGTTTATGTGGGCGTGGGGCTATTCATAGGCTTCACAGATATAAAGCTCATTCACAATCAATTAGTGTGTAGGTACAAAATTTAGCCTGAAAATTACAAGAAATTGATATTTCACTTTTCACAACCAATTATAAAAAATATATAGATAAATCCATCTGAAAATCCTCAAATCACTGATGGTTGTATTTAGACTATATGCCTACTGATCAATGGTGAATCATCCAGAATTTATAGGCCTAAGCACTACGGTATTGATGCTTTTTAAAGGCTTTTTTGCACATTCCCCAAAGTATGAAAATTACTCCCAAAATAAAGTTGGACTAACTTTTTGTGTTGTTCGGTTCGTGCGGTAATTTTATGATCTTGGATCTGAACAGTTGCAAGGGAATTCAATTTTACCAAATTGGTAATTTAATTTCTATCGGCATGTGCTAATTGGTTGTAATGGAAATTTTCAACGTTTTTTTTGTTGAAAATTTTAAAAAATTGTATTCTTTTTTATGTGTTGGGCTAGTATGCAATAATTGGATTGTTACCTAGGTAACCTTGAACAACAACTATGTAATATTTATTAATCATAATAAACTGCAACTCAATATTCTTAGCAGCCATGTTACAGCACTGTAGGTCTATTGATACAATAAACAATTATTTCAATGATCCATTAACTAGCGCGGGTTTATGGGACACGTTGTGCGCGCAGGAGCGGCTCCATTGAACAATGTACCCAAGTGGAGTTATTGCCTTACATAGAATAAAAGTTTTGTATCGTGTATTTTGAATCATATTAACAGCAAGGCGGACTGGGACGAAAGGGCCGGATGCTGGCATGTAGTAGGGCCTGTACGAGGATGCTTGCAAAGCCCCAGCTGCCGGAGGCAATTTTGCCAAAGAGGAAATTTTTGGGGGGTTTCTTTATTTTTTATGGCCTAAAACGCTATTTTAGGGTGCGATTAACAGGCGCCAACAACTAGTAACACGACCCGAG
Source organism: Sweltsa coloradensis (assembly GCA_024449915.1). Lineage (NCBI taxonomy): Eukaryota > Metazoa > Arthropoda > Insecta > Plecoptera > Chloroperlidae > Sweltsa > Sweltsa coloradensis. The sequence continues at coordinate 46,660 of JAMZAV010000287.1, read as the reverse complement.
CTCGCAATTCAAATCTCGCGAAAATTATATTCGAGGAAGCCTTACAACCAATAATGTAACTCGCAAGTACCAAATTGACACTTGCAAAATGCGAGCTTGTGAGTGGATTTGGCAAGGTGGCGGTCAGCGGTGAGCCTCCATGACGTATCCTGGACATTTTGATTGAATCATGCATAACTTTCCAATAATAATGTTATTGAACACATATTTATGTATTAAATATATTTTGTTTCAAGCTTTTGTGATCCATTGGTATTAATTGAATTAGCTACACATAATAGTCACTAGTTCCTACTGAAAACTGAAAACACTAAACAACCATTCTCTTTTGAAGAGCCGCCCAAGGCACCCCATGACCATGAGTCATCGTTAACATTTTTGTTCGGCAACTCTTTTTTGCAGTAAACAAATACACAATCATATATATTTTGTCTGAAACTGAAAGTGTAGCGAGTACAAATGTTCTACAGGGGCCCGGAATGTCAAAAGCCCGGAGTGCAATCGCACCCCGGCACCCCCTGCCAGTCCGCACCTGACGCTCAGAAAAAAAAACACCATTCCTGAATATATGTTGCCATGTATGCTGTGAATTGTAAGCTCGACATGACGACAAAACAAATTGAGGTACACAACTACATTTCTAGATTTAGATAGTTGGGAAACACTTCAGTAGGTGGAATTGTTATTTTCTGAATTGTATTAAATATTAACAAACTACATTGTTTCGGTATTGCATTTAGCCCACCACTTTTTTCTAAAATGCACTAAATGCACTCTAAAGAAAATGATTTTCAAAAACTTACCTGCGACACTATTTATAGGGGACCTGCCCCCCATACCCCCGTACTTAATCGCTTTCCTGCGGATGTACATGCACGCACGAATCCCCCCTCCCCCCTCCATGATTATGTCCTAGATCCACGGATCTGCCACTGCAATAGGGTCCCAAAACAGGTTGCATGCAGGGCCACAATAAGTATAAATCCGCCTCTGATTACTAGTAGTAGTGAATGTGAATGTTACTTGAAGCAAGCATGTTGAGACTGATGTACTACTTGAAACTAACATCTTCTATCCTCCTCTCCTGCCCTTATTTGTCATGTAGGCCTATTCTGCAAGGAGACTGAGCCTATTGTTACATAGGTAGGAATGTATTTTGATTTCCTAATGATTATTTTTGTGAGTCAAACCATAAATTGATGTATTGGTGTGATTTCTGAACACTCATTTAAGTGTCAACTCTGATAGAGTGATTTGGCTACAATTCATGTTTTAAAAAATATAACAATTTGTTTTCCAACACCACAGCTAGGGGAGATGTATACTTAGTAAAGGTAATAGCAAATACTGTAATAGGAATAGCCTTGCTATTACTAATTCAGTCTACTCCCCAAATTTAACACAGGCGGAAGTAGCAAACAAAAAACCGCCTGGAACAAGTCAGTGTTGCCAGCCATAGGATAATTAACGTCTGCCCAGAACTACAATAACAGTTGGTAATACTGGCGCTGGTAGCGCGGCGGTGGCTTGGCCATATCTCCCGTGAATAGGCCGTATTAATAGCGAAGCTATTCCATTATAGAATTTGGCACTAGGTACATTTTATTATATAGGTATCTTCTTGTGCAGTATACAAGAAGCACATTTTTAAACTAGTATGCATTTTCTTGTATGTAGGTATGTATGGTCAATTAAGCTTTAAAATATGTATAAAATCATATTGCGTGATTTTGAGGCTATTTTTGGAGATGTTTGGACTTATATTAGTTATGTGGAATGGAATGATGTTCATATTACCTATATAGGTGTAACCCCAAATGTGAGTTATATTTTGTAGTTACCTTTTGTTAGACCACAACAAATGTCTAAAATCTGAATTGATAGTCCCTGTTACAATATATATAATATATATTATTTTTCAACCGGGCAATGTCGGAGCCTGTTTCTTGACGTCTTTATGTTGCTATATGACACAGTAAAGGTTTGTTCGTGAGTCCATCTAGAAGCCATGGTTTTGTACCACCGTTCTCTTTCATCCAGTATATTTGTAAAACTAATTGGACTGGGTGGCCTCCACTCAATCCACCTGATATTGATGTGGTTCAGAGAGTAGAGATCTGGGCCCCCAAATCAAACAAAAGCAACAAAGGTGCTGAAATATCTAAGTATTTATTTACTATGGCGTGGTTAATTAGGCACATTCCCCGTCGCCAATAACACCATATATATAGTATATAAGGTAACTCTCCACTTACCTATACGTTTGTTTGTACTTGGTGGTAGTGGCTATATAATCTCCACTCAACTCTGATCATACAGGTGGATTGAATTGAACAACCTAGAGTGAAGGTCATGCTTAATGTGAGATTCAAACCCACGTCCCGTGCAGTCATACTTCTTGGACCTGCAACCAAAACAAATACCAGTGTGTAAAACTGTGTCAATGTTAAACTAACAATTAAATAAGCCAACTAATTTACCAATAGTGTACAGTATAGTTTGAGAGAAATCGGGCTTTACGTCTTATGGCGCGGTGACGTAGAGACGACAAATCAGTGAATGATCAACATAGAAAAAGGATACAGATGAATTATGAACCCACATCCAACCAATGCTCATTAATTTGTAGGTCATGTGGCTAGATTTTCTGTTTAAGATTGATTCAAACTGTCCTACACCAGCCTGGAAAATGGAAATAGCATTCCAGTAGATATGTACTTACTGTAATAGTTATATTTTCAAGTGTAGGCTTAATCTTAGAGATAGCAAATATCTTTGGTATTTCTTTTGATTAGTTACTGCTTAGTGCTTATTTTTGTAAGTGTGTTGTTAAAGTCTTGATAGTGGTTTTAGGCAATAACAGTGCTTTGTGATTAGTATATTATTGTGGCATTAATTGGTTGCAGCTGCTGATAGAAACTGAAATAAGTTGTGTAGGCCTATTGAATTAAATCATAAAAAAGCTCTCAAGTACCTAATGTAAAGTGATTCTTGCTAACGACTTGCTTAAGAATATACTGAACTTATTTGGTATGAGAAGTGACGTGATGCCAAATTTTATGATAAGTGGAGCATGCAGTTTGTATAAAGTCTTCTAACATAATTTTGGCGCACGGAATCATAGACGGTAAAAAAACATAGAAAATATTTTTACTTGCAGAGTTAAAATGGGTGCAATGTTCCGAACTAAATTGCTATCGGGATCGTAGCTCTAATCTGGAAGTTGGTTATATAGTTAATAATATCATTGTTCAACTATGATGCGATCCCAATTGCAACAACAGTGTTCAGAGGCTTGATGCATTCACACAACACAAATGCTTCTTACTTTGCTTTTTCAACCCACTGCAGACAATTCCTTGGGAGATTTGTTGAGACATTAACTTGGTGTCCTAAACTGTAGCAGTAGCCGAGGGAAAAATGTGAGACTTTTGAATTATTTTCTTGTCCCAAAATGCGAACACAATGTGAATTCCTGGATTCCGATAAGATGGTGTGTCTTGTGTCATTCACATCTACTAGTAGAAAAATATAGTTAATAGTTTTTAGCTGGCTCTTTGCAATATGCATGGATACTGCAAAATATATTACTGTTTTTAATGTGTTGTTGTCTTGAATGCCTATTCAATAATATTTCAATGGATGTTGTAATTATAAACTATGTATTAAGCTCTAGTTAGTAATATTATGCAATTGTGTGTAGTACCAGTACACCCCTAAAATGTTTGAAGGGAAAAGATTTAGCCATAATGAACTACCAACTTTATTCCAGTGTGTTTCTTTATTAATTTTTGTTCTAGCAAAAACTTATAATGTAGGTATTGTACTCTACTCTAAGGGATTGTGCAGACAGTTGAAATTTGTATTTGTAGTGAGTGCTATCTTTAAACCGTAAAACTCAATAATGTGAATGGCATGTTCTTTGCTTTCATTGAGTGTGTGATGCAGTAATAGTGTACAGGGCATTGAAACTGTACTGCCTTCAGCCTGCATATCCCTATTAGTTATACTTTGTACTACATAAGAGTTATTAATAGACTAGTGTGCCATTTCAAAGTTATGCCTGCATAACATAGAAGACAAATCATATACGGTACCTACATTAAACATACATTATCTTCTTGCAAGTAGTTCTTATTTTTGAGAATTCTTTTTCTTTTTTGTGCCAGCAGTCTTTTTTAAGGTGTGAGTTAGTAATCGACTTATAAATTTGTAGTAGCTATACTTTGAATTTTTAAGTAATACCCTTTTTAGTTAGGTACATTTTTTCTCAGGTTTGTTCTCTGGGCACTTTCTAGCTCTTAAAATTTTGTTACTTAATTTTAGCTATAAGTGGGCAAAAATTACTATATACATAATTACGTACTGTATAATATACATACCTGCACTACATCATCATGGTTCATGGCATGAAGTGGGATTTTCTCTTTTAATTTTATTGTTACTATTTTTGTAGTTTTGTTACTAAATGAGGTGTTAACATCTCTTGCCAAAACGTTTATTGTTTTTGGTTGAATTTGTTTCAAGTGTGTGTTTTTAACTAATGTCATGGCATATCTCTCTTGTTGGCTATAACATTCACGATTATTGTTCTCCTTGCACCCTATGATTGAAGGCAGTCCCACTTTAGTAGGAATCCAAAACATTATGTTACTTCGTTACTTTGCTAAAAAAAAAAAAAAGAAAAGATCCATCGAATCAATTGTTATTTTATAACCTCAGCTAGCATGTTTTTAATTTTTAATTTCACCAACAGATGTATTGACTGTATAAGATGCCGTACTTGATGTATTCAAAAGTGAGACTGCCAACTACTGGTTAGATTCATCTTTGAATGCACTTGAAATCAGGTGGGTCTAATTAATAAGTGCTCTACTTAGGAACCATGACTAAGAGTTCCTTCCTTTACCATATCAAAAATTATATACAAATGATAACACACAACTTGGTAATTTTGTACTATGGCTCAGAACTGATAAATAGAGCCAAGTAGTAAGTACTACAGTAATTTCTTGGGTGTGATGTGTTATAATAATGAATGGGAAGCTAGATCCCATTAAATCATAAGTTCCAATTGCAATGCGCATGATTCTTGGCTAAAATTCTGAACTTCAGTGGTGAGTCAGCCGGTCACGAACTGACGAAGAACAAAATAAAAACCATGCATCTCGTAAATTAGCTTCCTAAACCACATGAAAAGATATCTCAACCATTGTAGATTAACCTCTGTACCGGTAGTGTACCAACAATAATTATTCTTTTCGTACATCTTCGTCAAAAAAGTAAAAAGCTGGTTAAAGGATTATATTTTGAATAAAGATATACATATACAAATATATTTTAATAGTTAACATTTTTTAAATTTGCCCTCAATTAGTTTCGCAAAAATCTCCACTGTTTGGTTGTAGGTTAAAGTAAGTTCGGTCATTACGCGGGTCCTGAACAACCATTTTCACCACTTGGACCATAGAATAACCCAGCTTTATTGTGAATATGAAGGAAGCTTGTATAACTAGAAATAACTGGGTAAAGTGTGAACAGTTTTCCGGACAACTAACTAATTGAGCATTATATTGCCTAACTCGGCTTTCTTGTGAAACCCATCAGATTGGTTGTAGCTTGTAGTTATCATTAGGAAATAGATCTTTGCTCTCTTTTTAATTGTTGTGCTCAAAGTAATATAGCACTGTATTAGTCAATCGATTGGTTTAATGTGTTTATATTTTATCAACTTTATCATCATGTATAATAGCAGAAAATGGGAACATTATATTTGGTGAAGGTGTATCTTCTGGGCAAAAGTAAAAATCTGGATGAGCTGTAAAAATGTCTTTATCAAATGATTTCGTCCAAAATACTATTTAAAAAGACCATGCAATGAATGCACCATGATGAATCGTAATGAAAAGAAACTTGTTTTCTTTTGTTAAGTCAATTGTTATTATGGACATGCATTGCATCAACTTTTTAAAATAATTCTGTCCCTCTTTCCATTTGACGTCCATGATCGAGCTATCAGCGTCTTCCATTGGCATGCACGTTTCAGTTCCATTGTGTTCATGGCACTAGGGCAGTTCTCAATGGAACAAACTAGAGATGTAAACTTTAGAAAAACCAACGGCCCGGCCCGAAAGATGATGATTCTGGCCCGGCCCGAAAGTCGGACCAAACGACCGGTTCTTTTGAAGAAAAAAATCTTTACGATTTTTAGACTCTGAATAGGCTTTGCCGGCGTCGTTTTAGACAAATTGTGTTATTATGACAGTATTTCTTAGTTCTACTGGTATATCGTTGTAACTGGCCCGAACAGGCACGAAATTTCCATGCTACGGGCCCAGCCTGGCCCGAAACTCGGGCTTTCGGGCCAAAATTCCCATCTCTAGAACACTGAACACACTTCTACGTAACATACCACTGGCCGAGTCCGAGCATTCATGTGGTAGGTAGTTAATTGTATTTTCTTCAAAATATGAGTCTTAATTATGTATGAACTACAAGAAATCAGATAGATGAATGAGCGTATAGCGAGTGAAGCGGAGGAGTAATTTAACTACGGTGTGTTTGTTCGCTTTCCAGGTTTCCACCGGTCAAACGACTAATCTGATCTGTGAGGACATTTTCGGAACACCTTCGAAATCTCTGAACTTAGACCTGCCACATTCTTTAATACTACCGGGAAATTATTTATCGTGAAAATCGCTCTTCTAACTTTATGTTACCCTCCCCGGTATTTGTATATTTTTCAAACATTTCTTCGCTCTAGTCAACGCCTATCGCAACGAAGTTTTCAGAGAAATTGCATCATATATCTTAAATCTGTAGAGATTTTGAGTAATACTTCCCATGAAAATCGCTCTGAAAATCACAATGTTATTTGTTGGATGAGCGTAGCGAGCGAAGCGAAGATTCCATTTCACTACACTGGAGAAAAAAATCCGGAATGTTTTTCTTTTTTTCTTTTTTTTTCTGTTTGTAGTTGCACAGGAGTAGCTATAATATCGGTACGATGCAGTGTCTCAGCATTTCAGTTAGAACTCGGCCCAAAACTGTCATATCGGCATAATTTTTTTTTTACTCTATTCACGATAAAATTTACTAGGACTTATGTTTTGTCGATTTTCGAAATTGTACATAATATGGTCTTATAAAAAATTGCGAACTTGGTCAATATTTTGAAAATTTACCTTCACTTTAGAGCTTTATAAAAAAAATACAAATTTGTTTATGGAAAAAGCACAAAACATAAGTTCTTATTTCAACAATTATCTTTAAATTTAAAAAAAAATTATTAAAATCGTACATGTAGTTACCGCTAAACTTACTGAACTACGAATGCATGTTTTGCAGCTATTTTAGGCCTTTTCGGCCCCAGCAAGTGGCGCACTCTGGCGATACGACTTTTTGAGTGACAGAGGAATTATTTATGTTCGAAAAAACAATTTGATTGGCCACGAGTGAAACTGTTTAACTAATGCAGAACAACACACAATGCAAAGGCCTATAATACGTGTTTGTTAGAGACACGGCAACAGTAAGACATATTGAGTTATGTGTGCAAGATTTTGCTTCAATCAACAGGTTAATATTAATTTGGTTAAGATGAGCCCGGATGAGCCCACCCAATGAGAACAAGTACATATCAAAATCATAATAGAGGTATATGTATTTATCTTCGATGGAAAGCAATACTAAAATATGGTAGTATGATTTACAATGGCCATCTGTTCATAATTGGATCACGCCGCACGCATGGGGAAATATAGTTACCTTTAAAAATATAACGCAATCTTTGTGAATATGGTACTAAACAAATTATAAAGATTCAAAGATTCGAATTGAAAATGCCTTGTTTTGGCTCGAACCCGGATCATTTGGTTCTTTGGTTGCGCGTTTCTTTATTAGTCAGTTGGATTAGCCACGTTACAAAAAACTCGTTTTATTATGCGCAGAGCGCAAGGCAATCTAAAAACGTAAATATTGTTCCGTGGTGGTATAATATGTAATGTTTATTTGTAACAAGTCATTTTTAATCGATTTAAAGTTCCTGAGTTTTAGCATTTGATAACGGTAACAAATATAGAAATTGTACAGTGGCGCGCTGAACCCTTGAATCGAACAGGAGCAAGCCCCCTCTTACAGGACCCACCCACCCTCACAAATAAACACATGAATGGGGGGTCTGGGGGGGTAGCCCCCCAGGTAACATGCGGGTCCGGGGCGCATAGCCCCGGAAAAATTTTCAATTCCTAGGGTGTGTTAGGTGCGTTTTAACGAGTTTTAAGCACAGAAAATACCTTTTTGGTAACAGAATACAAACCCATTACATGCAAGAAAAAAACAAAATTCATCAGTCCTCCAAGACGTTTTCATTGTTCTTAATTTTCACGCCCCATGCAACATGCGGGTCCGGGGCGCATAGCCCCGGAAAATTTTTCAATTCTTAGGGTGTGTTTGGTGCGTTTTAACGAGTTTTAAGCACTAGAAAATCCCTTTTTGGGGGCAGAATACAAACCCCAAATTACATGCAAAAAAAAAAAAAATTACCCGGGCCCTCAAGAATTTTTTCTTTTGTTTTTAATTTTCACGCCCCCGGGGCTGGCCCGGGCCCCCCTTTTTGAAACTTAAAAATTTTGATGGGATAAAATAGGTTTGTTTTTCATTTGTTTTGTTTATACAGTTTATATTATTAAAACGTCCAAAAAAGAAAAACGGGGGACAATACCCGTACCGGGTTTTTTTTCTAGGGACACCCAGGCAGGTCCCCTAAATTTCCCAAGGTTTATTAATATGGAAGGTAAAAGCTAAAGATAAAAATTCAGTAACTTTAAACCCCCCCCAAACATAAAAGAAAAGAAATTTTAATTGAAAAAAACGTTTTGTAAAATATCAAGTAAAATTTAAATTCCCTTTGTGCAAAATAAAATCATATCCAACCTCTTACATTTTAAGATCCACCGTTATATGATGCAAAAAAATTACAGAAAACATCTTTAAAAAAGATTTAAAGACCCAAACAAAAACCCTTTTGGCTGAACCTTTGGCTTTTTTAGGGTGATTTATTTTAACGGGTTTTTTAAATAAAATAAAAAACCCTTTATCAGACCTGGGGGATTGTTGGTATTTGGGTAGGTAAAAGATAAAAATTTCGTATGTTATCCCCCAAAAAATAGAGGAATGAAATTTTTTTTTAATTTGAATAAATCATGGAAAAATTAATCAGTGCAATATCAAGTAAAAATTAAATTTTCTAACTACAAGATAAAACCCCCAAAATTTTTAAAAATTTTAGCTACATCGAAAAAATATGAAACAAAAAAATAAAAAACCCACATTTAAAAAGGCAAACGACTTTTTGATTTTTTTCGAAAAACGTCGACAAATGTGGGGGTTGACACAACATCAACGGGTTTCCCCCCCCTTGAAGGAACTTCGAAGTAAATTCCCAAAAAGTAAACCTTTTTTCCCAATAATATTTTTTTTAAATATGGGTTTTATTTACCAAAAAAAGGGGGGGTTTCATTGTTGGGATAGCTTTGCGAAGCGAAGATTCCATTTCACTACACTGGAAAAAAAAACCCCGGAAATGTTTTTTTTTTTTTTTTTTTCCCTGATTTTTGTGTTTTTTTCAGCACATTCCGGCAAAACCCCATACTTCAATTGCGATGAAATTTTCTGGACCCTTTTCCGAAATCCCCCTGAACTTAAAACTGCCACTTTTTTGAGCGAATTTTAGTTTTTTACGATTTCTAAAAATTTAAAAATCTTTCACAAGTTTTTGGAAAACCCCTTTTGGGGAAAACAACTATGTAGATTATTTTAAATTATTAATTTTTTTACAATGGTCCAAAATATGATGAGGAAAATAAAGTATGAAATAAAATAATAAAAAAAAAAAAATTGGGGGGGTTTTGGGTCCCCCCGGGGCCCCACCCACCCCCCCCCTTTAGGACCGGGGACAATTGCTCCTGGTTTTATAGGCCCAGCGCCCCACTAAAATTTGTATCCCCTGGGACAAAAAAAAAACCCCAGTCTTCCGCTGTCTGAGCTGAGCCCCAAACCCAAATTTAATAGGTACTTCTGTTTTTTTATTGGGTGTGATAGCGTTGATATTTTTTCAATAATCATAGAAAAACAGTGAAAAAAAAAAGGGACTGTGTGCATACCCAGAAATAATAAAAACTATAATAAAGGACTAAATCCAGGCTATAAATTAAAATCCCTACGCTGTACCAAAAAAGTATTTGCATTGGCCTTTTTTCACTGTCCGCATTATTTGAGTCGTTTTTAGATTTTGAAAAATAAGGGTCGCTGCATAAAAGATCACAGATAAATCACAGATAAACGAATTTAATCTAAAAAGGGCCCTCCTCCCCCCGACTCGAGGGCCCCCTCTCCCCGGGGAACCCGTCTTAAGGGCCCTGCATTTGCGCGGTTTTTTAAACACTCCCCCGTGTGTAAATGGGAAAAAACATTGCTTATATTTTTTTGATTTTCCCAAAACTAACTAATTTTTAAGTTTTTTTAATGTTGTTGTTTTTATGCAATTATACAAACCCAAATTTTGTAACAACAACCAATTAAAAACCAAAAAATCAAATCCCTTCTGTAGGTTTTTCAAAACATCAAATTTTAAAACAAATTTTAAATTTTGCCTGATTATACAAGAAAAAGACAAAGAAACCCCTAAATTTTTTTGGGGCATATGAAAAATTTTAAAATTTCACTTTTTTTAAATGCTCTCTTGGGAAATTTATTGAAAAAGGGGTTCCACGACATAAAGGGCCCTTTCAAATGGCCCGGGTTGTGCATTGCCCGGGGGGTTTTTATGAACTTATAATGGATTTCTGCAAAAGGGCTTGGCGAAAAGGGTTTTGCGACACTTTAAATAATAGACATGTCAAATCAATGTAAAAACTGGGGATTTTTTGCATTATTTTCCCAGTATGGCTCGTTTTGGGCTTTTGGTTAGCGTATCTGCTTCCAATGCAGGGAAAGGGCCCCGGGGTTTGATTTTCCCCTTAAGTCAGAAGTTTTTTTTAAACCGGGTTTGGCTTAAGTCAACAGTTCTTTCTTAGGAGTTTTTTAAACGGTGACTTTTGGAAAAGAAAAACACATAATAAATTTCAGAGTTTTTTTCTGAATCGGGCCCTTTTTGATTCTGGCGTTTATTTTGCGGGTGTTTTGCACTGTCCATACCCCGATTTCTATTTTTTCCTATTAAAAAAAAAACCCATTTTTTGGGGGGTTATCGGGCCCCTCGTCGATTGCGTCGGGGGGGTGCCGGGTTGGGGTTTGGGCGCTTTGATTTAAAATCCCCCACTGAAAAAACAGTTTTTATAACTGAGTGGGTAGACTCTAAAACAAAATTTTTTATTTATTTATTTATTTATGAACCAAATAAAGATGATCTTTTCAAAAGGTGTGAACAAATCATGTCTTGGTTTCCCTTTTGGGGAAAAAAAAATTCGTTTTCAGTTAGCGGGCACAAACCCTCACCAAACCCTTAAATGAGCCTTAGGGGCTTCTTAAGGGATAAATTTTTTGGGGGGCTAAGATGGTTGATTCCGTAGAGGGGACAAAAAACAGGAAAAAAAATTGGTTTTGTAAGCCCGTTCTTCACTGATAGTGAACGTAAACCCAAAAGCTTTTTTGACAAACCCTTTTAAACTTTAAAAAGGGTTTAATTTAGGCCCCTCTGATTTTTCTTCAAAAATAATTTTTAGTTTTCACCCCTATTTTAACTTTTCCTAATAGCCCCTAATCTTATGTTTTCCCGCAGCTTGGATAAATTTTTTTAAAAAAAAAGCTCGCTTCACACTTCTACTACCCTTTTTGGGCCAAAAATGGCGAATGAGTTGAGACTACTCACGTTTTTCCTCCAATTCCCGGGACTTTGGGCCCAAAAAATAAAAAAAAGTATTTTTCGCCCGCCACATAAATATTTACCCAAAAAATTGTTTTTTAGTTCCCTTTTTTTTATTTGCAATAATTTAAAAAGCACTTGACCCAAAATTTTAAAAGAATGTCAGTCAGTTACGTCAGTCAAATTTTCCAAAAATGCAGTCAGTTACCATGCCAAAAATTTTTTGATTTCAAGTTAAAAAATTTCAAAACAAGAATTGGGTTTTTAAAGAAATATAAAAATAAAAAAATCCCGGAGTAGGGAAGTTTGGGAAAATTTTTGAGTTTTTCCTAGACCCAAAATTTTTTTAATTTTGGGGGTAACTGAATGACAGCTTTGCACCCTTTTAAAAACGTTTAAAGAAAAAGTAAAGTAAAATATTGTATTTTTTCATTTGAATTATTAAAATAATTTTAGGTTTAAAAAATGATGTATTTTATCAGTTTTAGTCAGAATTTTTAGCTAAACCCATTTTTAATTTTGGGGTATTTTTCTTAGTAACTAAGTAAAAAAGAAAAAATTGCGTTAAAAGCGCAAAAATTTTTCATAAATGCATGCACAAATAATAAAAATATTTTTTTTTCTTAAAACCCCCTTACAGATTTGGAATGTACAAACCCCCCGCTTTCAAATGGTTTCAAATTTGACCTATTTGTGAAAATTTGAAAAAAGTTATTGGGTTCATTTCCTATGGAATTGCCCATATACAAGTGACAATACAATATAATTATATAACACTATCAAAATATTCAAAATATAAACAGCCTAAACAATAATTATCTAAATACAATAACGTTTTATTATAATTCTTTTACAGGCGAATAATCAACAAGTAACTATAGAAACTTGACAACAATCACCTCCAACTACAATGCGTACAAAAAGCAATTCTTTGGGCCTAGAGATAAATTAAAAAAAAATGTATTTAGAATCTACTCACTTAGTTATATAACTGATTTTCGATGTGGGACTTTAAATCAAAGCGACCAAGTCAAGGGTTGGCTTGGTGTAGGCCCCAACGCAATCGACGAGCAAACACATAATTACATACTTTTGTTAATTGATATTACATCTCTATTAAGAGCCCGTATCTTAGCTGGAATATTTCGTGTTCGGCGAAAAAAACGAGTTGAGAACGCAGTAAGAGGCGGGAACATTTACTGACTGTGGGTAGTCGCCGTGTTTGTTTTGTTCGACATTGTAATTTTTTTTGCCTGCTCTGAGGGTTGGAGTATTAACAATAGGGTTACGTTGACAACAGTGAATCTTATAATTATTAGCAATATAAAAATAAATACTATTAATACAAAGTATCATAAACTGTACGTTTTATAAAAATTTGAATGAACAAAATCGGACTTCATGGACAGTTTTTAAGCCACTTATCATTAGACCAATTAACAACTCAAAACCTGACTCCAGAGTCCGATTTTGTTATTCAAATTTTATTAAACACACAGTGTATCATACGTTTTATTAATAGTATTATATTATTATTTCGCTAATGATTGTACGATACAATTTTTGTATTGGGATTGGGTAAACTTATAAATGAAATACATCAATGCATCCCAAGTGGATCCACCAGCCTCTTTATAGTGCGACCTTTCAGTTTCACGACAATACCTGTCTGTGCTGACCACAAGGTTGCAGAGCTTGTTTGGGTCGGCATACTAAGTTTTTTGCCCATTCTGAGGGCTGGAGTATGAATGGATGAGTATAACAATAGGGTAACATTGACATCAGTGCTTTGAAAATTTTCAGTTAGTTTCTTATTTATTTTGTATACAAATGTTAATTACGCACGTGAAGCAATATTCTATGATACCTCTTGGCAGTAGGCCTAAGCTGTGTGTGACATGAATAAATCCATGCATGACTATAAATAGTTAAATAATATCTTTGATAAACTCATGGCTTCTTATTTAGAACAGATTCACGCAAATCTGCTTGATCAGTATTATTGCCGCCAAACATAGCTCATTTCATAATAATACATATCTAAGAAGACATTGATGACAACCTCTCTTTCATGGGCGATTTTGTTTAGGAGCATAATAATAATAATAATAATAATATATTCTCAACATTTTTACGCATTCGTGTTTTTGTATGAAATAATCATGCAATAATTAATAAAGTAATCAGGAATTATAATATACAAATAATATACAAATAGGGCAAACAATTTTTTTTAAAAGTCTTATACATGTATTTATTTGCATATTTTAACAGTGTTTTATTTATCTACATATTATTAAAACATTCTTGGGGTTTGGGGACGCTTCTTGCCTTGGTAAAAGTAGCGCTATTTTTCCGCTACATGTTCGTGATGGACGTGCGTGCGAGTAGGCCTACTTGATTTCACGACCTTTACTTAGCTCGATTTACCACAGATTCGGCGTAACAAATCGACAAAAACACGTCGTTTTGTTGCACAAACACTAATTTTCTTCACGATGTACTCACTAGGAGGCCAGGAACAATTTAATTCTTGTGAACAAAGCTTTTCATTCTGGGACTGAATAAAGACGGAAGAATGCAGCAAGCCTGTTAGGGTCAGGTCAGTATTAAAACACTGAACAATTACGAGCGAGCTAACCGTATTGTCCACGGAGATAGACGATCATAATATTGCATTTGTGCAATAGTCAATTCCGCGTAATAATTACGTCGATTACTAATCATAATAGTAGGCCTATTGTCTAATGTCGTCAATAACTGGCATGTCATTGTTGTAATTTCTTCGTAAATTTTATTGGTCAACACCTTACCTTACTATAGTAATTTTGTTTTTTATTAAGTTTTGGGATGATAAGCGTTTGTTGGGGAATGTGCACATAGAACTCGAGAGGGTCGCATCGCTAGGTGAACACTTGAGCTGAGTGAGGAGGGGGGGGGGGGGGGGGGGGGGGGGGGGGGGTGGGGGGGGGGGGCGCGGACGAGTGAGCGAGAGAAAACGAACGATGTGTGTGTAGGCGGTTGGGCACTGGCAGTTTATACTACTCAGAATGTTCAAGCCGCGGACAAAAACAGATACTTTGCAGTGCCGACTTTTGAGTTTTCTAGGGGGGGGGGGGGGGGGGGGGGGGCGTAAATGTCACGCTACTTTTCTCGCTACAACTACACAAATTGTAGCTTGCTATCGCTACATAATGCTTTGTAATTTATAGTAACAATCTATACAATTTCAGGTTACCCAATAAAAAATTAAATCTTAGAATTATTAGCAATATACAAATAAAATACTATTAATAAAAACTAAAAAGTATGATAACATGTACGTTTTATAAAATTTGAATGAACAAAGTCGGAACAACTTAAAAACAGACTATTCAAATTTTATAAAACAAAGCGTGTCATACGTTTTATTAATAGTATATTATTATTTCGCTAATGATAAAATATATAATTTTTATTTCGGGTAACTTTGTCAATCACATTACCCAAGTGGATCGACCAGTCTCTTTATGGTGTCCCCTTTCAGCTCCACAATACCTCTCTTTGAAATAGTCAATTATCGTTTCCAGGTAGCTAGACTTTGGGAAAGACTTATAAAAACTGTCACCTGTACAAGAAGTTACACAATAAAAAATTAAATCTTATAGTTATTAGAAATATAAAAATTAAATACTATTAATAAAAAGTATGATAAAATGTACGTTTTATAAGATTTGAATGAACAAAATCGGACTTCATGGACGGTTTTTAAGCGATTTTTTATTATACCAATAAACAACTTAAAAACCAACTCCAAAGTCCGATTTTGTTCATTCAAATTTTATTAAACACACAGTGTAACGCACGTTTTATTAATAGCATTATATTATTATTTCGCTAATAATTGTAAGATATCATTTTTGTGTTGGATAAACTTATCAATCAAATACATGGCTGCAACCCAAGCAGACCGACCAGCCTCTTTATGGCGCGTCCTTTCAGTTTCTCGACAATGCCAGTCTTTGAAATGGTCAATTATAATTTCCAGGTAGGTAGACTTGGGAAAGGCTTATAAAAAACTGTCGTCCGTACAAGAAATTTAATGGATCGCCGATAGATAGTAGCACAATCAATCAAATTTCAGCCACATATTTTGAGTAATCTATATAGAATTCGACCTCTTAGATAAAAACTTTCAAAATGTGTAAATCAAAAACTTAAACCTTTCCGCAAGTCAGATCGTTCTATCTCTTTTAGTTTTCAAGATAATGAAGTATTAGTTTGTGCTTTGTTTTACATATAATTGACCATTAAAATTAAAAATGTGATTGCGCAAAGGTTTAAGTTAAAGTCCAACATGAACAATGCAACTTACCCGATTCAAATATTTTGAATGGTTTTCTTTAAACATTTGGCCAAAGTTGGCATTTTTCTTGTTCTTAAATGGCTCCCGGATACGGGCTCTTAACACGGTAAAACTTTACAAAACTTTACCTAATTTAACAATAAATAATTTTGCAATGAAACTTGAAAAAGTAATGAGATCCCACACATTAAAAAAACTTAGTAATCATTGGACAGAAATAGTCAACCAAAGAAGCTCATACATCAACGCGACTGGAAAAAGCGCACGCGGAGCGACCAATAGTTTAAAGAAATCCCGTTCTCATGTCCCTTAGTTTCAAAAGCTGACCTTTGCCCTATAACGTCATAAACCAAGACAAGAGTATTTGTTGCTGTACAGTGTGTTATCGAATCTATTTATTAAATACAGAGGTGCAGGTTCTCGGTTTGCACCCTAGTCGGGCAAAGTTTAAATTGTTTAACTTCAATTCAGTTAAAGTTGTTCTGAATCGGCCTTGTTGATTCTGGCGTTGATCCGTGGGTGTTCGCACTGTCCATACCACTGATTGCTGTATTTCCTATTAAAAAAATATCGATCTTTGGTTGGTTATTGCTCACTCGTCGATTGCGTCGGGGCCTACAGGGTAGGCTTAGTCGCTTTAATTTACTGTCCCCCACTGATCAGTTATATAACTGAGTGGGTAGACTCTAAATACAATTTATTTATTTAATTATTTATTTATACGGTAACTATGATTCATGGATATCGATCTTTGGTTGGTTATCGCTCACTCGTCGATTGCGTCGGGGCCTAGGGTAGGCTTAGTCGCTTTGATTTACTGTCCCCCACTGAAAATCAGTTATATAACTGAGTGGGTAGACTCTAAATACAATTTATTTATTTATTTATTTATTTATTTGTTTATTTATTTATTTATTTATTTATTTATTTATTTATTTATTTATTTATTTATTTATTTATACGGTAACTATGATTCATGGATAGATGTTTTATTTTCCAAGATAATATGACTTTTTATAGTTTTTGTTTTCTGAAAAACGAAGAATCTGGAACAGCTTCTAAGACACAAAATCGCCTACATTGTGAACTTTGAGCTAAATTATTACCGGATAAAATGCTGTATGCCTATCTAGTTTTTTTTTTAATCTAGTTTTCACTGTTGAAAAACCATGGGCTTAGTGTAAAAGTCAACAATATCAATATATTTGCTTTTTTTACTTTAAAAAAATCCATGATGATGAACTTTTTTAGTTCGTACATTTTCAGAAAATTTATATGATAATAATTTAGAAATTTCAGTGGTATCCTTCCTTATAAAATCTGTCCCTGGTGACAGGAGTTCATTTGTTTTCGTAAACACAATTCACCGGACTCACCCCGCTCGACAGCTATGTTCCTTGATAAGATCTGAAACCGAATCGCTTTGTTACCAAGTCTGAAAAGTGTCCGTTCACCCGCCATCTTGGATTTTGTCAAAATGGGATTTTTTTAAATTTTAACCCTTTCTTGGGCCGTGGCATGGGCCGTGGGAATTATGCCTCCCACCGGACATTTCGTGCTACGTGGTTCCCGGGAAGCGATGCCGGGAAGCATGATACCCACCGCTAGCATGTGCAGCTATCTTACGTATACCAATGGAACTCGGGAATAAATTCGCTACGGCAGTTCGGTCGGTAATAACGTTTCCAATAACAATGATTACGAATTTAAACATTTTTGTTGTTGTGTTTTTGTGTCTGCGAGTGTATGTATCGAAATTATCATCAAACTCGAGTGATTTCTCCATGGGAGATGAAAATAAAAAATCATTTTCGAATTATATTTTACAAAAGTTTTTTTTTTTTTATCGAATGTTTGTAGCCAATGCTAAATATACATAAATATTGTTAATTTTTACCTTGTCGTGAGCGGTGGGAATATGTTTTCCCTCCACTTTTTTGTTTTTGGGGTAACCCATGAAAATATTCCAACTCGACACCTTCTCGCGGTTTGGCCCGTGAATAGGGGAGTTTCACTCCCTGAAACTAATGGCGAGCTCTGGGTCGTCGTCGGGGAACCCCTTCCCTTTGACTACCTCCCCGACGGCGACGACAAAGACAACACGGACGGATGATGACACAGACGGAGACGACCACGACGTGGGGGAATCCCTGCCCTCCCCATATGCTTGTGGCTGGTTCTGACCAGCACAGGCCTGTCCACCCCTTGTCCCCCCGCGTCACCCCTTACGTCCCTCCCTTCGTCTTGATAAGCCAAGTTGCATAAATATGAGACGTAAAGCAATATCCAATCAAACCAATCCAATGAAAATAAAATCAAAAGTTTTGATTTTCTTTGTAAGAGTCTTCATTATTGTTAGTCTACAAAGTCAAAACTCAAATTTAACCCCTAGAACCATTTTGCCCATGAAAGGGTGAAGTTTCGCACATTTTTTTTAAAAGTTCATCATGCAAAATATGTTTTAAATTTTGTTTTCTTCGCTATAGAAGCAATGCAATGTTTTAATAGACCAAATTACGGATATCATATCCGTACGGGATCTCTAAAGTGAAATGGAGCTTGAAGGTGGGAATATTTGTACTCAAGTACTTGTGAGTAGATCCAAAACCGATCAAGGATTTAAAAAAATTGTATATGCAGGTGGTACTAAGCATAAGCTATATGTTAGGTTCTTGATCTAACGTAAACATGGTCGTGTCAGTGGTGATGGTGATGGTGACCGTTCCGGCGAGAGACGGTGCTTGAATTATTGTAAACACACGTTGACTTCTATCTCGTCCTCATAACCATACGATCCCTATGCATGCATGTGATAAAACGTAATCACATTGAGTTATTCTAAGCTCAGTGGTAATGATGTTTACAATATCATAGCTGGAAACTAACTCCATGACTTCATATAGCCCTCATCTTGCTATGGCAAGGTTAAATTTAACATCGGTGTGAAAGTATTTGATAGTTAAGTAAAATATAGGTGTGCACATCAAAATAAATCGTTGGTGAGTAGCCAACCTATAACACTAGGCCGCTTCACGAACGCTTTTTTAGTCGCGTTAATGGATGAGCTTTTTTAAGTTTTTAGTATGCGTGGGATCTCTTTACTTCTTCAAGTTCCATTGCAAAATCATTTTTGTTAAATTAGGATAATTTGTATTAAATAGTACTAATTGCTATGGTTATTAGAATGTATAATATCTGGAGGCCCGAAGACTTGCTTTTTGTACGCATTGTAGGTGATAGTTGTCAAGTTTCTATAGTTGTTAATTATTATTATAAACCTCAAAAAACTTAACTAAAACCTTTATTTATATGGATTCTGGCTATCTTTTTCAACTTTTTCTTTCAAATCACCATAACTTTAATGTCCATGTAAAATATGAACGTTGTAGCCCCACCCGTTTGGTCAGAATAGGCTCAAATGTCACGAAAATATCGCACTAAAAATCGAAAAAAATCGTAAAAGTACGATATTCGTGAGAAATATTTCTTTGATTGTACCCAAAAACGTGGCACGACTAAGTTCAGAAATTTCGTAGGTCCCCTCCAATTTTAATCAAGATCGCATATGCCGTTTGCCCGGTAGAGAGCGAACAGACAAAAAAAAACAAACAAACAAACAAAACACCCGAACTAATTTTGTTGGAAGGTCAGTGAAATTGAAGTTTTCGATTCGCTCATCCAATAAGAATATTATCACCAGTCCTCTGCAATGTTGTAAAACTTGAGTCACTAATTGGATGAGCGTAGCGAGCGAAGCGAAAACTTCAATTTCACTGACCCCTCAAAAAATTTAGCTCCAATGTTTTTTTTTTTTGTTTGTTTTTCTGTCTGTTTGTTCGCACGATTCCGGGCAAACGGCATATGCGATCTTGATGAAATTTTGAGACGACCTTCGAAATCTCTGAACTTAGACCTGCTACGTTTTTGGGTACAATCGAAGAAATATTTCTCATGAATATCGTACTTTTACGATTTTTTTCGATTTTTAGTGCGATATTTTCGTGACATTTGGGCCGATTCTGACCAAACGGGTGGGGCTGCAACGTTCATATTTCACATGGACATTAAGATTATGATGATGTAGTACCTTTTGAAAGAAAAAGTTGAAAAAGTTAGCCAGAATCTATAGAAATAAAGGTTTTAATAGGAGTTTTTCGATTTTTAGTGCAATATTTTCGTCACATTTGGGCCGATTCTGACCAAACGGGTGGTGCTACAACGTTCATATTTCACATGGACATAAAAATTATGGTGATATAGTACCTTTTGAAAGAAAAAGTTGGAAAAGTTAGCCAGAATCCATAGAAATAAAGGTTTTAATATGAGTTTTTTTAGGTTTATAATAACAAAGTAACAATAGAAACTTGACAACAATCACCTACAATGCATTCACAAAGCACTTGCAAAGGAAAAGTGGTCCCACGCAAACTAAAAACTCACAAAAACGCTTATCCATCAACGCGGTGGGACTTTAGAGTTTTCCTAGTTAAACACATTTGTTGGATGAGCGAAGCGAAGATTTCAATTTCACTGACCCCTCAAAAAATTTAGCTCCAATGTTTTTACGTTTTTGTAGTTGTTGTTGTTGTTGTTGTTTTTTTGTTTTTTTTGTGTGTTTCTGT
This sequence comes from Sweltsa coloradensis, assembly GCA_024449915.1. Lineage (NCBI taxonomy): Eukaryota > Metazoa > Arthropoda > Insecta > Plecoptera > Chloroperlidae > Sweltsa > Sweltsa coloradensis. Next base: position 25,830 of record JAMZAV010000287.1, on the reverse strand, counting down.
CTGTTTGTTCGCACGATTCCGGGCAAACGGCATGTGCGATCTTGATGAAAATTGGAGGGGACCTTCGAAATCTCTGAACTTCGACCTGCCACGTTTTTTGGTACAATCGAAGAAATAGTTCTCATGAATATCGTACTTTTACGATTTTTTCGATTTTTAGTGCGATATTTTCGTGACATTTGGGCCGATTCTGACCAAACGGCTGGGGCTACAACGTTCATATTTTACATGGACATTAAGGTAATGGTGATGTATTGTTTTTTGAAAGAAAAAGTTGAAAAAGTTAGAATCCATAGATAAAGGTTTAAATATGATTTTTTTTGTTTATAATAACAATTAACAAGTAACAATAGAAACTTGACAACAATCACCTACAATACATTCAAAAAGCACTTGCAAAGGAAAAGTGGTCCCGCGCAAACTAAAAACTTACAAAAAAAGCTCATCCATCAACGCGGTGGGACTTGAGCGTTTTCCTAGTCTACAATCATTATGCTACGAGTGTGTTATGTATTGTAATAAATTGCCATTCTCTAAGCCTAGATAACATGATAAACAAAAAATTCAAAAAAATCGACTATGATAAATACATTTAAAATGCTGATTTATTTACTACAAATAATATGTGACATACATGTTTATGTTTAGGCCTACTTCAAACAATAATTTTTTTAAAACATAACACGTTTTAAATCTCCTGTCTAACAACCGATGTGTGACGGTGTGAGTGAGGATGGTGGTGTCAAAATTAATGTTTTGTCACTTTTTCCAATTCACTTATGATTGTGAGTGTGACTCAAGTTGCTGCACCTTGCACACGATTGTTTTACCAAATTGCTTATTAGCGTGTTCAATGCACTTTGCAGCTACCTTCAGCTGTTGCGGATTTTTTAATTTGTTATGTAATGAAGAAAATTTCTACAGCAAAGCTTGATATCCGACCCGACCCCCGCCATTTTTGTCTGCAGATTGTTTGATTAATTGTGATAGAAAACTGTGAACACTGACCAGTCAATTGACTAAAAGATAACGTGTGTAAATTGCTTTAAAACTTAAAATTATTTATATTTTTATATTTTTATTTTAATTGTTATGTAAACGATAACATTTCTTTCTTTCTTTCTCAATTAAAAATGTTTTAATTAGGTAATATTTTATTTTTATTATTATTTATTATGTAGTTATATTATAGACACATAAAATATAATATCTTCTGGGAAGCTGAAGCTGAATCGGAGGAAGGGACTGATGACAGCATCGACGATGATGATGACGATGATGATATGCCACTTAATATGCTTTTAACAAGCCTTTAAATAAAAAAAGCTTTTGTCACCACAACATTTTAAAAATTAATATACTAATTATCTAATAAAATTTATAATTTTACATTTGACCGTCAATTGACCAAATTTGAATTTGACCAGTCAAATCCAATCCCTATTTTATTAGCTATTAGAATTAAAATTAGAACTATTCATTGCACTATCCCTCTTTACAGAAAATTGTGATCTATTTATACCATGTATTTGTCAAGTGAATAAACTACTTACTACTTACTTCATAAGTTCATACATGCATAGGGCCTAGAACATAAATACATATTTTACTTTGACATTAATAAATTAGTCATTAGAGGCCCTATTGATATAATTTCAAAGTATGTTGTATAGTTGTACGCAGACCATATCAATGTTTACGTTCACATGCGCCCTATAGTCCATAGAATATGTCCGTAGGTATTTTTGGATGAGCGTAGCGAGCGAAGCGAAGATTCCATTCTACTACACATGGAGAAAAAAATCCGGGATTTTTTTCTTTGTTTCTTTTTTCTGTTTGTATTTTTGTGTGTTTGTTAATACGATTCCGGCTAAACCGATACTCTAATAGGCGATTGCGATGAAATTTTCTGGGGCCCTTCGAAATCTCTGAACTTACAACTGCCACGATTTTGAGCGCAATCAAAAAATTATTTCTCACGAAAATCGCAATTTTATGATTTTTTTTTATTTTTAAAAAATTTCTTCGACTTATAACACCTACATGCTAATTATCCGATTGAAATGATTTTTTCGCAGAACCTTAATTTTATGAATAAATACATTCATGTGAAATTCGAGCGCAATTGAAAAATTATTTCTCATAAAAATCGCAATTTTACGCTTTTTTCGTTAAAAAAATAATCTTCGACTTATAACACCTACATGCTTTATTCGATTGTAATGTAGTGTGTAATGTAATGTGCGCCCCTGATCCTCATGTCATCGTCGTAGAAATTAAAACAATATTACCAAGCGTGTCTCGCAGGCCATAACAATGGGAAAACGAAATCAATTTAAATACCATCTGCATAACACATGGCAGCTCATGGTACCAATTACGCTCATCCAACAACGCGCCCAAAAAGCGTTTGCGAAGCTTCCTTGTAATTATAAATGCTGAAAAATCTATATCGCAAATTACTAGATTTTGAATTCATATTGAGCCACACGACACCTCTTCTTCACTAAGAGGTTCTACGACATATTTGTCTCCCCAAAACCTTAAATATTATTTACATTGTGACTGTGCTTCAGGGGCGGATTTAAGAAAAAGGGCCCGGTCGGCATTTGGTATTACTCAATTTCACTCGCCACTAGGTTGGGTGGGCAAACCGGGGTCTGGGGCAAAGCCCCAGCCGCCGGAGGCTTTTTCGCCGTAGGCCCGATTTTTGGAGAAGTTGCCCTTGTAAGGTGGCCTAAAACACGTTTTCAGGCGAATTTCAATTATGAATAAGGGTTACATTTTGAAGCTAATATTGCATTGAAGATATATTACCTGACTGAAATCGGTCGACAGTCTGCTCAAACTCAACCTTGCACAATGTCAATAAAAAAAAACACAAAATAAATTATTTGCATGAAAAGTTAAAACATTCACAGTTCACACACATACACGTCACGACTCACGCGTAGTAAAAAATTAAGCCCGTATTACAGAATGTAGCCTAATGTAAACGTAGCGTATACACACGCTAAAGCACACTTTTTGCAAGCAAAGCACTACCTCACTTTCGCACTTCTCTCATCAAACTTCGAATGCAACTGAACTATGGAAGCTGGAACTGCCATAGAAATAACCAGAACCTACAGATTTTTAAAGTAGACAACAACTCATCCCACTGTAGTATCATAAACAAAGTGCAAGTAACGCAATATCTGGGTATTACCATGGATGAGAAATTGAATTGGGAACCGCATATCAAAGAAAATATTAAAAAATTAAGATACATACTATACAAATACTAGATTTTAACAATTTAAAGACAGTATACACCGCGCTTGTTCAATCTAGATTACAATATGGAATAATAGGATGGGGTGGTGTAAGAGAATGTTATCTTGAACACTAAACAGCAAAAACACATAATAAAACTAATAACCAACAGACCAAAGAGATACCCCACCACTAGTCTTTTTAGCAATACAAAACTTATGAATATTAGACAACTTTATTTAAATAGCATCTTAATTCACACATACACAAATAAAACATTAGGCCTCTATAACACTAAAAATAATACTATGCACATGCCAGTGCCTAGGAAAACTGCTCGTGGCAACATTGACATCATCCGCATGAACAAAGCAATATTACCTACTCATATAAAGACTGAAACTAAAATGTTCAAATATAAAAGAGAAGTGAAAGACTGGATCCTCCAAATGGGTATAGAGGAAACAAATGAAATTTTCAAATTGTGGTAATTGAAGATAACATTATTAATTTTATATTCTTGTTAGTGCTTATAAAATTATAAAATTAAAATTATACTAGTATTAAATTTTAAAATTATACCAACTATAGAAATTATTTCCCCTGTAAACTTATTTAGGATTAGCTACTTCATAGAATCATAGCATTACAATAATAGACTGTACGCTAGAAGACCTACTTATGCGGATGCCTTTTCAAAATAGTATTGTATACCGTACTCGACCGAACAAATAGGCATAAGGAAGGCACTAAATTGATTTTATTATTTATATAAACTCATTATTTTAATTTTTATTTAATCACTTCTTAACTAGGCTTAAATCTGTTTAATTATTTATGTATACCATGTAGACCTATATATACAACTCTACATAAATTTCCGTCCATCTTGACCATAATTGTAATTTATATAACATTTTCTGTATTATGCTCGCACACAAGTCTGTCTAGCTTAGGCGAGTTCTTCTTTACTATTTTATGTATACCATTTTAATTGTAATGATTATTTTAGTAAAGTAAATTGTACTCCTGTACTTAAATACTTAAAAGTTAAATGTATGTTTGTAGAGAAGAAAAATAAAATATATTCTATTCTATTCTATTCTATTCTATTATGATAAAATGAGCAGCCCCCACCCACTAGCATTCTGCTAAAATAACTGATTTTCCTCGAATTTAAAGTAATGCACTAATGCACATCCGCTTTTACGTTTACTAAGGGCCTCTTACCCTACCCTTACTTTGTAACAGTAACAACCTGTCGTTATTGTGAAACCATCGTACTAATCTCTTCAGGTATAGGGCCTAATATGTCAGGCGTTGATACTCCGTAATTGAAAATTTCAACAAAGATTGAAAAATGCTATAGAATAGACGAACATTGTAACCGATGGGGTAGGGGGCCAAGGGCCCGGGGGCCCGACCAGGCCGGGGCCCGGTCGGCATTGCTTGCTTGCTTGCTTGCTACGCTCCCTCGACACTAGCGCATTCTCTAGGTGTTTCCAGTTTCGCACGACCACGAGCGGGAATTGACGGCCTCGCCACGAGCCGCCTCGGCAGTCACAGTCAGTCGTCAGTCAAGGCCAGCCGCCAACCCGATGCGCTCCTGTTCGCTGACGGAGTGCTGGGTGCCGGCTCGGGCTAGCACGTGCCGTGTGTGATTCACTTGTTCATCAGTCAGTCGGTCATAGTGTAGGCCTAGTGGCCTGTCGATTTGAGTGATTTAAGTTGTGCTGTGCTGTGTTTTTTTCTGTTTCTGTTAGTTATCCGAGTGTAAACTGTAAAATGTGTAAGAGAAGGTGTGTGTTCAATTACAAAATTTACAAAGAGCTAACCTTTTATCAAATAGGCTAATCTAGATGACAAAGTGCAATGCACTATTTGAAAAGGCAGGCGCGTAGGATTGACCCCCCCCCCCCCACTTGACATTATGACTTGACACTGACAGTGGAAGGAAGGAGAACCTAAGAACAATGAAGAAAAGACCTTCAGCTCTTTTGAACTGGCTCAAAAGAACAAATGATTCAGGTGAGGAAACAAGTTTTTACCCTTATTTTATACAGAGCAATCGGCATTATGATGTAATTCTAATCAATCCTGCGCGTGCATTGACGCCCGTGGTATGATATTAGCGTTGAGTGACTAATCACTCAACGCTACTACCTACTAACTGTAATTATTTTTTGTTTACATGGGGCCTAGGCACATTCAGTTCTTTATAATTTTTATTTACGGTTGTCGGTTGTTATGCGAGGGAGCAAAGCAACAGAGTCTTACAAGCAATTAACTCATTTAATAGGCCTACATCAGGATAGATAGCATTACACAACTACCATCCACCCATCTACCAGCATCTGCATAATGCCTTTTGCGTAGGGGGTTGGGGGCATGCTTCTAGTTCTACTACAGACTAGTATTTATTAGTACTGACTACTGACTATGTAGGGTAGGCCCTATACTACAGCCTTAGTACTATTGTCAACTTTCATTGTTGGTAAATAAATGCATATGATTACTCAATAATATTTTTAAACATGTAAATTATCATAAAATATCAATATTTCACAATATTTCAATGTTTCGTGAAACATTTCATGAAAAAAGTTTCAAAAAAATATATTTCATGAAATTTTCGATCACTAGTGTAGGGGCAGGGCCAGTGAGTTGAATATTGTGAAATGGGGAAATGTGCGTGGCTATGGCTACTATAATAAACATGAATATGTGCACAGCCACAGTGCACTGTGCAAGGTTAGATTTGATGCACGATCTATGGGTCAAAACTCGATCCTGTCACGCCGCGCCTACGGATGGTCGTAATGACTAAATGTCTATGTTTGTACCTTATTTAACTTCTGTCAATACTAAACCGGTACAGCTTAGATCAGAACATTTTGCCTTTTTTTGTTGTGTGCAGCTCGTTGATCTTGTGTGTAGCTCGTTGGTCTTGTGGTAAGCGTCTCTGCTTCCATTGCAAAAGGTCCAGGGTTCGATTCCCGCTCTAAGCAGTACTTTTTAAACTTCTGATTTTTATTTTTTTATTTTTTATTTATTAAAATGCATATTGCAGCAGAGTGCTAACACTCCACAAGTGCAAATCATAGCATAATGGACAGACAACATATTTACACACAGATTTGGACTTAGTCCATCTGTTCTTGTCTTAAAAATTAGTAAACGGTGACTTTAGAGCCGTCTTAGCAACGAGGCACACAATAAATTCAAAATATTCTGAATCGGCCTTGTTGATTCTGGCGTTGATCCGCGATTGTTCGCACTGTCCATACCATTGCTTGCTATATTTCCTATTAAAAATCTCGATCTTTGGTTGGTTATCGTTCACTCGTTGAAATGCGTCGGGGTCTACAGGGTTTGTCGCTTTGGTTTAAAGTCCCCCACTGAAAATCAGTTATATATGACTGGAGGGTTGAATCCATTAGGCCTATACTTACTGATAATGACTTGTTTTGGCACGTCTGCAGTGTATTTTCCACTTTCCTTTTCCTTTTCGACAATTTCGACAATCCTATTATTGTTGGACGTGATCAATGATAAGCCTATGCATATTCAATGGTTGTAGCATGCATGGTCTATCTCTTAACTATTCCAATTTTATTTATAGTTGAAAAGTTTTTACGTACAAAAATACATTAATTTGGTATTGCATTCAGCTCACGATTTTTTTCTAGAACGCACCAAACACTCTAAAAACCTAATTTTCAAAATTTTCGCCTGCGGCGCTGTAGTTGGGGGGAGAGCCCCCCAAACCCCCCGTGCTTGGCAGCAGATTTGTTGTTCCCCCCCACTCGAAAAGGAGTTCCTACACGCCTGGTCTTCAGGACCATATTTGCCTCTTACTCTCTCTCCCTCCCTCTCTTCTCTCTCGTCCGCCGTCTTTGAGCAAGGTCGCGGCGGCGGCAAGCACTCACAAAGACACTGACTTAAGCACTCACAAAGACACCTTACACTCGACCCCGGCGCCCAACCCCCCTTACAATTCACGCGCTGTGCAATTCTTATGTGACACGTCATTGTAGTAAACAGCATAGGCCCTACTGCATGACATTCAATGTAAAGAACCAAACATTTCGGCCTAATTGAAAAAAGAAAAGGGCGCCTGAAACCAGCTCGAATAAAACGGCATCGGATGAACGAGGTCTTACTTATGTTTCTTTCATGGTTGTATCGACCAACCAACGTGACATTTTAATTTTGTAAGGATTTAGGACCACTTGTTGATTGATTGATTGGATATTGCTTAACGTCTCATATTTATGCAACTTGGCTAATCGAGACGAAGGGTGGGACGTAAGGGATGACGCGGGGGGGACAAGGGGTGGACAGGCCTGTGCTGGTCAGAACCAGCCACAAGCGTATGGGGAGGGCAGGGGTTCCCCCACGTCGTGGTCGTTTCCGTCTGTGTAATCATCCGTCCGTGTTGTCATTGTCGTCGGCGTCGGGGAGGTAGTCAAAGGGAAGGGGAAAGTTCCCCAACGACGACCCAGAGCTCGCCATTAGTTTCAGGAAGTAAAACTCCCCTAGTCACGGGCTAAACCACGAGAAGGTTGCGAGTTGTAATTTGATGGCCCGACCATTTGTTAATAATTTGTCAATAATATGTTTCACAAAAAGGTACAAAGCAACCTATTTTCTTACTTGAAGAAAATTTCTCGAGAAACTGACAACGTGGCGCAAGTGCAAAGACAGAGTGTGAATATATCTCGGAGTTCGTCATCAAGAGGTATAGGCCTACGTACCGGTACGTAGAAATGATTACATTCAGTTCATGTTAGATTCACAAAACCTCTCTGAATTAGGCGCAAACCTTGAGCATGGCAATTACCACGTCCCGAACTGTTCATCTTTTTAATTGCTCTAAGACGCGTTTTTTTCTCGATTTACCCCCTTGGGGGTTAACTACACTCCTTTCTGGTTTTGACCCCCCCCCCCCCACTACAAACAGTGGCGTGGCGAACTATACTAAGAGTGATCGGTGCCTACAATATTTTAACTATAATACCCACCCCCTACTTTCGTGGGCAACAAGGGGGTCTGGGGGCGTGCCCCCAGTTTAGCCCCGCAGGGAATTTTTTCAATTTTGATGATCCTAGAATGGATTTGGTGCGTTTTACCGGCAATTTATATGATTTTATAGATGTTGATAGCCTCATTTTTATGTAATGAAATTTTAATGAAATGGCTGATTTTTTTTCTGTTGAACTCATAAAACCAACGGCTTATCATTTTTTAGTCTTCCACAGTTTAGCCCCGTAGGGAATTTTTTCAATTTTGGTCATCCTAGAATGGATTTGGTGCGTTTTACCAGCAATTAATATGATTTTATAGATGTTGATAGCCTCATTTTTATGTAGGTAATGAAATTTTAATGAAATCGCTGATTTTTTTTTTTTTTTTTTTGTAGCTCATAAAGCCAACGGTTTGTAATTCTTTTTTGTCTACCTCAGATTAGCCCCGCAGGGAATATTTTTAATTTTGGTGATCCTAGAATGGATTTGGTGCTTTTTACCGGCAGTTAATATGATTTTATTAGACGAGTAAGCAAAGCGAATGAGGATTACTATTCAAGATAAACGGCGCTTATTCTGTGACTCTGCGTGTGTGTGCTAGCTAGTGTGAACTATAAAAATCAGCCGAATCGCTGAACAGATTGCGCTTAGATTTTAATTGTTGAACTCATAAAGCCAACGGTGTGTTATTCCTCTTCGCCTCCTCGTAGCGGCATAGCCAGAAATTGGGAAAAAATACACATTATGAAAGTAATCAATGAAGAATTTAGTACCTACAAGAGGAATCCGGGGGCCTTCCCATTTGAAAAGAAATTGTATGTCCTAGATCGTTAGATAATCTGTGCATTTTGGAAATCAATTTGGTTATTTTGTTCGTTTTCTCCGTTTATTGGCAGAGCCATTATTTGGGATTTAGGAAAACTACTGAAACGCATAATAATGAAAACTAGGGGCTCCGTGGGCTTTCCCCCGGGAAAATGATTATTTAAGGTTATTTGGTACAATTCTGTGAGTTTTGAAGAAACACTTTGTTTGTAATATTTGAAGAGAAAAGATACAATTTTATTCTTTTACGGACAAACTTACTGTCTCGATTTCATTGAAATCAATGCATTTTTATCTAGAAATTGTACTGGAAATACTTCAATTCAAATAGGTCCAAGAATGTTCTTCTTATTGTATTCACGACGTCGATGATCCTGCTTCATATCCAGGGGCGTCGGCACATGGGGGCAAGGGGTGGCACTTGCCCCCCCCCCCCCCCCTGGAATTTCAATTCAGCAATTAAATTTACCCCACTTTTAAATTTAGCGGCAAATACACACAGGGCCGTATTAAGGGGGGGGGCTTTAGGGGCTGCAGCCCCCGGCCTCGCTCTCGTGGCGGCCTCATAATTTCACCTCCGCCTACAGTTTTTTCCATGTATAACGTTTTTGTTAATGTAATTTTTGTAACTTGTAACAAATAATATCCCTAGTGGAATATTTTAGCGTTCCTAAGCGTAGGGTTAAAACTTAAATGACGTAGCATGTAGATACGTTTGCAACCAGGCCTAAATCGCGAGGAACATTATACGTAGTTGGCGCTTTGTTTGTTGAACTTTGTAAAATTGAATCAGCTCTTATGGCAGTCATGTGGCCTACAATTCTTGAAGTGAAACATGACAAAAATCTGGGCTTGATTTGACAGTCGCTGTTAATCTCCTAAAATCGTTGTATGAGTACGTTTCACAGTTGAGAAATTCCTATTCTGATTTTGAAATTGAAACTCGGCAACGAAGCTGAGCACAAGTGTAAACCCAACATATGCTGATGAAGATAAAAGAGTACGTAGACCAAAATATTCAGATGGAAAAACTGATCTTCGATCACAAGGAAAGGATAAATTCAAAATAGAAACCTTCAACACAATTGTTGACCTTTACGGTAATGAGATTACTAAACGAATTGAAGTTTATTCAGAACTGTGTTCAAAATTTGTGTTTTTATCACGAATGACCAATCAACAACTGTCCTACGATGATCAGATTGCTGCCGAAAATTTAGTAATTTTCTACCCTAATGATCTCGACGCTGCATTTCCTATAATGAACTAATGAACTAATGAACAGTTTTGCTGTTACATTAAACATGCAGATCTAAATAATAATAACGCTCAAGCAATTCTCAAACACATCGTACAAAACGATCTTGAAAATAGGCCTACATTTCCGTATGTATATATTGCCTTACGTTTGTATCTAACAATACCAGTGGTTAATTGTGAAGCTGAACGTTCATTTTCTCAATTAAGTTTTATAAAAAACGCTTACGCACAACAATGGGTGAAATGAGACTCAATTCACTAGTCCTAATGTACATCGAAAATGGCGTTCTTCGGCGACTGTCGTTTGAAAGACGGTAGAAGAATTTGCATCAACAAAATGTCTCGGGGGGGGGGGGTAAATAGTCAACAGATTAAGGTAAAAAAAGGCCTCACAAAAAAATTAGCCCCCGGCCTCCAAATCTCTTGATACGGCCCTGAATTATACACAGGCGATGTTTTCTGTTCCTAGCTAATAGCTGAAATGAAAGTTGGCTCGATTATGCCTACTTAGTTGTTTTAATTTGTTTCTTAACGTAATTTAAATGCAGTGTTTGAGTTAGTCCATTTCAAGACTTGCCAATGTTGTTAGATAATAGACATAGAGTATTGTTTCGTTTTTAGATTTGACATCTACAAGTGCAACACCGTTTCAGTCTCAGTCCTTCGTTCCCCTCGATGTAGGAAATTATTTAAATGGATCACAATTTTAAGAAATTAACAATTTAAAATAAAAAAGACCTCCTTGAGAAACCATGGACACCACCATCTACTTACGACTTTTCATCAGACGCCATAGGCAAGAGGAATTTTCGGTTAGCGATGGTTATCACAATATTCATAGTTATAGCCAACGACGGTGTCGCTCGCGGACCACTCTGTAGTAACTGTGTACGTTGTTCAGACCAAAGGTTTCAAGAAGAGTTCAAGGTGCTTTTATAACTCGCCCTTGTATAAAATTTAATGACCAACAATACCACCAAACTTCATGTTCAAAGTTCAAACCGACTGGCATAAAGAATCTGTTGAAAAGTCGTCGAATTTAGCACTTCAACTTTAACACATCCATTGCACAGAAATTATTTGTTTAAATTAACCTCCGTGCCCTCCCCTGCGAAAAATCCTGCCGACGCCCTTGTTCATATCATAAGACGGTAATTTAAAAATTAAAACATAAAACTCGAAAATGTTCTAGACTTCTTCCATGCCACCAGCTGTATTTTATTTTTAAATTCCTCAAATCAATCTATTCAATCAAATGAAATAAGTTATAGTATAACGAACGTGTCTATTCATTTAGCAGAATTGTTGAATTGCTACCTGTTATTAGTTGAGTTGAGAACTACTGGATGAATATCCATCATGCATGTTGTCTGCACTCTTACTAAAAAATCATGATTCATGACAAACTTTTACAATAGTCCAGTAACACTCTAAGGTAAGTAAAGAGCTGTAGCCATACAATTCAGTAGGTGTGATTATAACAATTAAAATAGTCATATAAAGTATATAAAATATTATGTTTCATTAAAAAGTAAGGGGTGGGTGGGTCACTGGGGGACCACCCACCCACCCCTTTTGGTATCGGTGCCTGGGCTCCGATTTGGTATGTTCGATACGCCACTGACTACAAATAAGGTTACTATGCGCCTGTGCAAAGGCGTATTTTCAATATGTATGTAATATGTAATAAGATTTATTTAGTTGTCCTTTGTAAATCAGTTTTTGAACTGAGTATAGGATAGACGTTAAATAAATAAATATGCCTAGATCACGGAGGCAAGACCGACACTAAACCGAAGACCTGAAAACAAAAAACAAAGAAGTGATTCGAAAGTGAGAAAATTCGTTAACATTTTTCGCGAGAGAAAATGGGTGCAACTTCGAGATCAAATTAGCAGCATTGCTGAAGGAACATTTTGTCAACCATACCAACCTACTGTGATACACAATTACAATTTTCGTTCAATGGACTGTACGTCTGCACCTGTGATCGTGCGAAAAGTTTTCGACAATAAATTTACTTTTGCTCTCACCAAAGTCGAGTCGATTGTTGTGAATATATTCGTTCCATTTGAACTTGATCTTATCTGATCTTATGTCGAATGCATTACACTTTGCTACTTTTGTGCATGCTTGTAGTTTCACACCGAGCCTATGGGCTCTTATTGAAAGAATGATATTTTGTCTTTGGGGAGGAAACTCTTTTTCACTTAGAGATTGAGTTGTATTGGGCAGGGAGGGGAGGGGCGAGGTAAAATTTCTATCGGTGCTAGTCTAGTCGAGGATCGAAGTCGCATATTCACTAGTGTGATTATATACAGTGATACGAAAATCTACGTGGCAATACCATAGACCTACACCTACTAGGTCTATGGGCGAGATGTCGGATATGGTAAAATCACTTGACAGATAAGTATCTTTCTCGGGCCTTCAAATTCCAACTCGACACCTTCTCGCGGTTTGGCCCGTGAATAGGGGAGTTTCACTCCCTGAAACTAATGGCGAGCTCTGGGTCGTCGTCGGGGAACTTTCCCCTTCCCTTTGACTACCTCCCCGACGGCGACGACAATGACAACACGGACGGATGATGACACAGACGGAGACGACCACGACGTGGGGGAACCCCTGCCCTCTCCATATGCTTGTGGCTGGTTCTGACTCAGCACAGGCTGTCCACCTCTTGTCCCCCGCGTCATCCCTTACATCCCTCCCTTCGTCTCGATTAGCCAAGTTGCATAAATATGAGACGTAAAGCAATATCCAATCGGCGGACAATACCAACACTGATTTCGTCAGTTCGTAAAGGCACCACACAACCGTGGAGATCATAAGCTCCTACATGCAACAACATATGATACATATCCTCGGCGTTTCGCACTATTCCGATGATATCCGACTTTATTTGGTAAGGAGTTCGAAGCCATACAACAGTTTATTGGAAATGTATTGTGGAAGTTTTTGCTGCTTGCTGAATAATGTGCCCGAGTGTGTAGAGCACCGCTGCTTTTGGCTTGCTGGGGCGCCGTAACGGGCACCTAAATAGGCCTATGTGGATTATTCCAGAAATTAAAAAAAACATCTAAGCCGGGTATCGAACTCGGGTCTCCTGCATCATAGCAGTATGATGTAGGGAGTGCATTATAGCACCAACTTACACGGATGAGATGGGATTTTGTAATTTCTGGATTAATTTACGTAATATAATCTGAAAAGTCATTTTGCCAAGCGCAGAGATTAGGTACCTATGTATGTATGCACAAAATACTTTGCATATCACGCCAAACACACAAGACCTCTGGTATAAGGTATCCATATTAGTTCAGATCTAAATTATAACAAGCACTAGAAAGTAATACGTGGCTCGTTAGTCTTGTGTTTAGCTTCCTTTGGTCTTGTGGTTAGCGTCCTGCTTCCAATGCAGAAGGTCCAGGGTTCGATTCCCGCTCAAGACTTCTGATGTGGTCTTAAGTCTATCAGTTCTTGTCTTAGGAATTAGTAAACGGTGACTTTAGAGCCATCCTAGCAACGAGGCTCATAATAAATTCAAAAGTTGGTCTAAATCGGCCAATTGTTGATTCTGGCGTTGATCCGCGGGTGTTCGCGCTGTCCACACCACTGATTGGTATATTTCCTACAAGGTTGGCTTGGTCGCCCCCACTGAAAATCAGTTATGTGATTGAGTGGGTAGACTCTAAATATAAATTTATTTTATTTATTATTTTATGATGGGTAAGGCCTTCAAAATGTTGGGGTGTGTTAAGACTTTTCAATCCAGACAATTAGAACGCTTTATCTCGCCATGGTTCGTCCCATTGTTGGTTAGGTATGGTCACCTTATCATGTTACTAAAGTTAGCAATGCTGAGAGACTGCAACAGATGCTAGTTAAATGAATATATGTTATAAATCAAATCATATGTTATTTACCACAGGAAAGACTGTACAAACTGTGTAGGTATAATATGCATCTATATGGTAACACCAATCAACACAAGCGCATGGAAGAATCGAATTTAAAACATTACTATTTGGTAAAAGAACACTCGAAATCGAAACTATGTTTAATTTCTAACGTAAATCAACTCGTAAAAGTTCGTGTTTTAACTCATACTCGGAAATCAAGATTCTCTTAAAAATATCCCCAACGTAGTATGGATCATTATTTCTCAATTTCATTGATCGGAAAACACTCCCGTAGGTGTAATCGATTTTATGTAAATCAATCCAGAAAATAAACAAATCCATGTCGGCGGGGTATTGAACCTCCCGATTGCCAGTATTGTGCTTTACCCCAAAGCTACCGTACCGATAACATCTGGATTGTTTGTGCATTGTAGATCTGGATAGATTGGAGATCCCTAGATTAGAATCTATGGAAAGGTTCCGTTTTCTTGGCTACTCCTGCTAATTGACTGTGCATTGTGTGTAGGCTAGCATTGTTGCTAATACTGCGCTTCCATTAGACTTGGAGCCATTATATAACGGAATGTTATCGTTCAATCATTCAACAATGACAAGTCTGCGCGTGAAACACAAGGTCGTAATAAGCGAGATGCAGTATGCGGCGCGGACGCTCGACGCTAGGTCAACACTTTTAGATCTTTTTTAGAACCTAACTCAAATGCGCGCGCTCAGGTGTTGATGATTTCTGCTGAACGTTTGGTAATCAGTGTTGTGACTAGATTATTTATTTTTTATATAGATAAAGATAATTCTGCAAAAAGTTATCTCGATAAGATAAAATATAAGTGTAGAAAATTATCTAGATAAAAGATAAGTGTAAAGGAATTGTCGAAATAGATCATTTCATTTAGATTATAGTTAATAATTATTGAGATTGACGTGCTTTTATTGATATTTTCCCCCAACAACAGCTTTTTCTTGTCAATCGTAATATTTGTTAGACTTGACAAGTTAACATGCTTTTCTAGAAGAATTTTCAAAAATGCGGAACTCTGATTAAAACATAGTAAACGAAAAAAACTAGTAGAACTTTTCAATTAAAAAAATAAAAAAGTGATAATTGAAATATTTTTGTGTACATTATTGTTTATTATTTATAGTACAAAAATTATCTAAAAGCTTCAAAAGCTTAGATAAATCCTGTCAAATAAGAATTTTTTGAGGAAAAAATTGCGATGTCACTGAATTTTTGCAGAGACCTTCTTTATATAATACTAATCAACATACTAAAACTCCCCTACAATCGGACTGGAGCTTCGGCCGCCATATTCGAAAATGGCGGCCAAAATGTGTTGGTTATCGAATATCTCCAAATTGGTTGGAGATAGACAAAATCTTGCAATGGCAAAAATATTCCCCATTCAATTCTCTACAAAAACGGTGTCTACTATAGTTTTGTGGGGCAAAGGTTACATCTCAAAATCGTGGTTGGCCGTACATGCCTGGTACAATGGGAGGGGGAGTCTTGGGGTATGCCCTCCAGTAATCAACTAGTGCGGGTGTGGGGCGCATCCGCATAGCTAAGAAATGTTTGGATTGTTACATTCCAAATGGTGGTATTTTACTAGTTAGACGAGAGAGCGCAGCGAATGAGTCGTACAACGCATAACGTAAGTCGAACGGCTTTTCGTCGTGATAAATTTATCTGTCTGTCCGGTCCCATACGGCCGAACGGTCAAATAGATTGAGCTGAAATTTAAAACAGACATACGTGACCAGTTAACGAGAACTGCTAACAAAGTGAGCAAAATCCGTTGCGATTTAAACCTACAAAAAATAATAAATTGAAAAATAGGCTGAAAATGTGTAGGATTTAATTTAACGACAATGCCTTTGTTATCGAAGAAATTATTTTTGGATGAGCGTAGCGAGCGAAGCGAAGATTCCATTTCACTACACTGGAGAAAAAAATCCGGAATGTTTTTTTTCTTTCTTTTTTTTGTATTTTTGTGTCTGTTAGCACGATTCCGGCTAAACCGATACTCCAATTGCAATGAAATTTTCTGGAGACCTTTGAAATCTCTGAACTAAGAACTGCACGGTTAAAAAAATCGATCGAAAAATTATTTCTCATGAAAATTGCAATTATACGATTTTTTCGATTTTCTTGTTTTTTCTATTGGTATTTTTGTGTGTTTGTTAACACGATTCCGGCTAAACCGATACTCCAATTGCGATGAAATTTTCTGGAGGCCTTCGAAATCTTTGAACTTAGAACTGCCACGTTTTTGAGCGCAATCGAAAGATTGTTTCTCATGAAAATCGTAACTTTACGATTTTTTTCGATTTAAAAAAATTGTCTTCGACTTACCTACAAGCTTTATTCGATTGTAATGATTTTTTTACAGAACCTTAAATTTATAAATTAATATATTCGTGTGAAACCTGAGCGTAATCAAAAATTTATTTCTCATTAAAATCGCAATTTTATGATTTTTTTCGATTTTTAAAAATTGTCTTCATAACACCTACATGCTTTATTTGATTGTAATGATTTTTTTTTTACAGAAACTCAATTTTATGAATTATTATATTCGTGTGAAATTTGAGCGTAATCTAAAAATTATTTCTCACGAAAATCGCAATTTTTTCGCTTTTTTCGGTTTAAAAAAAAATCGGCTTATAACACCTAGGCTACATGCTTTATCCGATTGTAATGATTTTGTCACAGAACCTGAATTTTATGAATAAATATATTCGTGTGAAACTTGAGCGTAATCAAAAAATTATTTCTCATTAAAATCGCAATTTCATGTTTTTTTCATTAAAAAAATACGCTCATCCAACAACGCGCCTGTAAATGCGTTTGCGAAGCTTCCTCGTTATCGAATATTTTTTTGAATATCAGGCGGTGACCAAGGTGTATAGAATATTGCACGCTCAAGGTTACCCCAAATTTTGCTCATAGATTGAGTTAAACTTGCAATCTAATTACTAGTATTTCGTACTGGCAATGTTTACCATAGTACCGGTACTGTATATTATGCATTTCAAAACATGTTCTATAATTTTTTAACAATCTAGAAATAAAAAAATGAACCCGACCGTTGTTTAAACTCGGGTCTCCCACATTCCGGGTATAACGGCGACAGCCAACTAGAGTAGGAAAACGCCATAGTCGTTGTTAGACGAGTGAGCGAGCATGTGTTGAGCACCCGGGAACATTTGCATTTAAGTTGATAGATATAAAAATGGGGTTTGAGTTTAGTTACGGTATAAGGACGCGTCTACTGTAAGGCAATAATGCGCCACTCAATTGTCTTTCCTGCGAATTTTTTCGTTTAGCGGTATTTTGTACCGATTTGTACCGCCAAACGAAAAAAAAATCGCAGGAAAAACAATTGTTAATTTTTGTTCCCTCAAGTCAGCCTCTAGAAAACCAGTTGAAAATTAATGTCACAAAAACACACCTACGTTGAATGGTGTGCTTGGGCGCATTGAAGTTTGAAATTATTTTGAAAAGGCGATATTCGCCGTGTGCCCGATCAGAGAGAGAAAAAAAATTGTTTTGATTTTCTAATAGACAGGTTTCAAAGTCATTCACTACATTTTGACTTTGTAGCATATTTAGTAAAATAGAATAACGCGGTCGAGATACCTCCGCTAGGAGTAGATTTCTATTTCAAATCTCAACGGTCAAAAGTGGCAGTTGGTATTGTGGCGGCGTCCACCATCTGAGCTCATTCGACGAGCAGTCATCGCGAGAGGAAGACGTGTGTGTACGTGAGTCGTGTGCGTGTGCTCAACATGGCTAAAAGCATCAGAAGGGTTTTAATACCGCCAAAAGACGACAACAACAATGAAATGTGAGTTGTGTCCTGTTGTGTTATTGGGTGAAAAACCACTTTTCTAGACAGCCTACACTACACTAAACGCCAACTTTACTTTTATATTATTGTGTATAGGCCTAGGCCTACTACTCATCAGTGGTATATTACCAATTGAACTAGTTTGTGGTTTGAGTTTAGTTTGTTCTAGTTTGTTTAAGATTTAGTTAGGAAGTTAGAATTAAGCCAACTTGGAGGGGGGGTAATCTTAAAACAGAATGCAATTAACTAAAATCAGGCTGCACTGCAGTAGTGTACATCATATAAAAAGTAAAGTTGTGAATAACTTGTCCTCGAGTGTAGTTATAACCATTGTTGTCCAATACCGGGACGTTCGGTGTTGTTGGCCAGCTGCTACGTTTATTGAGTAGGGAACACTTTCTTGTCACTTACCGCGTGCCAAACTGACACATTTTACGCCTTTGACATTGCTGTGATCAGGGAATGCACAAGAAATAAGCTTTAGCCGTTGCCGGCCCCAAAAATAATAGGCCGACCTCTATAGATGTCCTCAAGTAATCTTCTGAATTGCTATTGTAACATCGAATTTATTGCTTTCTTTTTTTCTTTCTCTCTCCCTCCCTCTCTTCTCTGTCGTCCGCCTTTTTTGAGCAAGGTCGCGGCGGCGGTATGCACTCACAAAGACACTGGGTCAACTTTCTTTGACACCCTACCCTCGACCCCTGCCTCCAACCCTCCTTACAACTCGCACACTGTGCAATTCTTACGTGACACGTCATTGTAGCAAACAGCATACTGCATGTAGTGTTGAATCCAGCTATGATCCCGCGGGGGGGCTTCGCCCCCCCGGGAATAAATTGACTTCATGCACTATATATTCCTCCATTTTTTAAATATCACTTTGCCGTTTTTGAAAAGGCACGAACATAGTGCTTTGAAGGTTGTTAAGGTTTATGTTTGTAACTGTTATTAAATAGGCAGACACTACGAAAAACGTGTGGGCAACTCATGAGGCCAAGAACTAGATTTGTAAATGTATGGTCATTCGAAGGGCTCCGACTTCTGTTTAGGGAATTCCCAATTATATCTTCTTTTGTATGTTGGCTCGCAGTCGCGCCGCGCCTTGAGAGGATATGGCTTGCAGGACTGATACCGTTGGGTGTCTAGTGCCGCTGATGCAGACAAGTATGTTGGGTAAATGGTCAGTGTACTTTTCGAAGCGAAAACACTATTATCAGGTAACAAATGCGTAGGCATCCTGTAGATGGAGGGGTCAACGCAGTTTTCCTTGTATATTAGGCTAAACACTGATACTTGCTTCCTATTAGGCGAATTTTACAAAATCATGCTGTGATTGATGGAAAAAAAACAGTTTTTCACCCTGTTTGGAAAATATTGTATTTGTTTTTGTTGCTAAAATGACCGTTTTGTGAATCTAGCGGTTTGAAGGTTAAATCTAGTGGATATTTAGGAACTTTGAGCGTCCACAACCTACAAAAACTACATTGTTTTGGTATTGCGTTCAGACCACAACCTTTTTTCTAAACCGCACCAAACGCACTCTAAAAACCTGATTTCAAAAATTTTCGCCTGCGGCGCAATTGTTGGGGGGCTTCGCCCCCCAAACCCCCCGTACTTGGTCCTTTTGTAATACCCCCGGGATCTTAAATAGCCCCCCCGGGATGAAAAGTCTGAATTCAACACTGACTGCATGACATTCATATGTAAAGAACATACCATTTCGGCCTAATTAAAAGAAGGAAAGGGCGCCTGAAACCAGCTCGGATAACGCGGAATCTCGGTTAATCGGAGCTTGGATGAACGAGGTCTTACTAATGTTTCAGGCCCTAAATTATAAAATTACCTTTGATCCAAGCCATTAAAACACTCATTTGGACTCCTAATTCTTATTCTATGAATAATTTGTGACAACAACGAGTTGTCACATGATACATTTTGTTATATTAGACAAATTTGTCACTACAGGTCAAAGGTCACATAATCTGGTGATACTTATAGGTGATGTCAAGTATGATTTGTTTCAGTTACGCAAACTTTAAGCAACCATATTCCAAAATAAGAGTCTTGTATAATTATATTCGGTAGCATATGATTTTGATTCGTCGGTCGTTGTCCCCTCCCAGATGTTTGGCCCCATTCCCCTTACAACCCCCAGCCCTATTTATTTTCAATGCCTCCTCTTGGCAAATTGATCAGAATTTTATCTGAAGTGTTTGAGCCAAAATCCACGCTTCACTCACAAAACCCTTATTAGGTAATCCGGGCCATTATTCCTAGTTCATAGGTCAAAGGTCACGGAATGATCTGGCATGCGTCATCGAAAAACACATGTGGATTGTAGATTCTTATTCTAGGGAAAATGTGTGACAAAATGAATGGTCACACAATACATTTTTTTCAATATAACACAAATTAGTAACAAAATGTGTCAAGAATTTTTTTTAATTTTCCTAATCAGAAAATATTTACAAGTGAGGTCAAGTAGTATGATTTTTTTTCAATTATGTAAACTCTAAGCAACCATTTTCTAAAATTTGGGTTAGTTATTATTTAATTCCCTGGCATATAATTTTTTTAGTCCCCCCCCCCCCCCCCCCACCAATGTTTGACCCTCCCCCCTAACCCCAATACTAGTGGACATTTTTAGGCCTCCTCTTAGCAATTTGATCAGAATATTGAAATTAGTGTTTGATCCAAAATTCACGTTTCTATTACAAAACCCATAATTGTTATGAAATTTGGCTCTTATCTGCTTGACTAATTTAGGTGTAACATGTTCTCATTCTCTTCAGTAGTCACTCGTCAGACAAGTGTTCCAATCTATTGTTGGTGTTTTTCTACTTTCTACCATACAAAAACTACAGCATTAAAAAATATATTAGGACCCCATTTTTTATTCTTTCTTTCTATATTTTTCTCTATATACCGTAGTGATCTACTAGAATGGCAGGAATCAATTATATTTTATATGCTCATGACTTATTTATATTTTGGATGAACGTAGCGAACGAAGCTAAGATTACATTTCACTACACTGGAGAAAAAAATCCGGAATGTTTTTTTTCTTCTTTCTTTTGGTATTTTTTTTTTGTATTTTTGTCGGTCTGTTAGCACGATTCCGGCTAAACCGATACTCCAATTGCGATGACATATTCTGGAGACCTTCGAAATCTCTGAACTTAAAACTGCCACGTTTTTGAGCGCAATCGAAAAATTATTTCTTATGAAAATCGCAATTTTACGATTTTTTTCGATTTTTAAAAAATTTCCTCGTCTTATAACACCTACACGCTTTATCCGATTGTAATGATTTTTGTACAGAACCTTAATTTTTTGAATTAATGTATTCGTGTGAAATTAGAGCGCAACCAAAAAAATTATTTCTCATGATAATGGCAATTTTACGATTTTATTTTTATTTTTAAAATTTCTTCGACTTATAACATCTACATGCTTTATCCGATTGTAATAATTTTTTCACAGAACCTTAATTTTATGAATTAATATATTCGCGTGAAATTTTAGCGTAATCGAATAATTATTTCTTATGAAAATCGCAATTTTACGCTTTTTTCGTTTTTAAACAATTACGCTCATCCAACAACGCGCACGAAAAAGCGTTTGCGAAGCTTCCTAGTATTTAGGTGTGGATGTCGAAGAGATCTGAAGTTCTCGAGAGGATAAATTCTTGGTTTAAAACTCAGAAACTTGATATTAATTTTAGTAAAACAAATTTTATGACTTTTCATTGGATGAGCGTAGCGAAGATTCCATTTCACTACACTGTAGAAAAAAATCCGGAATGTATTTTTTCTTTTTTTCCTTTTTGTATTTTTGTGTGTTTGTTAACACGATTCCGGCTAAACCGATACTCCAATTGAGATGACATTTTCTGGAGGCTTTCGAAATCTCTGAACTTAGAACTGCCACGTTTTTTAACGCAATCGAAAAATTATTTCTCATAAAAATCGCAATTTTACGATTTTTTTCGATTTTAGAAAAAATTCTTCGACTGTTAACATCTACATGCTTTATCCGATTGTAATGATTTTTTCACAGAACCTTTATTTTATGAATTAATATATTCGTGTAAAATTTGAACGTAAACGAAAATTATTTCTAATGAAAATCACAGTTTTACGATTTTTTTTCGATTTTTAAAATTTCTTCGGCTTGTAACACCTACATGCTTTATCCGATTGTAATGATTTTTTTACTCAACCTTAATTTTATTAATTGATATATTCGTGTGATATTTGAGCGGAATCGAAAAAATATTTCTCATGATTATAATTTTACGTTTTTTTTTTTTTTTTATTATTTCTTCGACTTATAATACCTACATGCTTTATCCGATTGCAATTATTTTTTCACAGAACCTTAATTTTATTAATTAATATATTCGCGTGAAATTTGAGCGTTACCGAATAATTATTTCTTATCAAAATCGCAATTTTACGCTTTTTTTTCGTTTTTAAACAATTACACTCATCCAACAACGCGCCTGAAAAAGCGTTTGCGAAGCTTCCTAGTATAATGATAGAAGCGTAAACGATATTCATTTGACAGAATTATGGCAAGTTAATATCTAGAGTCTAGAGTGTACGAGTTGAGTTTAAATATCTTGGAATTTTCTTAGATTGCAATTTAAATTTTACAAAACATTATGAATGTATGTAATAAAGTATAGTCTAGGCTATTGTATATATTGTTATATAGTTTCATTTTTTATAGTAATAAAGTATCACCAACAATTGGAATTATAAGTAGAATGAAGAGATTTGTAACTGAGAGAATGTTGAGGTTACTTGTAGATTCTTATATTCACTATGTTTGTTATTGATTATTACTTAGTGATTTGGGCAGTAAGACCTTCTACCAAGAATGTTGTACTCCAGAAGAGAATTGACCATCTGTTTGATGCAGTTACTTTGTGCCAAGTTTTCCAATCCGATTGTTTCACGATTGAGGAAAGGATGAAGTATAGCATGCTGGTAAATACATACAAAGTATTGAAAGGAAAGTAAAGAAGTAGGAGTAGAAGTTTGAAGTATTTAGGTATTCTACCCAATATTTTTCAAATTGTTGAGAGTGATAGAAATTCTATTCTTATGTTGACATTGCAAGTTCCTAGATTAAGGCTATTCGACTGCGTTTTTCTATTTTCCAAAATATGCTACCA
This sequence comes from Sweltsa coloradensis, assembly GCA_024449915.1. Taxonomy (NCBI): domain Eukaryota; kingdom Metazoa; phylum Arthropoda; class Insecta; order Plecoptera; family Chloroperlidae; genus Sweltsa; species Sweltsa coloradensis. The sequence continues at coordinate 2,510 of JAMZAV010000287.1, read as the reverse complement.
AGTCAAAATATAGTAAATGGCTTTGAAACCTGGCTCTTTTAGAAAATCAAAACAACTTTTTTCTGATCCGGTACACGGCCAATATTGCCACCTCAAAATAATTTCAAACTTCAATTCGCCAAGGCACACCGTTCAAAGTAGGGTGTTGTGTTTTGGTGACAATTATTTTCAACCGGTTTTCTATAGACAGACTGAGAGAAAAATTATTTTTTAACAATTGTCTTTCCTGCGAATTTTTTTCGTTTGGTGATATTTTGTACCGAATTGTAGCTGAAAAATTCGCAGTAAAGACAATTGTTAAAAAAAATCTTTTTTCTCTCAGTCAGCCTATAGAAAATCAGTTGGAAATTCATGTCACAAAAACACAACACCCTACGTTGAACAGTGTGCCTTGGCGAATTGAAGTTTGAAATTATTTTGAGGTGGCGATTTTGGCCATGTACCAGATCAGAAAAATTTGAAAAAAAATATTTTTGATTTTCTAAAAGAGAGGTTTCAAAACCATTTGCTATATTTTGACTTGGTAGCATATTTTGGAAAATAGAAAAACGCAGTTGAATAGTCTTGATTTCTGAATCATTTAGAACATTTTTGTACAGAGGCATATCCTTTTGGAATTAAATTTCTTATGATATTAGAAGCCAGTTTTCTGAGCTAGGAATGGTAGAATTTTGATGAATCAAAGAGCAAAGAAGAATGGATCTTTAGTATTTATTTGTGGTTTATTGTCTTCGTGTTTGTGTAATGTTAATTTCTCTCCATAAGTTCTTAATTCTTATTTATGATTTTGCTATTCTCTTTGACTGTTCATTATTGCTTTGGTTATGATATAATTAATGTATTTTTTTAAATAATATTTTTTCTGCCTAGATTGTCTGACTGCCGGCCATTGGTGGAGTTCACAACTTGAGTTAGGTGTCCTGTATCATTGCTGTGATCAGTTTTTGACTTCTACAATTTCCAAAAATTATATGGCCAATATAATTATATATGTGAGTCAAGATCTTTTGTACTATTATTATAAAGATTTGAGCACAAGAATGAAGATTCACGTTCGGTGGTTTCTTATGCGAAAGTTTGATTAGGCCTACTCCCTGATTTGCTGTTCCTGATTTTTGGCAAACCTTTTCATCGTTTTGAGTGGGATCGTCTGGAACTAGAATAAATCATTTTTTTTCTTTTCATTTTTCTTTTTTGATGATTTTTTCTTCTTTTTTTCTTTTCTTCTCCCCCCCCCCCCTTTTCATTTGGTTCATTAATTAATTGCATTTAATATCCTTTTTGAATTTGTTACCAAAATTATTGTATTTTAATACATTGTTGTGGTAATATTAGTATTTCAAATATTTACTTAACTGTTAGTTCATTGTTGTATTTGCATCTAGGCCTATGTTAGTAGATTTATTAAGTTGTCCTCCTTAGTTTTTTCAACTTCATAGGAAAGACGTTAAATAAATAAATAATAAAATAAATAAACATATGAATAAATAAATAAATATTGCAATCAGCAGCTGCTGTTTTTTTCCTAAAACGAACTCTAAAAAACAGGATTTTCAACAATAATTTTCGCCTGCCAGGCGCTGTTGTTGGGGGGGGGGGGGGGGAAAGCCCCCCGTGCCTGGCCTGCCTAAAAGTTTGCACGTTGATGGATGAAGATTGTCAGTTTTATTGTCAGTTGACAAAATCTTGCTACTAAAGTCTCCACCTCGCCCTTCCCCCCTTTCCACCCGTTATTACACCACTGTATAGGCCCTATGTCCACCCCACAAATTAAGACATTGCGCGCGTTGTAGAAGCACAGCGTTTCAAAGCACAAAGCCACAAATGTGTTGCCCTACAATCTTAAGAATTTTGGTCTAGGCTTAGACTAGCTCGACTTTAGTTTCCTCATTTTCCCTTCTTCTACTGTTTTGAGGGGCATAAATTAAATGAGTTCTTTGTTGGCGTTGACGAACTATCCCATTTTGTCAAATAGTTAGGCCTAGGTACTCCAACATTAGGTCTCAGATTTCAGATTTAGTAGTAATTCTAGGCCTAGGCCTACAATGAGAATCAGATTAACATTATTAATAAATATCTTTTTAAATGGTCAATTTGATCTTTTGTAATTTGTGCTAGGCCTAGCTTGTGGGCTAGGCCTAGCTAGTTAGTTGAAAACCAAATTCACTGGAAGATTGTTGTAAAGGAAGGCCTAGGCAGGCCTATGTGATGTCTGATGTCTAGAGGCCTTAGGCCCCTAGCCTACCTATCACTATTCACTTGAAAAGTGTTGTAAAATAAGTTGTTGTATATAACCTATTGTTGACACTTCACAATAATAATCTTACGAATCGAGTAGATAACATCTATAGCTGCTGTCAACGGGCATTTTACAAATAATTACAACAATGAATTATACAGACTATCTATATCCTTCACACGACGAGTAATTCTCCAATGTTTTCTGTCATGATATTCTGAAGAGTTTATCTATATTTTTAGCTTCTTTTCTTTTTATTTTGTTATTCCAA